>OX101812.2:51781533-52981533 GCA_944452925.2 Chrysolina oricalcia | reverse complement strand
CGCCTTTATTATTATTTGAGTTATTCTACCGAAACTATTCCAAATGGCTACAGCCGTATATATACGTCGTGGAAGTTGACTGAAGTAACAAATGTCTTATCATTACTTGTACTCAGCAGTTGAAGTTTTTAATGTTACTTTGTTAATTCTTATGGTACCTACCACTAAATTTTCATACAAAAAACCTTCGATCCCTCCTTCCCTCTCATTCTGAATGTATTTGGGAGACCAATAATTTTTTTATTGTGCATAAGGATGAGTTGTGGCTGTGAAAATCGTTGTTATTCAAGAACTGTTGGGGTTTTCATTGAATTATATCTAAGAAAAACGTTAGCTATTCTCTGGTAAGGTTCCTGAAGAAACAGTATATGTTCCTACTTGTCGCGTAGCCAGAATTTTTCTTATATATGAAGTCTAATACATATTTGATTATATGTATCTACTTCTTTATTCAATACTAGTTAAATGATATTCGAGGAGATCAGAGCTGTGCTCTGAGAAGTGCTATAGATTTCCATCGAGTAACAACCGAGTCAATTGAAAACTTGAGTTACTTTTTCCTCTCACATAACTAAAATGGCATTTAGCGTATCGCGCTAAATTATCAATCAATCACAGATTCACAATCTGTATATAAAGCAAATTTTTAAAAACATTACCATGGCAACTCCATTCTTTAAATACATCGCTTTGGTTACTGTTTGATTTCAATGGTTGAAAACTTTCCTGACAGAGTAGGTCTTGCCCTGTTATTATATAACCTGTGATGTTATAAAAAATATCAACTTAAAAACATACAATTTTGTGTATAACCCTCGTTACATAATATACCATTTTGAAATAGAATAGCTGAAATCAACGATTTTATTCAAATACAATAATAATGTTGATTAAATGTTTGGTTTTGTGGTTTTCTTGACATCGTTTTTCAGGTGTTCTTGGGGGAAGAGGGGGGGTTGCTTGCAGTAATAGAGATTGAATAATTATTCTTTGCTAGGTTTTGCACAGGCTATGCCTTTGTGTACACTCTTTTCGAATTTCTCAGGCAGGTGGACAAATGAACTAGGAATACTGCATCACGTTTCTCTGCATGGAGTTCTGCATGTTCTAGAACCTAATTTTGAATAATCAAATCCTAAAATTCTCACACAAGTTTTGTCCAAATAAAATAGAATTTGGTACAATAGTGAAGTAGGTATCAATATACTGTCATTAAGAAAAGTTTTTCATCCATCTAAAATTTTTTCAGATGTTTTCCATTTCAGCAGAATTTTTTTTTAAAAGCTAGCTGAGTCTTCTTATATACAATTATTTTAAAAATGTTCCCCACAATAACACTGATGAATTCACCAATTTCGGAATAAATAGTTATTAAAAATGTGCTGAGCATGCTGTTTCATCCGCGAATATTCTCTGAGTTTTTATTGAAAAAGCCATTATTTTAATGGGTAATCTTGAGAGTCATTGTAGAGAAAAATATAAAAAGTGTTTTATTTTTAAATTTAGCGAAGATGGATATGATTGCATATTTGAATGTTATTTTCAATTCTGATCAACTCTTTTGACGATAGCAGTTTTCGATATTGTCATAAATAATAGTATATTAAAGTGGAATAGAAACATTTATCATTATATTATATTAAAGTATAAGTGGATAAAATTGTCTTTCAAACACGAGCGATTTTTTGAGCACGACGGCGCATCCGGAGTGTTTGAAAGACCAGTTATCAACGAATACTTTACGCGATTTTTTTATTGAAACACTTTGAAATCATAAATACTTGCAAAAATCCAATGATGCGTACAAAAAAAAACAAAAAAGAATACATGACAAGTTCATCAAATGGATGGAAAAGGTAACCAGATAAAAATAATCGAGTTGTGTTGCCTTGCATTTGTTAGTAATATTTTATTTGATGTAAAATAGGGCATCAATAAAAAAAAGTACTCTACTCTTGTACGATTGATCAACTTTGAGTAAGGTTTTTGAATATCCAGAAATTTTATCATGACTTTTTTATTCCGAAGCATGAATAAATGTTTTACTTATGTCGCCACCTTAAGTACAGGTATTTCTTAGTTATAAAAGCAGCTAAAGCACTTTAGTCATAAATTCATCTAAGTGATTCAGATTTCAAGCAAAGAGAGAAATAAAGAAGTCATCAATTCTATTAACAAATTACCTTCAGTTTTAATATCTTTTATTGCTTCTAATTCACGTTGATGTATCATGAGCAAATAAAAAATAATGATGTCACGAATATAGACACGGACACAATTATAATGGAAGTCGACGCTATCAAAACTCATTTTTCAGGGAAAATAAACATTCCTCGCTTTTTCCGTCAGTCATAAACAGTTGATTATGTTTGCCGTAATGCGAAAGTGAATAGTTAATTACCTTCATTGTACTCTACTTGTCTTGATTAATGTTACCAAGAGAACTCCGTTGACTCTACTCCGCCGCAAGGACTCAACAACGTGCTCTTCCTCCTCCCACACTCCATATATCTTATTACCTTAGCACCTTGAGTAAACAAAACGCAGAAATAACCATAATTCACTCTGCGAATTCGTTTCCGTGGCGTGGAATCCAGCGTGCCGTGGAGCCGAGCTTACGTCTTGTTTAGGCGCCTTCTAGATGCCTACCCTGGTATTATCCCGGCTCAGAATAACATCTCGGCTGGCCGCGGGCAGTCTCCTGTCATAGAAACAACGTTTACCCTACCAGCGATACAATGGTGCGCTCCGGCTAATATATGTTTTACTAAAATACCATGTTGGTGGCAAGAGAAACAAGCTAAGTGCTGTTGATTTATTGTTTTGGTATTTTTGTACACGCCCACCACGACTGGCGTTGTTGGTTTTTTCTGATAGCTATCGATTATTGGTTTCGGATGAATGAGTGACTCATCAATGAAGGATATTGGTTGTGCAATCCTTAAAATTCCGTATCCTTTAAAGATAACCTTTTAATCGATGTGTTTGTTCATGTTATTTATTTTTTCTACTCCTATATTAGTAGGAAACATTGTTTTACGTATAGTTCACCCTATATGTAAATCCCTTCCTACAGTAAAGAATAAAACTGCACAACTGTGCCTAGAATAACAATCAAGTTAGCCTTGAACCACTCTTCTGTCACGTGTTTTGAATATTTGACAGTGACATTTTCATTATTTCAATCGATGTACTGTATAGAGTTTTATTCTTGGCAAAGTTTATATAGGCCTATATGCAAAGTTAACAGAAAGTAACTTGTGACATCTACAGTCACTAGTTGAAACTTAATTTGAATCGAACCAAGGAATCCAAAGTTAGATCATTGACTATTCGTTGTTCTGACCAACCCAAGGTTCAATCAAGTTCCTAATACGTTATGAGGAACGCAAGCAGAATCTAAGTGATTGAACTTGGGTTTGTCAGAACAACATAGCATAGGTCAACATTTTTTTTTTTGGAAAATTGTTGATCCAATAACAATAATACTCGAATATCTGCAGTATTCACTAAAAAACTTCGAAAACCGCAAACTAAAAGTCAGAGTCAGAGTGACCATGTTAGAGAAAAAAAATCAGTCAAATATGGAGATATCACAAAGTTATGATTTTAAATGTTCTACTCACCACTAGATGGACATACAATATCATCAATATAGTGGTCTCCTTCACCTGTCGCAATTTCTTCTTCACCTTCTCATTCTGGCGATTTCATCCTATAATTTGTGGAGATCATTCTGCTCACTTTCATTATCCATAACTGAAAAAAATACAATTTAAGTCTGGCATGGCGTTTATATAGGATAACCTAATTTTTTTTATATTCAAATATAATGCTATACCTACAATTTATTCATATAATTGTAAGAATAATAGTTGATATATTATATTCAATAACAATAACCTAAAAAAACTTCTACAATCATTCAAATATGCGGATAACCCACGGTATTGATTTTAAATGTTCTACTCATCACTAGATGGACATACAGTATCGTAAATATAGTGGTTCAATGCCACTACGCTAGAAGTATATAACTTATGTTGAAACCACTAAGCTGCTAAATTGTTTTTAAAATTATCATTTCCATCAACCGGTTGCACCCCAACGTGCAACTCTCAGAAGTCTTTGAGAGACTTGTGCGAGCCAGGGAAGAAGCAGGCCTTACCTTTCAATGAGTGATGACATGTACAAGACCGATGACCTTGCTGGGATTTGAACCCACGACTCTGTGCTTGAGAGGCGAACGCTTGACCAGCACGACCACCACGGACAATTGCAAACGATGAATGAGTTCTCAATAAAGTAACAATGAGAAACTGACAGGAAATGGTGGAAACTCAGAAAAAGATTATATCGAAGAAGTTGCCTATGATCCATTGAATACCTCTCACTTGGCGGATTAAGGTCGGAATTCCTACCAATTGGATATGGTGTGCCCCAGGGCTCCATGCTGGCACCGTTACTTTTTATTATCTACATCATCGACTTATGCTCATTCCTTCATCCTAATAAATCTATACTGTATGCTGATGATACTTTACTCATAAACTCAGACGCTGACTACGACAAGTTGATAGAAAAGTCCCATATCAGGATTGGTTCTCAAACTCAATGAGAATAAATCTCAAAGAATAATATTTACAACAAACCCAAAATATTAAAAGGAACAAACCATTAACCTACTAGGCATTACTCTAGATGATAAACTGTCCTGGCATCATCATATTGACCTACTTAATAGAAGACTTTCTAGCATAATTTTCATCATCTGCCTACTGAAACGTGTGACCAGCATCGACACTCTGAAGACTGCTTACTTCTCACTTTTCCATTCTCAAATTAGTTATGGAATAACACTATGGGGCAATTCATCTGGAGCAGATAAGATATTCAGAGGAGAAAAAAGCTAGTAAGGATTCTAGCAAATGTGGGCTACAGAGAACTTTGTCGTCCAATCTTCATAACGTATGGAATAATGGGATTTCCCTGCTTATACATATATTCAGCACCCCAATAGAAATACAAGAAAATTTAAAAAAGTTCTCTCTACAATCTGATCTGTACAGCTACTCGACAGGATCTGCAAACCTCGAATACCTAGACTTCGATTGTGAAACTCAGTAAAGAACTCTTTGGACATAAGACTTTATAACATCCTGCCTGAAAATTGGAGTTCTCAAGCCATACATATTCAAGCTACCTATTGAGAAAATTTGTATTTTCTTCAGCAGGTAGCTATAGCTGCCTCCGTGGCGATGTTAGTTGTTGCCTTGTGAGCACAAGGTCTTGTAACTGAAGCCACAAATGTGCGGTTGGCTTCCCGTTGTTGGCAATTTCTGTTTCTCTTTTTACATCCAAGTGTTGCTCATCTTCTCACTTAATTTTACCCTACTGATGAGAGCTTGAGCTCGAAACACGTGTATACGGTTCGACAACAATTTGAGGGTTATACCCAATAACTTTTCTCTTTATAGTTTCATATATAGCCCCTTGATAAATCCATCTCAATAGAAACTGGAAAACTTATATAGAAATTGATCAAGATAAAAACAGTACTCTTGCAATTTTCCAGTGTGACGGAAATGTTCTCAAATCATAGGAGAGGTTGAATAACATGCAGACATCTAGAGTTCGTTCTGAGGCACATTTCTTGAAAGTGATCAGAGGAATTCCATCACATCTACTAGCTTTGTTAGTGTTAAGATCCAGTAAAATGTATCAGATAGTTCGTTGGCGAAAAGAAATCTCTGGCATATGACTCTCGATGAAAATTATGTTCTTGGGTTGATTTTCCATTGAATCCAGAGTAGATTTTGCAACAATCATCTTGACTTTTTCATGGGTGTTCGTGGCTAGTGTTCCCTCTTCCATAGTTAGGGAAGGTAATGAGCTGGATGTAACATTTCGGGATCCGTTGGGATACTCAACAAGTTTGGTTCGTATCTTGGCGTTGTAAGCCTCACTCGTAGATTCGATTGAGTCTTTACACTTCAACGTAGTCTGATTTAACATTTTTTCATTTCAAAAGTGTAAAAGCTAAAAATAAAAAAAATATAATGTTAAGAAACGAATTTCCTCCACAAAATCAAAGTTTCCATCGATTGTAACATTTTCATTAGTTTGAAGGATGATCCTTGGAGATATGTAGTTTTAAATTCAAACTGATCCTACAGAATGGTACCATCGTATTCTACGCTCGACACATTCAATTGTTGATTTCAGTATAAAGTTCTGATAATTTCACTATTATTATTGATTGTTGACTATGTTTTAATTTCATTTTGACAACCCAATTATTACATAACGAAATTGCCCGGCTAATTAAAAACTGGGCTTGCCCAATAACCGATCCGAAGAAGATTTACGACTTCCCATCAAATTTCCAATAATAACACACGTCTAATCGAGGTGTTTCACAAAGACAGGTGGTGGTCCTAATGCCCGATCCGGACCGCACGCATTTTCCGTACTTAGTAAAAACTGACAAAAATTCGGTTATAAAAACCATAATAGCACCTTTGCATTAAACACATCATCACCCAGCTTTTTGTTTTTTCGTTTTAATGATCGACTCATGCATCTTATGGTCAGGACCAATAGGGTATAATTTTGTATTTATCTTCTTCTGTCTGAGGTAGGTACACTCGGCCAGTTCTTCGGGTGGACGTTGGTGGGCCAGATATCTCCTGTTATTATCTGGCCCACTGCATAGGTTGTTATTATGATATACTTGTTAGTTAACAACGTCGTTATGGCAAGAAATAGTGGCGTATCAGTGGGAGGTAGAAGGCAATTTTCTGTACGTCGAATATTACAAAATGAATTTCTGAAGGACTATCGTGTAGTCTGAGAAACATTTCGAGAACTTCAAGAATCGTATACCTCATTTTTATCATTTCATCATGATCAATAAAATTATTCATTACATTTGTAGGATGATGATCTGATATCCTAGTGGAGGAGTTCAATGAAAATATGAGTCAAGCATCCGTTTCCTCCAGAACTAGCAACCTTGACTAACTTTTCTGCAATATATGTTTTGGGGTAGTATCTCGACATATACAAACAGGTAATGGGAGAATTCTTCTCACTGGACACACCAAAATCATTGATAAAGGCAATATTACCGAACTGAAAATTATATCAGACTACATGCTACCCCAATACTCATACGAAGAACCATTTAGAATACAAATCAATGGGACTCAAAGGTAGAATTACTATCATCTGGAAATATAATCTGTTTTACAGATTGCTCAAAAACAAATGTATGCACAGGAGCAGCAACATATGGAGTAAGGCTAAAATGGAACGTTATATACCACACTATTCCAAGCTGACACATTTGCCGTAACAACATGCATATAGAATAATCTAGTCAGTTTTGTATAAAATAAAACACATCTACATTCTATCCGTTAGCCGGAGCTCGAGAAAAGCTCTGAATTCAGTACAAATGAAACCAAAACAAGTTTGGGAGTGTCTTTAGAGCCTCTGTGAACTGACAAAACAGGTTACACAGATCATACTTATGTGGCAATGAAAAAGCAGACCAACTTGCAAGACAAGCATTTGAATCATCATTCACAGGCCCAGAACCAGAGTTTGGTACTAGCAAAACCAGATACGAAATCTTAATTAGTAAGTGGAAGAAAACTTTAAAAACATTGAGACCAAATCGAAGGACATCGACACAGCACAGCCATCGTGAGGATCCCAAGTCAAACACTGGCGGCTGACTACCTCAACCCAAACAAATCTAAGAATCCTATACACAAAACCGACTCACAAACCAGACACAAAGGTCTGAGAAAACACCTACACACTATGGAAGTTAATAGAGAAACCTTGCAGCGTAGACTTTGTGGTAACGATGAGGAAAGAGACTCTCACATCATCTTCGAATGCGACGCGCTACACAATAGATGCAACAGATCATTCTGATAGATCAACCTAGTAAAAGAGACTTGAATCCAAAACACCACCATTGAACCTGGTGAAATACAAAGGCTTATTTTACTAGGAACCAATGATGATAGAACAATGCACAATACAATATACCCCAGCAGGTATCAGTGATAAGATACACCCCAAAGGTGAACCCGGTATTTCGATCGCCAACACTTCTTGATCTGCTTGCGTGTGGAAGATGCTAATTCAGAAGGGACATAGTCAACCTCAATATATTTGTTGGCCTACCATAGCACTGATGAGGGCAGGAACGCAGAAAGTGGCCTTCAGGTCTAAATCATAGAAAGTTCCGCGATTCCATTACAAAATATGTAACTGTCAGAAGTGATTCAATGTGAGTCGCTGCATTAGCTAGGAGATATTTTTTTTCTATCGGAAATATGCCTTATTCCACACGTTGTAGAGTTATAGGAGAAATGATGACAGTTTTCAGCAACGGATAATACTTTATCTGTTTCAAATTCATAAGTGAATCAAAGAAATAAAACTAAATTTTTGGTCACCATACGTATTAATAGTTAATTCTTCTATAATGTGTATAGTGTAGAGTGCGTTGGCTAGATAATTTCTACTTGGCATTTTTGGTTCAGAAGTTAAGTCTCAGCATCTTTCAATTTCTGTAAATTGAGCGCTTCAGCATTTTACGACATGATTTGAGAAGTAGGGTGATAAATTACAAGTTGCCAGATAAACAAATATTTCGCTTTAAATAAAAATTATAAATTCAATCAGCACATGTCTTTATTATTTAAAATAAAGTAATGATAATTGTTTATGACTGAATATAAGTAATTCAGTTATTGACTCCAGATCTTATCATTAATAATATCATTTACTTCTAGACAATTTGAGCTTTTACATCACGAGCAAAGAGTAGCGGTGTGGCGGTAGGATGATTCGTCTGAAACACACTGTAATATTTAACAATTTGAAACAATGAATAAGACTTATTTGTTGACGTAAATAAATTTGAATTTGTGAAAAGTGTATTTCTATATAATAACATAAACAGCGTATGGTGTACCTAATTTTGATTTATTCAGTACCAGTTCATTAGCCCATTCTTGCGATAATTTCCCATTACTCAATTGAAGAGCATTTATATAAGTATATTATAATAAAATTAAAAATTCTAATATACAAACATATTGACTATCTTAAGCTACTTTTAAATAGTGTAACTAAAGTAAAGCAATAAAACACTTTGATGATAATGAAAATTACGTAAATACTAACAAGGAGATGTCAAAAATCAAAACAATGGAAAAATAATAAGAAAAGCCTGTAACAATGAAAAGAATAATAACAATTCAAAACCTATATTGGGCCATATAGAGTTACAAGCTAATGATTTTTAAAATTCTGAAGAATACGGCATTGTTTTACTCCATGGGGTGATTTAGTATAGTTCAAGAGCCCCTTGTGGAATATGGAGTTCACAATACTCAAATTCTTTGTTCTTGAAACGCAAATATTGTTAAAGCCTCTTTTGCAATAATTATGTTCACGTTGTTAAAATCAAAATAACACGGGGCATTGTCTAATAAAATTTTGTTTATGAAAATCACAGAAAAGTAAAATAGCCTATCCTGTACAATCAACCAGTTCAGTGCTTGAATCATGGATGAAATAAGTGTGAGTTTATTGCATTTAAGAAATACCCGCATTCCTCTATTTTGCAACTTTTGTAAAGCAGCTATATTGTTGACACTTATTAACGAAATCTAGTGATTCCAGTGATCCACAAATATCATGAAATCTAGACATGCAAGCTCACATGGAGCGGTACGTCACTGGTCATATGGGCAGGTGAACTCATCTTTCAATGGTAGTAGGATTATCCCACTTCGACCATACTAACTTCTTAGTGATACCACTATAATTTGAGTATTTTCTTTACCGTCCAAATCAAGTCATCTAGAGGATTTGTGGATTTATCTTGAAGCTAATAAGATGTTTTGTTTTTTAATGATCACTTACGAGTTATTTTTTATCGGTTATTGGTTTTTGGTATCGTAGTCGGGCCATCTATAATTTATCACAGATTCAGGCTCTCGAATTCTAAGTCCCGTTCTCTGGTTTCCTGAAGGGATTGGATGAAAGTGAGGAACATCGTAGTTTGTTTGGTTTCAGGTCAAGCGATTGATGAAATTTCAAAAAACTATAAATAATTGCGAATATAAGATTCAATAGTTGTCATGTTATTTTTAGTTCCATCATGTTGACTTTCTGTTGGTTCAGCATGTGGAATATATAAATAAATATTTCAGGGACACTGTATTATTTAACAATTTCAAGCATTGAATGAATACTCATTTGTTAACGCAAATAAATTTGAACATGTGAGAAGTACATTTCTATATCAAAATGTATTGTACTTGATTTTGATATATTCAGTTCCAGTTCTCCGCATACTTGGCGAAAGGCAATAATTTCATCCAGTAAAAATTAATTATCAATAATCCAGTCTTTCGGAAATTTCCTATACTGTAGGAGTTTCGTTGTCAGGCATTGAACAAAATATAATCCAACTACCCCTTACGACTACCGAATCACCTCTGCCCAACGACTGCAAAAGTTTCCACAAGAACAATCTTTGCAATGCTTCTTGTATCAACTAGAAAATGTTAAACGAAACAGGTGACTATCTGCAGGCCAGTTTCACGGATTTACCAATTTTTGTTTGAGGCTATAGGTACAGCTTACGAAGTTATTGGAGATAGCAACCCCTGAACTTTTTTGGTTGATGGTTCAGAAAATAAAGGGTCAAAAGTTCTGGTATTTACAAGGTCTCATTCAACTTGATTTGACTATCTGCCATTCCGATGCAAAACTTGCAGTCCATTTTTCAAGCACTGCTGGTTTGAGTTGAATTGAGTTGAAATTTTGCACGCGTGTTGAGAACCAATGACAATACAATAATTTGTCCCCCCCTCTGCATCCTGGAAGGCTAGATAGAGAACCCGTAGGAAAAATGTCCGGTGGTTTTAGACGTCGATAATTATGGCAAAATACCGACATGTCAGCTCGGACCTCATCCTTCTCGGAAGAAGTTGCGAAAACTGTCGAAAATTAAATTAAAAAATCCGCAAAAATTGTGAGAAACATCGAACCCCTGAATAATTTACTTTCTAAAAGTATTTCCCACTGCCCTCCCTCCCTAATGCGAGATAGAGACAACTTAGGAAATAATTTAATCGATTTCGGACGTGGAAAATTTCAGCGAAAAGAATAAATTTCGGTCGGAGGAGTCGGAAAAATGTTGCGAAAACATGCCAAAATTAAATGAAAAAAATCGTAAAATTAGTGAAAATCAAACGACCGTCGAAAAATTCAATTCCTGAAAAAGTTTCCCTCTGACCACCAAGAGCTAGATAGAGAGCGCGGAGAAATTGGAAAAAGTTTTCGACGGGCGTGGAAAAATACAACTATGAAAAAATATTAGTCGGTTCAGACCCCCGTTCTTCTCGAAAAACGTTGTGAAAACTCTCGAAAATAAAAAACGAAAGAATCCTTAAATACAATAAAAAACATCGGACAGTCAAAAATATATTGCTTCCCTACTGTCCCTCTGCAGGCTAGATAGAGAACATTTTCCGACGATTTCGGATGACGAAAATAACTGCAAAAAAATGTCGATCCCTCCTCCTTATGGAAAAACTAACAGAGATCATGAAAATTAAATCGGGAAAAGCAGTCAATATCAGTGAAAAACATTGACATCCAAAAATGTATTTGAAAAGAAATACCAACTTGTCCTTTCGAAGGTTGGTTAGGAATTTCGACAAATTTCTGACGGTTTCAGACATCAAAAAGCAAATGTCGGTAAAAAGTTCCGAAAACTCACTACCTAGAAGAAAATTGGGAAAATCCGTAAAATAGTAAAAACCAACTTGCGAGCTAGGTAAGTTCGGTCAGGTTAGATCAGACTAATAAAATACTACACTCAAAATGAATTTATGATAATAATTATGATCAGTAGATATTTTTTTGGAGCCCAGTCGTCCCTGCGCCCGGTAGTCCTTGCGCCCAGTTGCCGTTAACGACATTATTCAAGAAATCCGTCGCACCCAACTCGTATATGACCCTTTACGGTACCACGTATAAAGGTAATTAACGGTACCCAATTCCCATCTTTCCCCAGTCAAAGGTTCAAACCCTAGCGAATGCAGAACATTTTCTGATGGCCCGAGAAAGTGCTAGGAATCGCACGTAAAAAGGTAAGACCTCGTTAATCCTTAGCTCGCACAAGTTTCGACTTCTGAGGGCTGCCGTTCGTAAGGGGACGACAGTTAGTTTAGTCCGATTGGTACGGTTGCGATTTTATTTAATAGATGGTGACTGATCTGAGTCGTAATCATTATCCTATATACGGACACGTACCATACGAGTGGTCTTGGATATTGGTTACTCATTTCTACAATGTGACTGTTTTCAACATGAGCTATATGAGGTCTATGTAGCTTCTAGTTTCAGATGAGTGAAAAAATAATGGAGGTCCCGTAGAGCCTTTATAGGCAGCGTTGTCCATGGATTATTTTCTGATCAATGCTTGCCGACGAAACTCCTATTGTATAGAAAATTGTTGAAATACTGGATTTTTAAAATCAATTTTTATTTAGGAAATTATTATCTTTCACCAAGTACGCTCAGTTCCAGGACTGAAATTTCATTTATTTCATATGATTATTTAAATATTTATTAAATGTATAAAAAAACTTACACAAAACCTTTTGAAAAACAGAAACATTTCAAATAAAACCTTACATAACCTTACATAAGATTATAACACCAAGATGTATTCAAACTGTTTTCGATCACGTAATTGGAGGCGCTATTTTCAGTTTTTTTTTATTTTCGAAATATTAATGAAAATAATGATGTGGCTTCCCGCGAGATCCCCAATTCAAGGTTTAAACAAAAGTCAGTGGTTTTAGTGTACAAAATCTTAGTTGTTTGAAACGTATACACAGCTTTATTGGACATAATAACATTCTTCTGCTATTTCACTTCACGCCTCCCTTGAGTTCATGCATGTGTCTGCAAATGATCATTGCCACTGGATGGACATTACGATAAAAATCAACCTAAACATTATCTGAACAATTAATTTAGTTGGTATAGACATATATCAGGACAAATTTTCCGTTTGTTTTGAAATGACACCGAAAAATCTAACACGACTCGCCAGGTGTTTGAAGAACAAAATTAACCTCTCTGTTTGCGAACGCTTTCAGTTCTCCAAGTGCAAGACTCTTCCACCCCAAAAACTGAGCCGAGTTAGTGCGCGCTATGTTGGCACCTTTGGGAAATTTACTCCGGCAAATTGAACGCGGGAGGCGGTGGAATGAGGAAAGAGGTAATCATCTCTATTTCAGACACACGGTCGAACGCGTCAACGCATCCTATGATGTAGTGAGGAGTTCGTTGAGTGCTATCAAAGATATGCCTCAGTGCTGCCCGGAGGATTACGGACTCCTTTATAGAAAGGACCTTTGGTAATAAATATCGATGTAACTTTGAACGAGGAATGCCTTTTCTCGGGCATATCGTAATGTGGTTCGGATACTACATACAAGGAGCGCGCTGAAATAATATAAGGAAACGAGAATATTCGAATAATTTTATAATTGAACAGTTGATTCCAATGGACCTTTCCACGACATATGAGAGAACACTGTAATTAGAAAGTGTATAAGGTAAACCTGGGTAAGAGTGAACGCTTTTTTGATTAGTGCCAATTTAAAGCATTATAACTTCTAAAATATATGTCTTTTAAATTTCATATTTTAAACATAGGTAGTACGAGTATCTGTCTACATGATTTTTGAGTTTTGCTGGTTAAAAGCAAAATACTTTTAATCACCTTTTTTTCTTTTTTTTGTGCGGTGTTCACACTTGCCCCACTTTTGGGGCGGTTCATGCTGTCTACAATATAAGGTGTTTTCAGATAATTTGGGGCAAGTGTGAAATACTGTTAATAAAGCTACAATTTCGTTTTTTGAACACTTTAATATCTAAAATAGTTCAAAAGTTATGAACTTTTCAAAATGAAATATAACTTAAGTGCCTAAATTAAAATTTGACAAATCTACTGAGAAAATAAATGTGTCTCCTCTGCGGCCTCTCTTGGGGTCTGGCAGGATTCTTATGATCATTTCTTTATTAATCGTATCAATATCGTCTATATCGGGTCAAGAAAAGGTTTTTCTGCAGAATTTTAAAAATTTCACTTCCCATCCTTCATCAGTTTCGTTCAAAATGTTGCCAACAAAATGCCTTATTCTCTTCTTGGTTTCATATTGAACTACCGCCCATTTGCCGTTTTCGATATTAGTTTGCTCTTCTTCGATTTTTTTGTCCGGAGTTTTATCTGTATCTAGCTCTTCTTCTGTATCAGAACTCTCTGGGTCCAAGTCATCTGCTGAATCAATTATTACAGAGAAATTGTCCAGCTCTTCATCTGTACATTCGATGTCACTTTCTTTCTGGATTGTACGCTTTTAATTAACTTTTTGACGGAAAACTTTCTTAGTCTTAGTCGCTTTTTCTTCTTCTAGTCTAGCTATTACCTGTGGTGCAGAGATGAGTTCTGCTCCACATGCCACTTTTCTTTTTTTTCTTTTTTGTACCTGGCCACTATCAGAGTGTCTTATTGTTTTCAAAAGAAGCTCTTCAAATGATAATTTTGATGTGGATCGACTAGTTGTAGCTTCTATATTTGGAATTTGTTCGACATTTTGGTTTTCTTTGACATTTTGGTTTCCTTCGACATTTTGGTTTTCTTCGACATTTTGGTTTTCTTCGACATTTTGGTTTTCTTCGACATTTTCGTTTCCTCCAATATTTTGGTTTTCTTCTCGTCTCCCAACAGCATTACCTGAGGTGTGTTTTCTCCACCTTCTTAAACATTCAGGATCATATTTGTCTTCAGATATGACCTGCCGATCAAATGGCTGTATACCAGCTTTTACAAAACCATTACTAATATAGTGATAGGCTTGAAGTCCTTCCAGGCTTGACCGAAAATTGTTTCTTTGGTATTTCAATTCCCACATTTCTCCTTTGCCAAGCCACTAATCTTTCATCCCGTGTACCCTTCAGTGATCTGAACACTGATATATCTAGTGACTGAAGAAGGTGGCAGTTGCCAATTCTATTACAGGAATGTTAACATGGGTGTTATGACCATCATAAATAATCAGAACAGGTCTGTGTGGTCCCAGAGCAGGCAATAGAGTTTTTTCAAAGTAATTTAAAAAAATGTCTGTCTCCATCCAGCCTTTTTTGCGGGCAGCAAATGACATTCCCGGATTCGAGTCTTCTTCATTTGGAACCCAGGCATCCCAAATATTCTTCCCCTTATACACAATGAGTGGAGGGGCTTTCAATCCGGAAGCAGATACAGCAGCTAAAGCAGTTGTATTTTCCCGGCCCGGACCTGACACCGTTCTAGAACAAGCTTTTCCCCTTGCACCAACAATTTTTGATTTATAAGGATCGTGAGAAAAAGAACTCTCATCTAGGTTCCAAATTTGTTCGGGCTTGTTATGAAATGATAAATCTGTTCAACATAACTTTCAACAACCATCAGCAATTCTTTTCTCGTGATTCCAAAGCCCCACTTCTCAAGTGTGCGAAGAGCATTTGCTAATTTGATTTCATCCTCTTTTGGAATCACTGTAGAACGGCCTTGTGTCTCGCTTTTTTTTCCTCGGGTACCTTTCAGGTGATAAAATAGAGTGGTTTTCGGAATATGATATAATCTATGGGCTCTATGTATGGTTAGAGCACCGCGTTTAATTTCAGCCACAGCTAAATTTGCATCTTCCTTTGAATAAGCTCCTCCTCTGCTAGTCTTTCTTACGTAGACTCTTGGCATATTCTGAAATGAAAAATTTTTATTAAGTTTTTACACCGCAAAAATGTACGTTCACACTTGCACTGATGAAATGTTCACACGTACCTCATTATGCGAAATACTAAGGGGTAATTGTGAACACGATATTTATCAATAGTACGAAAAAAAAAAACGATAATGCATATATACTATGTTAAACTATAACATATTACAAATACAATAGCAATAATTAAAAATAACTTACGTTGGTAAATGTATTTTTTCTTGTATTTTAAAAATAACACGGTGCACTCATCAACTGTGATCACTTTATGACATGAATTAAATAGGTTATGTCGCGCCCGCCTATTATCGCACTGGCGTTCTTTTTAGCGGGCAAGTGTTCTAGGATGATATACTACTACGAACAAAAAAACGCACTTCTATCGGTGTACTCCTGTCATTTTAAAATGATATGTTCACAGTTACCCCCGATTCACACTTACCCAGGTTTACCTTACGCTTAATATCACTCGGGAATTTTTATTTATTTTTTCTGACCGCTAGTTTATCTATAATCAGATCATCAAAACTAGACTTGGCAACGTTGTAAAAGTTGTGCACCGAGGAATCTCAAATTCTCATTTGAATATAATGTGTGTATGACAGTTGTCATTTGATACCAGATGGGTTCGTTCGTCTGTTTCACGGAGCATCAATAATAATCGTTTGTCTCTGTTTAACTCGTTTGCCTACTTTAATATTTAATACAAGTAGAGCAGTTCCATCAAATATGTATGCTGCAAACGAACAGGCCCTACTTAATTTATTTTTTGAGGTTAATGCGGTTTTCAAAGTTTTGAAATGTTTTTGTTAGTGCTCTGAATTTTTTTCCTAATTCCTGTATCTGTATCCCTGCAATAACTGTGAATATGTAACATGTCGAAAAGGTGCTTCGTACCTGGTTGTCTGAACACCAGTGAATATTCTAATAAACATTTTTTGTATGCTCCTAAATACCTATGAAGCGCATTGTAAAATGTGGTTCGAAGCAATGAATAAACCTTGTGTAAAAAGCGGTAATATAATTATGTTTTTGTGAAGAACATTTCCAACTGAACATTACTGTATTCAAGCAGCGTAAGGAACGGTTTTAAATTTTAGTCATTGCAAAAATAAATTCATATTTGTTAAATAGAAAGAGTCAATCATCTCATAATCTACCCTCGGTAAATTATCCGAACTTTCCTTCACGAAGCCTTTCCATATTTGGATGATGTTATGCAATAATGGGTCAATCCATAGTCAGCTAGTTTCGTAAAAAATATCAAAATAGTTTAGCAGATCATGGAATGATGGAATGTGGTTTTATACTATCGTCAGTGGATGGAGCCCCCTTACAATTTCGGGTTGAATAATTTTTGCTTATTGTAGAATAACACTGGCGATTCCAATGACTGTGATAGCTCAATTATTAAAAAATGTGGCTTGACTCATTGTTGCATAACACCATCGGATTACATATAATCCATCAGAACGGTAAAATGTCAAACAGAAATTGTCCATGAATTAAAGGTATTGAACCGATAAAATTCATTAAAGATCTAATAGAGAACCGAACTTGAGACATGAATTAATTTTGAAGAAATGTAAAATAATCGGAAAAAAACTTGTAAACTTGCCAACTCTAATGGTCAAATTCTCATGATTTTGGTTGAGACTAAAACTGAAGAAATTGCATAAATGTTCCTACTGAAATGTACAGTTTCAATTTGTTTTGATGAATAAGACAGATGCTGTTATTCGGACTATGATAATGACAATGGTGCATAAATTGGCCCGAAATATTGCCATAAACTCAATTCTTTATGTCCGTCAATACCTGCTATCAGCAATAATCTTTCATGTCTGGACCACGTGAGGTCATTTACCAAAACAGCTTTCCAAAATATTGTCTTTGGATTTGTGGTCAAAATTTATATCCTTCGCAACTCGTGAACTTCTAATCAATCGGATCTTATCTGTCTTGGATTCTTTATGGTTGACAATACTTTCAGGATTTTTCTTTGTATGTAAACCTTGAAAAAATCTGTGGAATCACTTTGTCATTTTGGAAAGATCGAGATATTTATATATTTGTGGTATCACTACGGGTATCGTGTGAACCCAGTGTCTATTTTATATTATAAGGCAATGAGACCTTTCCCTTTTTTCAAAGAAACGATAATATGCGTCCATAGAATAAAATCACATTAATCAGTTCAAATCAGTTTTTATAGGTCCAAAAATTTTGTCTTGTCAAAATGTAAAATGCCTTGGTCAAATAAATAATTATAAAAAATTTCCGTGTTTTTTTTTTTGATGACTAAAGTGAAAAATAGCAATCCTTCATTAATAATTGTGTCCTATACCGAACATTTTTATTCAGGCGAAGACTTCAAGAGTACAAATCAAAATGATAGCACAGCACAACTCTAAACATTCTTCGAAACGCAAGGAATTTCAAATAATAAACGTGAAATTTTCAATATATACCTTCTGCACCACTCTCATGATAAACACAAGAATATTTTCTTTCATTTCCATCAATTTTACGCATGCCATCATCGTCAGGCGTGGAATATAAAAATATGTTCGAATTAAATTTAAAAATGCTTCAAATGCTCCATCCTTATGACTCAGGGGTGAATTGAGGGTGTTTCGAGTATCCTTGGTTTTTCCCGAGACAGAAGATGCCCCGCATATATTTCAATATTTACAAATGTACGAGTTGTTAAAAGTGAATTCTTTGATAAGGACAGTTGCAATCGAGGGTCATCCAATATAGGTACTTTTTGTTTATCGTTTTGCAATTACTTGTTTGTAACTTCTGTGGCTGATAGCATACAAAAGTTTGATGGCGTTCAAGAAAGATGCGAAACGATTATTCGAATATTTACGTACGTAATTCTCTTATATACAGGTTGGCCCTCCGAAAACGAAACAAGGCCAATATTTCATATTTATCGTTAGCAGAAAAAAAACGCTTGTACCCATCGATTTTTATTGCGAGGGGGCATCTTTTGCGAATGTTCTCAACTTCGTCACTTCAAGCCCTTCGGAGGAGTTAGCTCCAACCCTTAAAGCTTTGATGGGATTAGAGTTCATGTGATACCACATTTTGAAGGTCATCGAATTCTCTTTCCGACGCTTTTTAGTTTTTTGATTTGAACAGTAGTTCTCGAGAAAACAAGTTTGGAACAATCATCGGCTGAGAATCTGAAGTTCTTTCACTTTCATTTGTATTTCTCATCTTGTAGGTAGTAGATACGGGTTTCGTCTAAGAATGACTCCTTTTTGGTTTGGCGAAATCCTATCCTGTGCAACTATAATGAGGAATAATTTAACGTCAGTTTTTTAATACATCAGAAAAACGCATCTAATATTCTCATGTGCCTTTTTAAACGCAAATTTAAGTCCGTTAGAATTTTTTCTGTGGGGTCACTTGAAGAGTATCATCTATAAAACTCAACCAGATTCTTTACATGATTTACATTAACGGATCATTCATGAATGTCGGAACATTACACCTGTAATGCTCCAGAACGTCTGAAATCGTTTTTAAAAAAAACTGTATTACTGCATGGAAGCAGTAGGCCAACATTTTGAAATAAAAAGTAAAATAGTAGCTAAATTTTTATTTTAATAAATTTTTATTTTTATTTTTTGAATCCCCCCCCCCCTCTCCCCACTTCTATGAACCAAAAACTTAGAAAAACTGTTTCTTTTCTCAAACAATTGCCATGAACACAATTCTAACAATTCAAATTGAAAGTTGATACGAATTGATGTCATTGATGACTAGTTAGTATATTAACAATGATTCCTCGAGAACTACTGCATCAAATCAAAAAAACTGGAAAGCGTTGGGAAGAGAATTCGATGACCTTCAAAATGCGGTATCTCATGAACCCTAATCCCATTAAAGATTTAAGGGTTGGAGCTAACCCCTTCGAGGGGCTTGGAGTGACAAAGTTAGGAATGTGCGCAAAAGATGTCCCCCTCGCAATAAAAATCGACGGGTCCGAGCGTTTTTTTTCTGCAAACGATACATATGATATATCGACTTCGTTTCGTTTCCGCTGGGCCACCCGGTATACACGAATTATTATTGCATGCGAACGATTTGTAGTTATATTCGTCTATACTGAAATAATACTAAGAAGATATCTTCGGTGAAGTAATAGGCTGATAGAAAGTGAATGCAGGCGTACCACAAGGCTCGGTATTGGGCCCAATACTGTGGACCGTGTGACATTATGGTGCCAATACGCAAAGTCTCTAACACAACTGAAGCTTCTGAGTTTCGCCCAATCAATATATTACCCTGCACCGAAAAAATTATTGAAATCGTGGTATATAATAAACTTTTAGATTATTTAAACAATAACAACAATCTTATTTTTGGATTTCTTCCCAAACACTCCAGTGAGTCGTCATTGCAACTTATACTTACTCATACTTATAAAATGGATAAAATCTGTAGATGAGGGTGAATTTGTTGTTGCAGTCTTCTTGGAGCTGAACCATTGCCTTCGAGACTGTGGGTAGGAGTTTTTTGCTTAAAAAAGTAAGGGGCCATGGGACTGGGGAAGGGATAGTTTACCAGTGGTTTCAAAACTATTTAACAAATCGAAGACAAGTAACGAGATTAAATGCAGTTGTTTCGTCTCAAATAGTCAATGACTATGGTGTGCTTCAAGGCAGCGTTCTGGGTCCGTTACTTTTTTGTGTTATATCAATGATATCAACACAGAACACGGATGTAACTTTATAAACTTGTTAGCTTTTTCAGGGATTTATCTTGAGCTGACTATCAAGCGTATGAATTATTGTTCAAACAAGATTACTCATTACCTATAAACATGAACAAACTTTAATAAAATAAAACTAAAGCAATGATCTTGTTCACATCTTATAAATATTGTCGTGAATTGGGATTTATTCTCGACTAACTAGGTAGATACTGATCTTTTATAGATTTAAAACAATTCAGAAAAATATGAAAACATTTATTTTACTAAGTACAAATATAAGATTATGACGATTGAATTTGATGAAGGAATTAATTAAAGAATTAATGAATCTCTCCTAGGCTAGTTACTTTTATATAAATTATTTTAGAAAGATCTATACTTACAATACATATTGGCCTATACAGTTAAGGAACATTTTCCATCTATTTGGACTGTACTCTTCCAAACTCCTCCCATAGCCCTCACTAGCTGTGGACACGGTGAAACTCTAAATTCGACTACCAGATGGCAGATGGTTTATAGCACAATTGTGTTTCAAAATAAAATATTGAATGATAATAAAATATTTTAATACACAGTGCGTTCGATCTATTTTTGACAATATAATAATATACATTTTAATAATAGTCATTTGAGTATTTATAAGTGATGGGTAAAAACATCGAATTTGTCACAGATTTCTATTATTTAGATTTCATTCTTGACAGTTATTTATCGCTCAATTCTCATTTTCAATAACTATGAGAAAACTATACTTTTTCAGTCGGATTGCCTCCTGTCTTTTGCTCTGACCAAAATAACTGTTTATAACAACGTTATATAACCCTACTTCGATTACTGTGCTAGAATTATTTATAGTTTTGATTCGGATAAAATTGCAGTCTTGCAAAAGTTGCCGATCAAGGGTATGAGAATAATTTTGAAGTGCAATCGATATAACAATATAACTTTGATGCTTGAAACTTTACAATGGAAATCAGTTGAAAATAGATTATGTATTAGGTATTGCTATGGTTTTTGTTCAAAATTATAAACGGCCTTCAGTCGGATCATTTAGTTGTAGTAATTGATTAGCTACTTAGTTACAGGGAGGACCATCACTCTCACTCAACTCGTCGTATTAATGAAACGATCCACTTACCTAAAGCTAATTTAACCAGTACAAAAAGTCCATGCTGTTTTACAAAGGGATAAGGGAGTTCAATGACTTACCATTTGCTACAAGTGGATCATTATCAGGAGCTTTCAATACAAATTTATTGTTTTGATCAGTGGAAAACGTTTTGGATTTGTTTGGTTGATATCCGTCGGTACTAATATAGTCACAAAATAATAAACGTCAAAATATTGGCGCCAGAAATACTGTATAAAATCTTCAAAGTTATCGAAGAATATTTTTAGTATTATCAGTCATAATACTAATATATTCGTATCGAATACCTGAAAACTTGAGAATTGCTAGGTATTAATGGATTTCAAACACCAAAAGACATAATAACAATAAATTATCGTTTCAGGTAGTTTTGATTTGTTTTGAGAGGGTAAGGTCAAGTGGTTTTTACTTTTTATGGGGGTAACTGGATAATTAATGGTTTCTAAAACCATTCCAACATGATTCCCAACAGCCTGTGAAGAATTTGCAATTCAAATGAATGGGCTACAATTTAATAAGAACTGAAAAGCAGAGAAATTAATTTTCATAAATTATTTTTAATTACATTTCAAAGTGGAATTGAAAACATCAGCAGTACAAGAAGATAGCACGCCATGAACATGACTCAAATTAACATCATACAAAACTTATTTAAGAGCTGGTAGGATATACTTCTATACAAGACCAAATTTGTGTACGATTTTATCTGATGCATTCCCATATTTGGCTCCAATTAGGGAAGTTGATTCAACAGATTCATTTAACGACAATTGAATTTATTTATAAGAATCAGCAGATAAACGAATGTGAACTGATTTCAGTTTTAGTTTTCATCAACTGGAGTGTTTCACACAGCCATACCATAGTACACTTTAGGCTATACATAAACACAATTTTGATGATTAAATGTTCAGATAACTAATACACATCCTCAAAAATAATTTACCTGCCATTAAATACAAGTTAGAATCAACTTAATACCTGAAATCACGGGTTGGTTTATTATAATTTACATATTATTATTCATATCAAAATCGTCTTGTATAATCAGGATACGTTTACCATATTTGATTTAGGTTCCAAATTACAGGTCTTCGCATTAAGCATAGATTTTGAACATGGCGTATGTATGGTGAGGTATTTCCTTTATCATAGCGTAAAATATAGACATCGCAATATTCATTATTATAAAGGAGATAATATAAGGCAATTACAGAACAACTGTAGTTCCATACGACTTTGCTGCTCACGAGTTGTATGAACTATAATAATAATAATAATAATATCTTCACATACAACTATAATTTATTATCATAAAAAGTATATAATGAAATTGTTTTTCCCCTGTCTGTAATTTTGAATGGTTTCTTCGTATGAAAAACTTGAATTAATTAAAATTTCTCCATATTTGCCAGAACTGTTAACTGGAAAATGGAATTTACCAGCAAAAGCTCTTCTACTTCTCAGCAAAAGCCAAGACAGATATGGAATCGAGCCTTAAATGCTTGGTGGATGGCGGCGATGGATGGTGAATGAAACTGAAGGCCCTAAGCGCAAGGCAAGTCTTGATGGGGAGGAGGTGTATGGACCGCGAGCGAAAATTTGCGTTCAGAGCAGAAAAAATACTACTTTCAATATTTGAAAATGAGTACAGAACTGAACAAATATTCAAAACTAGTTGCTTTGCAAAATAATTGAATCACCTAAATGAAAATAAACGAAAACTTAAAATATCGAATATCAAAGTTACATAAAAATTCCAGGACGAGTTAAATACGAGTTAAATACGAAAATATATTAGAAATATATAATAGATCTCAATTTTTCGTACTAACTTAGATTCGATGAACAAATTGGCTAAAGCATTTGAATTTGCTTGGAAAAATCGTTTTCCACCCTCTTCAGTACAGAAAATTATTGTTCGCTACTGTCTTTGAATATGGACCCATTAAAAAAATAAACTGAAAATAGTTTTCATGTCTGGAAAGATAGATTGAATGATGGTTTTTCACTGGATCTGCCGAACTCGGTTCTTTCAGAAATTCATTGAATCCGAAATTTCTCTTTGAATTCTACACGTAGTTGCAGATTCAGGATGAGATGTATTATTAGCTGAGTTGTCACACTGTAACATAGGCATTGTTTCCTATGGGATAAAAACCGTGAAAACAAAGTGAAAACAATATCTATCGTGCTCATCGACATTTGATTGTTATAGTCTATTTTTGTAATGTTTGCTACCGTATACAGTTTTGTAGTAAGTAGCTAGCTGCACTCAGCCACAATATGACATTGGCCGCAGTGGAGGGCCTGATACGGGCCCACTCACGTTCAAACCAAACCTAGTTGCATACGAGTTTTTCGGAGGCTTCCCTGTTCTATGGGATAGCATATGCTGTGATGATTCGGCAATATGAGAACATAGTATTTTCCTGATAATAATCTTGTTTTGATGATAATCGTATATGAGCGTTTCGCTTCGCACATAAACTTGAAAACTTCAAGTCTCTTTAATTTATCTCATTATTTCCAAGGGAAAATCTCATTCAAAATTTTCGTCAAAACTTGATAATAATCAGAAAAATGCGATGTTTTTAACTTGCCGTATAATCGCAATAGTCGTGGAATTTTAATTTATCTTTTAGATACAAAGCAATGTACCAGCGATCAGGGTACTGGAAAAAAATGAGAAATTTTCGTTTTATCATTAAAATAGAAATTTTCCACTACAATCAAGCTATTCCTAAGAAAAAACTTTGATATTTGTGGAGAGATCATAAAATATTCAAAATAAATTGATAATATTGTTTATTATAAAATTTGATTTTGAGCAAATATTTTTTTATATCTTACCATCTTACCCCATTTTTGGCCTGTTCATAGTATTTCTTTTCAATTTTCTCCATATCAGTGGTCACGTGACATGTGTCAAAAACGATTTTGAGATTGTCTGACATAAAGTAAAATAAATTTTACTGATTGTCAAGGACCACAATAAAAGTGATATAAAACACGTCTCAGTTTACATATAGTTAGTTAAAATTGAAAATTTAAAATAGTAGCTGCGAGTATATGCTCATTCTAAAAACATTTATGTTATGAAATGAAAATATCTATCTAGCTAGCAAAAAATTCTTCAGAAGTGTAGAACATTTTTGACAACAGGAAAATTTTGAGATGTTTTCTGAATTTGAAATCAGTAACTTCCTTCTCAAATGTCTCTGATGGGAGCTTATTGTAAATTCTCACACCATTGCAGATGGTACCCTTGAGAGTAACATTCCAATTATTTCGTGGTGTTTTTGGATGGTGGTTAAATCTGGCTGAATGAATGTGATCATAACTAAGAGAGCTGACATATATTTTTTATTTTAATTAATTTAAAATATATAGGCAAATAGAGAAGTATTTTCATCTCGACAAATAATGGTCTACATGATTTACTCTGAGTTTTATTCAGTAATGTTCTAATGCTGTATTACAAATAATATTTGAGTTGCTGATGCTGAACCTCATTGTTGCCATCTATGATCTGAGAGAGGGGTGTCTTTGACCCTGCTCTCTGCCTCAATATTGGAAAAAATATTATCAATTCTTGTGCAACATTCTGCAGTTAATCGGGTATCCTGTTTTACTATACTATCAAGTTTATATTGGGCAGAAATATCTAATACTTCCTCCCTCTCATGAGATGATGTTTTAAAATCTCCTGTAACCCATAAGCAAACATTTAACATGAAAATTTCATATAGTAGCTCTTGGAGTTTAATGAAATAGTTTTGGAAGTTTCCTGATGCAACCTATATAATTTTTATTTTCTTTTTAAATTTTGTTATCTCGCGATAATATAAATGTACCACATAATAACCATCAATTGGAAAATTATACACTTCAAATTATTTCTACCGAAGATAACTTAGGATTTTCATTGTTCAGTTCTACCTCCAGTATATTCTGCTTACTGTTTATACTTTGTATATTCAAATATAGAATAATTACTATATCCAAAGTATCTAGAATTCTTCACTTTGGTTTCTTGTAGGATATTCATAAAAAATGTTTTGGCGGTCTCGTGAACATTCTTCGTATTGTTTGAATCATGTGAAGTCAAACCTGCAGAATCCTATACTACTTTAGGCCAGAATCCCAAATCATGTAGGTTGTCTATACGCACCATATTTGCTCCAATCTTGAAACAGGGTGTTTAGCACCCTGACTATAACACTTTAGTTATTATTTTCTTCTTCTCTATGTTTATCAGGATAAGGTTTTTTTGTTATGAAGTTTTTGATGTTGCTTTCATTCACTTCTTATAATAATAATGATAATAATAAAATTTATTTTCCTTTCAGACAAATACAAATTTGTATAGGAATAGTCACAATAAGCATTAAAAAAAATGTACGAACAAATATAAATACGTACATATAAAAATTATGTAACTGTCACAATCACAACCATATGAATAAAATCACACATAAAAAAATATTGACTGAATAAAAACATTTATCAATGAGGAGCAATTTCAACTTTCTCCTAAAGTTTCGGAGAGTGAAACAGCATTTCAACTCATTTGGTAACCTATTGAAGAAAATCAAACCAGCACTATCTGGAGATCGGTATGAGATTGAATATCTAGTTTGCGGAATATGAAATTATCTTTATATCTAGTGTCTTTATCATAAATTTCTGATCTTTTGATAAATTGGTCTTTATTTTTGAAAATATACCAACATAATTCAAATATATAAAGTGAAGGTTACGTTAGGATATTCAATTTTATGAATAGATCCCAACAACTGTGCCGTCTTTAAACACCAGAGATAGTTCTTATAATTCGTTTTTGGAAAAGAAGAACATTATTTGCATGAGTGGACCAACCCCAAAAACACACAGTGGTGATTCCACCTGTCCATAGTAATTGTTGAGTGCTTGTTTTGTATTCAAGATTTTCCTTGAGTGTCTGAATAAGTCATTCTAAGAATTAAGATTTTGACCCAGCTTATCACAGTGAGTTTTCCAACTTAACGTCCTGTCAAAATGGATGCCTGTAAATTTAACACTTGTACAGTTTTGAGCTACTTGTTTATCACTAATTTCGATATTCAGTTCTGGGCATGACTTTTGGTAATACCGGTATCTAAGGAAGTGGGTCTTTTCAAAATTTAAATAGAGAGGATTCGCCGAGAACCACAAATTCAACTTCTGGAAGATGCCAGTACACCGTTTTTGTAGTGAAATATCGTTTTTTTGAGATACGATCACTGATGTACCATCAGCGTATATGGGAAGGGGATTATCACATATTCACAGGTTCAAGTCATTTATATATAAAATAAATAGTACCGGTCCGAACACTGAACCTGGCGGTACTCCAAGGCAAATGTCAATTGCTGAGGATTTAACATTACGTTTGATGTTATTTCTGATGTTTGTAATACTGACATACTGCTGTCGATTTCTTGAAAAAGTTTCTATACATTTGTTTGCTGAGCTTTGTATTCTATAATTATGTAGTTTCAATAGCAATTTGTCGTGATCTACACAGTCGAATGCCCTGCTGAGGTCACAAAATATCCCGACAGGGCATTCTCCAGCTTCCAGTAGCTTAATTATATCAAATTAAAATGAATGAATGGCGGTTGTAGTATCTACCTGTTATTTTGGATTCCATGTTGGTTTTTTCAAATTATTCTTTCATTTTCCATGTTCATCTTGAAACAATTCAAGTAGGTAAGCATACTCAAATGCTTTCGAGAATACTGATGGCATCGTGATGGGCCGAGAGTTAGTTATTGATATCATTTTTGTCTCCTTTTTTATGTGCCGGAATTACTTTATTCATTTTAAGGTTTTCTGGAAAATGACAAATTGACTAGAAATATTAAAGGTTTTATTATGGAATGTTAAATATTTCTCATCACAATCGATCACCTAAACATATTTTCCATACTCTAATAATAACAAACTTTTTTCCCATATAGTTCTAGTTTGTTATACACTCGCTATATTACAAATGCTCTTCTAAAAATAGTGATTGTACAGTCTAATTGAAATGGTTCCTTAAACATTGTCACAAATCGTCCACGGTTACTACAGTATTAAATTTTGGCAAAGCTGCAAAACCAAAATAATCACCAAAACAAACGACTAACAACTATATAAAATCAACAATACCCTCAATTATCACTATACCACCCATATTTACTGCTCCACTATAAATAAAAACAATTGACCAAGTGGTCTGTCATAACCTTAGAGATATAAAAGCTGAAAGGAACATTATAAATCATCTCTCAAACGGTAAGCCAGAAGAAATAGGCATATAAACGCAGGTAAGGTCTATTACAGGCTGGTATTTGTTTAGTATAAGCTACAGTGGCGCCCGTAAGTCCGATCCCAGCGGGGGGTTGGCTGTCTTCGGAAAATTAACCGCGTGTTAACATATCACCTGAGACGGGCCGTGTTTCGGGAATGTTTACCTTAGGAGAAGGGTCGGCGGAGGACAGTTTGCTGTACGCAGAAGGCTCCCAGTCGGTATCTTCCAGCGTTTGAAGGGGCCGAACGCGGTTTAAGTCAATTATTGAACTGGCGCCTAAATTCCAAAGCTTTGCGTCTCTTAAAGTGATTAATTCGGAACAAAGAGGTAATGGATCTCGATGAAATTATTATATTTGTAATCTCATGGAGTCCCTACGGATTTCCCAAGTAGGTGAAATAATCACACTTGTAACAAATAATGGATAATGGGTCTGCTAATTTTGGAGTGGATAGTTTATATCCGGACATAATTAGATGTTGGTTTTATTCAAAGCACACCTCTGATGGAAGAACGGCCTCAGTACGTCTTCATATTGATTTATTATATAAATTTTATCTCTGCATCAATAGATTTGATCAACAATAAAAATATTTTTAGCTGGCAGTTTTCGAAAAACAGGAGTGACAATGACATAGTGACATATTTTTTGTGTTGGTAAGACAATATCAAGATCGAGATGCTCTCAAAATAAATTATAAATATCACTTCAAGTAATGATCATCACCATTGCATATACGAGGTCATACGGAATTTTGTACAGGAATATAGATATTCACTGAGTCTAAATCAAATTTGTTTATATTCGTAGTTAAAAAAAAAAAAATTGTTTTTATTGTATTCTATAAAATTATCTCAAATTAGCTTCAAATGAGAATACTTAAGCATGTTCTTGATATTTAATTTTTTGATATATTTTTTTTAATTATTGAGGAGAGAGATTTGTTAAAATATGGTTTGACGCTATTAGTGAACGAATAGTTTTCTATGTTTAATTATTTTTAATATTTATTTGTTCATGGGTGTATTTTTTCAATTTGCTTTTGAAATGTGGAATCGAATAAGATGTGCTTTCAAGTCTGGAGGTACCGAATTATACCTAAACCCTAGGGGCAATAGTTTTCAACATCTTAGGAAGCTAACCTATAGTATTTTGTCCGTGTTGCACTAGTTTCCCATTGGAAATATTTTGCTTTTGATAAATTGCTAAAGTCAGAAAGTAGATTTGCCGAGTTTCCATTACTTGTGATTCTTTAAATAGTTTATTACTGTATAGTTATAATCAAGTATGATTTTCAGAACCTGTTTTTGCATTTTTTCATGTTTTTTCATGAAAACATTTGTAACACATCCCCAAGCAATGATTCCATATGGGAGATAATTTTCATATGATTCAAATCAAATATTCTCCCAATGAACTTGAATTTTCACATAAACTATCGATTTTTTTGGTAACATGTTTGATCTGAGAGACCCACTGAGTAATATTAGGACCATATAAAGAATTGGCAAAATTCAAAATTGATTCACGCATGAACGTAATTTTATATTGGATGGTAGACAGTGCCTTGAACCATACAAAGTTCTTAGAGGTAAATCTGCTCTGTGAATGATTTTATTTTCCACAAGATTTCTTGTGTTTTCTAGAACAGCAATCGGTTCGTCAGCAATAGTTATATTGATATCATGCGGAGACAGAATTTTTTGGCCAAACAATCATCATGCTTGACTTATCAGGGCTTGACTTACAGACAGTGCTCTGATGCCATCAGTGTGAATTTTGAAGATCTTTATTGATGATACCATACTAGCCACTTTCAACTCAATCGAGTCAAAACTGTATTTTATTTGTGTATTACCGGCATAACAGTAAATGAAGCGATTTCGAGCGATTTCAGAATTGTTGAAGTGTAAAAAGAAAATATAAGTGGTCCTAATATGGACCTTGTGGTACTCCCCAAGTAGCAAAATCATTGCTTTATGGAACTGATATATTTTATAAGTATCTTACAATGACGAATTAAGCAGTATTTTATCACTTAGTGAGTTTGACTGCGACATTCATGTGTTTGTAGAAAAATGTTTTTATAACATTGTCGTATAAATATTTATACAACTCGCATTATAAAATTGAAGCTTGCATTTGGATTAAACTAGTTTTAAAACTATAATAACCGTTTAATGCCCAAGTTTGCTCAATGAGTCAATGGAAATGTATATATCATGTAAAAAAGCATTAAAATTCTTTAAGTGGATTTTACATGATCACCCCCAAACCAGGCTCAAGAAAAAACAATATGTGGCAACCTATGAAATAAATAAAATCAAGGTAGGTTTTGTTCTGGAAAAAGTGCCATTCAAAACAGCTCTATGAAATCACAAGGTTTTACAAGGTTTCTTATAGAATAACTTTTTTTACGTTTTTATTGACACATAATTATTGTATAACTCAACGCCATATTTATTTGCGGGTTTGAGCACTTGCAAGTGGCCGCCATTGTTCACGAAAAATATTTTCGAATATAAAACCTATATTTAAAACTATTATGTATACCTTAAATAAAAATAGGGCGTTATACTTTATTTATTTAATTAATCGATCATTATCGGAAATACCTGTTTCAATTAAAAATAATACCTTCCAAAAATATAGTACATAATTAAATATTTTTATCAGATCGGCCAATTTATTACTAATTCAAGGCGCTTCTATTTTTTAATAAAAACATATATATAAATTCAATCAGCAAATTTCGATGCGTAGGGAAATTCTTGGTGCTGAACAAATTTCAGGAGTTTTATAAACCTAATGATATCGCATATATACACGTCTTTTATGATGGCGACTGTTTTACTTTCATCTTTTCGAACTATGACAACAATTTCGGTAAAGTTTTTATATCCCCACGTTATGTCAACGTTATTTGATATAATCATTGTAAATTGCGTCTCTAAAGAAATATAATATCGTATAAAATTTCACTTTTGTTCAACTATAGTACGCTGACCAAACAGCGTTATACAATTCTCATAAACCAATTTTTGTATGTTCGTATAGCTATTCTTAAAATTGTTTCAAACCGCTTCATAGGATCCCTAAGAAATATAATTATAATGGTTGTGAACCGCATATTTGGATAGGCTGTATGAATAATCTAATAGACATACTTATAAAATAGTTTTTTATCTATCACATAGAGAGAGACATTTTATTGAGAGGATATAATTAGTTATAAGCTATATGTTGAAGAACCAAAACATTTTATAATTTGGACCTTTTTTGGTTGTATACGTACTGTATTAGAGCTTTAAAGGGCGTTATGGGATATTTATAGTTTTATTAGATTTGTTGTATGGCAGTTTATAAAACTCTTATAAAACAGATTTTGCTACTTGGGTCCTGATATCAAGTTCATACATTCTGAGAAAAAGTATTCTAAAAGAATTAGTATGCTTGTTTTGTTAGTTTATTCGGCGGAACTTTAATCCCGATGGACCCTGACTGTTGTGATGGCAGGAGATTGATTGTAAGTTCTCAAATAATGTTCTTTAATTTGCATGTCCGTAATTTTTCAAAGAATCTTGGACAAAGTGGGTAGCAAACTTATTGATCCTAGATGAATAAATTCTGTAAGTTTATTAATGTTTGGTAACGGTATAACCTTGACAGATTTCCGAGCCTTCGGAAAATATGACATTAAGATATTATTGTTTATGGAAAACGGAAAGAAATTGAACACGAATTGTCTCTGCATGAAAAACGAGTTCTCTTCCATATAATTGTGGACAATAGTAGAATAGTATAGAATACGACATTTACCCACTAACCCTCAAATAATCAATTGTAGCACCTACATTTAAAAAAGGCGACATAACAAACATCAACAATTATAGACCGATTTCTTTGATCACACATATCGCAAAGATCTTTGAGAAACTAATCAAACTACGACTAGTAACCTACTTAAACAAGTATGAAATTATGTCTAAACAACAATATGGGTTTAGGGAAAAAATATCTACACAAGACGCTGTTATCTCCCTGACAACAAAAATCACTGAATGTCTGAATGAGAGTAAGCCGTGCTTGGGCATATTTATACATCTTTCGAAAGCAATTGACACGGATATTGGTATACGAAATAATTATTTGAAAATTTTTGAAAGTTACCTTACCAACAGAAACCAAACTGTGAGAATCGATAGTATTCTGATTAACGAAAATATAATTGAATATGGGGTTCATGACATACAGGATAGGCCAAAAAATATTAAGTTCGTTCAAGAGTAAAGTACCCTTATTTCAAAAAATATAGAAATATGTTGAAGAGAAAAGTTGCTTAGAATTAAAAGTTATGTTTAGATACGATGTCATGGCCTGCTATTCGATTTTTTTTTTTTCGTTTGGAAAATATTGAATTACCCCCGTATGATACATATATTTACTATTTTGATTTAATATGTATGTGAAGTAGCCACAATCAAATCAGGTTGGAGTATTTTTTATCAAATTAAAGTGTATTTGTAAAATTTACTTGGATTTGTATTTTTTTAGGTGACCGTCAACTTCATGTTTGTTGCAACGATATTTAACAGAACTCTAGAATAAAACAAATACTCTTTTTATCGAGGCAAATACTTTACTAAGTAAATGTTCATATGAATAAACTGTCAAAATCTATCGCGTATAGCCATGAACAAAAAAGGACCAATAAGCGATAGTACAGAAACTTACAGTAGGTAACTGAACAGGTGCTGACAATAAAGATTATCGAAGCGTCTCTGTATGTCCACCTTCTCTTTCGATGCATCTAATTATTCGCTCATAAAATTCGTTTACTGTAGATCGCAACACATTAGCGGGAATATTTCTGCAATGAACTCGTATTGAAGTTTCAAGCTCAGTAACATTATTAAAGGGGCGATCTCTGTAGACTTTTTGTTTTAAGTATCCCCATAAGAAATAATCCAGAGGTGTAAGGTCTGGAGGACGAGGAGGCCATCGAGGATCGGTATTTTGTCCTAACCATTTATTACGAAATGTCCTATTCAGCCACTGAAAAACATTTCTAGTAGAATGGGCAGGACATCCGTCATGTTGGAACAATACTTTTTGCCGTTCTTCTAATACCATATCATCCAAAAACTCTCCTATTTCATTTTCCAAAAAGTTCAAGTACCTGTCACCATTCAAATTCTCTCGAAAAAAAACGGACCTAGTAATGTATCATTTAATATACCACACCAAAACGTTTGTTTTCTGCAATTTTGTGATGATAGAACCCCATTTGTTGTAAAAGTCGATTCATCTCCAAACAGAATACATCGATGAAAATCTCTTTGTTCTCCTATTTCACCCTGAATCCACATGGAAAAATCATATCTCAAATCATAGTCTCTTTCTTGCAATGAACAAATGAATGTAGGTTTGTAAGCATGGTATTTATGTTTATTGAGAATACGCTTCACAGAGGTTTTTTTTTATGCCGGTATAATCACTAATTTCTTGGTTGGACCTTCTAGGATTTTCTACAACTGCTTGAAGTACGTCAAGCTGGTTTTCTTCTGTGCATACAGGTTTCGTACGCTCCGTATTATGTTTATATTCTAGTGAGCCGGTATGTTTGAAATTCTTTAAAATTCTACTTACACTTGAATAGCAAATTTGTTTGTCTGGATGCCGCTCGTTGAAAATATTTGCAGCTTCGCGCATTGTTTTATAACCATCAACACAGATTAAAACTAATTCTGCCTTTTCAGTTAACGTTAATACTACTGGGCGATGCATTTTTGATTAAGGACAAATATGAAAACGTTTGACAGGCAAGTTTCAAGACGCCACACTATCAAACTACAGTATTGTTTTCGGGCGTATGTGTTTTTTGTTCATGGCTATCCGCGATAGATTTTGGAGTGTTTTTTAATATCTGTTCTAGTTGAGGCATTGTTGTCAGAAGAACAGAAATTTTATACTTTTATTGATAGTTTATTCATGTGAACAATTACTTGGTAAAGTATTTGCCTCGTTAAACAAATTATTTGTTTTATTCTAGAGTTAAATATCGTTGCAACAAACATGAAGTTGACGGTCACCTAAAAAATACAAATTCAAGGGTACTTTACTCTTGAACCCACTTTATATTTTTTGGCCTATTCTGTATGGTGTTTGTCATAAAGCCATTTCAGGTACACTTGGTTTAGTTTTGGAACATGCACCAACTATTGTCAAGAATAAAATTTTCTGAGAAATCGATAATAAAGAAGTTTCCCATTTGTTGCACACTTAGTGGACCACACTGTATATATAAATTTTTTTTTAACAATTTTCATATTTTGTATACTTAACTTCACCAATGCTGAAACAAGTGTTCTAACACTTATCGGCTTCTGCTACTTTGTTCACGTTAATTGATATTGAAATAGTTTTGTGATTTCTGTGATAATTTGTGAATAAAGATTATTATTATTATTTTTGGTAGTAAAAAGTTCAGAAAATAATTGATAACTCCTTGGAGTTGCATCGATTTGTTCTGAATGGAAAACGAATAGTCTTTTTGCAGGAAATACAAGTTTTCGGAACGGAGACGTAGAGAATAATAATTCTTACCTGGCCTATACCGCGATCATCATATGACCCGACTATACCCATAATTGGAAAGCATCGTTTTTCTCACCTACCTAAGCTAACATATTATTAAGGAATCATTCTGTAAATACAGTAATTTCATATGCATCAGACTCCGGGATCACGATTTCGTTTCAAAAAACAACAACAAAAACAATAAATAATTGGCGGTTCAGTACTTAACACCAGTCTCAGTCTGGTTTGGAAAATTAACGATGAGTCTTATTCGGAATTCCGATATTTATTTTACGCATGGCGAATTTGAATATTTTGTCGATCGATCAACTAGCGCGATGTAGTTGCAGATTAAGTCATTCTTGATTTACATACTGTAATTGCAATTTGAAGCAGTTTATAGTTGAAATATTTGATTAAGAAAAAATTGTTTCGAGTTTGGGTGATCTTTTTGCGAAGTATCGATTGGTAATAAAGACGGATTTGTAATGAATTTGTAATAGACAGAAAGTATGAGAAATTTCATAATCCTGCGATCTGCATGTGAAGTATTAGAACTTCAAGTATTTTTTCTAGAAGCGAATTCTGCATCTTCTCAAATTTCTTACTAAAAGGCTTGAGAGAAACAAATAGAGTGGAACAAAGAGACAGGAGACAAATAAAGGAGAAACGCAGTGAATTCGAAAAGTTGATTATATCTACAATTCATTCATTATTTTTATTGTTTTGATGAATGGCCCTTTAAGTTATCTCCGAGGTTTCAGTGTCAGGACTACGGATATTTATGAAACAATTGATGTAATTAGGAACATTAAAAAATAAGAAACACGTGGTTAAGATGAAATTCCTCTAAAAAATATTTTCTAAATCTTCTTGAATCTGCTCTGGGCATTTTCGCTGTTCTAATAAATGAATTTCATGACTCATGAGTAATGGCAATTTTCCATCTTTTCTAAAAACATCTGTTTTTATTCCTATGAGGCTATTTTTATGCTGATCTATCTAACTTTCGTCCTATTTCACTCATACCTATTTTAGCAAAAACTTTTGAAAAACTGATTCATTCGAGAAAAACTGAATTTTCAAGCTCCCATAACCTAATCAACAACCAGCAGCGATTCAGTATACAGAGAAACAAAACACAAGATGCGGTATACTATATATTTTTTATAAGAGGTATATTCGAAAATAAATGATGGGGAAGAAGCAGCTGAAGCAGCTGCTGCATTATGTGATTTTTATAAAGTTTAAGCAAAAGTGTTTCTTGATTCACACAGTCAAAACGAGTGAATCAAAAAATACTTTTGTTTAAACTACAAAATATGGATACCGATGAATCACTCTCAATCGGTTCAATTCTAATTCAACTGAACAAAATCAGATAGTGAGAAATTCATCATAGCCATAAATGAGAAGTATTGATTGGGGTATTCCTCAGGGTTCCATACTTGGACCAATGTAATTTTCAATGTACATTAATGACCTGTTGAATAACTAAATTCCAGGTTCATTTACTGTTTTTACTGATGACAGCACTATATTTTGTCACCACCAGAACAAAAAACGATTTGATTTGAAAATAGTACTAAGAGATTGGTTTGTTTCAAATTTACTGTCATTTGACATGAGTCATAAAGAAAACTAACATGATTTCCTCAATGTCATCTTGGACATATACCGTCAGACAATAACATTGTTGATAATAAATTAAGTTTGAAGTACCTAGATCATCATTTATATTTGAGCAGCACACTGAATTTTAATTTAAAAATTCTCTTCTGGTTGTTGTGCTTTTAGAGTTGTACAGAATGAATTAGGATTTTCAAATTCCAAACCTTATTGAATCACATCTGCGGTATGGAATAGCATTTTGAGGAGTTTGTTGAGGTAATCGATTTCAGAATGTTCTAATCTTGCAGAAGCGTGCTCTGCAATGTCTATGCAAAGCAAAGTATCTGGATTCATGTCGACCTTTATTTTTTAAATATAAAATTTTAACAGTTGTTGCAATTTTCATACTTGAAACAGTGTGTTTGAGTTTGATATACAAGCGTAAAACCAAATTCACTATTGGTAGTTTTACTGATCAAATCACAAGACAAAATAAATAATTGGAATTGCCAATCCCTAAAAGTACTCTGGGCAAAAATTCAATAATTTATAATGGATGTAACACGTTTACTTACCTTCCATCAAACATTAGTGGTATAGAATCACTTCTTTGGTTCAGAAAGGATGTAAAGTGTTTTACGTCTGAAAGAGTGTATTACATTATGCAAGAGTTCTACAATGATGGATTCTGAAACTTAAAGCATGAATCGAATACGGTTGAATTCAAATATCTTTTATTCTTTCCATCACTTTTTGAGTTACATTTTCATGCATGTGCGTTCTCATCATTGTTGGACTGGGACGTTTTCACCAAGTGCTGCGGCTGGTTTGGCAGAAGATGGCAGAAATGAACCTCAAGCAACATTGATTCTTGTTCGCTATTTCAACAAATGATCTTTGATCGTGCTTTTAAATTGCTGATCTTTTCATAAAGCCATAAGCAGTTCAATATAAAGTTTGATGTCAATCGAATTCTATATTTTCGAATAGATTACAGGATATTTTTGTAGCAGTTAATTTCAACATTTTATTAGGTATGGTCATGACAGGTTGAGTTGATTCAGGGTCAGTCGAAGTTGACAAGGCTTGGGTTCATATCCTAAACGGCCTAATTTTTTTTAAGTAAAATCTATTTTTCGATTTTTTTAATATTTTTTAGTTAACATAAACAAAAATAAATTTAAAAAAGCTGAAATGTGGTGGTACGGTAATCATTGAGGACACATTGTCACTAGTTTTAAAACTCATAGACAAAACTTCATTAACTACATTATAAAGAGGTGTTGAAATTGGTATTGAAATAAGTTAATAATTAATATATACTTACTGAATTGACGGATCACATCATCCCAGACTAGAGGAAACATCACTACTCTCCTGGTTGGTTTAGCAAAATTGATGGCTTATTTGCTATTTCCACTACAGAAAAACACCACACTGGATATGGGCCAATTTATGCATCATTGTCGTTATCATAGTCACTGTCCTAATCATAAAATCAAATTGAAACTGTACATTTCAGTTTTGGTCTCAATCATAATCATAAAAATTTGACCTTCGAAGTTGGCAATTTTCAATTTTTATGCTTATGATTAGGACGACATGCACAACGCGCATGCGCGTCGTTACCTTTTTCAAAAATGACATAGGTACATAATTATTTGTTTCAAATTGTTATCCTTGTTATTTGATATTGTTTATTGTGTTTCGGAAAAAGAACGAACCAGGAAGAGGGTACTCTTATTGAAATGATTGAAAAATGTCTCCTCCTATGGGATAAAAAGACACTTATGACAGTGTTGACATCTGTCAATTTTTTTTATTTTCGAACTAATGACTGTGATGCATAAATATAAAAATTTCTCAAAACAAGGACTAAGACTAAGGACTGTGATAGTGATTATGACTAGGATAATGATATATGTTGCATAAATTGGCATTAAGTCTTCGAAATAATAATAATAAAATAATAATAAATGATTTTATTGCAATAGATAGATAAGTACATGGTGGTTATATTCATATATAAAAAATAATTGGATTATGTACTAATGAATATGTATGTATATGCCAGTACATGATATGTATACAAATACATGAACACGACTATCATTGCAAAAGGCAGAGTTCGCACTTCTACAACTGTGAAGTCAAGAAGCGGCGCTCTTACACTCAACCTATAACGAAATATTTTATGTTACACCGAATCAATATAATGAAAATGAAAAAACATAATATAAAAAAGGAAGATATATAAAAAACATCAAAAAAAAAAACAATTCCCTCAAGAACTATTATAGATAGATAATGAGAATAAATAATAAACGATTATAATATCAATCGATCGATGAAAATATAGAAAATCAGTATAAAGAATAAAATATTAACCCTTTTTACTTATTTTCAATTTGACAATGTTCTTGAGTAAACAAAGAAAATGTATATAAGTGCAAATATTTTCGAAAATGGATCAGTATATAGTAAAAAAAATAGAGTCATGAATAGATATAAATACCGTCTACTTGTCAGACGCTGATTGACTTCTGGTTTGGTATTGTTGGTCTTGAGCGGAGCCCGATGTTCCTTTCTTTCTGTTTCCAGCCTTTTGCTTTTCACTGCCACTTGGTGTTGGTATATTTTGAGAAACTTGATTTTGCGGAGTTTCTTCGTCACTTATCTCACTATCTTCGCTGATGCTATTTTCTTGATCTCTCTGCTTCAATTCCTCAATGGTGTAATATTGGTTATCGTTAAGACATAATTTATATCCGACTATTTTGGCACATTGATTTTTTTCCCTGGCTGCTTTCAGATGTCGTCTCAGTATTTTGTGGTTTTCTCTATCCTCTCTGCTTAGATCATTTGCAATGGATATTTGTGTAGATTTCAACTTCGCAGTATTCTCAAAAACTAATTTTTTGTCCAATAGCGACACAAACTCGAGCAGGATAGGTTGATTCTCCACTTTTCCAATATGGGTGATATTGTTTACCTCTTTCTTTGTGAGATTGATGCCAACCAAGTAGATCGTTTAAAGCTTTCAAGGTTTGAGGAACTATTTCTTTCGCCGTTACTGTTAGTCCGAAAATCACAATGTTATTCCGCCTGTTTTTTCTTTCTAACCAACAACACCTTCCTTTCAAGTTTTTAATTTCTTGATCAACGATTTCCTATCTCTGAGTTGTTTTTCGAGCACTCTCCTGGATTTCGGATTTTAATTCAGTCATTTGATTTGCATTGGCCGTCAATAGCAACTGGTATAATTTTTGTGTAGAAAGTTCTTCTCCACCATCATTTCTGTACATGTTTATTGCATAGAATAATTTATTATGGGATTAATCAAAAGTGTAGGAGTTGGTACACACCCATTCACTTATCAGAACAATTTATACGAAGTGAGATGTCAGGTTGTTGGCTCACAGCCGTTTTTTGTTGAATACAGAATGTTCGATGTGTTCGAAGTTTTTATATATGTATATGCCAAAGGTTTGTACTAATCTTCAAATTGCAACGTAACTACGTACAATTTCATACTTTCACTAGTATCAAAATGTTGAGAAACTTTCAGGCTTGCAATGGTCAAAACTACACGATTTTTTATTAAGTATTCACCACCTAACTTGAACTATTTCAAGAGCACTTTATTCACGCACCTTATCACCTTATCTCTTATCTTCTTCTTGCAATTAAATCATGTCAAAAATGTTTTTATGTGCTCCTCAGAATTCTCCTCCGTAACCATTTTAACTTTTTGAGGCTACCTACGTTGAAAGAAATATGCATACTAGCACTGGAGAAAACTTGGAACTGTTGACTCACTTTCACAAAGTTACAAGTTACAAAAAAGTTGAAAATTGATTTTTCACAGCATTATTTTTATTTTCTTCGTTATAAAAGAGTGTTTTTGAAACATTCGTATTTTATTCCACGTTTTTTATATTTAGTTGACTATCTTTAGGGACTGAAACGGTACTTTCAATCCTACACTCGAGGAACCAATTTCTCAGGGATTAAAAGTAAATTTGCGTAACAAATTAATTCAAATTTAAGCCAAAATTCTTATTTTTACATTTTATTTTATTGAAATTAGCTTAATAACACATATCTCAAAGAACATATTTGGATTTTATTATTGTTTATATTTACATTTATGTTCACTTCACTACAGATTGCCAGGCTGAAAAGAGGCGGTCAGTTGGAGGCTATATTTTTTGTTATTGACGTATTCTAAACATATGTGGCCATGACGCCGTATTTTCTGTCATTGAATCTTCTAGGGTTGAAGAAATGGTTACCCCTTTAGAGGCACTAGAAAAAATCTGGTCTGCCACATTTTTCTTCTGGGCCAGTGAATTTTCAAAATTGCCAAAAATTCTCTGATGTTGTCGGAATCCAATGTCTTAGACTTTTATGTTCTATATCCGTCATTCTGTCTTTTCAAAAAGGCCGTGAGTTTACTTTACTTGCTAATATCCACATTGGTTTATGTGACTATTGTAGCCTTAAGCATTGAATACTAGCTCCATAAAGATGATGCTTTCAACTTTCGAGACTCTTCCAAGAAGAAGAAGGCAAGCAGCAAATTTTTGACAGTGAAATCTACATTTTGTACTACTTATATATTTCCCAAAATAAAAAGAAACACTATACCTGTGATTAAACTATGTATTTCATATTAATGCTTTAACAAATTTTGATTCGTTGCGTGTACGAGAACCCATACATGTAGTTCGTCATCGAGATGGCTCATACTTCACTATTTCACTAAAAACGACCTTAACCTCGGTGTTCATAAAGACTAAAATTGTATGATTTACTCTAACACAAATATAGATATCTCAATAATGGCGATGGTTTCAGACTTCCCCTTCAAGTTTCGACAGCTGTCTTTATAATCCATCATATGCAAGGCCCTTTTTATGGGGTGAAAATAATAGAACATGGATTAAAGTTTTACATTTATCATTTCTGGCCAGTTTCACTGCTGTTAAAATGCTGTGTAATTCAATGATAATGTTTTAAAAATTATATTACTTGTATCAGTTTCATGTCTAACATTGATTTCGATAATAATTTATATTCTGTTTGGTCTGCTTACTTCATAAATGATTACTATTCAGTTCTACAAAAAAGTTTTTCGTTGCGTCCTATAAAAATGAAGTAGTCGATTTCTTTACACGTATTTTTTACGAAACGTACTTGTAACATACATAAAAATATCCTTAATATTTATTTCACGAGTACACAAAAATGCGGACATGAAATGGATAATTCTTGAGAGTAATTTTCATGAAATCCTTCTGCAATATTTTGATTATAGTGTGTTAAAAAAATAATGTTGTTGTTATGTACAAACATATAATAATAGTCAAGTCTTGACAGAAGGATTTTAATTATTCAAAATGGTCTTAAAGAAAGATACTCTTATAACAAATTTTTTTATTCATTAGGTTGTGGTCCCAGAAAACACTGCGGCATAAAACTTGGATAAATGAAATCACTCGTAGTCAAGGTAAGAATGTGAAGACCTCAAGACATAAAAGATAAAGATTGAAAAATTGTTTGATGCAGAAGGATTTTCAATGTGGAAATTTCAATTAGATGTATTCTCCAAAGGTTAATGTGTCTATAAAATCGTAAATGGTAGAAGAAGAAGAGAAGGCAGAGTGGATACAAAAAGATGCACGAGCCCAAAGATCCACAACCATTGATAGAAAAAGTATTGATTAATCCATTGCAAAACAACCAAAAAAATGTTTTAAAAACTAACCTAACCTAACCTAGAAGAATATTTTTTCTGCAGTTTTCAAAATGCCTCAGACATCTTGAAACATGTTAGTCGTATGCAAAATCTTGTTTATAATTTGACCTCGTTGGGCAAAAAAATGGACAATACAAGATGATATCGAAAATTTTGACCAGCCTGAGAGTCAATAACTGCTGTTTCAGATGAAACTATTAAGTCAAACTGTTAAGTTTGACGAGTGTATTAACCCTGATTATTAGAAATAGAAATAGAAATAAAATGTCAAGCTTAACCAGAACCAGTTGCACTCAAAATTGTTCAGAAGTTCAACAATAGATCCCGCTTCATTCCCAAAAATAGAGAAGGTTCATCGAAAACGTTTTACAATTTTAATGAAAACTCTCATTTTGCCAAATTCTGTCCTAGTAGAAACCAACAATTTCGATTCATGATCTGCAAGTAAAACAACTATGAAGAAATAAATTGTTACTTCAGAAACAATGATAATAAATAAACCAGTTAAAACCAATGACCTTGACCAAGGAGCTATTTTGACAAATAGCGATATTGAAAGAGTCTGATATAACCTCTCAACTAACCAACGACAATAGCCTTCTTCAGGATTCAAAAACCGATATCTATTTTTGGACTTTCAAAGAAAACAGAATTGATGAGATCCAGATAAATCGGCACTGTCAGTGGAAAAACTTGTATTCTGAATGACGTTCCCGAATTGTCGAAAAACTTTTGATTTTTAGTTGATTGTATCACAGAGAATGGAGAAGAAGTTCAATTCGAAGAAAATAAAGTGTTAATGAGTAAAAATGATGAAGAAGTAATATTAAGTGAAAATAGCTGGAAAATGGTCTGTTTGTTGTTAACATAATATATCAGAAACCTCAAGAAGTTCTCATGATTGAAGGTAATAATAAAGCGGAATATTTTCATATAAAACTGGGACACTTGGAAATAACCAACATGAAGAAACTATTACCGCTAGTGAATGGTCTCAATTTTACCTAGAATGATGTTGACAAGTTGTAGAAGCAATGTGAAATATGTGTTGAAGCGAAACAAATTGAAAGATTGCGAGCTGAAAGACCGTTGTCAATCTGAGGACATCCGTGGACATCCCACAACTAAAACCTGGGACCGAAAACGATGTATTCTTTCTCTTCTTGATGATTTTAATAATTTTACAATGATATACTCCTAAGAAACTAAAAATTAAATTGAAAAGTATATAAAACAGTTTGTTCGAGAAGTGGAAACCTATTTCATCCTCAAAGTATCAAAATTCCGTTGTGATAATGGAGAGCAGTATTCAAGTATGGTATAGTGAAGCCTATAGTCTCAACAGGACTATTCAAGAAAAAATAAGAGCTCTTTTATTCGAATCCAATATGAAATCTGAGTTATGGGAAGAAGCAGCAAGAGCGGCTGTCTACATTTAGGTTCTCCACATGCTATAGATAAAAGACCAGTTGATAAGTGGACAACAAGATACAAAAGTGTTTGGCCATGATGTGACTTTCAGTTCCATGATTTCAATAACAACATTGAAGATGTTTTTTGTTTAAGCAGAATCGACAATAAAATTATCGAGTAGTTTGACGTTATAACAGCCTGACTCTACGGACTTTTGGAACAAAATCAGTATATAAAACTTCCAGAAGGTTTGGAAGAGAAATTTGAAGATGTTTTATCTCCTAAAGAAATCGCTCCAAGGACTAAAACAGGCACCACTGAACTGGAATATTAGATTGGTGAAGTTTCTCATGAAGAAAGGACTGATCCAGCTGAAAACTGTGAAGTCTGTGTTCAGAAATCAGGAAAGCACAACTTTTTTGGCAATTTATGTGTATGATGGACTTCTCATTGGAAATGAAGAATCCAACATAAATTGTCTTCTAAAGGAACTACAAAAATAATTCAAATAACAATCGAGGAAAATCTAGAATATTAATTGGTTTGGAACTAGTAAATCAGGGACATTCGATCAGTCTTCATCAAAAATTATATACTTATCAAGGAGGTATTGAAAACATTTCAAATTGCAGTATCTGAATTAGTCAAAACACCATCGGCGAATTATAACAGTAATAGGGATACTTTTTCTCAAGAATATACTCAAAGAGCTCACAGATGAAGATCTTAATGTTCATTTCAAGCTCGATAATCAGAGTGCAATATATATGATGAAACCGGGTATGATTCTAAAAGATCGACGCATATTGGTATCAATTCAAATTTATAAATTGAAAGGTTATCGAGTGCTTCAATTTGGAATATTCTCAGTCAAAATGTAGCAGACATTTTCACAAAATCTTTGAAAGCAAATACCTCAGGAAATTTGAGAATGATGCGTACAGTTGATGAAGTTGATGAAGTGCTTGAAATGTTAGTTCACAACACAATGTAGTAGAAAACATATGCTTATTTTATATTTAAAAATTTTGTATCCTTGGTTCTGAGAGCCATTTCATTTTGATTGTTCGGTGACTCTGAATATAAATTTAAGGGGGATTGTTGAGAGTAATTTTGCTGAAGCCTTCTGTAATATTTTGTATCTAGTGTGTTCTAAAATAGTATATTATGATACAAATTTTATAAGACGCCATTTTGTCATACGCGTTGTTTGGAGTACGACGAGCGAAGCGAGGAGTGCTCCAAGAGAACAAGTCCGACACTGTATCTTATATAACGTGTTTCATCCACTATTTTTTCTATTTGACATTATTTTGTAGTTTTTTATTGGAAAAAATTGGATTTAATATTAATAAATAACATCAGAAATATCGGGTTGGTAACATTCATAAAATATTTGAAATTTGAAGGAAGCTCTCAGGTAATTTATTTGTTTACATAAATTATTTAAATTTTGAATGCAAATATCAGTGATTTACCGTTTTTAAAACGACTGATGGAGAAAACTCAAGCTGCACCCCTCCTGAATTGAGAGTAATTGCTCAAACGGCTGTAAATGATTTGCTGACTAAAAAATCTCGTTCACTTCAAGAAAAGGAATTTCACAATTTCGAAGTATCCGATGCCTCACCACACTCACACTGCAGTCAAAATAACTTTTCAAACAATCAGACCACTGAGCATAATTTTGTAAACCCAGTCCAAACCATACCAGCTAATTTAATTATAAACGCCCGAGAAACCAGTCATGTAACAATTAAAGTTAATAATAATTGCACCATCCAAGGCAACAAATAAAACCACAACATTCAAAGGTTATTCTTCTTTGTTTAATATCTGGAAATCCCATCCCTATTGTCTGACGTTCATCTGACAGTTGATGTTACCATTGTTACCAATCTCGAAAAAAATTTAAATTCGTATGGAAATAGAAGCCATTTTGATACGCATTTGGGTTTTATAATGACTTCATTTTAGACTCCAAATAGAAGAAGGATGTTGTTATATAAAAAAAAAATATTATAGAAGCCAAGTTTTAACAATAGTATTTAATTATTCAAAAAGGTCGCATAGAAGGGTATTCTTAGAAATAAATTTATTAATTCATTAGTAATACCTGTCAAAAATGTCACATTTTTGTGAATGGCTGAAGTTATGAACAGAGCTGCGCTCTCTAACAAAGCTGCTTGATTGTGTTAATCAAACTTGTCAGAAACACCACGAACTGTCATTGTACATCGCGATAATCCGAACATACAAAATATCTTCGGCCAATTAATTCCTTAAAATATCGCTTTTTCAGCTGTCACGAATAAATAATAACCTAATGACCGACGAGATCCCTTGAAAAATAGCGATAAACCACAAAAAATTATCACCAAACTAATTTATATTATTAGAGACAACGCTTCCACTTATAAATTATTGTGAACTGCTATCATCTTTCTTGTTATGCTTATCAAATAGTAGCGGGAGGTCGGGAGGGTCATCGGAAAAAAAGGTCACTCGGAGGATATCTGTGGTATCGCATGAGAAGACGGTAGACCATATGGCGTTGTCGGAGTAACTCGATACTTTCTAGTAAAAAGCTGAAAAAACGGGTGCAATGAATATTTTCACGATGCGTTTCGGTCTGAGATTCCGAGATAGACGCGTGCTCAGGCATTTAAATCCTTAATATTATTTCATTTAATTGGGGCAACTGAATTGTGGACCATGAACAGGTCAGGTTGAGATCAAATCGGGGACTTCAGTACTTTATACTTTCGTTGAGGACGTGTCAGAAACATTTTGGAAATATTCGTCTTTATTTTCTTAGTGGTGGAGGTTCAATACCTACCTACACTTTTTTCTTATCAATTGTTTTCGAAATTATCGTTAGGCTAATATTTTACAATTGATTATTCATGATCGACAAATATTGATCAGAAAAATTCCATATTTTTGAATAAGTATCTGTATCGATTATAGCACTCTTATATTGTCAAATTTCACACAATGATTTGTATTTTTGACAATAACTTGATTCTAGAATTTAATAATTATCTTCATCTATTCTCTAACAGCCATTTAGTGGAGGAAAAATCTTTGATTGACTAAAAAACACCTTTGGATATTTTGGTATATAGTTGCGCCTCTGAATTGGTCTTCTGAGAAAAATGTTGTATATAAGTACCTACTATAGAATAATGGGCATGTGTGAATTTTGCAAATGAAAGAATTGAAGGGATTTCTTATCACATAGGAATAGATAACAAACGAAAAATATAAGTAATCGTGCAGTTGACTTTTTTGTGAATTGCTTCATATCATCTTACATACACTGTCATCCATTCACCTAGAAAATAATTGATCGCTCACAAATTTTTTTTTTGAATTGACATCTCAATAATATTGACACAAAAACTTCAGGTTGAAACGTTTATAGTATAGTAATAGTAATCTTGGACCGTATAATTCTAAATTTAATTTAAAATGAATTAACTAGAAACATTTTCAAACTGAAATTTTTCTCGTGAATAATTTACACATTTTATATAAATAAGAACGTTATGATCCAACGGAATTTTTGATGAAATAGAGAAAATTAATATTTCAATTTACGAAAAGGAATTCCACAATTTCGAAGTATCCGATGCCTCACCACACTCCCACTGTAGTCAAAATAACTTTTCAAACAATCAGACCACTGAGCATAATTTTGTAAACCCAGGCCAAACCATACCATAATTTAATTATAAACGCCCGAGAAACCAGCCATGTTACAATTAAAATTTTTAATAACTGCACCATCCAAGGCAACAAATAACACCACAACATTCAAAGGTTATTCTTCGACTTTGTTTTATATCTGAAAATCGAGAATCCTATCCCTCTTGTCTGACGTTCATCTGACAGTTGATGTTACCATTGTTACCAATCTCGAAAAAAATTGAAATGCGTATCGAAATAGAAGCCATTTCTATACACATTTGGATTTCATAATGACTTCATTTTATACTTCAAACAGAAAAATATACACTGTTGCACTAAATCAATCAGCATGCCGTCGTCGTACATATTTATAGTTTTAAAGGTATCAATGTTATTATTTATAGACTTATAAATACTTTGCGCTTTTTATTAAATTTTGACAGGTCTGTATAATTTGCAAAGGTTATGTCACTTATGTCCTAAGTTATATTTGTATTTTCTTTTTCCTTAAGAGATAAATGTTGGTTACGTCTTAAATAATATGTAAAGAAAGTTAAAAGTTAATTTGTTTCTATTCCCTTCAACTATTCATAAAGGTACTAAAACTCCACAAAAGACGAAAGAACACTCTTTCAATAAAAAACAATACAAGAACAAAACATATTTAGATTAAACAATTACAAGTGTAGAAAAATCTGTATAGGTTATCAAGTTGCTATACAAAGAACAAATATCCTTTATTTTTATTGGTATTGTTGGGTGTTACATATTTTGAATGTGAATGATAAACTTCACATGGTTCACCAGCTGATGAAATATTTTTTGCCCTTCCAGACAAATGTTCCCCCAAATGAAGTTTCGCGTGTCAGGTCTCGATCTGAAGGCGAAATACATCTTGCTGCTGGATATTGTTGCGGCCGATGATTACCGATATAAATTCCACAACAGGTGATTATAAACACGACATTTTTGACATATCGAACTTGTTTCAGGCGCATGTTTCCTGCTTACAAAGTACGCGTTTCGGGACTTGACAAAAAATCCAAATATATACTACTAATGGACATCGTGGCAGCTGACGACTGTAGATATAAATTCCATAACAGGTTAGATTCTTTCCAAATCCGTAATAGGTTGGTTACAATTTCGTATTCAATAAATCAAAATTCGTCAACAATACAACCAAAGCTGACAAAATAAATCCAGCAAATAGTGCAAAGACCGACATATGTCAATCTCATTAAGATCGTTTGTGCCAGAAATGCTTCTGATTGTGAAACTAACCCGAATGTAGCTGTCCTTCAAATTAATATTGAAAAACTTGAATTCTCCTGATGATTGGTTCATTACAGTTTTTCATATGAGTATTTCCATCCTCGAAATCATTCGTCAATGTAAAATCTTTAATTCTGCATCGACAAAGAACTTGAACAACTTGAAATTTTGGAAATAGTTGGATTTGATATTGAAGGAATTTTCTATAAACATGTTATTTAGATTAAATATATAGACCGGCAGCTAACGATATGTCCAGCTGTCGTATGAACGAATGTCTGCCATTTCTACGGGCATTTTGTTTATGTTAAAGATTATGAATCGCACAAATTTCCAATCGCCACCAGTGCTACGGAGCGCCATGTACTTCAATACATTTTTTGATAAAAAAATCCATCGAAAACAAAATGGCAGACATTTCTAGTTGATACTAAGTGTTAAAATCCACGTGTCAAAATGTAATGAAAAATGTTATTTATGGAACAATTAATTAACATCTGCCAAAGAGGTATAAAATAGATTTGACCAAGTAGATTTCAGAAGAATTATCGGCAGACGATTTGTTCGGGCACAACAATTTTAATAATTATTAGTAAGTTGTGTCAAAGATTTAATATTTCGACCAATTAACTAATTCTTGAAACTCAACATTGTTGTGCCCGAACATGGTCAAATTTATTGAATACCTCTTTGGTAGATGTTAATTAATTGTTAAAAAAATCATTTTTTGACACGTGGATTTTAACACTTAATAATAACTAGAAGTGTCTGCCATTTTGTTTTCGATGGATTTTTGAATCAAAAAATGTATTGAAGTACGTGGCAGACATACTACTGTCTGCCAATCAACAATAACTGTTCAAATATCTAACAATTTCAATTTTCAACATGGCGCTTAGTAGCAGTGGTGGCGAATAAAAATGTGTACTATTCATCATCTTCTACATGTAGAAAATGCCTGAGTCAATGGCAGATATTTTGGACATGTCGCTTGCTGCCGGTGTAATGGGCTTTTTGGTAAATATCAATAGTTATTGGTTAGAATAATGTTGACATATAAAACCAACTACTATTGAAAAAGAAAATCATTCTTATTTTTATGATACTTAGAGAAAAGTTTATTTGTTTCATTTCAAACATCCTTCTGGTAGCAGTACTATATACACCAATCAATGGAGTATAAAATAAGTGATTTTTCAACAAACCGACTGTGCCATCCATGAAAGACAGTCGTAGTTTAACTCTGTTCTGTTTTGGACTCCTGTCATTTATTGGTTTGTTTTAAACATTTATATACAAATGCGTGTGTTTTTTAGTGTTTTGCTTAGGTATAACATGAGAACTGATACAGCAATCTGGTTGCTTCTATAAAACCAGTTCGGATCAATAGTGAAGGAGAAAAACTGGAAAAACCTGAAAATTGTGTGTTCTTATTTAAATTCATTACTGCGCCATTTTTAAAGTTGTAGGGTTGGACCTACTCGTGAAAGTGTTGAAACATGTGAGCACAAAATAGGCGCCCTTAGACAATTAATTTTTGCACAATTGCAATTCGAATTTTTTTGGAACAATCTTTCAGCATGCCTGTATGCTCTGTGATAGTCTGATTTCAATTTCTCAAACAGATTTTGATGTGCTAAAATGCTGCGAAATGGGTGAACAATGCTTGCAAACATGACTGAAAACGGCAGAGGCCGTGTAAGCGGTCATGTAATAGGAGAGACCGGAAGATGAGGAGAATTCTAGTGAACGGGATACGCTTCCCCTCATTTCCCGGTCTCTACTTCTACTCGACCGCTTACGCGAGCTCGACCGTTTACGCGAGCTCGACCGTTTACGCGAGCTCGACCGTTTTCAGTCATGTTTGCAAGCATTTTTCACCCATTTTGCAACAATGTAGCGCAAAATGAAAATATACGTTTTGTGGTGCTATACTTATACTATCAAAATCTGTTGGAAAAATTGAAATCGGACCATCACTAAAGCATCCAGGCACGCTGCGATATTGTCCAAAAAAAATCAAATTGCAATTGTGCCAAAACTAATTGTCCTACAGCGCCTGTTTTGTGCACACATAAAGTACACATGGTTCAGTACTTTCACGAGAAGGACCAACCCTACAAATTATAAAACGGCAGAGTTATGATTTAGTTTGTTAAATCTCAAATTCGTAAAAAATCTCATTTCGTTTATATTTTAATTCTATACAATTTTCCCCATTGGAGCAACCATATTGCTTAAATAGTTTTCATTTTATAAGCTAAATAATAAAAAAACAAGTTTTTTTGTATTTAAATGTTTATAACAAATTAATAAATGGCGGTTGTGAGTCCAAAACGTAAATATAACTACGGACAGTCTTTAATGTGATGACACAGAAGGTGCCCTATAGTGTTTTTATTACGAAAAAATGTTCTATTGATTGGCGTAGTATGTATATCAAAAGATGAAGAAAAACTCTAATTTGGACAGGAACCAAATATTATTTCCCCCTACATCTAGAGAATTCAGTTTGAATATTCTATTCAGATACATCATCAGCATTACTAAGGGTTATTTCACAATTTCATGGCGACAATCGTCCATCTGGTTTGTTATTGTTTTGGTTGGATTTGTTCGATTAGTTTGTCGAATATGGAATTTTCGCAATCGGGTGTTTGTTTTTTGGGATGTCATCTGGAAAAACAGATGCCCGCAATGTGTTGAAAAAAGCACGAAGCATGCGTTTGGAAGTAGTACCCCCTGAAGAAATAACAAAATTACATGATTCTCTCAGGACAAACTTGGAATATTTGGTGTCGTAAATCGTAGCGAGGCTACATAATGGAACACATTCATCTACTTTCAAACTGCAATGAAAAGAAACGTGAAAAAGTGTCTGTTATCTAGGTACTTTACTATTTTCGAGTAACACGTATTTTATCTCATTGTCTCCATGTACAATAAGTGCTAATGAAAGTCCACTGACAGCTATTTTATACACCTATTCAGTTATGCTAATTGCTCAAGGTATCGATAATTTGTTTTTATGGCGTCTAATATTGTTATTTCTTCACTCGAAACCATTTAGTTCCATATGTTTCTGGTAGTTTTGTAGTGATTAGTTTTTATTTGCATGTTAGGTTGAAATTGAGCTAGTCATCTCGTGAATAACTGTCTTTGCATGTTCAGTATAATTACGCATACAGAGCAAATTTTATTTAACGAGAAAGTAATCATGAAATGAAATGAAGATTTTAGTTAGCTGAAAATAGAAATGGTATTAAGAATTATGTAAACATGGTAAAAATGGTGGCCCAAGTAATATACAGTTTGATTCATTATTTTTTATCGAATTTTGGCCTCCAAACGTAAAAGTGGTCATGAAAAAGTTCCATTCTTCAGGATTAAGGGATACTGGGGGCATAATGTTACAAACAGTATGCGAACATGGGGATGGCTCAAGAATTGATTATCCTCAATATCTAACATATCAAAAATGAAGAAATTGATAAACTGACGCCAGTTGTTACGTGGACACTGTTTGATCGATCCCAGGTAGCAACTCATATAGGCTTAATCTTGGTGTCATATTGGGCCAATATCTATAAATATATATTGTGAATGAAAATATAATATTAATCCAATATGGGTGAAAATTGAGAAAATTATATTTCATTAATAATATTGGTGAAATATTGGTTCAACCTATTCCAAATGTAGATTGTTACATTTAATATTGGCTAAATATATGCTGAATAATTTCTACCAATCGATAAGACAATTTTGCAACATCTAGAATGAATACTGCAATCCAAATATTATATTGATTCTAGGGATGAAAACTATATTGGTTGAATATGATTTGAACTAAATTCAGCGAATGGTATTTACTTATATTGGGTCAATGTTTTATTATTTTAATGATATTTACCAATATCAATAAAACAATATTGTTTTCATATTGTTTCCAACATCTAGAATGAGTATTGCAATCCCAATATTCCTCTCATATCGATTCTAGGAATAAAAAACAATGTTGCATATCCAAGTTTCGTTACACATTGATACAACAAATCGTATTAACTTATATTGGGTCAATATTGGTTTGATAATATTGACCAACATCGATTGTCTTCATATTGTTTCTAACATCTAAACCCAATATTACAATCTGAATTAATATTCCTCTTATATCGATTCTATAGGTATAGAGAACTATATTGTAACTACCTCCAAGTTTGGTAGCAGATTGGTTGAAAATTATTTCACCAATATTGAAGAAATCATATTAAATTATTTGGTTTAATAATATTAATCAATATCGATAAAACAATATTGTCGACATATTGCTTCCTCCCATCTCGTTCCTAGGGATAAAAATCAATGTTATAATTGTTATATATCCAAGAATTAGAGCACATTTGTTGAATTTTATATCACGAATATTCAACAAATTATATTAACTCATTTTGATTGAAATTATTACGACAATCTCACGCTACTATTGAAATAATAATATTCATACAAGATTACAAAGAATATCTATCACCGTTATTGAATTTTGAATATTCAATAAACCATATCAAACTATATACTTAATGATCAAACCTGGATAAAAAAATACTAGGGAGGTCTATACAGTGTGTCCCACTTACCATGCTCACTATGGGTATGTTTTTAATGGTAAGAGATACGAGGTCGGTTAAATGAGACCAAATGTGGACTTCATCAAGGTCAACTATAATGTGAAAAAAAATGTTGATAAAATCTTTTCTTTTTTTTTATACGCAAATAACAGGTTTTTATCATTTTCATGTCTCTTGCAAGTGAATTTTGACCCACTTCTGGCAGTCCTAATAACTTGAAATTTGGCAAATGTTCATAATTTCGGTGACAATGCACTATGGAATTTTTATTGAAATCTCATCGAATATCTGCCATGAGAATGTGAAATTTCTATTCGAATATTTTCATAAATAAAGAAGTTACGTAGGAGACATGAAAATGATCAAAATCTGTTTTTTGCGTATAAAACAAAAACGAATACATTTTATCAAAATATTTTTTCACATTATAGTTGACCTTGATAAACTCCACATTTGGTGTCACTTAACCGACCTCGTATCTCTCACCATTAGAAAGATACCCATGGTAAGTGGAACACACTGTATATAGAACGTCGTCTAAAATCTAGGAGAATATATTAAATACTTCTCAAAACTTGTTTTTAGTACTCATTGGTTACATCGACCAACAGCTAGGCAGACTCTGGTGTCACCTTGATTAACTAAAGAACTGTAATTGTAGAGGTTTCAAGTCATTCAAGATTTAATAATTCACCAAGGCGTATTCACTTTGAATATTCTACCAATATATCCAAATGATATTGTACCAATATCGCTGAATGTATTGAGGCAATTATTGCTTCAAGAATAATTCAGCTCCTATTTTCAAAATGCCCAAGCAATATTGTTCCAATATCGCAAAATGTTTTTTCTCACCAATATAATGTTTGAATATATTGCTAATTATTTCATGATATTGTACCAACAGATATTGTACCATTATCGCTGAATATTTTGAGGCCAATAATGCTTCGAGAATATTTCGCCAATAATATTCAAGTAACATTGGACCCATATCGCCGAATGTTCAGTTTTTTCTAGCCCATATTGCGTTTCAAATATTTTGCCAATATATTCAAAATATCGTTCCAATATTCTTCCAATATAGGTGTGCTACTTGGGGAAATATAGCTGCCCAAACATTCAATTCCTAATCTCATTCGGAAACCTGTGGAAAAAACTAGGGATTTACTGTACCATCTTTTCCTGCATTTATCCGATTGAATATATTGTACAGTTATTTCTATTTTATCCATGATTACTTTTTCTATAAATATCACTGGTGTAGATGTATTTTGGAATATTTATCTCTCGTTTTCTCATGCTTGACGACACACTAGTTGTCGAAACAGGCTTGGATTTCTATTCTATAGTTAATTTAATTTTCCAGTCGATGGATGGTTGCTGGTAAAGCGGATCCGGAAATGCCGAAAAGGATGTACATTCACCCTGATAGTCCTTCAACAGGGGAGCAGTGGATGCAGAAAGTGGTATCGTTTCACAAACTCAAGTTAACCAACAATATATCGGATAAACATGGATTTGTAAGTATTAATACTTTTGAATAAAATTTATCTTTTATCAAGATTTTGACTAAACATTTTTTCGCCAAAACTCGAATTATCCAAGTGATAAAAATGATTCACATATTAATATGAATGAAATATCACGGATCTGTTTGAATTGATTTCAATCGTGTTGAATTAGAAAATAAAATTTTCAAGAAGTGATAACGTTGGCAAACAAAGATCTATTTCCCATGATACATAATTCCGTTTTGGGAGAGACATAAGGTGGAAGTGAAACTAAACATTTTAGGAAACCAGCTGACAAAAAACTATAACTAAGTTTCCTTTTCATTTGCCATCAGTATCAATAATAAAGTAGTAAAAATTTGATTTCTGAAGTAGCGGTGTTATGCTGTGTTTTTACATCCGATTCATGAACCAAAGGTCTATGGATCGAATCCTGGCAGGGACACGAATTTATTCATTTAATTATAGTAGCAGATTGAATTTGAAATTTTGTTTACTGACCAGAATGAGTCGTCTACCATTCACTGTTGGGTTCAAATCAACAGTGCTGTTCCTAAGGTGGCACATGTAGTAAGTAACAAAGCCTACAGAACGCTTAACACTTCTGAAAGACCTTGGTCAATGGCCTTTCGACATCGTAAGGTGTTGGTAAAATACAATTACAACTACTTATTTCTGAATTAAAATGAGTTCAAACTTTGTTAACAATGTGTCTACAAAGCAGTGAAAATTCGGAATTGTTTTCATATAATGCACTTTTTAAATCCAAAGGTAAAGAGAGAGGATAATATTTTTTCTTGGTTCCAGTCCATACGCCCAACCCAATAATACGTGTGGCCTCACTGCTCTTCACCCATTTATCATATTAACAAATTAATATATTCATTATTCCTATTGAACATACCACAATTAGTGAAAGTGCTCTGATCCACCCGAATGATGTTTAAGAAACTATGAAAAATCATATATTTCTATTACAGTAAGAAAACCTTCGTTCAGGATCACCTAGATATAATTTTTGGCAAATATGAATTTTGTAGCATTTCATACCACTTCTTCTGAATGTTTAAACTGACGGATTCATATTTAGCTGAAAACCAGACATATCTGTTTCTCGCATTTTCTTCTTATTCTTTCCTTGGTCTTTTAAACTACCATACTTAGGTTTCAATCAAATTCCTTAAATAGTGGCTCGTTTTATTATTTTGCTGGGTAGAGTTGAATGAATAGTTTGTTGACTCAGACAACATGTTTGCCCTGCAGTTGTTCCTAACATGGTACAGTTTTCAACTTAAAAAAAAGCTTTCGCAATGACCAAGGGCAAGAATCAGCTACTTTATACAAACTTCACAAAACAAATTTCACTCTGATGTGTCTTGAAAATGAATATAATTGTTTTTCTAACCACACTAATATGTTCTAATTATTTTGTAGAATTTCATATGAAAAGTAGGATATTCAGGTAGTTGTCGGAGTTTCCATAGTAACTGTAAATAAAAGTCTTTCTTATTCGCCTCACATTTTTTTTTTACTAATAGGACCAATAATAACTATTATCGAAAGACAACCCCAAAGGATATATCTCAACTCACCTTGAGAATATCTGAATTTGATAGTTTAATATGACTAGTTCAGTCAAGAGACCACCTTTCTTTATCTTTTTATTTATGAAAGTTAGGTTAATTCGTGACTGACAATAATTGAAGAATTATATGAATCTTGAGGTTGCCGTCAATATAGTTTATTCTGGAGGTTAGTTCAGAAAAAATTGTTTTTTGCCTACGATTCGAATTTAATCTTCAGGGCTCTGTAACAATGGATTCTCATATGTAAATAATATTTGTCTTGATTGATTACGACAATTTCAAAAAAAATATAATGATACTCACCAAACGAGCTTCTTTCAAAGCTGAAAATTTTAAAATTGTAACACAGTCTGACTTATAAGATATACAGGGTGATTTATGATCTCTTCCAAAAAATGAAAAGGTCTGCTGCCTAACATTTAGAAACATACCTGTAAAATTTTAGCTAAATTCGTGATGGTTTATATAATTTTTGTTAGCCAACCCCCGAATATGCGTTACTGAAACAAATACCGACGTTTTCACTATCTCATCTCTCGATTTTCAATGTCTATTACTCATTGTGGTTTCAGGCACATTAGTCTGTAATTTTAAGTTTACTGTGGTGTTCACTGAGTCAGTATTTCGACGTGTTTTATTTAATTGATGGTTCAAAAGGCCGGCATTCATACTTATGGTTGAATATATTTTGTGCCCAAACAACATTGTGTTCGCGTACATGAGAAGTTCATTCGACACCAAAATTAATGACTCCAATTTTCATATTTTGCTTTGTTGGGCACTAGAAAAATCACTGATTTTTGCAATTTTCTATTGGGAGTAATTCTAAAGCTTTATTTTGAACTACCAGCTTCTGTCCCATATTTGAGAAACACCACAAGAGAAGAAGAAATATCATCGAATAGTGAACACGTTCTGTATAGGTTTTATTACTAACTCCAGACGCCTTCTCAGAATTGGCACAACTTGTGCTCAACAGTGAATCGTGCAGGACTCTTCCTAGTCGAGCTAGGAAATTCATCAATTAATTCTATCAAGTATCATTTGGAAATTCTGCCCTAATTGGGGATCTAATCCGGCCATGAAGTACGACGCTTTTCCACCGTGCACCATTAGGTTCTTGATCTCGACCAAGCACCTCACCGGAGAGACCAATTGGAATCGTCACAATATAACAGGATTAAAAACAACACGCATTATCATCACCGAATCAGTTGAGATCTTGCTATAGGGTGACGATTGTCACATCATTGCCTTTGATCTCTGGTGCAACTGTAGACGGATCCTCAATTGAAATGACCTCTAGACCACGATCAACAAGCAATAACTGTCCTTGAAAGCAAACTTTTTTGTTGTTCCGTTGCTACCAAATATTTAATTTAATAATAGAAATCATATATAAATTATATTGGAAATATAATACAACTAATATTTCCTCAAAAGAAGTAAAATCAGTCGCTAATATTCCAACAGTTTAACGAGTTCCCTTATACTGGCCATGTGAAATGAAACGAATCGTATACCTTCGTTTTCAGCTCAATCCGGAGGCTTTTATACGCGAGTCAATTCAAGATGCGCCTAATTTAAAAATATCAGTGACGAGAAAGCCTTTTTATTGTCACCACTGGTGGTCTTCAATAATTAAAGAGTATATTAAGGTCCTAAGACCGAAATACCTCACTAATCGTGCCGTCTTTATTGATTTTCGAAGAAGATAACGCTTCTTTCTACGGAGATCTCGTAAAATTGTGTGAAGCCAGACGGTAATATTATTATTATTACCGGTTTACCGGATTTTTACTGCTTCGAATGCGACCGGAGGTAAAGTGAAATTATAATTTTAGTACCGTTGATTGAAGATGAGGGCAGACATAAAATCAGGTGATAAGTCTTTTTATTATCGTCAGCCATTGCAAATTATGACTCTCAAGTTGAATATTCGGAAGCTTTGAACCTTTCCGCAATGCATTCCGGTAACATGCTTAAAGTACTTTACTCTCAATTTATTGATCTACATAGCATTATGAACAACTCACTCAAAATGTTTCTTTTATAGCTAGATTATATTAGATTAGTTTGGGGCTTTCGTGCTACAAGCCTCTACATCGTGACCTCTTCAGATCTATTGTGTGTGCCCTCGAAATCGTTTAGAGGTTTCTATCTAGCCTTGTCTTTGTGGAGACTACATAGGCTAGTATTTAAAACTCCCATGTATCTGGGAACTCTTGGTTTTTCTTCACCGAGCGTTAAAAACCTTAGCCTTGCAGTGGCACAGTATGTGTACCTACTGATGTTTCCTTTTCTTCCTGACAGAACCTGCTTAACAGTTCTTCTGCGAGATCGATTGTACTCATATGTTATTGAGTCTACAGTGCCATGTGAGAAGTCCTACTAATGTTCTACTAGTGCTTCTCTTCTGGCTTAGTATATATTCTGTGAATGTTGGCTGCGGTTGTTTGATGAACTCTTTGGCCTCTCATTCCTGGTGAATTGTTTCACCGTTCTTGAGACTTTTGTTGGATCCATGATTTGGTAATTGTTTTAAGTACAGCTTTTGCTATACCTCAAAACGGTTCTGGGCCATTCAGGGCCTTACTTGCTCCTTCTCTGTCGGATCACAGAGGGGTGCGCGGAAACGAGGTGGCAGACGGACTTGCCAAATCTGGATCTGCCACGCCGTTCTGTGGGCCGGTAGGCATCGCAAGAAGCCAAGCGTCTTCAGCCCTCGACAAGTGGGCGGAAGAAGAGCTGAATAAACTTTGGAGGGAAAATACCGGCTGCAGGCAGTCAAGGAAGACATGGCTCTTAGGCAGAAACAGCCAAGCACTACGCCTCTTTATAGTAATACTAACAGGACATACCAAGTTAGACAGACACCTATCACTTATAGGTATAGAAGACAGCCCCACTTGGCGTAAATGCGAAGAGGACGGAGAAACTTCATTCCACTCCCTTGGCGAGTGTGAGGCGTATAAGGTGCTAAGATTTGGAACCTTCGGAGCTGAGCGACTCCAACAAGAGGAACTAATCGACTTGGAGTGGTCGGGTATACTAACCTTCATTAGGAGGTCACCACGGGTCGAAAAGGAAGATTAGGAGGACCGATGTACATAAGTGGAGAACAGGAAATGGCAAAAGGAGTCCATGACTTGTCTGGATGCGGCCTCCCCAAGAACTACTACCAGTGCTCCTTCTCGGGCTAGTGTATCGGCCTTTTCATCGCCTCTAGGATCAGTCTGTTCTTACTTCCCAGCACTTTTAGGGCTTTCATGCAGTCCCAAACAAGTTTTGAGGTAACTTGCATTGAGTTTACTGCTTTTATCGCAGTTTGGCTGAGTAAATGACAATGGTTTTTTTCTGAAACTCATGCCTCATTAGCTAGAATAGCTAGAACTTCGATCCAAAAATAATGTGAACACTTGAGGAACTATCAATTTTGTAGAATTAAGTTAAGATTATGGGATCAGTTGCTGAAAACACCGTCCCAAGGAAGCATGAATCCGAAATTGTCCACATCCTTATTAAATTTTCCAGATGGGAAATGCTATGATACCTTAGTTACAATTCCAGTGAGTTTTGCCTTGCACGTTTCCGTACCCGGAAAACGTAAATTGAAGTGAAGTGCAGCTTATAACTTTTTGAGTACTTTCATGAATATTATTTAATGAAATAGGTAATATACACTTCAATACAAAAAAATGCCATCGGAATAAAGAATTTTTGTCATTGATAGATTCCTTCACCTTTTAAGAAAAATTCCACCAATAAACGAGAAATGAGAATAACCTTGACAATCTTCTTTTGAATTTTGAAACGGATACTGTCACGAAAGTATAGGATCCAGGTCTATCCGACCATAACATTGTCCATATAAAATTGATATATTTAGGGCACTACAAAAATTAAACCAAAAATTATTCCAGTTTATCAAAAAATTACAGATGCAAAATTGGAAGTTCGTTGAAAAACTGTTTTCCTCTTAGACAAAATAAGAATAATGGCAAAAGCATGTCAGAATAACATGAAACAAAATGAAAAATAAAACTAGTGCTGACTATTATTATGTGCTGAATATTTTTTTTTTATAAAATAATCGAAAATATCATTATCCAACCCTAAACTGAGCTGATAATCGAGTCCGTAAAATATTCGAAATAGCTCTAAATTCGCAGCTAGTAGAACACTTTGAGGTACATGACATTACTCCGGACTACCAATATGGATTCCGAAACGGGAAATCGACAAATTCTGTAATGCAGCTGCTGTAAGATGATTTTCGGAGGTCTCCAGAAATGTGTCCACACATGCACAGTATTCTGTGATCTTCAGAATGCATATGATTGCATGTCACATGAAAATCTGCTAAAAAAATTAGTCTGGTTCACATTTGAGGAAAATTAGATTAATTCAGTTAAAGCATATTTATCGCAACAGTGTTTCTGAATAATAAGGATGTGATGTCAAAGCTATAAACGGAGTTTACCTAGAATCGGTGTTGGGACCAAACCTATACTTGATTTAACTGATTGATTTCAAGACTGATGATGACTCTGAGATTATGTAATTTGCTGATGATCCATCCTCATCACTCCAAAATCCAAACTATCAGGCTTTAAATGAAATGAAGGAAGCAGACTCGAATGCTGATAAATGGTTGACAAGTAATAAATTTATACTGAATACAAACAAAATACAACATTACTCTTTTACACATAAGCAAATGCCCGTAGATCAAAATGAATCGAAAAAATGTCTTGTCTTCCAAATGAACCAAAAACTATCATGGGAAGAACATGTGGATTTTATTTGTAACAAATTGGCAAAAGGCATTATAAGAAGTTTAATGGACATAGACCATTGTTACACTGTCGTGTTTCGAAAAATCATTATGGTCCTATTTTATGTAATGAACTATACCAGACAATATAAAAAAAAAACTTAAATACAGTTTCGTTTCCAAATTGCATAAAGAATATTTGCTTGGAAAACGCCTTTCATAGTAATGACGAATTTTCAGCTTTCGACAGCAAATAAAAAAAAAGTTCGAAGTTACAGCTTGGCAAACATAGCTGCAATTGTGAAATTATTCACGCCCCTGATGCGCATTAGTCGTACGACGGACTATCCAGTGATATTCGCGTGATTGTTCGCGCAACAAGTGGTAATTTTCCAATCTCAGCTATGTTTGCCGAACTGTACAATCTATAAATAGAAAAAAATTACAGTAATTCTGATTATTCTGGTCAAACTGTTAGTAAAAAAAATTGGCGCAAACTGTGATATTTATATTGTAATTGTTTAAATCTTACTTATTTCGTGGTATCCTTACCTATACTCTTGACAATACCTTTTAATATTATTGTATTTTTATGGTAAAAAAAGGCTATTCTATTATATTCTAACCCTGCTGCTTCATTTAGCCCCTCCCCCCTGCTAATTTTTGAACGGTTTGACGTGCAAACATGGAACAAAAACCATTTCGAATGGTATCACCGATACTACTTTTTGAAATAAAGGACATTGTGATTGCTTGTTAGAGGGGGCGGAATGGGGCGGGGGGGGGGTACAGGGCAGGGCATGTGGGGTCAAGTGATGCATGGTTGAAAAGGTAATTTAATTTTCTTTTTCTGCCTGCTATTACATCCTCCCTAAAGAAATGATTAAATCATTTGCAGATAATAATAATTTCAACCACAATTTTTTTCTGGGCTTAGATGAAAACTTATTTGAATACAGCAAGCACATCAAAAACTATTATGATTTCGAAATGGCGTATATACAATTAAAGTTAGTCACTCTGCACACTAGAACTGATACCTGTGTACAATTGAATTTTAATATCAGCCGTGTTTTCGAGAAATGTGTTCTTCTGACAATAAAGTCGTATTTCCTATAGTTAATTGAGCAATATCCATACAACAGCAGATGCATTCGGTATGTTCAAAATTATTATTCATCTCAGCGAAAGAGACCCTATTCGTATCTGTTGGAACGTGCACACAGAGAACGCAGCCGAGAAGTTTTCTAACTTTATTTTCACCATTCTCGCCAAACACGTCGTATTTTTCGGTGGAGTGCCGCGTGCTAAATGCATAATATATGGTGTAGAACATGTCTTATTCAAAGACAGAGTTGCCCCGCCTCAGGGCGTGCCACCAGCTCGCTTAAGGGAGCCTTGTGTATATTAGGTAATACTCGACCCTATTCCGGCGAAGTACAGGGTGATTCGCAGAAGTTAATTCGACGTTGTTCACACTTTGGAACGTTCTACGAACAATAATGGTTTCCGCCATTATGGAGGTCGACTGAAAATATGCGTATTTACGCCACTTACAATCATATGGCAAACCTATACCTATACTTTGTATGGCATGGCCATACAAATAACCTTCCATCATATGGCCCAGTGACATATCTCTCTGTGTTGAAGTACAGAAAGGGCTTCATCTGGAGTTCTACCTACAAGCATCGGCGTACCACAGGGATCTATTCGAGAATCGAGTACTTGAAAATGTATTTTCTCTGGTATAGTCGCAGCTAAGCTGGGCAATTTCTGTGTGGGGAACTATAAGTGATACTCATCTCGAAAATTTGAAAGTAATTCAAAAATGGATACTTCGAATTATTCTTAGAAAACATTCAAGACACTCAAATAATAATCTCTATAAACTGAGAAATGTGGTGGATTGAAGACATCTTAATTATTTGAAAAATTTGCTGAAAATGCGCTGAAACTCCTTGAGCATACCCAACATACCAGAAATAAAAATAATACATACCTTCTGCCTAATCGGGAAAAGACTATGGGCCAGCGTTGCTTCAATTACTTGGACACAAAATTTATAATCAGCATACCCATCGATTTTCAACATACAGGTCATGACTGTTCAGAATATCGGAATTTCACCTTAGTAAAAATCTCACCGTTTTCGAGATAATGAGCATTTTTTTAATTTCTGGAAAATCACTACCTCATTTTGGATTTTTGAGTGCCATGTCTACAAATTGGGACCAATTCAAATATCTTTGCTGCTGAAGATTACTGATAAGTAATGCTTTCAGACATAAAAAACAGTTTTTCAGAAAACAATACAATTCTTCAAGAAATGAGGGTGAAATGCCAGATTTGAGTTTCACCAATTATTTTAACAACAGTTTGACATTATTATTCGAAAAAAAAATAACCAAGTGGAAGTGGATATTCGTTACAAGAATTCCCATTTTGTCCAGACTCTACCATGGTATAAAACATACGATGATTATTTTTGTAAGGAGTAGAAATTTGATTATATTAGAGTGTGATGTTATTCTGAGCTAAAATCAACTCCTAGACTTTGTCAGTAATGTCTTTTATTTTTATACTATCAAGATGAAATGATTAAATAATTATGAGTAATAACGAATCAACTGCTTAGAAACATTCAATGAGATGTAAAGAAGTAAACGCTAATTCAACGTTTTTTTTTAAATCAACATACAATATAAACCACAATAACGATTATTCAACATTGCGATGTCAATTCAGTGCGCTGAATAAGATTACAAAAATGTTATTTTCTATCCACTCGTAAGCAGAGACGACATCTTTTCAAGAAGAACCTGCTCAAATGCGTTATAGGTTATAACCCCTAAATCAGCGATTCTCTGAGCTGCATTGTGCAATCGGATATCGTTCTGCATAAAGCGCTGCTGCAGCAGTAGCACTCCCTCCACATTCACCATAAATGTAGTGCATATGCGCATATTCTCGGGGAGTATAACGTGTGTACGGCATGACAAAGAAATAAAAACCACTGAATGAAACAAGCGGAATAATTTCAAAAAACTACGACAGAAGTCACAAGTTCAAACAAAATGTGACAGCCACCTGGTAGATCTTTTCAATTCTATTTACAGAAGATCCCTTCATGCACAATGCTGTATTTTATTTTTTTATTAGAAAACTATTGCTTCTATACGGACACAACGCACCTCCTAAAAAATATTGCACTTATTTGGTTAAACCCTGTGTATCTATCGTTCTCTGAAACTTCGTTGGAATCTGGATGTTGGGCAGTTGCGACATGTATCAAAAGAATTCTTATTTAATTTTTTTTAACAACAATCTTTATAGAATCGAAATAAAATAATTTTCGGGCGTAGGTATAAATGTTGATGGAAGCCTAGAATAAAACCACGCCTAATTCAACTTCCTCCAAAAATAATTATAGTTCGTTTTAAACCATGGTAGAGTCTGGACAAAATGATCATTCTTTTGAAATGAATGTCCACTTCCAATTGGTTATGTTTCTTTCAGAGAATAATGTCAAACTTTTTTTAAAAAAAATGGATAGAACTCAAATCTGTCATTTTACCCTCATTTCTTGATTTTTTTTTTCACTTTCTGAAAAACTGTTCTATACGTCTAAAAGCATCACTCATCAGTAATCTTCAGCAGCAAAGATATTTGAATTCGTCTCAATTTGGATACATATCACTCAAAAATCCAAGATAGCGATTTTCCAGAAATTCTTGAAATGCCCATTATCTCGAAAACGGTGATATTTTTACTGAGGTGAAATTCCGATATTCTGATCAGTCTTGACCTGGTCCATCACCAGTTTCAATACTATACAAGGTTTACCTTACACCCTGTATACAAAAATCACAGTATGCAAGAAAAGAATAAAATGATGGATTATGTCGAAAGATAGAATATTTTTTCTCACGTTACTAACAATGTTACTTGAACTTTTTGTTCTCTCAATATACAATTCTTCACTAAAATGTAAATCTGGCACTTACCGAAAATGACATAATAAATAACACCATGAAACAAACAAGGAGAAAATATTTGAACTAATATCCCAAAACTCAAATAAGACCGATATAACCGAGACCGAAAAAACCTAAACTGTGAATACATTTTGTATATTCTTAAATTATAATCTATCATGTACAATTTACAGTAAATAAATGTCATTATTGTTATTATTGATAATTTTTCTACTGACTCATCTGAATGAATGCTTCATAGGCAAACTTCCATTCGGTTCACAGCGCCGCAGATGATAGTCAACTCAACCCCCTCTTTCCCCTCTTTCAGTGTCATCCTAATCAACCAAAAGTATCGCTCTGAACCAAGACCAGATAAGAAATCCAAATTGGGTATCCAATAACTTGATAAATTTCAATATACCCAAAACTTGAGCATTTAATTTTTCCAGAAAAGTCAAACTCACAGAGTCCAGTGACATTATGTTGCATATAAATTTGATATAGAGCATAGAGTACCTACCCTATATCAGTGTTCATGGGTACTGGGTAGGTGAGATCAAAACGGTTTTTCAAACATTTTCGTCTCTACCACTTTCTATTTCCTCTCTTTCGCTAAATCTTCCAGCACCCCACGATGTATATGAATCTCACCCGACCTGCCTCGAATAATGTTCCTATGGGCATTTGATACCTCGTTCATGAACTCGGTTCCTTTTCCGGAACATCGTAAAAAGTTGTCATTCCGTCTTGGATCAAAGGTCCATGCTCTTGTAAACTATTGTACATTTTTTCAGTCTCGTCAGTAGTGTCACGCCCCTGTATAAGCTTGAATTTAATTTTTCAGGCCTTTCGTTAATAGCCTGGATTAATCAGGAATCATCGCCACCTCTAGATGTAAACAGATGAATAGTCATAGTCAGAGTTCTTCCATTCCCCATTGTTCATCAAACTGAAGACTGAAGCTGGTGATTTAAAATTAAGTTTATTCAATAGGAAATTGCATAAATAAATGATTTTTGCAGAACACAAAATAGTAAAACATGAAAGTTGAAGTAAATACAGTTGATGTCAAATGACTTTCCGTGTACGATCACAATGATATTTTGAGTACAAATTACATTCGACCCATGGGTATAAATGCATTTGGAAGGATCGATTAACCAAAACACGTTCCGATAATGTCTCAGTTAACACCATAATGAACTAAATGCAACAGACCTTGTGCGCTGTTGTTATGTGCGTGGAACCACGATCAATCATAGAAATTGAACATCGAGATGTCTTGGGCAGAGAGTCAAAACATAGGTGTTTGATTCAGTAACTATCTTCAGATGTTGGAGAAATTTTTTCTTGAAAAAACATGATTCCAAAATGATACAGGTGTGTTTCTACACGATAGACTAGTACACCATTTAAGTATCTGTAATTGGTCATATTTCACTATATATATTACTCATTAGAACCTTATAGAAACAAGGAGTATTTTCCCTTCTGATCCTAGTACGTAATTAGATCGTCATTTTTTGCCTCTCAGTGATAACATGCAATGAGTATCAAATTTATGGTAAAATGATCATTTAGGAGCAAAATTGTATTCCTATAAAACGAAATTGATATAACATTGTAGGTACTCATTGGGTTCGGATAACTTGACGGTTCGCGGGACAATATTAGGTGAATATTTGACAGTAGTCAACCTAACCTAAGCATTTTCCTGGTTATGCAAGTAAGTGTTGGTACGATATCTAACTTATTCTCATTTCTTATCAATTCTAAAAACTATGACAAGAACAAATTAATAGATCAATTTAACTTCAGTTGCATTTTGCTACTTTTCACCCAGCACAATTCCAATCATTGTATCATTTCTGTTATTTCTGTCATCACCCACTGCGTACATACCGAAGGGATGTTCCATTTTTCCGATAATCCAACTTCTGATGACGAAAACAAGGATTTGAAATCCGTTTCGCAGGTAGGCAAGTGAGAACGTGTCTAATTAATTTGAGTGACGACATGTAACGAGCTCCAGTCGTAAATTACTTAGAGTCAACGTTTAATGTTTTAAGGCCAAAGAGCGGCTCTGTTTACAAACGACCTTTTTTACCTCCCGGGCTGCAACATCGGTCTACGGTATTTACTTTTATTGCCATCATCTTTTATTTCACGAACAGGAGAAAACTGTTGAACTGATCATACGGTTTTTTATTCCACCATTTGGAACATGGGCATGTATTCTCAATTTATGAAAAGGTCAGGGTTGGCACCATCGTCGTCCATAAATATTTCGGACATTTAACAATTTTTTCAAATGCTCTCCAGAAATTCTATTAGTTTTTTGCCAAAGGCATTCGTTGTTCGAACATTTTATTCTAGATCATCTGAATTTCCAACGACTTTAGAATCCTACCTCTCAAGTAGGTGGATAAAAATCATCATAATTTATCAACACAAAACGTTTTAAAGACTTTGTCATATCTGACTTTGAAAAAACTATTCTTTTATCGCAGAGTCCTATTTTTATTATTATTCACATGTAACTTCTTTGAAACCAAACTAAGCATATGATAGGTACTAGTGATAAATGTTTTGAGGAATACATACGTAGTTCCCAGAATCGCCAATTTCTACGTTTCCGTCTAAAAGAACACCGCACATTTTCTAGGTAAAATGGCTTTCGGCTGACTTTTCTGAATTTTTAGTGTTGTAGATCCTGATATCCTGATGATACAGAATAATTTACAGGTCGATCCTATGACCAGTTTTCAAGATACAGAGTCTCAATTATGCGATTTTTCTATTTAGGGAATTATGCATTCAATTGATTTTTGTGCTCTATTTTGATATTGTTCTCTTTTAGAAATGAACTCATTAGATCGAAATTGTAGCTTATGAATCCATCCATTAGAATTAAAAATTATATATCATAAAGGTTGTTGCATGATAGCATGGCAAGACAATGTTGATAGAAATAAATGTATTTCAACAACATATTCGTTTTGATATTCGCTAAAACTAGAAAACAGACTGCTTGAATTTGCCAATTTTTCTTTAAAAGAATTGGTATTCAAAGACGTGGGATGTTTCAGTAGATCATATAATTTAATATTTCAACATTATACCTTTCAAAATTGTTATTTGAGTTTTATTCCAATCAACAATACGTTTTTTTCAGTAATTCAGCACATCTTCGGATCGAATTCACAAAGTACTGAAACGAACAATTTTTTTTAACCCAATCATCAAATTTTGAGTATTTGTGATAGTCATAACGATTCACATAAAATGTCTAACTAATTCTGATTCACGAAAAATGAGAAATAAAACTTTCTATGTTTTTATACCACTTCTATTTGTAACCAACGTTACTGCAGTTTCGTCCTATATGGACATTATCAAACAATACGTAAACAATAACGTTGGTTACAAATAGAAGTGGTATAAAAACATAGAAAGTTTTATTTCTCATTTTTCGTGATGATTTCCTACCACGTAGTAACGGCTACATCCATCAATTTAATTCTGATTCACATGACCAATACACAAAAAAGTATTCAACCGAAGTATATATATATATATATATATATATATATTCTCATAATACTAAAATATTTTGTTCGTTTGATAAATACTGCTGGTCTTTTCAGGCTTGTTTTTATTGCAATTCTTTTCATTCGACAATAAACTCTTATGAAAGAGAATGTGATTGTAACAACAAAATTGTTTTTACTGTGTAACTGCTGTTACGAATTTTTCACAACCGTTTTTACGATATGAAAGGAAAACTTAAATTACTGATGAAATTATCCACCTTCTCCACCCCATCAACCCCCCCTGATTTAAATCCCCACTCAACTAATTTCAATAGAAACCCCCTACTTGTGATACCTTATTGAATAGCTTGTAAAATGCTCTTCTGTTGCATCAACTATAATTCAAACAATAAAACAAATTCATCATTAATATCATTACACACTTGTGAACAATTTTTCATTTTCTTCCATTTATGGAATGAAGTCTATTTATTATAAGTTTCTGAACTGCATCTCTTCCCCCCCCCCAGAACCCCATTTTTCACACCATTCAAAAAGATCTCACAAGTAGAGGGTTTCTATCGAAATTATTCGATTGAGGGTGATGGAAATCTGGGAGTTGGTTTATTTCATGATTCATTTCGGTTTTCCTTTCTTGTCCTAGACCATGACAATGTTTAGGGACAATTTTTGAAGTTATATTGATTTGTTGAGACACTGCATTTAAATTGTCTCCCTGTATATGTTGAACTATATACTGTTCGAGACGCAATCATATGAATGTTCATGTTGTTGACGAAGACCTATATTTTTCTAAAAAATTGGCAAATTCAGTTTCATTGAATTTAGTGCAAATCAAAACGCTTACTTTATTGATATCTATCTATTTCTATGAATATTGTCTTGCCATCCTGTAATGCAACACCCGTTTGTGCGATATTATTTATTATTCCAATGGAGGGATTCATGGACTACAACTTAGAGGTAATGAGTTGATTTCTGAGAAAGATCAATCTCAAATTAGAGCACAAAAATCAAATCGATGCATAATACCTTAATACCTTAATAGCAAAAATCAAATATTTGAAACACTATTGCTCGAAAACTGGTCATATATGTTTGATTTATTGATAATGATGCCAGAATCTACAACATTTCCAAATGTCAGAAAAATTAGCCGTAAGAAATTTTACACAAACAATGTGTGGTGTCTTTTGTTTCAATTAACTCAATTACTGCTTCTACTATAGACTGGTGCATATAATTTTTGTGAGAAAAAATAGTAACAGTCAAGGACCAGCTGGAAAATGTTGTTGAGGTTCCAACTTTGAGGAAAAAAAAATTAAATCGATTTTTGTATTTCGAAAGTCTATAAGTGATTATATCCTGCTTGTTTACGTAATAATTTGTATTTAAGGGATCTGTATTTGATTGAAACTAGCAATTCAATCCTGAGAATTATTTATTGTGTAAAGCTACTGTAACTATACCTAGCTGTAATCAACACAACGATGCCTTTGTCCACACTACAAATATAAATAATTCTGTACGTGTGCACTCATAAAACAGGACATTAGAGCTTAATGATTCTGCTAATGAAAATAATATTAAATATAATAAGCCATCAACTCGATGAATCAATAAAACTCCCGTGTTTCCTATTGACAATAACCATGTCATTAGTGTATTTGTTCGATACCTTACAAGCGTTATTAGTCCGTATTATAATGTTTTTTGTGTGTATTTCCATCGAGTGCTCAAATAATGGAATAATGTGAATTTATTCTGATAGAAAAACCCATTTGGTGTGGTGATTAGCAATGAAGTGCCGCATATGATCCATAATGAGTCGTGGAAAAAGTTTAGAATATAAACCACACACTGATGATCCGTAGCGAACATTCAATCAATATACCTGTAAAAAAATGTCTGTTTGTTTGTTTGCATTACTATAGTCCGTAATAAATACTCATTTAGGATGCAAAATTGATTTAGAGAAGCTCGTGCAAATTTTGATGTAGAACGTTTGTAAAAACAGCAAACAACTGTTTTGTTCATTCGCTAGGTAGCGAAACCCGGCACAATATCTATTTGTCGGATTAGGCCATTGTGAGGCCATTGTTAAGGGATTCAAATTCTGACCAGCCACCTTTCAGTGGTGGCTCCTGAGGTATTATGTTTGTTTGAAAATATAATGGCTGATATTGTATAAAAATATTCAGGTGTACGTCAAACATTGGTAATGGTAATGGTGAGTGTGGATGGTAAGTGGTGCACTGCGACCTGATTAGATCTATTGTGCCCCATCTCCTTCTGCTATCTCAAGGTGTTCTCGTTTACAGCAGCCACTCAAGCCTCAGTTCCCTGAGGAATTTAAGGATTTTGAGGGCGAGTCTATTCGTGGTATTTCTCCCACTGTCAGATGGTGTGATCCCAGTAAATTCAATCTCTTGTGATGTACAGCATAACACTCCATCAATATATGGCGGGGTGCTTCTGGATGTTCCCCACAGAATCTGCAGGAGCTGTCCTCCTCTAAGCTTAGCTTCCTTTGGGGTTTTTTCAGTCTGCAGTGCCTCATCAGGAATCCCGTGATTGTCTATAGACTAGTTTTGCTAAGATTAATAAGTATCATCGATCTTGCTCGATTGAAATTGCCGAGGAGATCTTTGGCCTGCCTTAGCCCTGGAAGTCTTTGCCAGTATGTTGCTCTCATTACTTCTTCAGTTTTATTGAGTTCTTCTTGGAAGTAAGATTTTCCAAGTCCGCAGAATGGTTCTGGCTGGATCAGTGGCGTTGATGCCCCTTTTTGTGCAAGGGTGTCTGCTTGTTCATTGCTATCCACTACAACATGCCCCGGTACCAAGAGGAAGATCACCTTGTTGTTCCTGCCTAGATCATTGAGTTTGTCTAGGCATTTCCAGACCATCTTCGAGTTGACGTTATATGAGCTCAACGCTTTGATAGCTGCTTGACTATCGGAGAGGATTGCGATTTCCTTGTTCCTGTATTTCCTGTCTAGGTTGAACTGAATGCACCTTTGGCGTGAATTTCCGCATGAAAAATGATGAACTGGCCAATGGGTTTGGAGTATTTGGTGCGAGGCCCAAAGACTCCTGCTCCAGTTCCGTCGGGAGTTTTGGGCCCGTCCGTGTACCATGTTATGGTATTCCTTCCCAGTACTAGAATGGATTCTGTGATCCATTCTTTCTTGGTATTTATTTCCGTTTGAAAAAATTTCTCGAAACTAAATATCCTATTTCGTCAGTTGGGAGATCGGTAAGGTGTGCACTTTCGTTGGGGGTTGAGCCCCTTACACTGTATGCTGTTCCTTTGAGTCCGACTTTAGCCAACCTCAGGTTTGCTTCCCAAGCAGTTCTCCTCACCATGATATAGAGAAGAGTGAGGTCCAGAATGACCTCTATAGCTGATGTTGGAGTCGACCTCATTGCCCCTGTTATACAAAGATATGCTAGTATTTGCACTTTCTCTAGGATTTTTTTGTTGTGGCGAGTTCGGTGGCACGGCAGAGCCACACTACTGCTCCGTAGGTGGTCATAGGTCTCACTATCATGGTGTACATCCATCGCAGTATTGATGGGTTACAGCCCCACGTTTTTCCTGCAACGTTCCTGCGCACTATCAGTGATGATTTTGCCTTGTTAATTATCTTTTCTACGTGTCTGTTCCAAAGTAGTTTTGAGTCTAGGGTAAGCCCTAGATACTTCACCTCTTGCTGCCATTTTACGTCTGATCCGTCGAGGCGAACAGTCCTTAGGTGCTGAAACTTCTTCTAGTGAATAGTACCACTGTGGTTTTTGATGAGTTAATTCTCAACCCTCAGAAAGGCACCAAATTCTGGTAGTGTCTAGCTCACTTTCTATCAGATCGCAGAGGGTTCCTCAGTATCAGTATATCCAGTATTTACAATGACTATATCATATCATGCCACGAGTTTAAATTAGCTTTACGCTTTTATGATGGCAAAGAAGCCTTCAGAGTGACAGTGTGGCTCGCGACCAACTCAAGTGAAGACGGGAGTGGACGTACCGAGCGGTTTATTACTCTATGCTTTTATTTAACGTACTTATATATATATATATATATATATATATATATATATATATATATATATATATATATATATATATGTATATATATATATACTGCACAATAATTCTTTATGTACCTAATAGGAGCAAAAACATGTAAACACTTGTGAAAACGAGATTGTTTTAGTTCTTTTTTCATATATAACCGTTTCTAAGGATAAACATTTGAGATGTTTGCAGATGCTCCACGTACTGTATAATGAACATTTGGGAGGGGGGTTAAGTTATTTCGATTCTTTTATTTACGCAGAAATGACTGAAGAACTTTCAATAGGACATCCGTTTCTGTCAAAAAAAATTTTTGCTTTTTGCGGAGGAACGTAAAATTGAAAAATGTCAAGCGTAGAAATAAATCTCGTGGGGTTGACTTCAGGTGAAACAATAAACTAGGTAACATATATCATATATGAATGATATAAAAATACCATGAAACAATGACATGGTTTTTCACAATATTCCTGTGCGTGTCGGGTTTTAATAGGTAATAAATTCAGCTATTTTTACGCGAAGAAAACACCGCTTGTCACGTTTCGATCCTATACGACGCCCTCAATCACCTTGATGGCTAGAAAAATTCCGTGATTCGGCGACAAACTTGCACTATTTTTCCCGTGAACATAAGACTACTTCTCGGGTGAATAAAACATAACATTCGATAAAATTCTCCGCTCCCCGCCGCCCCCTAGCCTAGAGTGTACTGCCATCGCGTGACAAACTCGCATAAGCCAGACACCTTCCGAACATTAGTGGCCATTTCGATGTTGTATTAACACTCTAGAATTACCAACGCGAAAACACAAAAGTTACCAACTGCACACAGGGATTAGGGGCGAGTTTTCCTTGAGGTTAGAGTAGTTTCCGAAAGCAAAAGGGTGTTAGGTGGGAACTTGGAGCCGATGGAGGAATAGACCTTAAGGGAACTGTAATAAGGGGTTTTAAATGTTGATATCGCGTATACTTTTACTAACATGCGATGAGTTTATGGACATCATTATTTTTACATCTTGGGCTTGAACGTCTGATTGCTGTATTTTTTGAAGAATAAACAGGTACCTACCTTCATGAATATAAAATGGTTTTTTAAAGTTTTCACCTATACCCACTACATCCTGGAATGAGCATAATAAACTACATGTAATAGGTACTCGGAGAAAGTTAATTCAGTCCCATTTTCGTATTCCTGCGTAAATTGAGTCCCGCTGATAAAATAATACTAAGTAAATTGAGTCCCGAGTTTCAATGTGAGCTACGTAAATTGACTCCCAGAATATTCTTAGAAAAGTGTTGAGATTGGCGCGATTATATTTACACGCTCGTACTCAAATGTCTACGTAAGGTTAGCTCGTTCTGGTAAGATCTGACTGAAAAATTACGTATCAAATTATCTGACCTGACAACCAGGTTAATGGGACTTAGTTTATATAGACCTTTAGTCCTTTAGGGCCGGTTGATCAATCCGAGGTAATTCCCAGATTTACTAATCTTGGTTTCGTTGCTAAGGAACTAGCGATACGATTGGCTACGAGCTATTAACTGAACCCAGATTAGTTGATCTGTAGATCATCTCCGAGTGAACAACCAGCCCTTAAAGAACCCGGGACTCAATTTACGTACATATAAAGACAATTTATAGATGTCGGACTCAATTTACTTCAACCCTATAAAATCATTGTTGTCGAAATTTTGGCACACCCCTGTGAAGTGGTGATAACATTCCACCAAATTAGTATCTTCATCAACCTACTATTATTCCGTATTACTACTATAAATGAAATAATTAAGCTAAAAAAGAAAATTGTAACAATATCAATAGCGCTTCTAATAAACATGAATTCACAACAATTTCACATGGGAAAACAGAGTTCTGTTGGAAGATCGTTCAGTAACGAAGAGTCGTTGCCGACCGATGTTCAACCCTTTACTCCCATGTATACCTACTACGTAGGCTTATTATGGCAAGTACCTGTCAGAAAATAACTACTCCCCTGGCTAAGACCACGACGCGTATTGAATTATATCTAACAGATGATTGTGCTACTTTCCTCAATGCATGAGAGGACGCAATTGCAAGTGCCCCCTGTAATCAACAAGCAGAATTAGGTTTTGATTTTTTTTGAATTTTACATGGCTTGAATTAATTAAACTACACCCTTGACTCACATCGAGCACTCACTACTTATCACTTTCTATTTGTATGTTTAAGTAAAATTTTGACAAGTTCCAGTAACATTTATTCTGAAAATGTGCATACAATTTAGTTTCTTTATTGACACTATAGTTGCATCCAATTTTCAATACACTGCGGGCACATGTGTCAGTCAACAACTGTTTTTTAAGTTTGTAGAAAAACAATTTGAATTGTTCATGCCTGCAAAGTAAAAAATGAAAAGTGAAATATTTTTTTACAATAGTCACTGAAGTAAATATACATTATATGTACCCAGTAAATCGGTTTGTAATTGTTTCTTCATAGACCGTTATAGCAAAGGTCCATACATCATAAAACCACATTAATTTGTTTTGGGATATTCTGTTGAAAATACTGAAAGAGTTATTGCAAAAAAGGAAGCTTGATGAATTTGTTGAAAAAAAGTTTTCTTCCTTATTTTTTATAAAGGTTAGTGATAATTTACGAGGAAATGGCAAAAAAAGAATAGGAAAAAATAGAAAATTCGAAATTGTTCTATATAAACCTTAATATCATTTTCAATTTTTAACATATTGTCAAGAGTCAAGAAGATATACATAATACCTTAATTTTGTATCATAAAATGTATGCAAATCACTAGATTCTCGGTGAACATACCTTTGAGATGGCGAAAGCAATTTAAAAAAAAAATAATAATCCTTATTATCTCTGCCTACTGTTGACATATCTTCAAAAATCAAACGAAATGAACATTCAAAACCTTCATTTTGTAATCATCATGAAGGTTAGTAGAGTTTTAGTAATTATAACTTTAATCTCTGATAGAAGTCCATTTCAGCTCGAAGTGGAGTGGTATAGACGAATCGGGAAGAAGTATCACAAAGTTATCTTCACGACTTTAATTATATACAAATTTCGAGATGTTTCTTATTCAGCAATAATCCATCTTCAGCATTATACAAGTTCTACAACAAATACAAACCTTCCATATTAATATATGCTACGGACCAAGAGCTACTTTTATATGCATAGACGTCCTTTTTCATATACCCACTATCTAACTGAATTTCTCCAATACAGCAGTCACATCCATAGAAATCCGAGAAATAAAGACAATTTTTATATATCACGTCCCTGTTCTATAAGGGCTTAAAGAAATGTAATGAACTACCTGAAATCATTAAAGATTCTAAAACTGTTGTAGAGTTCAAAAGAAATCAAATTTTTCATATTAGAAGATAAACCGCCATTTTTGTTCATATTTTTCATACAACTGGCTCTATTTGTATAAAGTTTTATTTGTAGTAAGATTTATATGTATTTATTATTATTGATCTTTACCGATTTTATTGTATACTTATTCTGTATTGTAATTGTATACTTACTTCCTATTTTTTTTGTTCAGAATAATTTGTACCTACAAACTCTTTGTGTATTAGTATTTCTTGTTTTCAAAATAAATTTCATTCATTCATGAATGTGAAAAATTGAGGAATCTTAAATACAAATACTGATACTATGTCCAATGCCCTGGAAATGAGGTTGAGATATAGTGGTCATGGTAGCATTGAAAATGATTACTTACCAAGCATGGTTATAGTTAAGTAAAAAATATTTTTTTTAGTTGTAATTACTACATGGTCCGAAGACACATGCATGTCTTCAATATGATGTTAGGGCTCTTTGCCCTTCCACAAATCTTAAATAAACGTCATGTTTTTAATGAAAATTACCAAAAGGAATTTTGAAGCTGTTTCGGGTTAGGAAATGGTTGATTTGTGTATGTCAGCTGTCAAGTCGATTAATGGATCAGAGAACAATAATAAGGGATAGAACACGATATAAATTTTTGTAACATTCTGTGTTGAATTAAAGTTCAAATCGAAGGTTTGTCATGTTGGAGAGCAACTTAGTGGAAGTATTATGATGGATTTATGCAGCAGTCATTGTATGTCATAAGGTAGAATATTCGTCAATGATTGGTTGGAATAAACGGATCAACCAATCATTGATGAATATTCTTCCTTATGACTTATGATTGCTGCATAAATCCACCATTAGAATTAGAAATTTAAAGAATTGAAAAATTTTGTACAATTAAAATTGATCTGTTCGTTCAAAGAGTTAGTATTGACATCTTCCAAGGTTTTTAGAGAAGTATAATTGAAATCTAGCATTACAGTGTTGAACTAACTTGAGTAACTCATAAAATCCAATATATTGAAGAGATATTCAATATATTAAAAAAATCCAATAAATTGAAAATAAATTCAAAATAAAGACTTAATTACAATATATTGAAAAAAAATCAATATATTAAAAAAATGCAGTAAAAACGCTTATGTAGCTTCCATAGCTTTCATAGCTTTCACTGTTCAAAAAATTGTTTTAATAATTTTTCTCAGTTTTCACGAATTCAAGCTATACTAAAGATATTTTTCGTTTGTGAAATTAATATATTCTTTGCTGTCAGAATTATAATTATTTTTATCGGAATTTTTTTTAATTAGTACAATCACGCAAATATATAAAATATATAACATTTCAATACGGGGCGCCACATTCAAATTTTGCCTAGGTCGTCAAATGACCCTAAAATAAACTTCTTCTACATTGTACCGAAGAAAATAAAGAATATTTTTATTATTATTCTTAGCTAACCGTACATTATCAGAAGCCATAATATAATTTGCAGTCCCAATATGTGCAAGAATGTTTGCCAAAAATTATCAGTGGAATTGAAAAATGACCTCACCAACGAAACGTCATCAATTTCAGCGTTTATCTCTGAACAGAGGTGACGAAAGGCAATTTGTGGACCACCTAAAAGTCGAAAAATAATTTCGTCAATTACCAAAGCGGGGAGACAGGTATGTCTGTCTAGAACCGAATTAGATAGATAGAAACACACAGTGGCATCATCGCCGAAGAGTGGAAAGTGATGTTCTCCTAATCTAAATGGGGTTCGGATATCGCGTCTTGGCTACCGTTCTGCCAGCTTTTTGGGTGGCTTCATATAAATGGACAATAATGTCCTTTTAACACTCGATAAAAACGCGATAAGTTGGAAATTAATGCGTTCTAGCCTTTCAACGTAGGTCGCCGATGACACGCTCTCGGGATATATAACTTTTCATGGAATGAATTGAAACTATCGAATTTATTATCGGGTCAACTTCCATGGACTCAGAGGAGTGGTAAACAAATGGGTGAAATTTTCTCGACCGGCTACATTTTAATTTCTACAAAGTTAGAGTATTACCTAAATATTGCTTACTGCTGATGGTGAATATTTTAAACCTCAATACAATCTTTTGTACACGCCACGATTTCAAAATTATTTGGTCACAAAATGTCTTGATTTCATTTTTGAATGCAGTTTTTTCGGTTACAGAAAATATTGCTCTGTTTGACAGTTTCTCAATTTGCAAAGGGAATTTTGTTTTCGATATAGGCATTTAAATAAAAGAGATTATTGCGAAATTTATATTTGTTTATTTCTGAAGTTATTCCAAAAAACGACGAATACTTCACGACTTCTCCCATCTCTAAGAATTGATCTCCGAAATACCACTTCAAAAACACACAATCTATACGATCCTATCTTGGCCACAGTATTTATTACACCAGTAAACGCAAATAGATTTCTATTTAAAACTTCATAACTACAAGTAAGGATTCTTTCTAACCTGGAACACGGATCTACAACATCAACAAAAGCAAAGCATCGTTCATGATGTGCAGAAGAGCTTTTGGAAAAACATGGGGACTGAAACCGAAAGTCGTGCATTGGCTTTACACCGCAATCATAAGACCCAGAATTACATATAATTCACTTTTGTGGTGGCCCAAGATGAAACAGAGACAGTCGAAAACCAACCTTGGTAAAATACAGAGGCTCGCCTGTCTGTGTATCACGAGTGGTATGAATAGTACTCCAACCGCTGCTATGGAAATTATCCTAAACCTCCCACCTTTAGACATTACAGTCATGGGGGTGGCGAGGATGAGTGCATACAGACTTAAACAAACAGGTAATTGGATAACCCAACCACAAACTGGGCACACCAAAATCATCCATGAAGTCAACATTACCGAACTGGAAATGATATCAGACTACATGGTACCAGAATACTCGTACGAAAAACCATTCAAAACGCAGCTCAAGTGGAACGAATGGGACTCGGGATCACTATCATCTGGAAACATTATCTGGTACACAGATGGTTCAAAAACAGATGAAGGAACAGGAACAGGAAAAAGGAACGCAATAGTCCCACTTGGTAACAACACCACAGCATTCCAAGCAGAGACACATGCCATATGAACACGCATACAGATGAATCTATACCGTGGGTATGAAAGAAAATACATCTACATTCTATCTGACAGCCAGAGCGCTATAAAAGCTCTGAACTCAATACAGATAAAGTCTAAGCAAGTCTGGGAATGTCTTCAGAGCCTCAATGAACTGTCGAAACGCAACAAGGTTACACTTTTGTGGGTGCCCGGGCATAGGGGAATTGAAGGCAATGAAAAAGCAGACCAACTTGCATCTGAATCACCATTCACAGGTCCAGAACCAGCGTTTGGAATTAGCGAAACCCGATGCGGAAACCTAATCAATGAGTGGAAGAAATCAAAACACCAAACGTATTGGGACCAAATCGAAGGGCATCATTACAGCACAGCAATGGTGAAGCGCTAACGGCTGACACACTCAACCTTAACAGATCTAAGATACGCACGATCACCGGCTTACTAATCGGTCACTGTGGCCTTAGAAAACACCTACACACCATGGGAATACATAGAGAAACCGTGGACTGTAAACTCTGTGGTGACGACGAGGAAACAGCCTCTCACATCATCTTCGACTGCGACGCGCTGCTCAACAAGCGTAACAGAATATTCGGACAGATTAACCTAGAAACAGTCATGAATCCGAAACACCTATTAAATAGACTACTAAACCTGGTGAAAAACACAGGCCTATTTAACTAAGAACCCCTGACGACAGAACAATACAATAGACCCCAGCTGGTCTCAGTGTTAAGGGAAATCACAAGGTAAACCCGATATCTCGTTCGTCAGCCTTTAACCAACCAACCAACCAAGGATTCTTTTAGTGTTTTTCACCAGTATTTTTCTATCGTTCAATAGTCAGAATTACGAATAAAAAATTTTCATATTGTCAGCTACATGAAAAAAGACCTGGTCATATGAAATGGATGAAAACTCTCATCCGTATTGACGATTTCATACCTGGTACAGTGGTGGAATAAAACTTGTACCTCAACGGAGTTAATCCTGAGGGGGATGAAAAAAAGTGGATTTCTTGATTTTTTGTGAGCTTGGTTTGGCAGTTTTTTTGAATCAAAGTGTTTTCTTTCTTCTTCAACACCATGTATCTCAAAAACTAGTCATAGGATTGAGTTGGGGCCATAGATGCTTTTGATCAGTAGATTGAGTACTTAAATTTTCCAAAAAATTGGGTCATTTGACGTAACGCTATTTTCCATAAGAGAAGGGCGGGATCCTTCAAAAGTTTCGCAGATGAAACAAAAAATCTGATAGACCAGTCAGTAGAGGATCAAAAGATTGGGGGGTATGTTACGAAAGGCGGTGTAGAAGCTTCCATTTTATCAACTTGTAAATATGGGTGAAAACATGTCAGAAACATAAATGCTACCTCGGTAGAACTTTTGGCAGCCAAAAAAATTGGAAATTTTCATTTTTTCTTTGTTTATTTGGCGACCGTTTGAGGGACATCTAAACATTGTCAATCTCGAGAGGTGTACTTGAATAAGTTGGAACACAATGAACACCGAATTTGATGCCCTAAAACTTTCATTTTGCAAGATTTTCTCGTCCAAGGTGCAAACTTTCACAGTGTGGCCCCTTTCAAATGAAAATGCCCTCATGGAATAGGTATACAGTTCTCAACCGATTGGAATGATTTTTTTCTCATTAGGTAGATATTTAAAAAGTCGACTAGGACACCAAATTTCATGAATGAGTCTTCATTTTCAGGACCAGCTATTCTTACTTTTCAAGGTAAAAATCAAAGAAAATTACTAGAATTAAAAAAAAGAATGCTACACCATTAGATCCACGACATTTTTGGAGGGTAATGTCCATTATAACATTCAAATGTGTCCACCAATTGAATAGTTATAGAAAAATGAAATTTGAAAAGGAAGTCTCGAATATCACTGATCAGAATTGCATCTCTTCACAAATAAAAGAATCATTAAACAATAATTTATGAGGAAAATGTTTAATGGAAATTACCCTAAAATTCTATGTTTATTAAATTTTGTGTTCATGAATGAAGAAAGACCTATCTATACAGGGTGTCCGGTAAACCTTGTACAATATTGAAACTGGTGATAGACCAGGTCGTGACTGTTCAGAATATCGAAATATCACCGTTTTCGAGATAATTGGAATTTTAAGAATTTTTGGAAAATTGCTACCTCACCTTGGATTTTTGAGTGCCATGTATACAAATTGAGACAAATTTAAATATATTTGCTGCTGAAGATTACTGATGAGTGATGCTTTTAGACGTACGGAACAGTTTTTCAGAAAGTGAATTTTTTTTTTAAGAAATGAGGATGAAATGACAGATTTGAGTTTCATCAATTTTTTTAGAAAAAGTTTGACATTATTGTCTGAAAGAAACACAACCAATTGGAAGTGGACATTCATCTCAAAAGAATGCTCATTTTATCCAGACTCTACCATGGTATAAAACAAACTCTAATTATTTTTGGAGGAAGTGATTTCCATTGAATAAGGCGTGGTTTTATTCTAGGCTTCCATCAATTTTTATACTTACGCCCAAAAATTATTTTATTTCGATTTTATCAAGATAAAATGTGGAAATGATTATTAATAATGAAGAATAAACTGCTTGGTGGCATTAAATAGTATGTTAATAAAATTAACTTTTCATGTTATTAAGCCTAATAAAATTATGGAAATGAAATGTCGATTATCCGACATGGCACCGATTATTACAAATTCTTTTGAAAAATGTCGCAATTGTCCAACATACAGATTCCAACGAAGTTTCAGAGACCGACAGATATACAGGGTGTAACCAAATAAGTGCAAAATTTTTTAGGAGGTGAGTCGATAATTAAAAACTTTTTTAACTCCTGTGTTGTGTCCGTAGAAGCAATAGTTTCCTGATGAAAAAATAGAATACAGCATTGTGCATGAACGGATCTTTTGTAAATAGAATTGAAAAAATCTAGTAGGTGTCTGTCACATTTTGTTTGAACAACTTGTGACTTTTGTCGTAGTTTTTTGAAATTATTCCGCTTGTTTCATTCAGTGGGTATTTATTTCTTTGTCATGCCGTACACACGTTATACTCCTCAAGAATATGCGCAAATGCACTACACTTATGGTGAATGTGGAGGTAGTGCTACTGCTGCAGCAGCGCTTTATGCAGAACGATATCCGATTGCACAATACCGCTGATTTAATAACGCATTTGAAAAGGTTCTTCTTGAAAAGATGTCTCAGCGTACGAGTGGATGGAAAATAACATATTATTCAGTGCGATGTTGAATAATCGTTATTGTGGTTTATAGTGTATGTTGATTCAAAAAAACGTTGAATTAGTATTTACTTCTTTACATCTCATTGAATACTTCCAAGCAGTTGATTCGTTATTACTCATAATTATTAAATCATTTCATCTTGATAGGATAAAAATAAAAGACATTACTGACAAAGTCTTATGGAATTGATTTTAGCTCAGAATAGCATCACACTCTAATATAATCGAAATTCTACTCCGTCCAAATTTATCGTATAATTTATACCATGGAAGAGTCTGGACAAAATGGGTATTCTTTTGTAATAAATATCCACTTCCACTTGGTTATGTTTTTTTCAAACAATAATGTCAAACTGTTGTAAAAAAAATTGGTGAAGCTCAAATATGGCATTTTACCCTCATTTCTTGATAAATTGTATCGTTTTCTGAAATACTGTTTTGTACGTCTGAAAGCATCACTTATCAGTAATCTTTAGCAGCAAAGATATTTGAATTCGTCTCAATTTGTAGACATGGCACTCAAAAATCCAAGGTGAGGAAGTGATTTTCCAGAAATTAAAAAAATGCCCATTATCTCGAAAACGGTGAGATTTTTACTAAGGTGAAATTCCAATATTCTGAACAGTCCTGACCTGGTCTATCACCAGTTTCAGTATTGTACAAGGTTTACCGGACACCCTGTATATACGTCGTAAACCTGCATTTTTGGCAAGTGACTCAGTTTCATTCAACTTCCGGTTTCACCGGAAGTGACAACTTCCGGTTTCACCGGAAGTGACAATATTGTCACTTCTTGTGTCTTTATACATTCTGAATACAACTGTATGTCACTTATCACTTTTTTTTACTGAAAACATCAGTTAAATTGCATTCATCCCAAAATTTTAGGACTGAAATTAGTGATTTAAACGTATCCATCACTCTTCAATATTGAAAAATAAATCAATGAAAAAATATTTTGCTAATTCTGACAAAAGATAAATGGTTGTATCGAGAATGTCATATGGAGACAAGATAAGTGAAAAAATACTGGATCTACAAATCGAAAGTTTGTCACTTTCGGAAAAAAAAAACGGAGTAACTAGTCAGAAAATGCAATTTTATGTCGTACAGAGATCCAACAAAATTTATTCCATTGTCTTCAAAAACAAGAAAATTAATATGGCCGATATAGTAAATGCAACAAAAAGAAAATTCCTATAATTTTCAGAGAATATCGGAGGTACCAAAGGTAAGGAGGTAGGAATTGGAGTTTTTTTTATTTATGATTGCCTATGAAATAGAAATAGAAATATGTTTCTGGGAACACCTTTCTTGTCGACTTCTGAAGCTTTTTCGTTCGTTGGAAAAACGAGCTTTGTGAACAAAGTGGGTGTGAAGACTGAACGCGACGGGTCAATTTCGATGAAACTGCTCAAACTAGAACTATTGATGATTGACTCAGTCAAATGAAATTCACACATTTACCAAATGTGTAAAAATTACCAATTAAAAAAGATCCTTCGTCAATTAAAAAAGATCCTAAGCTGTCAATCACTCCTCATTTCTTATTGCTCTCTATATTATTCTCACCTTACTTATGCAATACTTCTGTGGTGTAGATCTACCCATGCCAGCAGAGCTTTCAGAATGACAGCTGTAGCTCCATTTGATGAACAAGGTCAGCCACTCTTTGAAAAGTACATAATTCTGCCTCTACATACCATACATTACTGGAAATACACAACAGTAAAGCATCTCGCAGTGCTCATTTAGATTATCATAACTATAACACTAGAAATGTGGGGCACCTTAGACATATTCAAGGTTTAGATTAAATATGTCAATTGAAAATACTCCTAACCTAAGGTATATAATAACCTACCATATAGACTGAGTACCAAAATGTTCAAAAGGAGGGTTGAAGAGCTTTTCCTGGAAAATTGTATTTACTCAACAACTGACATTTATACATAATGTTTCTACTACCAATTTTATTCATACACATGCATTAACTTTATGTTTTATTGTTCTTTAATGCTTTAAATCTTGTATTACTTAACGTTTATTGACATTTCAACTCCAACTGTATTCATGACGGTTTTGACTTCGTAAATGTTATATAACATGATCAAAAAACTATCTATCTATTTATCCCATGGACAATGAAAACATCTATCATAAACAGAGAAACAAATCGTCTACTTTTCTGTAGTATTCCAGAGAAGTGATAGAGTTGTGAGTAAGGCATCACCGACGAGACGAATGGCTCTTTTTCTTGGTCACAATCTAATAGCTTCACTGTCTGTTGAGTAGCTCCATATGCGGTAATAGTATTCAATGTGTCTCTGAGATCTTGAGCATTTGACGGAAAGTGAAATAGCTCTTGAGCTTTTTTTTATTTCATTTTGTTGAACTGATATTTAGAAATTATAATATATCAAAGAGCACAAGACTTTTGTGGCCTCAAGAAAAGAGCAAATTTAAAAAAACGAATTAATAATTCTGTTTTAGGGACTTTACAGGTCCTTCCAATACAGACTACATTTTTATGAATTATTCGAGGGCGATATCAAATATATATTCTATTCGTTCAAATTCCTATCAAATTTTCGGTTATAAATATTTTCAAGATTCGTCATATACATAACAGAGAAAACGCTTCGTAAGATTAAAGATAGGTTTCACCCCAAGAGAGGGTTTTGAAAGGATGGCAGGGGATGTTTAAAAGCTTACATCGAACTAGGGGGATGATTTTATACGGAACCGCAACGCTTCTGCTATCTATACGAATATCTGTAATGCGATTTTGGCCCTTTTCAATATTTAAACATGCTAATACGTTACACTTTGACTATAACAGTCTTGAATGAACCTCGGATGTTTCCTCCGTTGATTATTTCAGATGTATAAATAACGTCGAAGGAGGAAGTGAATTTTTGAAGTCACACTTGAATTTATTTTAGTTTAATTTTATGTACGATAAATTCGGGAAGATATTTCTTTAAAATGACGAAACTAATGATTGTGTTTAATAAAATGAACCCTCATTGAACCAAAAATATATTTGTGATAAAGTACATACTGTTTATTATCTGTTCTATAGAGAGTAGTCTGAATCTGAGACTCTGGATGCACTGCATCTAATGCTGCTTATTGTACTTCTCCTTTAAATCTTTCTACAATAATACGCTTATTTATAGGCCCCGTAATACTTTATTTATTTATTCATTTACGGGCAGCAAATATAGTGCCAAAAAAATGAATGGAAACATAAACAGTATAAGTAAACACAAAAAAGCAAACTGAAATACAAATATGTTGATTACATTGTAATACTAATACCCAAACATTTACGCTTCTTGATTGACTTTCAATCCAAGCAATTGATAAGCCAAAGAATTATAGATCATTTAATGAATTTGTCAAACGAATGAAGAGTTCCTTGGAGGAAATAATGAGGCATAGTTATTTCTATGTAAATTTTAGATTTTAGACAAGAGCATTTCTGTAGATTTTTTTCTGAGGAATTAACATGTAAACCCGTATCTCTTCCCATACATACAATTCTTGAAATATAACCTGAAATAATTTTTTTTTTGGAACACTGTGTATTTTATTTCATTTTTGAATGAAGTTTTCATTAAAACGACTCATTTTGGCTCATACGTTTTTGAGATGTTTGATATTTTTCATTTATATCTTACAAACATGACAGTTTGTTTAATGCTTATTTATTTGTTTAGTATTGAAAATATTTTGCTTGCTTTGGGTTTTTATTACTTTTGTCAAAAATCTATCATAACAAAGAAAATCCGACGTGCACAAATGATTTATGGTTAATAATAGTAATTGCCCAATTTGAATCACCCTGTATCTTCGAATTTTGAACCATTTCTAGTAGCCCGCGATAACATAGAAATTTTACATGTGTTCATAATTCCTGTGACAATGCATTATGAAGTTTTTGTTACAAATAAAATGGCTGCTCCAAGATGGCGGACGAGTTTTGTAATCATGTTCCAATTTCATTCCAAACTGGTAGGTATGCAGGGGTTTTTCATACGGAGAATATGAATTTTTAATCAAATTTCATGAATTCAAGATGGTGGCTCCAAGATGGCGGACGAGTTTTGTGACTATGGTCCAATACTATTCAAAATTGGTTGTCGTTATTCATAAAATCAAAATGATTGCTTCGAGAAGGTGAACGAGTTATGAGATCGTTATCCGATTGATTCCCTTAAAACATTTTTGGGGTCGGAGATCCTGAATTTAGACAGAAATATCATGATTTGATAGAGTTAAAACTGACATAAATAATCCAGATGACAATGCAATAATATGATGACAGAATGGGAAAGCATCTAATCACAACTGGAAAGGAAAACACAAATTAGAACTGAAAACATTTTTAAACATAAGCTTTCATTCAAATGCAATAAAAATTAAAAAATAATTGATTTAGATGTGTGATGTAGCTTATTCTTGAGTAACGGCGCAATGTTATCAGTTTGTAAATAAAAAATTTAAATTAGGTAAAACATATTTTTCGTTCAAATTTACTGAAAAGTAAAAAATAATTTCTTTATATGTGTGACGTCTTTTAGATCTGTGAGTGTAACAGATGCAAAAGCTTTGTCGTTAAGTTGAAAAACTTCTGACAATGTTATTACCTATACTATCGGATCTCAAAAACCATCACATACCAATTGTCAATAGAATTGGACCATAACAACAAAACTTGTCCGCCATCGTGATATTATTTTGACTAAAATCTATGACTCCGAAAATCCCCACATACCTACTTTGAATAGAATCTCTATTTTATTATGTCTTATTTTATTTATACTCTGTACGCGTACTTGCTTTTAATATGTAATGAATTTAATTTAATGAATGAATTTTGAATTTGAATAGAATCTCTCCATAATCACAAAACTCATCCGCCATCTTGGAGCAGCCATATTTAATTTTACAATTTTGACCAAAAATTCATAATCTCCGACCCCGAAAATCCGCACAATCCATTTTGAATCGGACCCTGATCACCTCTTGGCCATCTTGGAGCTACCATATTGAATTTGTGAATTTTGAGACAAAATTTACGATCTTCATCAATTAAAACCACACATATCAATTTTTAATCGAATAATACCACGATCACAAAACTCGTCCTCCGTCTTGGAGTCGCCAAACTGAATTTATGAAGTGTGAGGAAAAAATTTATAATCGGATCGGACCAAAATAACAAACCTAGCTCGTCATCTTGGGGCCACCATATTGAATTTATGTATGTTGACAAAAAAAATGAATTCCGACCCCTGAAACCCCCACACACCAATTTTGAATCGAATCGGACCATGATCACAAAACTCGTTGCCGTCTTGGAGCCGCCATCTTGAGTTTGTGAAATTTCACAAAAAATTCACAATCTTCGACCGCGAAAGCCCCTCATACCAATTAAAAATCGAATTGGACCATAATTACAAAACCCGTCCGCCATAATGGAGTCGCCATTTTTATTTTCTGCAATCTGACCATAACGACATTATTTCTCTGCCATCTGGATTCGCCACATAAAATTTATGAATTTTTACTAGAAAATCATATTTCTCTTCCCAAAAACCCCCCAAACCAATTTTGAATCGAATTGGACCATGATCACAAGACTCGTCCGCCATCTTGGAGCCACCATCTTATATTCATGGAATTTGACAAGAAATTCCTAATTTTTGACCCCAAAAACCCCCTTAACCAATTTAGAATCGAATTGGACCATAGGTAATTACAAAACTCGTCCTCCGTATTGGAGCCGCCATTTTTATTTTCTCCAACAAAAACTTAATAATGCAACCTCACTGGAATTGTAGACATCTGCCAAATTTCAAGTTCATCAAAAAGCGAGAAGTGGGTCAAATTTAGGTTACAGACAGACACCGGAACAGGTGAAACTAAAACAAATAAAAGCTTGTAATTGTAAAACAAAAATAGGTTTTCTCGAACTTTAGGTTTTGAATCACTCACAGAATAACCTACGATGCAATAATTTTTTTCCTTTAAATGCATTGGAATAAAAGCTGGTCTAAAACATTTTTTTCACTTCATTTTTATTTCGAATAATCTGCCACTAACCCGAGAAATCTCTCCAGTGAAATACTGAATGGGTGTTCATAATACATTTCCCTTCCGATACAAAACTGATCAATTAACGGCACTCTGTGAGAATCTCCAGCCTGTTTATATATTTGTTCACAATCTCCGACTAACTCTTGGCAAATATTTGACCAGCGATGTCCTTCTCTGATCAGGACTACCGCTTCCTCTATAACGACCGTTCGACGAAGTCTATTTTCGTACCGAATGGGGAGGATAAGTTATTGAGTTCAAAAAGTATGGTTTTGTAACATTTTGATATTTGACGAAATTACAGTTGCTTTTAATTAGATTAATTTGAACTTTGAACAAATGAAACTTGTTGCACTTGAACGAATGATCCGATTCACTAGTTTGAAATAGTTCAATGAAAAACTTTACGTTGTTGTGCTATGATCTAGAGATCCATAGTAAAAAAAAACTAAATCAATATTCTATTCAAATCACTACAGAAACTTGCGTTCCATCATAAAACACAAATTGAGTAATGCTACAAAAACTATCTAATAAAATTTTTCTGGAACTACATCAACTCAAAAAAATTAAAATTTATTACGACAATCAAGAACTCTCAAGAAATAGTAAATGCATTTGCAGAGCTTTTTAGTCGTGTTCACCTTCCTATCAATCCAAATCCTAATTATTGCTCAGAATCGGTGAATAATAGACAATCAACATCAACATTAGAAACATTTCGGAGGATGAAGTGAGAGAAGCGATGAAAAAAAACCCCAGAATAAAATTACTACTTGTTTCGAGTCTATACCGTCTTTCATAGTGACAGACTTTAGCTCAGTTTTAGCTGCTGATTTATATTCCTATCGTTAGACAACTTGCCAGGATTTGACCTATTGTGAAAAACTGGGATGTGTCTACCATAACAAATTATAGGGCAATTTCGATAATCTCCAACTTTGCAAAGGCATTTGAAATTGTTTTGTATAGGCACATCTACCTGTCAACTCACAATCAAATTAGTGATTTTCAACATGGTTTCATGAGCCTCCACTCCACCGCAACAACTCTAGCATTGATTTCTCATTAGGTATGCTCAGCATTAGATAAACAGGGACAGGTTAATGTGATATACACGGATTTTTAAAATTGATAACTGCATTTTAATGTCCGAATTGGATGATATTGGCTTTAGTAGGAAGTTGTTAGGTTTTTTCGAATCGTACCTTTTTAACCAAAAACAAATTGTTTATTACAACGGATACAAGTTGAATGCTATAATTTCTACATCTGTTGTTCCTCAAAGATCGAACTTGGGACCCTTAATGTCCTTACTATTCATTAATGTTATAAGTACTTGAATAAATTCTATGAAGCAATGTGGATGATTGCCTAACCCTTCAAAAAGACATAGATACTGTGCAGGCTTGGTGTGAAGTTAATAACTGAATATTTCTAAATGTAAAGTTATGTTATATACTAGAAAACATATGCATAATGATCATCCATACAATATCCGAGGCAGTTTACTGTCTCGTTGTGAAGAAACCAAAGATTTAGGTGTCTTCTTTGACGCCAAAATGTCTTTTACTAATCAAATAGATAAAAAATCTTCTGAAGCCAATAAAATGTTAGGATTTATTATACGAAACTGTCGAAGGTTCACTAACTTCAATGTCCCATGTTCTTCTCATATGTCAGATCCAAACTGGAATACTGCTCAATGATTTGGAGACTAATATTGTCACGAGTACACAATTGAAAAAGTACAAAGAAAGTTTTTTAAAATTCATGTATTTCAAACATTGTGGTACATATCCAACTAAGGGTTCTGACCACAATAACCTTCTTAATCACTTTCAATTCACTTCCTTGGAAAAAAGAAGAAAATGTGCTTCAATAATTTTTCATCACCTACTGCTGCACAGTCATAAGGAACTCTGTAATTTTTTTATTTTGAGTTTTACCTTTTTTTACTATTCATCTTCATAAGTATGCTCATAATAGCAATTTATCGATTCAGTTCAAGTCCGATACACAATATCTGTATTATATATTATATCATATATAATGTTTTAATTTAAAGTTTTTAATTTGTTTACAATATACTAATTAAAACAGTGCTGATGTATTTTATTATGTCCTGTAATTGGGTGTTACCTGTTGGGCAATAAAGGATTACTATCATTATTATTTTTATTTGGTGTTGTGGCTTCGACTGCTATGGTCATTAGCCATGTGTTCTGGGTAGGTCTTGTTACTAACTCCATACGCCACCTTAGGAGCATCAATGTCAATTGTTAATGCAACATTGAATCGTGGATGATTATTCCCAGATTATCGTTATCATTATTATCCATTGCCGAATCCTTCCCGAGGCCTTCTCAAGAGCTACGTTGAACATTGCATATTCATAAATTGTCAATGCTCTTCTGAAATATCAGCAAAAAATCAAAAACATCATTCAGCAAATAATGAAAGAGACAAAGCAAAAACATGACCTCATTCACAGAACTTGGTGCTAGTGAATCGTTTTCAATAAACTGTATTGCATAATTTGTATAACAGTGAACTTGTATTTCCATTTAACTACCGTTTCATGGAAGTGTTGCAGCGTCAAAATAAAAGCCTATCTCACACTTCATTAACTAAAATAATAAAAGGCGCTGTCCGCACACCAAAAAGTTTTCGGAAATCAATTAAGCCCACTATACGTCTTGTATCCATCAATTCGGTCTGTTGGAGAGAACATAATATTTCATTTAGTTTTTTGTGACAAAACAAACAAAAATCTCTAAGTAGGCTGACTATGCTTAATACCCTGTGCAAATATTGGCTTTATCCGCTTTAGCTTCATGCCGCCATGTTTGAACAGAGCTTTCGTTTACTCAATAATCAATTGAGAATGATGGCACTTACTTTCTTCAATTTTAATTCATTATTAAAAGCTGTTAAGTGTTTTTTCTTGGTGTCGAGCAATATCAGAAGCCAATTTCAAATACAAAAAAGTTCTCGAAGAAGGTAGTTTACCTCTTCTGAGCAGTGGCTTATCTGAAGAGGTGTTTTAGGGGTTTATCAACCTTTTAAGCGCTTTCTCGATGAAAGGCAACGTTTGACTTCGAAATATCAAGAAGTTTCATCATGTGAGACGACCACGTGAAGTCAGTTACTAAAAGATCTCCCTAAAATATCCCAATTCCATACCAAGAGCAGTTTTTCATTTGTCATTTCCTTGTGTTCCTTGTGTCCTGTATACAGCGCGGCCAGCGTTAGTTCTGAAAAAAATTATTTGTCTCATAGTTAACCTTGCTCATGACTTCGCCCACTTATGGGGTTTCTTGAAATTAGAAGAAAGAAATGCACAGAATTAAAATTAAAATAGTGCTTTCTCTCATAAGTACTCACATGTGCTCATAAAGGGGGCTATTATAAATTATTGTAACGAGCTAGAGCCAGACCTGTCTGCTTCTGGCCTTCGTGCCACTTGACAAAAAATGTTTCGTCATCTAGAGCTTCTAGTAGAATCGATATTGACTACCTCTAGAGAGGGCCAGGTAGCCGAGTGGTAAAAGTGCGGATCTTTTTAATCACTCTGGCTGCCGTTCGTAGGTTCAAACCCTAGCGACTGCAGACATTGTTCTGATGGCCCGAGAAGTGGTACGGTAAAAATCACAATGGGCCTCTAAGCCTACGTGTCATAGTACCACACACGAGGTGGAGTGTTTAGTGGGTATACATCTGCGGGGATTCAATTCGGTAACAGGGGACTGCCACACTACCTTATGGGATGTATGAAATAGGCCGGATAAGGTGCCCATAAAGGGTTTCAACCAATTATCTTATTTTATCTTATTTCGCGGCAATTATCTGCTTATATTCATTGTAGTATGTAAGCAGATTATTCAGCAGAAACTTAGCTTTGCCGACTTTTGGGTTGACTGGCAACTATGGTCCGCGAAACAAGCGGCAATAAAAATTGTTACCGCAGCTCGAAATGTTAATAACGGAGCCCTAATATGTCACAAAAAAACAAGAAAAAATCGTCTAGAGAGGAGGTTGCGGAATAAACGAATAATATGGGCTGTCCTGAATGACGATATGCCGGGTAACTATAAGAGTGGCCTATATCGTCGGGAGGATGAAAGAGGAAGCGTAAGTAAAAAAGACGGTGTTGAAATAATAACTAATAATTATAATAATAATAAACATAAACACTCTAATAGTGTTCCCAAAGGCATAGCCTGTGCGGGTAGAGTATATCTATTATTATTTGCCGTGGCGTTGAAATAGATGAAAATAGAATTGTACACCAAGTAAGAGTATCAGTGCGACATTAATTAGTCAAATTAAGCTTATGGAAATAAATTAGTCGGTTGTAATGTTTTACCAATAGAAATAAAATTAGTTGAACAGAGTTAATTATTTGCAGTTTTATTAAATTATTGACTAAAAATATGTCAAGAACCTGTATTAAAATAAAATATCGCCCATTTCTATCAATTTATCGTAAGGCTTCAGAATAATTTAGAAATGAAAACATGAGAAAATAATTAAAATACTTCTTTGACGGAAAACATCCATTTGCAAATAGCTCCAGGTCCCCACATCACGAATCAATATTATTCCTACCATGTTTGAATGCATTTTGAAATTTTGTGGAATAAGCTTGAATTCAAATAAGTACTAATTCACAAATCACATTGTCAAATGTAACAGTTTATGTAACGTATATTTATGGTTTTGACACATATGTGAGAGCACCTGTATGAGTCATTTTAAGTCGAAATTTTGAGAAGTACTTAGATGGGAATTTTAAATGAGAATAAGAAATTGTATTTTTCGTAAATATCTTAATAATCCTTCAACCGATTTTCTTGATATTTGGCATTAATATTTAGGATAGTAGGGGGCTGCTTTAGATCAAAGTTATCCTGTCCAGTGGCGTACTGGAAGGCACCTCTTTGGCAATTTTTAACCATTTTCGCATAAAGCAACTGAAACTACAGCTTGTTTATTCGTACCATTTTTTCATATCTTGTATTGTTTTTGAGAACAAAAAAACATATAAATCACTTCATTCTTAGTCTTTGCTATATTTTAGGTTTTTGTACATAATAATGTACGAGTATTTGGTACATTTAGTTCCATATGACATGTAATTTCGTTGAAGTGTGGAAAATCAACGGTTGTTGAGGAAAATGATATATAGTTCGTTTTATTCACAATAAATGATAATTTGTAAGTATTTGAATAACTCTTGACATGTTTATTTCCTGCAATAGCACGACTCCACTCATCTTCACATTTCTCATTCCTATGAATGATTACAGTATTATCCGCATATGATATGACTTTACCCTGAATGACAATTTTACTCAAGCTTTTGGTTGATAGCTTAAATAGTATTGGTCCCAAAACTGTTCTTTGCAGAATATCGATCTTCATAATTTCAGGTTAACTAACTTTTAACCTCTGTTCTCTTTGAGTAAGTTAGCTCCTAAAGATGTTCATTACGGTACCCCTCACCCCGAGGGTTTTATTTCCAATAAATTTCGAAAAGTTTGCCTGAGTCTATCAAAGGAATGAAATAGAAAATTCCTTCTCTACACACAGTCCCATGGAATAGATAATAAGAGGAAGTGGTTATTGTCTGTCAGATACTTGCCACATATTTTCTACTGTGTGGGAATGCGTCGAAAGGAGGCTTCGTCGGAATAATTCGTTTCATTTTAGGGTTAGGTTACTTGAGTGGCAAAAAAAATTATTCATACCTGATTTTGAATGTCTTTTGAAGGCCTCTTGATTCCAAGTACCTCCTGAAATGACACTGCACATTGCTCCTTTCTCAACAAAAAAAAGTACATCCCTTGAAAACGAATTAGACCTGTTTTTCCGAAAATATTTAGGTTTTACCTTTTGAATGGGTCACCCTGTATAGGTCGCAGTTCACAAATAGTGCAACTTTTGCTAGTCAATGATAAGTATACCTTTTTCAGATTTTTTTCTATTATAGCCCCCTTCTTGACCACATACTAGTTACGCCACTGACATTGAATGAAGATGAGAAAACCGCAACTTATTTTGTCGTCGATGAACAAGAGAACATTTAACAAACCGAAATATTTGTGTTGACCCTTCCCATTATCGTCATGAATAAATGTGGATGATCAAATCTATTGTTTTTAATTAAAATTATTCATACATTTAAGTTTGTAAAGGCAGGTTTTAATATCTGGTAGGTACCCGAAAAACTAATAAAAAAAGACAACGGGGCCATAAATTAGACACAGGCGCCTACTTCTCATTTAAAATTCAGAAACTTAGATCTAGTTAACAGGTCGGAGAAAGGCAGATAGCCAGTTGTATGGGCTAATAATTAAAGATACATAATAATTCCTTGTCTGGGGAATCTTTGTGTATATTATGAAATCAGATAAAGAAAATTTTACTGGTTTCTGTTAAATACTAGAATGAAGCTGCATAATTGGAATTCTATAGATGCATGGAAACATATATACAGCGTGTGTACAACATTAACATTTGATATTAGGAAGGAAATTCAGAAGTTATTGTAATATTTGATAGTGTTTGTTACTGTACATGCCGTCTTCTCAAAAAAGTAGAACACCGAAATTTATTAAATTGAATAAAGGCTTTATTATCTTGAGTAAGTAAATATACATAGTCATGCAAACGCATAATTAAATGATACAAACGTATACAAATAAATTACTCAAACATACAAATAAATAATTGAAACATATACAATGCTAACAATATTTGAAACAAACCAAACAATAATTGTCAACATACGAAAATGGTATAAAGTTTTAAGAACAAATATCATCTTCCATGGAGCCATAGTTAATAGGAATTAGGAATTCCGGTGAAAAATATTCCTCCAGGTTATATGAAGGATTTAGGAAAAGTACAGAACTTTTGAATACAAGCGATACCTTTTGACACTTTGCAAACGATTATATATTTTTATTCCATTGTTAAATAATTGAGTTCTTGCTCATAGAGGTACGGGGTATTATCAATTTAACCTGGCCACTCTGCCTTGTACTGTTATAAGTCCAGAGTAGCTGGAAAGTATTTTTGTTTTGATGAATTAGAGAAGCTGTTTTTAAGTTGTATATACAAACTACCGTTGATATTCTACACTTTTTAAATAAATTTCGAAAGGAGGTGCTAGATTTTGCCTTACACATATATCTCAGGGCTCGGTTTTGTAAAACGATACTCATTTGGAATACCTGGTTACTACAGTCCCCCAGAATGCTATTCCTTATACTAGGTGGAATTCAAGTATAGCAAAATATGCTGTACTAGCAGAGGAAAATCCTAATTCGGTAGCGATGATTCTGATGGCATAACATCTTGCTAGTTTTTTCACACATAGCTGTCGAAAAAAAGTAGTTTGTTATCGATAAATAATCTCATAAACTTGGTTGATAATTTATTTTCAATTCTCTTATTGCTGATATCTAGCTGTGGTGGAAGTCCATTGTATCTCAAAGTGGAGTGTTATTGATTCACAATATAGAAAAACTCGAAGTCATCTCCACACCAGATGAAATTATTGAAAATTGTGGAGATGACTTCGAGTTTTTCTATATTGTGCTGATATCTAGGTTTGGGTTGCTTCATTGGAAGGTTAGGATATTGTTTTTTTTTACATTAGGAGATAGAAGGTTTGTTTCACACAAATTTTTAATGACTCCAATATGCTGAATTATGTTAGAGTGTCGTATCGTTTCATTCTTTTCTTGCCAGATAATCGTGGTGTCATCCGCAAATAATGGTATTTCACTTCTGATGTCTAAAACAGCCATATCATTCACATAAAGTAGGAAAGGGAGAGTTCTATGAACTGATCCTTGTGGCACACCATGTTTCATATATGGAGTCTTCAAGACACTATTTGTTTCAACTGCCTGTTGACTATCTGGGAGGAGTTCACCCCTTGAGAAACCGTATCGATACAGCTTCCGCAGCAGTACTCCACGCATTGGAAATAACTAGAAATTTTCGTGCTTAACATCGATCAAATGTTTTAGGTATACTAACATCGATACAAATAGGACATGTCAAAGTAACAGAACCCAGTAGATGCAATAGTAGAACGGGGCTAAAATCCCCATAAAAACAGGTACATATGACAAAGGGGATAAAATATCCGACAGAAAACGCTTGCATTTATAAAAATTATTATCAAAAAAATACTTAAAAATCAGTCAAAGACATGAGGGCAGCCATATGTATATTCTATTGTTGAGTTGCAAGCTTTTGAGGTCAATAGTTCTTTTAAATAATTTTTAAACCTACGAGTGTTCATGTTTTTGAGATACTTACAGAAGAGTTATTTTTAGACTTATGTCCCCATAGAAGTAGGAAGTATTGGAAAAAAGCATAATAAGCAGATAACAAATCAAATTATTCAATTCAAATTCAGCCTTCGCTATTTTTGATAAAGGGTTATCAGTCGTTTAATGATTTCACTTAATTTTTTCATGTTTGATTTTCCCATGAGATTTCATAATGAGCTATCTGATACGACCTAGAACAGATCATTCTAAGTTACATACACTGCTCGCCAGCAGCGATGGAACCACATGGAACCGACATTAACGGAATATTGTAGGAGGCAAAATAGGTCGAAAATATCTCCGCATTCGTAATCAAAACTACCAATTTTCTGCTAATCCACTTTGGAATTTAGTTTAAAAAATCCAAATTTGTATAATTTCTCATGTAAAATCCGTATTTTTTGGCGTACAAATTGTACATTTTCCATGTATCAATGGATTTCTCAAATTTCGCAACATTTCGACAAAAATTAAGGAAGTATTTTCATGAGAAGTGGGGCAAATTTAGATTGTCAGAATTGAATGCTTTCAAGATCAAAGTGAATTGATAGTGAAATGGTTGTACTGATTACGATATCGGAGACATATTCGACCTATTTTGCCTTGCACTACAATTTTTTGAAATATCGGCAATTCCATTGCTACTGGCTTGCAGTGTATATCTTCCAGATCATTTCGTTTATTTTTGGTGTATTCATCAAATCTTCTAATTTCAACAATTCCGATTTCAAAAATTAGACCATTTACGGAAGCATTTCCATGAGAAGTGAGACACCCTGTATAAAGTAAATAGATATTCAAATTATCCGCTTTGCAAATGATCTTTGTGAACATGATATCAACCACGAATTTAAAAAAAAATTACAAAACTATCCATGATGAGAAAAATCGTAAATATCACACGGCATCATTCTTTTGTGGCCTGTTAGTATTTTGCGGACATCCTGTATAACAGTCACGAAGTATTTCGGTACAACGGATAACTGGAGCGACAATATGTTCATCCTCCTATACACATGGAAGAGACAATTTTTTTGTCTAGCGATTAATTTTTGGCCCAGCGGTTTGGAAAGTCAAAGGAATGCCGACCGGGTTTCGAATTTCGTCTCTACGCTCTCTTGTCTTTGGGCGTACGTGGGCGAACGACCAATTCACGCCAAGTTGATTTTCCTTGAGACGTTCGATTGTTCCTCGGCAACCCTTTTCCAAAGCAGGCTGTGAATTTTGTTCAGAGTTGATTTTTTTTTGAGAGAATAAAAGAGTTGGCGTTTAAGAAGAGGTTCGGGTCTAATGGGTGCTGAGTGAGGTGTTATCGAAAGGTGAAAAATATGAATACGAATATGGATTATTTTTTTCATCGGCATTGTGGCGGTATTGATGGACGAGGTTGCCACCAAAACAAATTAGAGGTTTCTATTTTGAAAAAGGTGTAAAGGGAGAAAAATAAAAAGCGAAACAATATGTAAAAGTTTCGATTATAGTAACCGAGAAAAAAAGTGAACAGTGGAGTTACGCAATGCTCTGTCTTGGGGCCCATATTATATTTGTTGTATATGAATGATCTCACCAATTTGATTAAAAGCAATAGGTTCATTTTATTTGCAGATGATTCAACTATTGAATGAGACACACTAATTATAAAAATATACTCAGCGAATTGATATCTATAAATAGATCTAGCTGAAATAAAAATGTGGTGATGATAACTTAAAGTTCGATGAATATATTATGTCAATGACAAAGAAATTATCATCTGGGTGTTGTGCTATTAGAATTACTCGGAATGAGGTTGGTCATCTTATTGAGCGAAAAGCCTACTTTGCTCTTTTGGAATCTAACATCAGATATGGTATAGCATTTTGGGGAGCCTGCTCTCAGGGGTTGTTTCCGATGATCTTTACTCTACAAAATATAGCACTGAGATACATGTGCCATGTTAACCATCAAACCTCATGAAAACCCTTATACATATCTCAAATGATACTTATACTAACAAATTACAATCATTAAAATTTACCTGTACTTATCCCCAGAACTACCAAATATTCAATTGCTTACAGTGGTACAAAAATGTTCAACCATCTACCGAAGTGAATTGGAAATATTCATAGTACTCCGAAATTCAGAAGATCTTTAGAAAATGTCTTACTCACGAGACTCTTTTACCATTTGAGGGAGTTTTTAGAAAAAATGACGTATCCATGCACTGATTGAAACTGTTGTTTTACACCAACAAGTGTGAGGTATATTTGTGAAAATTCCTTTAATATCTGTTTCAATCAATAAAGTCTGATAACTGTATTGATATCAAAATATTTTTCAGTACCTACCATGACTGTATATATATACATTTATTAGTTCTACTTTTATTATATGACAATCCTTATAAGTTTTCGTCATTTTAGTTTTATTTTTATTTGATTGCCATTACATCTGCTTATTCTAAGCAGTTAGGATAAATGTACTTACTATATTTAGGGGCTTTGTTAAGAAGAATTCTATTCTTTAGACTTCAACTTTCGACTTTAACTTTGAAACATTTTGTGAATTCAAAGGAAATACAACGCAATCATTTTGCATGAAGGTTGTACACGATGTTGGAAACTCAATTACTAAACACTGACTAGGACTCAGTATTTCATAGGCCTGTTTGTGTAGTGGTGAGTGTAATTTCAGCAGCCCAAAAAATGAGTTTCCTATAATCAACTGATTAGGAGCGCCATTGGTAGCCATAGGTAGCCTCCTTGAATTTTCGTAAGAATGAATTTGTCTTTCGCCTGGTCCATAGTCGAGTAGTATTTTCTCTCTCCTAGTAGTCACTCTCTTTTTCCATTTTGTTCGAGCTTGAACTTAATAATATACATGGTAATCATGGAGAAATGTCTGTAGATATAGAAGAGGCCATTTTTACAATGCTATATTTGTTCGAAAATATCGAAAACAATTACTACGTTCGTCAAGTATTTACCAGTGCGTTGACAAAGTATGGAGTGTATCATTTCAGCTGTGGGTTGTTTTGAAGAAAAAAAAAGTCAGATCAATTTTTTTTTGAAATACGCTTGTTTTTATGTGAAAGTACCTGTCAAAGTAGTGACATCATCTCTGATTTTGTTTTGTGATAAGATATTCAATTATCTTTACAACCAAGTATAGTTTTCATTATGATCTTTCTACAGACGGGAATCAAATATTGAAGTTACAATTGGATTTTATCACCAATTCGATAGTATTTGTCATTTACCACACACTAATTGATAGTTTCTGACAGTAAAATTCTAATTTTTTATGCTTGGGTGCGGAGATAAAAGATATCAGAAAAAAATTTGTACGATGTTCAACATAAAATACAATTTCTGAGTTGAATGTGAGTGAAATTCAAACACGTTGAAGATCTTCCGGAAAGTTCTAGACCAAAAATCAGGCACGATAAGAAACTGGACATTTCACTAACCTTTGAAGAACTTCCTCTCCCCCCAAGACCAGCAGCTTCAGATAATGATGTTAATTTCTTCATTGTGATAAAACTGTAATAAAAAAATGGCATGCCTTCAAAATTACTTTAGTGAACGAACTGCTACGGGATGATTTCGATTGGAGACTAGAGCTCTGCAACACACCAGATAATATGAAAATTCTCAAGGACCGGATTTGATTTGAAGTTTCCCAAATTATTATCATTCTAAATTTACAATCCGTAATATTTGTATGGGGTTCAAAAAGTTGAAGTATTTCTCTTTTACTTCTTATATTTATACATATTTCATTATTTATTTTTTGTTCTCTTGCTTTAGAGAATTATAAATATGTCTCAACAATTCACCGATGATGAACCCTTTACTCCCATATACACCTACTACGTTTATTATGGCAAGTACCTGTCAGAAAACAACTACTCCTCTGACTAAGACCACGACAGGTATTGAATTAAATCTAACAGATACTTGTGCAAGGTTCCTCAAAGCATCAGAGGACGCACATGCAAGTGCCCTCTATGACCAACTAGTATCGGTTATATTTAATTCAATACCCGTCGTGGTCTTAGCCAGGGAAGTAGTTGTTTTCTGACAGGTACTTGCTATAATAAGCCTACGTAGTAGGTGTATATGGGAGTAAAGGGTTCATCATCGGTCGGTAACGACTGTTCGTTACTAAACGATCTCCCAAAGAACTCTGTTTTCTTCGATTAAATCTCTTAACCCGGAGATTCGGAGTGTTCTCCCTCTGCTCGCTAGGTGGAGCGGCCTAGAAACCGCTTCACCGCGTGAACCAGAGTTGACCAAACCAGCGGAGTGTGTAATGATTTGGACGGGGAACAGATGGCTTCAGTGCTGTCTGTGTTGACCTACTCTTGCACTGATGAGAGGCAACAACCTCGTAACTAGTCTGCAGGTGGTCACGCTGTCCAAATGAAAACATAATTCTGCTGTTTGGTCACAGAGGGCACTTGCAACTGCGTCCTCTGATGGTTTGAGGAACGTTACACAAGTATCTGTCAGATTTAATTCAATACCCGTTGTGGTCTTAGCCAGGGGAGTAGTTGTTTTCCGAAAAGTACTTGCCATAATAAGCCTACGTAGTAGATGTATATGGGAATGAAGGGTTCATCATCGGTCGGTAACGATTGTTCGTTACTAAATGATCTCCCAAAGAACTCTGTTTTCTTCGATTAAATCTCTTAACCTGGAGATTCGGAGTGTACTCCCTCTGCTCGCTAGGTGGAGCGGCCTAGAAACCGCTTCACCGCGTGAACCAGAGTTGACCAAACCAGCGGAGTGTGTAATGATTTGGACGGGGAACAGATGGCTTCAGTGCTGCCTGTGTTGACCTACCCTTGCACTGATGAGAGGCAACAACCTCGAAACTAGTCTGCAGGTGGTCAACCTGTCCAAATTAAAACATAATTCTGCTGGTTGGTCATAGAGGGCACTTGCAACCGCGTCCTCTGATGCTTTGAGGGACGTTGCACAAGTATCTGTTAGATTTAATTCAATACCCGTCGTGGTCTTAGCCAGGGGAGTAGTTGTTTTCTGACAGGTACTTGCCATAATAAGCCTACGTAGTAGGTGTATATGGGAGTAAAGGGTTCATCATCGGTCGGTAATGACTGTTCGTTAAAATACTTATTGTTATCGCATAATCTAAGCATCATCGATGATCTGAGTATAAACGTTTTTATGAAATCTCTTGAAGAATTCACTTATTCCTTTGAAAGTATCAGTCGCAGAAATGCGTTATTACCTTCATTCATATGATTGATGTTATGGTTACATAACCTTGATTTGATTTGCACTGCACTGTTTAGAACCTTTTCTGTAGTGATGATTACCAAAATACTATCAAACTTGATCATCCGTCTGAAGATGTGGACTGAAATAGTGTGTTAAAAATAATGGCTTTGTGTTTGGTTAAAACTCCAGTATTGATTTGATTTGTTAACTGACGCCCTGATATAACTAATGCAATTAATGAACATGAACAAGGAAAAAATATTTCTATATTCTTTAAACAGTATTTATTTTGTAGAGAAAGAGAATAATCACACTGTAAGTATTTTGGAATTGGTTTCAACTTCTAACTAAAATCAATTTGACCCACCTCGTATGATGCACAGTAGTAATTAAGATACCTCGCTAATACAGACCACATTAGCCCTATATACAGGTGGTTTTCTTTCTCTCGAATCATAATTTTCGAACCCATCGAGACACAATCCTTTGTTTGGAACAAAGGGATGTTTGAATGGGCATGGGCTACCGCAAGAAATGTTTTCGAAAATGCTTCTTAATGCCCTCTAAGTACCTATACGCAGCTTTGTGTTCGACATAATGAGAAGAGACCTCTTTACAATGGGTCGGCACCTTTGTACGGATAAACAAGGTTCTATTTAACGGGCTTAAATATTTTCAAAGACCTTGAGGTATGGCAGCGTGTCTTGTCCACTTTGGTTTGATTTGGCACGGATTTGAATTTTTCGGAGGCCACTGCATACTCGTAGTAAATCTTTACGGATGGTGTTTTCCCACCGATTGCAACTGGTCAATCGAAAAAAAAATCGTCTTCGATTGCTCCAAAAGAATATTGTTTGTGGACTGTAAATGAAGCGGCGAAGTATATTTTTGTCAAATTGATGAGAGTGGTATATATATTCAAAAACAACATTTATTTATTTGAAGATAAGGAAAAGTCAGGTTTCGTTGAAATCCGTTAGATGGCGCTAACGTACCGCGAACTCTCGAGGATATTAAACCATATCAGGAGCTCCCTCTCTAGTTGAACATTTAGAAATAAATTACTTGACCATTCCCAGGAGGCAGTTCTTACTAGCTGAATTTTATTTTGAATAATTTTTACCCTTATCAATAAATAGGTATTTTTGTATCTAGTACGCGAAATAGTCGAGATCACCAAAATGTTCCGCGCACGAGTTGTAAACAAAATTTTTTCTACAAACGTCAAAAAATATTGTTCTAAAATAAATAATATGCTTAGCTTAATATGAAAAATATTGCTGAACTGGCTTAAAATGTTTTTCCAAATCAAGTAAATATTGGTATTGGTATTGGTAGGTATGGATGGTGACTGATGCGCTATGACCTAGTTAGATCTATTGTGCCCCATCTTCTTCTGCTATCTCGAGGTGTTCTCGTTTACAGCAGCCCCTCAAGCTTCAATTCCTTCAGGAATTTTAGGATTTTGAGGGGGTCCATTTGTGGTATTTCTTCCACAGTCAGCTGTTGTTCTAAAATAAATAATATGCTTAGCTTAATATGAAAAATATTGCTGAACTGGCTTAAAATGTTTTTCCAAATCAAGTAAATATTGGTATTGGTATTGGTAGGTTTGGATGGTGACTGATGCGCTATGACCTAGTTAGATCTATTGTGCCCCATCTTCTTCTGCTATCTCGAGGTGTTCTCGTTTACAGCAGCCCCTCAAGCTTCAATTCCTTCAGGAATTTTAGGATTTTGAGGGGGTCCATTTGTGGTATTTCTTCCACAGTCAGCTGTTGTTCTAAAATAAATAATATGCTTAGCTTAATATGAAAAATATTGCTGAACTGGCTTAAAATGTTTTTCCAAATCAAGTAAATACCGTAACTATGGAAATAAAATAGCATTTGTTGACAAGAAATGATTTCTTGGATTTTTGGCCGGGGTGGTCGGCTGGTAAAGCATTCACCTCGCAAGCGTGGGGTCAAGGGTTCGATCCACCGATTCATCGGTCTCGTGCATAGCATCACACGTTAAAAGGTAAGGGCTGCGTCTTCCCTAGCTCACGAAGACTTCCGAGGGTTGCGCGTAGGGGTGTAATCGATTGACGGAAATAACAACAACAATTTGATTGATGAGGACCATAATGGTTAAAATAAAAAATTCTCATACAGTTCACATACAGTGCGCGAAATATGTATTTCGCACACTATTTCGCACACGGTGTCGTGGTAACGTAGAAAAATTAAAAAAGGTCACTTTGCATACTGTTATCAATGTCAATTTTTGACGTTTGTAGAAAATAATCTACATATTGTTTTCAACACCTAGAATGAAATAGTGCAATCCCAATGTTTCTCTCACATCGATTCTAGAGAGAAAAAACAATATTGTGTGCCCAAGTTTGATGGCACATTGGTTGAATATTATTTGACCAATATTCATCAAATCTGGTCAACCTGTAGGTATTGGCTCATATTCGGTTGAATAATTTTTACCAACACCAATAAAATAATATTGTTCACATATTGTTTTCAACATCTAGAATAAAATATTGCAATCATATCGATCCTAGGAATAAAAAACAATGTTGTATATTCAAGTTTGATAATACATTGGTTGAATATTATCTCAACAAGATCCAACAAATTACATTAAACTGTATTGGGTCAATATTAGTTGAATTATTTTTACCAATATCTATAAAACATAGATAGATAGATACTTTATTCGTTCTTCATTTAAAATATTCACAAAGAAAATATAAATGAATAAACACGTCAAAAAGCACAAAATACAAGTACAAAAACTATCATTTATAATATCACAGATATAATATTTGTTTCCTAGGACTACAGAAAAAACAAAAACAAAGTAATGAATCACAATTCAGATGCATACTTCGTCTAGTAATTGATACGTCAAAGAAAAAAGAGAATACAAAAATATCACAAATAAAAAACATATATACATGTATACACATATTGCTTCCAACATCTAGTATATAATATATTGCAAACCCAACATTCTTCTAATATCGATTCTAAGGATAAAATGCAATATTGACTATCCAACTTTCATAGCACATTGGTTGAATATTATTTCACCAATATTCAACATCACTTCATTTTCACTACAAGTTTAACCCAATTTTGCAATAACAATATTGATACAAAATTACAAAGAATACGTACTACCATTATTGAAAATTTGAATATTGGCCGAATATTCAATAAACCATCAAATAAACTCATTGCATTAAGTTATAGAATGTCAGCAAAAACATAAGAAAATATATTCAATGCTTCATTTGGTTTTTAAGGAAGTTGACTCAGTAGTTATGACGACCAAAATGCAGACTCTGGTGATACCTTAATAATTGAATATTGAAGGAGAACTGTAATGATTGTAGAGGTCCGAGTTACTCGATATTTTTTGAAAAGAATTCACCAAATTTTTCACTTTGTATATTCTTTCAGTACATCCAAATAATATTGTACCATAATCGCTGAATGTTTTTAGGCCAATATTTCTTCAAGAATATTTCGCCAATATTAGTTAAAAAGTGTCCAAGTGAAATTGGACCGATATCGTGAAATGATCACATTCTATTCTCGCCAATTTCTCCAAATAGAATTGTGCTACTTGGGTCAACAAGTCTAGCCGTATCAAATGTGGTCTGAAAGTTCGATTTATTCTTAAGATAAAAGAATATTCTGTGCAGTGAATTCCAACAATTTTCATCAATATTAAAGACTTGAAATCAAACGTGAAAGATTTAGTGTAGTAATAGAAACTAGAATAATAAATACTTGTCAAAATATGCAAATAAACAATACTTTTGAAGAAAATATTCAATACCTTTATTTACATAACGCTTTTGTCGCAGTTGATGGAAAGATATGTTACCAGAAAAGGTATGTGGTTTATTACTCATATTACACGATTAACGTAAGCAGATCTGCTGTTTCAACTGTATAATGAACTTATACAAGTTGGTTTATTACCAATTTCAGAAAATGAAATGTTTAGTGTATGCTAGTCTATCATGGAGAAACACACCTATAAAATTTCAACTAAATCTGTGATGATTTATATAATTTGTTGTTCGCCAACCATCGAGTATGCGCTACTGAATCAAATAATTATATATTGACTCTCCCTGAGATTTTTAGGTTATGTTCAATATCTATGACTGATCGTGGTTCCAGGCATTTAGTCACCTTACAACTGTGAATGCGGTCTGTCATTTCAAGGTTATTACGGTGTTTACCGAGATATTCTGTAGACGTATTTTCATTAAACAATCGTTGCCGTGATAGGTATGGCTTGAATTTGATTCCAAAAGGACATTGTGTTCGCGTACATGAAAAGCTTATGCAACAACATCATTTACTTCAGCTTTCATATTTTGCTGAGTTATGCTCTGCAACAATCATCTCCTTCAATTTCCTATTTGTCATTTTCAAACTTCATTTAAAACCACCCACTTCAGTCCCATGTTTGATGAAGGAGAAAGAACCCTATTGTGGTTATCCACATGTTTTCATCCAGAGGCGGCGCTTTCCTATACATTCGTAAGGTAATTTTGTTTGCTCAAATTAACAAATTTCACTTCGCTTTTCACTTATTTTGGTGGGAGAACACTCTGCTGGATCTTCCTTAATTAGACGTAGTTCACCCCGTATATGGATGTACCTTTGTAGATAATAATATCAACATAAAAGCGCCTTCACCAGTAAATGGAATTTCAGAACTTCACAGAGCATTCGCCAAAATATAACACATGGAAGTCATTATCTAAAATGATTTGAAGTGTTATGTTGCAGGTGTAACTAGTAGTTCCAATGCAAGAGCGATAAGGACGTGTACTGGGTGAAGAGCCTCCGAAGTCTCCTGTTTTCTCTTAGACCTCTAAAACTCAACATTTTCTATATCAATTTTCTTTTTTATTAATTTTTCAAACACTGGTCAGAGATTGGCAACAAACTCGAGCAAATAATTTAATAATGTTGCCACTACTAAATTTTACCATGAATATGACTCGGATGCCTATTTCAAGAATAGTGAAACCAAGAACGGCTAATAGAGCTTTTCGGTACCTTTAGTAAGGGGCCATAAGTGCGATCATACTGGGATGGTTTTTTTGGTAAAAGAGTCGATAACTCAAAAACGGTTCAACGTATCGATATCAAACAAGGACAGGCTTCTAGATGACGTTCGATTCTATGTACCTACGTCTGCGGCAGCACCTCACGATCCTTATCACAGATAATCGAGGTAACTGCAATGGTATTTCTCTTCCATTGAAATTTGAAGCAATCTTTATCCAATCTGAATGAATCTGGTATCAGAAGAAAGGTAAAACGTTGATCTATGTACGTGCTTCAATATTTTTTCGAAACTTTTTGTTCATCCACCCAAAAAATTGCTTCAAAGTAACTACATTTTTGAGACATTTCTGAGATTTTTTTGTGTAAAAGTGGATTGAAATTTCAATTTCCATTACAGCACGAACCTAGAATCGAACGTCCTCTAGAATCCCGTCCTTGTTTGAAATCGATAGGACGAACCGTTTTTAATGTATCAATTGACTCTTTTACCCAAAAAAGCGTCCCAAATATGGTCGCGCTCGCATCTCTAGCATATCTTGCCGATTTGAAAACTTTATCAGCAATGGAAAAATCAATTCAATCGCAATCATAATTGGGTGCTTGAGTCATTGAGATTCGTTTAGAGTCTTTTCAGTCACAATTTCGAGTCTTTCAAGTAATTGGATTTATCTTTCAGTTATTTCATTGCCAATCTCGAGTCTTTGTGTCACTTGAATTTGATTTTGAGTCCTTTCAGTCCCAATCTTGAGTCTTAAGTCCCAATCTTGAGTCTTAAGTCCCAATCTTGAGTCTTAACTCCCAATCTTGAGTCTTAACTCCCAATCGTGAGTTTTAAGTCTTTTGAATATTTTGAGTCTTGTATACATTTCAGCTAGATGTTTCCCCCTCGGCTCATACTTTGGATACTATTGTGGCGAAACTGTAGCAGTAACTCAGAAGCTATGGGGTGAATTAGATAACTCCGAAACAATTTGAAAATTCAATCAATAATCAGATTCACTTTTAAAACATGTAAAAGAAGGATTCCCACTGCTTCGTGGACACCTCAAGCATTAAGGAAAAAAGAAATCCATGTGCATCAGTGATAAGCGAAGCCGATACCCTTCCTTGTTCTATTCATTGATCGTTCGCGTGTAATACACGGTTGCCACCTTAATAAGCGTTCACCAGCTTTCGATAGAGACCTCGAATTATCTTTTTTGGAGATCTGCACTGCAAGCTAGCCAGCAGAGAGAAGTCGAGGTGGTCAAGTTCTTGCGGTATAATGATAGTGGCTCGGGATAAACAGGGGTTCATATACATAATTACATGTTTGTTTAGTAGACAGCCCTGGGCGTATTCCGTAGCGCGATGATTGATGGCGCCACTTACTACCCGTGCCAACGTCGGACGGACTTCGCCTCGGTTATGGCTGGATGTCTGCACAGAGCTCCGGCGTTGTCTCAGAACTAGGGTCATGGGAATGTCAGTTGTTCAACGAATGTGACTGACGGATCAAAGTTGGAAATTTGCTTATTAGCGTTTGAAACCATACAGGTTGTATGATAGTCTCGATCGAGGACGCCATGATGTTGTCCGTAAAAACTTGAGAAATCTGAAAATGTATCATTGCTGAGAAATAGAATCTGAGAACATTTCTTCATGGGTACTATTCCATCTTGAGGAAATTTTTAATAATTGATGGAAAATATGAGAGGTGCAATTCTCAGTTTTCAACTGTATACTATCTCGAAGCTTCCTGGGGAACGTTGACTTCACTACAGCGATTTTTCTACGTTGCTTTCGACTTCAGATTCAGCAGACGATTCTACTTCTTTCTCTTGAATTAAATATTCTTCTAGAGAAAGCAAGTTTTTCTGTACCATAAAGGAATGCAGATTGGGGTTCATATCAAATAAGCCCTAGATTCAGTCTTTCCTATTTCATCACTCCTGTCTATGATGTAAGGAAGAAAATCTTTTGGAAAATTCTCAACATCGGTGATATTTTCCATGGTCAATTTGGAGAGTGGCTATTTTGATATTGAATCTTTTTATCTCAAGGATATTTATAATGACATCCGGAATATTTACTTCCATTTTGGTCCCGACCAAAGACAGAATGATTATTTTAATAATATTTTTGAATATACCACGGTTTTGAAATGGACTGAAAAGTACAAAATAATATCTTCCAGCCCTATATAGATTTATAACCTCATACAGATTTCAGAACCCATATAGATTATCCTGAAAGTTTTGTTATGCTATGAAAATACTTCAGTAATTCACAACAACAAATTTTCAGGACAATCTGTTTGGAGTTAGGAATCTGTAAGTATGGGTCTAGGAGACATTATTTGACACTTTTTGTTCCGCTTTAAGAATAACGTACATCTTTTTTTTTATTTAAATTATTTCGTGCTTCTTAGAGTAATAACGTACATCTTTTTTTTTTTTAAATATTTCGTGCTTCTTAGAGTATTATGTGTTTGAAATTCTGTAATCGGTTTCAAACATCTTGATGAGACTAAATCGTCCGCAATTTTGACACAAATATTATAATCTCCGACTTCGGAAACCTTCACATAGAAATTTTGATTAAAATCGGTGCATTATCACAAAATTTATCCTCCAACTTGGAGCCTTCATCTTGAATTCGTGAATTTTGACAAAAAATTCATAATCCCCGACCCCAAAAACCCCCACCAACTTGGAATAGAATGGGACTATAATCACTAAACTCGCCCGCCCTTTTTCGTATTTTCAGTTTTTGTATTGCATTTATTCGAAATATTATTATTAACTAAGTTCATGACTACTAATGTTGCTATCTCACAAAATTGTTGTAAGTGAAAGCGTTTTTCTGGTTGATCTTGTTTATATCTTTCAATGTGAAATATAAAGAAATTCAGTTGCCTAGGTTTTACGTATATTGTAATAGAGTTTTAGGAATATTTGACACATTCTGCAATTATAATGGAAGAATAGCCTCATATGAAGAAGTAAATTTAAAAAAATAACGATAAAACGATTACACAAAAGATTACCAAGTATAATGTCAGTCTAGGACAAGTAAATTATAAAAACAAAAAATGTTATTTCTTATTATTTTACGATACTGATTTTATGAAATTTAGTTTCTTTGAATTTTTTTTGTAAACCATTGACTGCAGAAAAATCATGCTACTAAACTTTCTAGCTTTTCTGAGGTAGTACTCAATGATGGGGGAGACTTAATCAGAGAGTTGTGTTGTAATTTCAGTCCTATACTTCAGTAATGAAGTTTTTGTAGTCCCATTTCCATTTAAAATGTTTTGGGTTTTTCATAAAGTAAAGATGTGTGGTTATTGTTGGAATTCCCTGTACATGCCCGTGTTATGAATAGATTGAAATGATCCTAAACTTCCACTAACACTGGTTAACTGTGATAATTCTTATTTTTAACAAGATAATTAGCTGCAAATTAAATTTGTCTGAAAAAAACTGTTTCACAATTAAAATACATATTATCCAGATTGTTTACAAATCAAGATAATTAATATTAATAATTATAATGTATTTCGGAGGATGAATAAACATCATGCTTGGTTATCAGTGCGTTCGAAAATATAATAATTAATCAAAATTAAAATTAACAAACACATTGATAATGTGTCATGCTCTTTATCAATGTTAATGTTTGTTATTTCTCACCAACTAGATTTATGCCAATAAATTTATAATTAGATGGGGTAATTTTCTTATCAATTTCATTTGAATTTTACCGAAAAAACACTTCATTAGCATAACACGATAACATTGATTATTTATTCAAGTCCATTGCATTGACTTTCATTTCATTTCGAGTAGGCATATTACAAATACCTACTCTAGTACAGAAACTGGTCTTGGAGATTATATTGCTACCAATTCTCTGATGGTCTCCGAGCTGATAACACAGTTATAAAAATAAAACATTTTTATCTAATGGTAATCGGTGGGGGACGCAAGCGTCAGCGACCCAGTGGGCCCTTTTCGCAATCCCTGGCATCTTCACCCATCCCATGGAAGTCGAAATGTCCTTCCATTGCAATGAGTGCAATTCCTCCTCCTTAATAGTGGCAGCTCCGAAGACGCTTTGTCTGAGCCTACTGTAAATACCAAATTCGCACAGGAAGTGGAAGGAGTCCTCCTCCTCACCACATTCCGCGCATAGTGGGCCTGCCTCAACTCTGATGAGAGTCAGATGCCTCCTGAGGCTGCAATGGCTGGTTAGAACTCCCACCAAAAGTCGGAATTCTTTGCGGATTAGATTCAGTATCTTGTCCGTCCTTGCCCTGTCAGGCCCCGCTATCATCTGCTTTCACTGTCTGCAGCCGTCTATCCTTCTCCACTCTTTTCTTAATGTATCAACGCAATTATACCGAGGTATAGGTACTCAAACTGTCTAATCACTACCAGCCAACTTTTCCCCCGTTTTCAATGTTCATTCCCCCAATTCAGCTTGCCCGCTTGTATACCGTAATAAAGTCCACGAACGCCATCTTGAAATTTATCACCTCAATTTGTTCTTTGTTATACTTCCATAACGCCGCAATCAACGTTCTTGAAAGTCCAAATGATAGTTACCAACTCAAGTACTAATTAAGCCAACAACAACATGACGGTATATGTGCTGGAATTCGCTGGAATGACAACGTCCTTGGCACATGTTGCAAAGTAGGTGTTTTGTTAAATTTGCACCCAGCCATTTCGTCTCTTCACATAAACCATCATGAATGGAAACGACCTGCAACAAGTCGCTGGTGCCATCTTTTCTTCTTCTGGTACTTGTGGGCGGGTTTTGAAGTCCCTGCACGTAGGCCTCTCAGTTTGTGACAGTTGTGCACCCACATACATGGCTTCATTTGGAGGCATATGTGGAGGTCACTTCAGCCGTGGTTTCGTGGGTCCCATTGGAGGTTTCCCTGCTAACTTGTATTATGGGATTACCATCGGTTCTCCTATCCCAGGTGCTCGCCTCAGCGCCTAGTGTTACCACCTCAAAGGCATCCCTGCGTGTTCTTCTGGTTGGCGCCCTCGGGGCGATTGACTTGGCTCCTCTCGAATGGGTTAAAGACGTCCCTGCTTCGGTTTTCCTTGTAGGTGTGGTCTTGAGTCGCATTTTACGACAGGCAAAACGTTCTTGGGTTCTATTCATTCTAGCCTCGAGTCTCCAGTGGCGCATTTTCATGCGCAGATACAAACCATGTGGTCGAACTAAAGCAACGCCAACTCTGCTATGACACTGGAGCATAGAGAACACCCTGAACAATCTATCCTCCTGCGCACACTCACTCCAAATTATTTTCCTCATATTACTCGAATTCTGGAAAAGTTTGCTGAAAAATTATTTCGACATTGTACAAAAATGTGAGGTATAGCTTTTCTCAGCTAACTCTACCAGAACACCTGTCCTCATGTATAGAGAATAATAAAAAACCAATCCTTTTCTAGGTGTTGAAGCCATGACCACCTTCATGCCAAACCAGAATCCAAAAATTTAAATGTTTATTAAAAAAAAGTATGCATGTTTGCTACATTTCAAACTACAAACCCCTAGGAATTGAGCGTTCTAGTGGGCTTTAGTCTCCAAATATATGGATAGGTGAAATCCATTCCTTCATCGAATCATGGCGTCTCAAACTCCATGCGCCAAAATTAAAATTAGTTTAGCCTCCTGGCTGTTGTCTTATGTTGGACTTATACAAAATCATGTATTGGTTATGAATAAGTCAATGCCTAAACAACAACAACCAACCAACAAATAATTTGGTGAAAATCATCGTGTCTAGCGAAATTAGGTTTCCAATCCCAGGGCTCTCCTAATATGGCTGCTGCCTGGAAAGTCTACTTTTTGTATCGTCCCGAGCGGTATGTTCATTTCTTCTGTCTAGTATGTTGGACTTGGACGCTCCATGCTGCTGTCTGACCTGGGATATTGTGGCCCGACGGCTTGGGTTCGAGTCGTTGTACTCTGGATTGATGTTTTGGATTTACAAATCTTCATGGCCTATATGTGGGCCTCACATGCTCTGAAGTTTGCTGGATGATTTTGCCGACAGTTGGAAAGGGTCGTCTGTGTTTACCCGGTTTATAAGAATATGAAGTTCTGTAGGATTTCCCCACATATGATGCATTTGGGTTCACGATGGCAGTTCGCCATATAGTGTCCACATTTTTGGCATTTTTATTATGGAACCTATAAAATGGTAGTTCCATCATTCATTTAACGTTGGTGGACAGAATTTTTTTCACGTTTCATTAGGAATTGAATGTCACGTTGGATTCCGTGATAATAATATAATTGGGGCTAATCGTGTTGTAGAGTCTGGCGCCTATTTTGACTTTCTCGTTTTCTGGACAATGGACAATACCACGTTCTTTCTTATGTCTGGCCGTGTGAAACTGACGTCTTTCTAGCTTGGTGATGATTTCTCCCGAGTCTTCAGATTATCGTACCGAATGACTGTGGTGTTGAAGGTGTATGTGAGAGTACCTACTTTCCAGATAATCTGGTAGATATGCAATTGGGAAATTGGTTTTCCATCGATTTCAATCAGTGACGGAAGGTTTCGTTTAGTCATTGTTCTGGGCATTGGGTCATACTGAGATTATGATTACTCTCCGCATTTCTTCCTATAGTCTTCCAAGTAGTCCATTTGGTTCTTGATTTCTTCTTCCTCAATTTCCTCTTCTGATTTTCAAATTGGGAAAAAGAGACTGCATTCCTACTTTACCGCCTTGATTTGTCTTCTTCAAATGCAACTGTCTTCTTGGGTATTTTCTCCTCATCCCGCTGTCCTTGAAGGTCAGTAACACTTTTTGTTTTCGAGATTGCCGTCTTACTTGTTGTTATTAGCTCGTCTGGACTGCTTCAATTTCTTGTCCTTTTACCTGTTCTTGGAGATTCTCTAAAATGCCCTGGCTTGGGTTTCTTTTATTTGCAAAACACTGTCTTTCGTGGATTTGTCTTCTTGTTGTGGTGAGCTTGACTTGCGATCTGAGCTATTCCTATAACTTTTTGCTCTAAGCACCAAATATCTCGACGGAGTTAGAGCACGAGCACCTTTCCGAAGTCGAATGAATCTCTTTAGAGTATTACATTTTTATGATTCCACATATTTCAGAATTTAAACTTACCTTGAAAATATGGTTTCACAAGTGGAAACGCCATAGAAAGGTTGAGGATCTTCAATTTGATTTTCTCCTAATTGATGTTCCACATAAAAGTATTTCCATTCATCTTGAGTTTACCAATTCAATAACTTTGATTTCCTAATGACCACTCGTTTCAACTCCTTTTCCATAATTTATTCGACTAGAAGAAAGACTGTTACACCAAAAGTTTTCACAGTAATTTCCAAAATGCAGCAGCAGTAAACAAATTCCATTCGATCTGATATTTTCATTAAACACCCAAATAGCGACCGTCTCGCTCTAATGCCACTAAGATGCATATAAACACAACAAACAATTCCATGTTTAAGCTGTTTCCATGCTTCGGCAATTTCATTACCACCAGAATATGTTTTTGAAACTGAATAATTAACAGTTTTCTGGACGTGAGTGAATTATTTCGTGTTCATTATCAAGAACAAGATGGTTTAGAGGCAACGACCATAGGTGGTGAATTTGAAATCCTTCATTAAGTTAGTAATAATCTATTTCGACATTTCATGATACCGTAATTGTTTTTCTTGGAAAATTCATAAATGATGCATGAAACTGACCAACAACTGGAATATTAATTAATGTTTGTAAAACTGATGTGGTTTAGTTTTCAAAAGGATAATGTTGTACTTCACTTTTATGTGACAGATGACATTGTGGAGCAATTGATTATTGAGATAATCTTCTGCTTATTCATACTATTAACGAAAGCTGTTTTAGTATTTTAGGAAGTTATTGCGAGTTTCAGAGTGATAAAGCTTGTGTTTTCCGTGGTCAAATTCAAGATGCATAACTTAATTTTTATGAACATTTACGTTACTAAATACCTGAAGAAAAAATATTCACATATCTAACTGTCATTTTCGAACAGTATTTACTTTACTAGGAATTACCAAAAATTTATTCATATATTAGTAAGTATTCATCACAACAGAACACTATGTACTATCAACAGGACTGACTACTTTTATGAACAGTTGAAAGTGTAGAATCTTTTATGCTAAAAAATCTAAAATTTCCCCTATGGAAAATATTGTGCATATATAATAAATCTTTTGTTGTCGTAACTTCTCATATCGTTTTCGGAAGAAAAAACCGTCTATTGTGAGTAACAAATTTTGTCAAATGTATCGTATTTTTTTATCATTATGGCAGTAAACTACAATCAAAATTAGTAATAATCTCATGAAGGTGATAAAATAACCCCTCTGTATTCAATAGTAACAATTTATATAGACTAAACAGTAGCCAGTCGACCTTTTATTATGAAATTATTATGTATAAAAAATACGGTCATCAGTTCAGTATTTCATTAGAGAGTTGAAGTGATTACATTACGTGAACCTTCACGTAGACGTTAACGTACGAAATATAACGTTTACGGGTTGTTATGAAATTGAGTTGAAGTTGAACGTATGTCAACCGTTAACCCTAACATGTTAATTTGTGTTTATTTTGCTTTTATGCTGTTTTCTATGAACAATTGGAAGATGAACTCTACTTTGCGGATCTTAATAGAGATTTTGACTATATACCTCCCTTGCCAAATGCAAATCAAATTCTTCCGGAATTGGCTTCTCGAAATGTTCATTGTTTTAAATAAAGCGAAATACCGAGCAAGATCATCAAAAATACATTGAAGAAATGATGATTGATGTAAAATTGTAAATATTGCTTTGTCACTTTTTGATTTTATGGCTTTAAAGTCAAAACTCATCGGTGTGATTCGTATATTCTTCGGTTAACGTGCGTTGATTTTCAAGGTATCCGTGTGAGACCGTTAGGTCACGTATGCCCGTAAACCTATTTTCAACGTTAACGTGAATAGCTGACGAATGGCAGCACTTCAACTCTCTAAAAATTCAAACATTCAAGTTTAAATCGTGTCGAGATAAAGATAATAATATTACTCCGACAATGTAACTGTTGCATTGACAAAATTATTCTTCACATTTTAAACAAAAATACTGAATGTAAAAGGCCAACTTCTACGATTAACTACAATAGACAAACGGTCACAAGTTAAATATGGTGGTGTTGAGGAAGAAATTCAAACAAGACTAAAAAATAAAATTGTAAAAAAATTTTATACTCAGTGGAATACGGGAAGTTGATAAATAATCAAACTTGTGCATTGCGTTCGTTTGAAAAGTTTTTTGTTAACATACAATGAGTTTTATTCATTAGACACCTTTCAATATGAAATAAACTATTTCGTTACATTCAGATATATTCATTACACTGACTTGTTATATACTATCTTGATACTATCATGTAATTCCCACAGTGTAAAAATTTATTTCGAATAAAAAACTCTGTATGTAAATTGAAAAATCAAGATTTTTATTTATTTTAGTCAATGTCCAAAGAATTATTTGAGTTATACCAAAACTTCATCTACCTATCTATACCAAGACAAGGAATACTTGATTGAAGGATGTTTATGAGTAAAGTTCTCTTGGTTAGTCATGAAATTTCGCAACAAAGCGACTTGAAGGATTTCCCACGATTAAACATTTTGAGGAAAACCTTTTGTTGTCAATGACACAAGGTCTATGTTTTCTTGTTGGATAACTGGATAAACTCGATTGTTGTCTAATAATTCTCTGACTAAAGTTATAGCATCATCAGGAGGTATGCTAGGAAAAATAGATTTTTTCTGAAATCGTTCAAGAATGCCCACTTTCTCGGAGCAACTTCAGGCCTTAAAATACGCTAATCTAGTATTTTAGTCCGTTGCTACGCAACGAACTTTCCCGGACCTAAACGGTGCGGGAAAGTACTTTTTCTGAAATCGTTCAAGAATGCCCACTTTCTCGGAGCAACTTCAGGCCTCAAAATACGCTAATCTAGTATTTTAGCCCGTTGCTACGCAACGAACTTTCCCGGTCCGCTTTCGGACCTAAACGGTACGGAAATAGTAATTTCTGTAACAAGTCCGGAAAATACTGTTTTTTTGGACGAGTAGACCAAATTCTAGGACGAGTGTTAGCGAGTCTTGGAAGTCTGCGAGTCCAAAAAAACTGTTTTCGGACGTGTTGCGTACACTATTTTTTCGGCAACCATGTAGAATAACAAATCAATGAGACCCATTTAGTCTAAGAGACGAAGAGAGGTCGACTTTCACCCATCTGTTAACCGGATGAAACGATTCCAAATTTGAATATTTCAAACATTTCAGTTCTTATTTGTATTATGTATTGAAATTCGAACAGAAGATAGGTACCAACAGAAACATTCTAATTCTTATTTATATTAATATTTGTATTAAGGTTCGAGCACTTCCCGGCCTAGTCCGGGAAGTACGTACTTCCCGGACTAGGCCGGGAAGTGCTACTTTCCCAAAGAAAAAGTGTCCGGGAAGTGAACACTTCCCGGATGGTTGCCGAAAAAGTACTTTCCCGTATCGAAAACGATACGGGAATATTTTTGCCGGCTTGTTTACATTTTAGACTGTTATTGAATTCACGCAAACAATATGTAGAATTCCTTAGTTTTTGATTGCGAATTTTTTATTGTGATTTCAGAAAAAATAGTATGTGTACCTCGTAGTAAAAGCACATTCCCAGACTTCAATGCTTGTTGGCCTCGGCTTAACGCCTCGGCCAACAATTTACGTTGTCGTCCGGGAATGTATTGCTTTTACTACTAGATACACAATATACTATTTTCTGAAATCGTCCAAGAATGCCCACTTTCTCGGAGCAACTTCAGGCCTCAAAATATGCTAATCTAGTATTTTGGTCCGTTGCTAAGCAACAAACTTTTCCGGACCGTTTTCGGGCCTAAAGGGTACGGGAAAGTACTTTTTTCGGCAACCATCCGGGAAGTGCTCACTTCCCGGACACTTTTTCTCTGGGAAAGTACGTACTTCCCGGACTAGGCTGGGAAGTGCTCGAAATTTAATATAAATAAGAATTAGAATGTTTTTGTTGGTACCTATCTTCTGTTCGAATTTCAATATATAATACAAATAAGAACTAAAATGTTCGAAATATTCAAATTTGGAATCACAGATAGGGTAGTTTACTCTTGTTCATAATTCTATTTTTTGTTCCCCCCTGTACACCGCACCGTTGGGAAATTTAAAAGTTTGATAACTTGAATATAAGTATTTCGTAGTGCACCAATTTTTATTAAGAATAAAATTTTCTGACAATCGATAATAAAAAAGTTTCCATATGGTGCAAATTTTTTAAACTTACTGTATATAGTCATGACCACCTTTTCATAGGCAACCCATTTTAGGCATTTTCGTCTATTTATGTAACTAAAAAAAAAGTATGTGTCATCCGGTTAACGGATGGGTGAAGGTCGACCTCTCTTCGTCTCTTAGACTAAATGCGTTTCATTGATTTGTTATTCTACATGGTTGCCGAAAAAATAGTGTACGCAACACGTCCGAAAACAGTTTTTTGGAATCGAAGACTTCCAGGACTCGCTAACGCTCGTCCTAGAATTTGGTCTACTCGTCCAAAAAACAGTATTTTCTGGACTTGTTACGTAAATTACTATTTCGGCAACCATCCGGGAAGTGTTCACTTCCCGGACACTTTTTCTTTGGGAAAGTAGCACTTCCCGGTCTAGTCCGGGAAGTACGTACTTCCCGGACTAGGCCGGGAAGTAAATACTTCCCGGACTAGGCCGGGAAGTGCTCGAATTTTAATACAAATATTAATATAAATAAGAATTGGAATGTTTCTATTGGTACCTATCTTCTGTTCGAATTTCAATATATAATACAAATAAGAACTGAAATGTTCGAAATATTCAAATTTGGAATCATTTCATCCGGTTAACAGATGGGTGAAAGTCGACCTCTCTTCGTCTCTTAGACTAAATGCGTCTCATTGATTTGTTATTCTACATGATTGCCGAAAAAATAGTGTACGCAACACGTCCGAAAACAGTTTTTTTGGACTCGTAGACTTCCAGGACTCGCTAATGCTCGTCCTAGAATTTGGTTTACTCGTCCAAAAAAACAGTACTTTCCGGACTTCTTACGTAAATTACTATTTTCGGCAACCATCCGGGAAGTGTTCACTTCCCGGACACTTTTTCTTTGGGAAAGTAGCACTTCCTGGCCTAGTCCAGGAAGTACGTACTTCCCGGACTAGGCTGGGAAGTGCTCGAATTTTAATACAAATATTAATATAAATAAGAATTAGAATGTTTCTGGTGGTACCTATCTTCTGTTCGAATTTCAATATATAATACAAATAAGAACTGAAATGTTCGAAATATTCAAATTTGGAATCGTTTCATCCGGTTAACAGATGGGTGAAAGTCGACCTCTCTTCGTCTCTTAGACTAAATGCGTCTCATTGAATTGTTATTCTACATGATTGCCGAAAAAATAGTGTACGCAACACGTCCGAAAACAGTTTTTTTAGACAGTTATTGAATTCACGCAAACAATATGTAGAATTCCTTAGTTTTTTATAATGCTGATTCCGATTTTAGAAAAAATAGTATGTGTACCTCGTAGTAAAAGCACATTCCCAGACTTCAATGCTTGTTGGCCTCGGCTTAACGCCTCGGCCAACAATTTACATTGTCGTCCGGGAATGTATTGCTTTTACTACTATCAATTTTGCGTTATCAGGAAGCGTGACAGTTTAAGTTTTATTTACCAAGTCATATGAATTGCGTAAACTGAAATTAGTTTGAAATTTGCAATAGTTCCTGATGGTTTCTTAGTATGTCTATAGGATTTTAATATATACAACTAATAGTATATCCACTGTTGCATTACAAAATTACCAATTAGAGATCTATATTTTCTCGAATGAACAGTTTCTGTGCTTGCACATTATGATTACTGCCTTTGAGTTCTTGGAGTAAAAAATATATCCTACCATCTTTCTTGATATTAGTTCTGGAGCATAAATCCGTGACAAAAGAGGTCATGATGCAATGAAAGTTTCAGTTGAAGAGACAAAGTGTATAAAAATGAACTTACGAGTAGAAGTATCACCCATTTCATACAATTCCGTACATGATATTCCATAGATTGCAAAGATATACAAGTTTTGTATCAACATGTATACTATTCACTTCTCATAATGCGGGATTTGCAAACTTGTATTTAATTTTTCTCCTTTCTCGTTTTCAATCGCGATTTCTTAAGTTCATCAGTTCATTCCAACACTGCGGGTATTCGTCATTCTAACTCCTATATCAAATCCCTTTCTCTCATTTTCAACAGTCATAAAGCAAAAACTTTTCAAACTTATTTCCATAAAATGGTGTTAAAGGTTAGATTTATAGGCCTCAAAAGCATTAACTGTGAAGTTAGACAACTGAAATATTTCAAGGGTGACACTTTTCGTAAGTTTTCCGTAGCCACACGACACTTACAAACGAATGGCTTGAGGTCGCTCGTTTATTTTTCATAATGACAGCAATTATAAAATGATTTGCATTCGAATAGTTATAGCTAGTAGAAACATGACGGAAATTATGACTGAATTAATTCTATTCTCAGAATGTTTAGGTAGTATATTTGACTTCCTTTCTATTACTTCTAGAATTTTTCTATTAGTGTGGATTTTTTAATTAAAAAACAATAGAAATCCTAATTTTTTGTTGAGATACATTTCGTCCTACACTCATAAGTTCATATTCGAAAAATTAACTCCATGGAAGTTTCGCTTGTTCAATTTAAATAGTGTTAGAAAGAAAGGAAGTAATTCGGTCTCCCCATTAAGATATTTATTATGTCCAGCCGAGACTCAACACGCTTCAATTTGCATCATTTATAATGAACTCCCCTCCCTGTGAACATCCTTATAAACAATTCGACATTGGTGGGACGGTTTTCCAATTATAAAACCTTCAAATAATCATATTAAGTTACTCATGCGGGATTGTATAGTTAGTACTGTTCAATCTTATTAAATACCGGGTTCGGCCCACAGTTTTGTAATATGGTGGAACGCTTATAAATCCTTGGAAACAACCCATTTCAGAACAAAATAAAGTAAACAACAATAGAACCAGTACAGAAATGGTTCGGTATCGTAAATGAACTGCCAAATCATGTAAATGGTACCCTACAGACCAACCATCTCAAAAAAGCTGACTCGGACCGGTACTCTGCTCTTTTTGAGATGGTTGTTCTGTTGGTTAGTTGGTTGGCTGGCTGGTTGGTTTGTTGGTTAGCTAGACACCGGGTTAACCATTGCGGGTTTTCCTTAACACTGATACCTGCTGGGGTCTATTGTATTGTTTTGTCGTCAGTTCTTCCTAGAATAGGCCTGTGTTTATCACCAGGTTTAGTAGTCTATCTACTAGGTGTTTCGGATTCATACCTGTCTCTAGGTTGATCTGTCAGCATGTTCTGTTGTGCCAGTTGTTAAAAGATGATGTAAGAGGCTGTTTCGTCCTCGTGACCACATAGTATACACTCCTCGTTTTCGCTATTTATTCCCATATGTGTAGGTGTTTTCTTAGGCCACTCTGTTTGGTTAGTGAGCCTGTAATTGTACGTATCTCAGATCTGTTTAGGTTGAGGGTGTCAGACGTCAGTGTTTGTCTTAGGTGTGTCACCACGGCTGTGCTGTGTCGATGCACTCCGATTTGGCCACAATATGTTTGGTGTTTTGTTTTCTTCCACTCGTTAATTAGGTTTCTGCATCGGGTGTTGCTAATTGCTTTTATAGCGCTCTAACTGTCAGATAGAATGAAGATGATGTGTTTTCATTCATACCCACTTTCTAGATTCATCTGTATGCATGTCCTTATGGTATGTGTCTCAACTTGAAATACTATGGTGTTGTTGCCGAGTATATCTATTACATTTTTGGCCACACTCCATATATTCCTACTGTTCCTACATTTGTTGTTGAACCACTTGTATACCAGATCATGTTTCCAGATGATAGTGATTCCACTCCTAGTCCCATTCATTTTACTTTTGAATTGTTTTTCGTATGAGTATTGGGATATCATTCTCAGTTCGGAAATATTGATTTTTATGGATGAGTTGGTTGGGTTGGGTTCTCCACTTACCTTTTTGTTTGAGTCTGCATGCACTCCTCCTCGCTTCCCCCATACATCCAAAGGTGGATGGTTTAGGATGATTTCCCTAGCAGCGGTTGGAGTGCTATTCTTAGCACCCGTGATACACAGACAGGAAAGCATCTGTATAAACCAAGTTTGGTTTATGACTGTCTCTGTTTCATTTCGGGTCACTACAAAAATTAGCCATATATGATTCTGGGTCTCATGATCGTGGTGTATAGCCAGTTTCGGTTTCAGTCCCCATGTTTTTCCAAAATCTCTAACAGCCCTAAGTATTTGACATGACTAGCAACTTGTAGTGTTACGCCAAAGAACTTGAGTGGCCTCATGTCCTCCAGAATTCTGTTGCGTGTGAAGAACATGAGTGTGGTTTTTGTGAGATGAGCAGACGCTGGATTTTGAACCTATCTGTCCTTTAGGTGAAAGGCTAGCGCTCTAGCACTCCGAGGCCATTTTTTAGAAATAAAACTGTAAAAAACTGATCCAACTGTTGTTGAAGTTAGCCAAAGAATTATCTTTGGATTTGAAGTAAGAATGCCTAACACTGAAGTATCAGAAGTACCACCATACCATAATTCATTTTTCATTTTGCAAAGAACGAAACGGTACAATTGGGACTGAACATGTATTAGTAAATAGCAGTAAAGTAAATGTCCGATAAATTTCACTTATTGTCCTTTGGAACAGAATGTTCCCGAATGGTAATTAGTAGTCTGTTTCACTCTTTCCATGTTCAATTTTCATTATATACCTTCACTACAGCAATCTTTGTTCAGTCATACCATTTGCAGATTTTTATGTGGGATGAGATATTACTATAACATATATACGCTTGGGCGAGAACGGGGTGAAAAGTATTCCTTCTATATTCTCCAATATTTATACCCTTCGTATAATATAATTCCTGGAAACCTGAGTATGTCTTTGTTTCAGTGGTGACTTTAATATTTGACCCAAATCTCTTACCACCGAGCCATTTATTCAGCTTTGGAAATAGATAATGGTCGCAGGGATGCAAACCTGAAGAGTATGGTGACTGGGGAACCAATTTGTAGGGCAATTCCCAGAATTTTGCATTTGTTTGCTGATTGAAGGGCACTTTTTTCCGCGAATATAGCCGCTTTTGCTTTCAGTTGGAGTCGAGTCGATCCGAAAGCCCCGCATGATATATGCCGATGATCGTTTTGACCTCTTCCAGATAATCTCTGTTAGCAATATTGCGCACATACTAAAAAACTGTGGCCACGATTTCATTAGTCGATAGTCCCAATTTGACCTTCTGCGCCTATGAATTGCCAGGAGCAGTCCACTGCTCCCACTGTTCTTGTGCATTGTTATGAATCCATGTTATGTCAAAAGTTATGAAATAGCGCAAAAAGTTCTTTTTTTATGCTTGGGCAACGCCAAACCCCACTTGGAAGATGTCAAAAGATCGCGCTTGTTTTCAACAGGAAAAAGCGAGCTCTCTCATTCCCAGATATTCAAGAAAAATCTCTGAAATCCTAGCAATCTTGCGCATGTTCTTTTGTCAGTTACCATACCATTGATTTAATCGCCCATTTCTGGTGTGAACACGACTTTTGGACTGCCTGGATGCTCATCATCCAAAATACACTAATGACCGTTTAAATTCAATATTTATATGTTTATTTCGAAACTGCAGAGTCCCTATAAATATTTGTCAGTTATGTGTTCATCTCAGTGTTCGTTAACTTTTTCAAAAACAAGTATGTCGTTACTGCACGATATTCTATTTCATCAATTTTTTCAAAAATACAAATCTAAGATTTTTCTGATAATGGTGGCGCCATCTCTTGGCTATGCCGGTAACTTTTCAATCCGCCATCGTACCTGCATTAACTGATAGAGTTATGGAAAGAAACTTCAAAATAAATAAAACTTCCATTCTTTTCAAAATTTAGGTTTTTTGAAATCTGTATCTTACCATTATTACCCCTATCATTTACGTTTCATATGATATGTCCGATTGCAAATGGTGGTAAAAATGATTTATGTTGAATATGAGTGCCTGAGGACCTGTAATAGACCTATTTACCGGCAAAACTTCTGGAAATGTGATGTTGATTACTTGCTGATATGAATCGAGAATCAATCCATAGAAATTAATATTTCATAGAATTTAATATTCACCTAGAAATTGAGAACTGCACCCTTTCATATTATCGCAGTAAAAAAGATCGTTTTGACTCATTGACGCAGAAAGAGAATTATGTTAGTTGATTTATATTTCATACCTTTAAATTCCCATACAAGCATTTGGTATCCATTGATTTTTCACCATAAGCATTAGTCAAAAATTGATAATGTTATTATCCATACATGTTTTTTTCTGTTACAATATAAAATTACCCGATGATTATAGGAATTATCTAAAACTATGTTTGTTTTCAGTTGAAAGAAAAAGCTGTAGATTTTCTGGTACGTAAACATTTTATTTTTTTTATTACCTAATAATTGTAGTTGTGGAAATTTTGTGAATATTCATAGTTTTAGATAATTGAAAATAGTTTTGCACTAGATATTTTTCACTTCAGTTCATGATTACGTTGCGGGTGAGATTTGTTGTAAATATTAATATTAATCCAATTTCTGACTAAGTACCTGTATCGAAGGTATTGAAGTACCTACCTGTAGTTGGAAAGTAAGTAGTAACAAAACAAAATGCGAAAGAAAACAACATTAATATTATATCACTACACTTCCCACATAATTCGAGTCTAGGAACGTCAGTACATAATTATTCATATCGTTCCAGATATATAAAAATACTGAAATAGTTGAATGAACATCTGAAATAGTAGTGATTGCTAGTGTAGTTGTTTGTTATGTATTCTGGTAGATGTCTTATCTCACAAATTATTTTTGATGCATTAACCAAACTTAGAGAGAATGGAATTCCTACGTGCTACTGATTTTCAAGCTACCAAAATCTTCAAATAATTTTTAATCTTCCAAATAAACAAGATTGAGTAAACTGCAAACAGTAGGATGGTTTAGTTAGTTTAAGAATCTGAAAGTAGGACATTTACTTTGCAAGTATAAAATTCAATTCCATTATGAATTTTCATTGCGATAAAGAAGAGCATGGTGCCTGTCTTGTTCTCCTAGTTTTTTCACATTGTGTGGATTGAAACTAATTTCATTTAGTTTTATAGTTTATTGGTAAATCTAAAGGATTACATAAAATTAATTGCATTTAAATGAACAATTTTTTTTCACAAATAAACAGAAAACCACTAAATAATAAAATATCTGTGGTGTGAGTGTAGCCTATATTCAAAAAGAGTTTCGATCAATACCGAATAAAGCCAATACAAAATATGTTCCAATTCAAATGTAGATTTTATAAAGACTACAGGATTAGATAAAAAACACAGGTCTATTATACAACCAACACAGTGGTGACCAAATACAAAAATGAAAATTCCAAAACAAACACGCACATACCTGCACACGTAAGACATTCTATTTGTGTTCATAATCAGTTACTACAACACTGGGGAAAAGTATTAATCATGAATGAAACACTTGGAACCGTGTACACATAATTAATTTGCATAGTTTTCCCAAACCCTTCATGAGATAAACCAACTTGGTAACGCGGACTTGTTGATTGTGGCATCTTAAAAAGTGATACTAATCAAAAGTATCACTAAATGAAATAATAAACTGTCATTGTCCAGAATCTGAAAAGAAAAATATAATTATTACAGAGATCGTCAAGCAACCACTTATTTGTGTTATTAAATGTATCTTTTTACAAGATTTTATTCAAGTTGCTTTGTTCGTCTGTCGATCTGCCTGTCTGTCATTCCGGTTCAAAACTTGAAATACATTTTTCAAGCACTTGCTGTCGTCCACTAATACCAGGATTCGATCAAAAGTCAAAAATTTTACCGGAGAGTATCAAATAAATCATTAGACCAGCTTTGGTATTCGTAAAATCAAGCTTTTTGAAATGCGAACCTATCAAGTTTTCCCAAGAACTCACTAGCCTTCTGCTGCTAAATTATTTAAAACATTTGATCGAACCGATCACAAGTTTCTTATAGTTATTCTTGGCTATATTGGGTTCTCTGATAATGTTTACAGATTGTTGAGGTGTTACCTAATGAGTCGATCCCAATCGGTAAACATCACATCTTCTAACATTGACTATTGGTGTACCCCAAGGCTCAATACTTGGTCCATCGCTCTTCATTCTCTACACGCATGAGTTTTACAAAATGTCTCAAACAAAGCAAATCTCACTCATATGCTGATGACTTATCATTAAAAGAAAATGACATCAATGTTGCATATGACATCATAAACGAAGATCTCAATTGTTAAACCTTAGTTTCAAATGAATTTTTCCTAGAAATAAATCCTTCGTAATCCAAGGTCAATTTGGGTGTCATTTTCGATTTCTCTCTCAAATTCTAATCACATGTGAGTAAAATTATTCGTAACGGTTTTTGCAATTTCATGCTAACCGAAAACTTCTCAGTAAAAATAATTCTGTGTGAAGCTTTGGTTCTATCACTCCTCAACTATGCAGATGTGGTGTATAGTCCTTCATGTACTTGCGCAGATAGTTACAAAATTCAGATACTCTAAAATATAAAATTGTTCGATTCATATGTGGCTTAACGATAGGAGGCTTCTACATTCCGCATTAATTTTCAAGAAACTTCTAAACATGAATAAACCAAAATATTTTCTAAGGAAAATAAACTATAGGACGAACGTACACAATTCGACTCTTCGACACAAAACCAAGTTGACAATATCTATGCTCATGGAACTGTCCTGCTTCGATCATCATCCTCTTTCCAAATTGCCAATATAATAGATATGTAATAATTTTCCATTCGAATTCAATAGTTGTATTCTTTAAAAATTCAAGATTCAGTGGAAGAAGTTTGTGTTCGAAAATCTTGATTATAGATGTTGGTGCCGCCACCTACCCGGACTATCTTTTGCCCTGTCCTAATTCCTCTGCAGAAAAAGACACTAGAATGAATTTTGATGATTACTCAAAGTCAAATGGAATGTTAGTACTCGTGACTTTTTTTATTTACCTATGGAGTCGGTACTTGAAAATCCGTATTAATATCTATAATGAAACTAAATTAAATAATTTTCATTTAAAAGGTTTATAAAACCATGACGATTGCTTCGCTGTACGACAGCTTTTTCAGGTGGAGAAGATAATCAGATCAGATGAGGTTAAGAGGTAGAGCAATTCAGTGGACGGATTCATCCTGAAACTGAACTGAACTTCTCCTTTTACTTTTGGAATATAATGTACTCTTGTCCGGATGTATATAATTATGCTAGTCAAAGGTAATAATAACGTTTATTATTATTATCTTCTCCACTTGAAGAAGCTGTTGTACAGCAAAACGATCGTCGTGGTTTTGTAAACCTTTTTAGTGAAAATTATTTCATTCAGTTTCATTATAGATATTACTCATGAATTTTATAATAAAGAGCTATTTGAATTTGGTCCCGAGTTCTAGCCGCAGTCGGGGCAGATATATTTCTATTTAGCAGATTTGATAGTTACATTTCGTATCTGGACTGGATTCACTGTTCCGTCAAAATTAACAGTTCTACTCCTAATGTGGCGTATGAAGATAGTAACAAAGATTAAGATTATCACTAAGAAGACACCCTGGCTAAGGGAACTTGGTCGATGACATTCGACAATCGATGTCGATAAATGACAATTAGTACAATTGCAATTGAAGCCTGATATCCATAGCCAACAACATGAAGACATAACAAAATATTCTAGAGACTCCTAACAGATTTGAAAAAAATTCTATGCCTTTCACTGATCAGAGCATTTCTTCCAAAGTATGCATTTTATATATTTACAATGTTCTCAATATTTTTCAGTTTCTTTAGTTTTTCGGATAATTTTTTCATAGACATATTTTCTACTGATATATCACTTGGAGAGAATTTACGCCTCATCAGGACAATCCTTCTGCCAATCATGATGTACGCGTCTACTGCTTGGGGGCAATGCGCGAACAGTTACAGGCAGAGGATGCAGGCCTTCTTCAATGTCTGCCTGAGAATGGCAACAGACGCACCACGATATATGCCAAACAGGTTTATATATCGAGACTTAGACATCCATCCGGACTACATTGACAGACTGATCAGGAATCACGTGGGGACTACTCTAGACAGAGTAGAGACCCACACGAACCCGTTGCTCACGGAGCTCCTCGAGAACAGACGTGAGCAAGACGATAGAGACAGAGACAAATACAGACGACCAGTGAACCAGGGAGACAACGACACCCCTGAAGAAGTAAGACGGAAGCGAAACCTTCGGCGACGCCAACGTCTACTTCAACAGGCTTAAAATTTCGATAATCATGCTTTTATGTTGCAGATTCCAAGAAGAACCGACCAAGTGGTAAACTCAGTAAATTCAATACACAACACTTGGCCCTCAGCCAAGTGTTTTTCAGGCCTTCAGCCAGTTTCAGGGGGGCACCATGCACATTAAGTAAAGTCATTGTAAAATCAAATTAAACTCATGTCAGATATAAGAGAGTTTCAGGCCGAGAATTGGCCGAGCACTCCATATCAAACGATCAGATTTTATTCTGCTGATCGCCAATCATCAGGATGAGGAACCGCTTTAACGAGCGGGGGTGGTGGATAGGGGGAGTGAGCTTTCGAGTACGTACGAGTGCTGGGGCGTTCATCCTTCCGGGCCTCAACCTTAGGGGGTGCATGGTGGTTGGAGAGAATCGTTCACTTGCACTAAATATATGTTGCCACATCATTAATAATTGTCGCTGAAACATAAATATCCATCACATAGTTGTGACCATTAAAAATGCTGTAACGATGTTATTAAAGTAGCCTTATTGGAGTTATCACGATTCAGGAAAAATTCTCTTTTGTCGGTTCTGACCCCAGTGCCATAATTAATCGATGATATACCCGTCGTATTTCTTTAACTATTCATGCATCAACAACTTTGAATGACGTTTCCGATAGTAATTTTTCTGGAAAACAAATCGCTCAATAGAATTAACCTATCTAGTGTGCTACATAGATTGTTGTTTTCGAGTATTTGTGTTATGGGATTGGTGCTGCTTTGCAGAAGCACGGGTCCATATATTTTGGCAAAATGAGAAACATCATTTACTGAATAATAAACGAGACCGAATTATACATCAACAGAATCTAACTTATTCATGGAATTTCGATTTCATCATAAAATAAACTCCATTGATGGTAATCAAATTCATTTCGATATCTATACTAACAAATAAAGCCATACACCATCGTACCTAATCTGAGACTGATCTGATAATTCATCAGAACTGCAATGAAATAAAATGAAAAGGCCTCCAAAACCACAGTTGAAATCACATGTATTTTTATAAAACATTTTCAATCAGAATTTATAGCATTTTCTCTAGAAAAGCTGACATAATTAGTCAACATAATTGGTTCATGACTAACCATAACGAACAGTCGTTGCCGACTGATGATGAAACCTTTATTTCCATATACACCTACTACGTAGGCTTATTGTGGCAAGTACCTGTCAGAAAACAACTACTCCCCTGGCTAAAACCACGACGGGTATTTAATTAAATCTAACAGATACTTGTGCAACGTTCCTCAAAGCATCAGAGGACGCAGTTGCAAGTGCCCTCTGTGGCCAACCAGTAGAATTATGTTTTGATTTGGACAGGGTGATCACCTGCAGACTAGTTTCGAGGTTGTTGCCTCTCATCAGTGCAAGGGTAGGTCAACACAGGTCACCCTGTCCAAATCAAAACACAATTCTGCTGGTTGGTCACAAAGGGCACTTGCAACTTGATTGGAGTCCACCGACTGACATTTCTTTTTTGTTGTAATTATCCACGTCTAAAACCGTTGGAACGTTTTCTGAATTTCCACGCGATCTCTATCAAGCCTTCAGGGGGGCAGGTTTTTATGGATTTTTTGGATTTAATTTTCGCCAGTTTTTGTAACTTTTTTCGAGAAGAGAGGTCCAAGCGCCAGACTGACATTTTTTAAAGTCGTAATATTTCACATCTGAAACCGTCGGAAAATTTTGTTGAATCTGTACGCTTCCTTTATTTAGTCTTCAGGGGGCAGGGGGTAAAATTACTGGAAAGTAAATTATTCGATGATGCGGTATTTTTCACAATTTTTACTGATTTTTTCGATATAATTTTCGCAACTTTTTTTCAAAAAGGAGAGTAGTTCGAGGCCCTCCTACCGACTTTTTTTAACGTTATATTGTACGTCCGGAACCGTGGAATTTTTTTCAGAATTCATACGCGTTCTCTCTCTACCAATCAGGAGACAAAATAGAGGCGGGGAGATTTTCCAAATATTGTATTATCAGTGATTCCTGACACGTGTGCAATATTTCTGTTCAATCGGAAGCCAACAGGTGCTCGAAAATGGATTGCAGGTTTTGAACCCGAAAAACAGACAGACAGATAAACATACGAAAAACGCAAGTTTCATAAAAGCTTGTCATTATGTGATGTGCAGCTCCTGAACATTCAGATAGAACTCAGATTATATCCAAGAAGTAGCAATTCTTTCCGACGGTGATGCCTCACTCACGAACTCGCTTACTCGCACAAATGTTCGATCTGTATTTTCATAGATATTTCCATAGGCGATTCTTTTCTGAAATATAATCAAACGTTTTTCCATTAGCAGTTTATCAACGTGATCAATCTCATCACTTCTTTGTCGACATTTCGGAGACTTGCCAAACATTATTTTTCCAGGTTTCATTCTTTTAACGAATGGCAAAGCATTGAATGAAACCCGTCTCCTTTCACTTGGTTCTCACTATGTTCTCCAAACTGTATAGAACCATAAGATGAAGAAAATCTATGAACAAACTACATATTATAAAATAGGTTGATGCTACCTACTTCCTTCTCCAGATTACATTGCATGTTTTCATAGCCCCCCACCTGTTAAGTTTTGAACGATTCGACGTACAAACGTTGGACAAAAACAATTTTGAACAGTATCACATATACTACTTTTTGGAATGAAATACCTTGTGACTTCAAATGGCAAGAGGGGGATCAAGTGCTACATCATTGAAAAGATAATTCAATACTCTTTTCAACCATCCTAATTTTTTGGAATTTTGTCAATATCGTTTGTACAATGTGTTCTCGAAATCCGAACGGAATCATTACCGCGAAATGTTATGACGGATAATATTTTTTGAGAGAAGATTCATTGCAATTACTCGACAGATGGCGCTGGGCGCACATCAACTTGAAAAATTTTAAAGTCATAGAGATAGAAATTGTGAAAAAACGTATAAACGAAATTCAAAATAATTTGGATGGTTGATAACAGAATTGAATTACCCTTTTAACGATGAGACATTTGACCCCCATGCTATTTCAAATCTATTTGTAATTAGATGTCTCCCTCCTCCGTGCCATCTGTCGAGCAATCACAATGTCTTTTAATTCAAAAAGTAGTATGGGTGATACGGTGATACGGTTTTTTCTCAGGTTTGTATGACTGCGTATTGGTGCCATCCTACCAGTAATTTTTCAATAAAATTTTAAATTTTTTCTGAAAATTTCGAATCTTTTTTCTCAAAATTTTAACTTTTTTTCTCAAAATTCTGACTTTTTTCTCAGAATTTTGACATTTTATCTCAAAATTCTCACTTTTTTTCTTAAAATTTTGACTTTTTTCTCAAAATTTTGACTTTTTTTCTCAAAATTCTGACTTTTTTCTCAGAATTTTGAGATTTATTTCAAAATATTCTGAGAAAAAGTCAGAATTTTTAGATAAAATGTCAGAATTTTGAAATAAAAAATCGAAATTTTAAGGAAAAAACAGTCAGCATTTTGAGATAAAAGTCAAATTTCTTAGAAAAAAAAATCAGAATTTTGAGAAATCAAGCAGAAATTTCAAGAAAAAATGTCGAAATTTTGAGAAAAAAACTCAAAATTTTTAAATTTCAATAAAAAACTATACTGGTAGGATGGCGCCAATATGTCGTCGTGGGCCATAAAAGTCCACACTGTATACTTGCAAATTCATTCATACTCTTACTTTTCTTTGAACTGAAGAATGTTACCAATCAATCCAGTATACCAGTTGATAGTAAAAAACTTCATAAGGTCGACTAGTTCCCAAGAAAATCCCAATAAATTTGATGATAGTATTTTTGGCTTCAAACAAATGAGGTAGTGTGAAGGACATCGTCATAATCTCATCATTATCTAGCATATTCCATACATTTCACTCCGACCAATGAGCATTTACCTCGACGCGTAAAAGCATAAATTTTCTTAACACTGACATAATTAGATATGTTCACATTCCATATTAATTTTTTTCATTGCTAGTCGAGTAATTGTTGTTGACAATTTTCAACACCATTGCAACACCGATAGGACTATTCTTAGATAATACCAGTTCGTTGAAGTATACATCCAGCTATTTCCAGAGTTCTTGATTCTGAAAACATTTTTGTGCTGATATAACATCAAGTTTTCCATTTTGTATTTCGGCCCTTGACTGGATATTGGATACCAATAATATGATATGTCTTCGATTTTGTATTTCGCTTTCTTATTGGCACTTTTATAAAACAATGACTCACCACCAGCAAGCTGTCATAATAATTTTTTCCTTAAGATATCTAAAAACTGGAGTGATTCGATTTTGTTTAAATTTTTCAGAAGACAAATAAAGAAATGAAATAGTGTTCTGCTCCTTTAGTGGGTTCCAGAATTTTAGTCCTGTCAATATTCCAGGGATATTGAATACAATTCATAAGTGAATAATTGTGACGGAATCTAAATTTCATAGTGTCATTTCCTTCTATTGATTATTGACTATTATTAACATGTTTCTTCATTTTGCTGTATATTTTCTTAGACATTCATCATTCATTCAATAATAATTTAATTTGCCTGACTCGAACGTTACTTGATGAAGATCCATAGTAACTTGGTTGTTACTTCGAGAGCTTGCGTAAGGGCGGATCGTTTATGTCCCGATGGACTGTTTGCTATGAATGCATCAAACAGACAAACAGCGCTATACAGTGGTATCCTGCTTCAGTCCTAGCGCTTTTCTGATGGACAAATATGGAATGTGGACTAAGTTCGTTTGTCACAACTCTAACCGCTATCTATTTCAGCTGTGATCAGCTGTGAGGGGCTACATTTCATGACGTCAGAAGTTTTCCATGTCCGGTATGTCCAAAAAAGTGTTTTTCACTTACTGTATAGAAAAACTTCCGATCAAAAGAAAGACTATAATTAGGTCATTATTTTTTACGACAATTGTCTTTTCAGACCTCCTCTTCGCTAATTTCCATCATTGGCATTATTCAATCTGATTGACAAAATTTTGAATAAAGTTTCTGGAGATGTTGATTTCTCACGTTTGATTGCCTCATGTCAGTAGCTACATATTTGAAGTTTTTCATCTAATGCAAGCCACTTTGTATACATTGCGTCATCAATTCTTAGTAGCGTATAGTATAACTTTCCTTTTTTGAACTGATATTCATTTCAATTCTGGTTATTAAAATAGTATTGAATTTTGTATAGTTGGATTCTGAAATTCAGTACACGTTACATAGGGTCATAGGTCATTCGTGAATATCTTCGATATTTATTTCGGCCTAATTTGAGCGCCTATAAAAAATAGTAAATATTCAACTTTACATGAATGCCTTGGAAAACAGGCTTCAATTTAAATCATAATAAATTTATCGTATGTAATGCATCAAATGAATCGATTATTATTGAAATACAAATTCTTTAGATTTTGAGAAAAAGATTATGTTGCTTTGGCAACCAAACGAGAGCGTAGCGCGGGAGTGATTGCCTAACAACATAATTTGTATCGAAAAAGAGACGGAATTTTCGATAATCGTCGAAAAAACGACTTGTTTTTGTTGAGATTATGTTACGAATGAAATAATCATTCATATCTGCCTTCCAATTTAAGAAACATCACTTGCAAAAAATTCGATAATATGGCAAAAAATATATAACCATTTGCCGGAATATATGAAAGTATTAAAAAATCAAAAGCACTGACAACAAAATACGTCCTTATGTCAGAAGCATATTACGACCAGCAAGAATTTCTCAATGAAAATTTTAGGCATTAATTAACCTAGTTCGTCTTTGTTATTATTTTTTCATTTTGAGATTTTATTTTACTTTGTGTAGTGATTCGTCTACTCAACTCCACTGTTCTGCAATGTACTACATTGACCCACCCGTTAAATTTTACATACAATTTATATATTAGATTTTATTTTATACTATGCCGGGTGACAACAAAATCATTCAGTTGATTTTAAAATTAGACTTTTGACATTTGGATTGAAGATATAGTTCCTTAAAACCCATATTTTCATTGAAAAAAGAATTGAATATCACTTTCTTACCGTAAATAGACTTTGGGTCGAGAATTTTGAACGGAACCCTGTAGATATTTTTACGCAATTCGATACAACAAAAAAAAATTCCTTTCAATGACATTTCACGAGTGGACATTGGTTTTTAAAATGGTGGCGCAGGAGAAATTTTTTCTGAAATCAAAATGGCGACACTGTGACTTCATCGATCGAATTTTCGTCAAGAAACCTAATAAAATAGCGAATAAACGAAGCACTTTGATTAGTTTTTGAAGAAACATGCGACAATTCTGATTCATCGCCAATCAGGATTCTTTTTAGTAATTCTTAGAAATGACATTCTTTCTCTTGAATTTTTTCGAAAATTTCAATTAGAAAACGATAATACTTTAAATTAACATCAAAGTATAAGTCAGTATGTACTGACGAATGCTTGACACACTACCTTACTGAACGATTTGGGGAGAATTGGTTGATTATTAATGGTCCAATCCGGATCGCCCGACACTCCAATGGACTTTTCCGTATGGGGTTTTCTCAAAGAAAAAGTGTATGCAACTCCTTTATCAACTTTAGAAATACTGGAAAATCGAATAAGACCAGCATTGACATTATTTAAGAAACTTACTGAAAGTATCAGAATAATTCAATTGTTTCAGCAAGAAGGCGGTCATCAGATGGAATATTTGATTCAACAAGTTTCTTTCACCCCCAGTTCCTTGAATGTAATTGTGTAAAATAGGAAAATTATTTAAAATTAAATTAATAAAACCTTGAATTTATGCAGACGTAGTTATTTATTCAGGTGTAAGGAAAAAGACAACCTTTAATGATAATTTAAAATAAAAACATCTACAGGGTTCCATTTAACATTCTCGACCTAGGTCTATTTCCGGTTTTGAGGAACTATATACTGGGTGTCCGGTAAACCTTGTACAATATTGATACTGGTGGTCATGACTGTTCAGAATATCAGAATTTCATCTTTGTAAAAATCTCACCGTTTTAGAGATAATGAGTATTTTTTAAATTTCTGGAAAATCACCACCTCACCTTGGATTTTTGAGTGCCATGTCTACAAATTGAGAACAGCGAAGATATTTTAATTCGTCTCAATTTGTATACATGGCATTCAAAAATCCAAGGTTAGGTAGCGATTTTCCAGAAATTCTTAAAATGCCCATTATCTCGAAAACGGTGATATTTTTACTGAGGTGAAATACCGATATTCTGACCAGTCATGACCTGGTCTATCACCAGTTTCAATATTGTACAAGGTTTACCGGACACCCTGTATATTCGATACAAATGTCAAGAGTCTAACTCAAAAAGCCACTAAATGATGCTCTGGCCAATGATTTCGTTGTCACCTGGTATACTTCATAATTATACCTCTATACACATTGCAATTTATGATTGACACTGTAGACCTACCACAAGTATTTTCCCATAACTCTTTTGTCAATACGGATTTTTATTTCCAAGATAATAAAGCACAGTTTGATTGATTGATTAACTGATTGATTGAGTGTCATATATTATGAATTTCCAGAAGTTATCCATCTCCACTCAATTAAAAGAATAAGTTTTACTTCATCAAGAAGATTTCTCAAAACAACATTTCTCCCGATAAACCAAACACCGGTCACATGATTCTTCTTCATTTATTATTAGTGTTATTTTCACATTTTTCATCAAACAGGATTAAATTTGAACATGTATCTATCCCCGGATGTTCACAGTACTAGCAACATTTATCTAAATAATATTGTTTATATTTTTACAATTATTATCCCGTAAAACTGGAATTACCTAGAAAATCTCGAAAAATATTTGCAAACACTTCATAAATCTGATATTCAAATACTAGTTGGTGATATAAACATTAACATACGAGAAAAAAAAAAACAAATTGTTGAAGATTATCTTAATGTTCTATATCAGTTTGGGTTCAATTCATACATTAATGAATTTACGCGAATAGAAGGGAAAACCAATAAGACATGTATTGATCATATATTTATGAAAAATTATTTTGTTCAAGATAATGCTATGCTAATTGAGTCAATAATAACAGATCATTATCCTATAATCATTAATTTTAATGGATCACAAGAAAAAACAGAACAAACTCATCACTCAACTAAGTTGATTATAAAAACCTAGAATTTTTGGCAAGAAGGAAAGACTGGGTTAGTAACTTTAGCCAAAATAATAATGTCAATAATATGTCTAAAATTTTGACAACAAAATTAAAGGACAATAATGGAAAAGGTCACACGTCATAAAATTTTACCAGACCTACATAATAAAAGACCATGGATTACAGCAGAAATGATTCTATGGATGAAAAAAAGTGACAAACTATTCAAGGAACATAAGAAATATCCTAACAATAAATAACTGTTCAAAAAATATAAAGTCCAGCGCAATAAAGTTACAAATACAATTACAAATGAAAAATACAAATACTACAAAAAGATAGTATTACAAAATAGAAATAACCCGAAAGTTCTATGGTCCACAGTCAATGAATTTTCCGGAAAACATAAGAAAAGTCAAACTGTCGAAATTAAAAAAATAAAAACACATACAATAATCACTAACAAACTCGATATCGCTAATGTATTTGTTAACCATTATTCAACTGTTGGTGAAAAAATGGCACAAATGATCAGACAAGCAGCACATGTGGTAATACCACAAAATGTGATCACTGTGGGCGATACAATTTTCTTGACACCTTGTGATAAGGCTGAAATATTGAATATAATTAAAGAACTAAAGTCAAACACTGCACCGGGGTATGATGGAATTTCTGTGAAAGTTATCAAAACATTAGCTGATCATATAGCGCAACCTTTGTGTACTTTGATAAACGACATTTTTGTTACTGGCATTTGCCCTTCAAACTTCAAAATAACAGTTGTTAAATCTGTATTTAAGTCTGGTGCAAAAAATAAAGTAAACAGTCACCGTCCAATAAGCATAATATCCAATCTTGCAAAAATATTTGAAAACATTTTCAAAAAACGTTTGATGGCTTTCACAAAAAGACATCACATAACTTCAGATTTCCAATTTGGTTTTCAAAATGGGAGATCAACTTCTGATGCCATAGTGAACTTAGTCACCCAAATATATGGTCATTTAGATAAAAAAACGACCCTGCCTGGGAGTATTTATCGATTTGGCCAAGGCCTTTGATACCATTAGTCATGAAAAATTACTGTGGAAATTGAATAATCTTGGTATCACAGGTCTGGCGAATGATCTCATCAGAAACTACCTAGATGAAAGCACACAAATGGTTACAATAGACGGCGTATTGAGCGTCCCATTAGATATCAAACATGGAGTTCCCCAAGGTACCGTCTTGGGGCCAATACTGCTCATACTACTTTTAAATGATTTGCTATCCACTGATATTTCTGGCAAAATTATCTCCAATGCTGATGACATGGTGTTATTAATTGATGAAACAACCTGGGAAGATGTAATATCTGATACAAGGAAAGATATTGACACCATAGTTAACTGGCTTGATGATAGTTTACTGACAATAAATATTGATAAAACATCTTACATTTCATTTTGTAGTAACAGTCGTGATTTTCCCAATGCACAAAACATCAATATTCATTTAACCAGCAGAAAAAAAACAATGCTGAAACAATCCAATTCAGTTAAATATTTCGGAATACACATTGACCAAAATCTCAAATGGAAAATGAATGTAGACTAACTTTGTAAGAGAGCCCTTTTATATGTTTTAGAACACTTAAAAACGTACTTAGTATAAATGATTTGCGCAATATATATTTTTTTCTGAAATCGTTCAAGAATGCCCACTTTCTCGGAGCAACTTCAGGCCTCAAAATACGCTAATCTAGTATTTTAGTCCGTTGTTAAGCAACGAACTTTCCCGGACCGTTTTCGGACCTAAACGGTACGGGAATAGTATATTGTGTATCTAGTAGTAAAAGCAACACATTCCCGGACGACAATGTAAATTGTTGGCCGAGGCGTTAAGCCGAGGCCAACAAGCATTGAAGTCTGAGAATGTGCTTTTACTACTATTTTTTCTGAAATCGCAATCAGCATTATCAAAAACTAAGTAATTCTACATATTGTTTGCGTGAATTCAATAACTGCCTAAAATGTAAACAAGCTGGCAAAAATTTTCCCGTATCGTTTTCGATACGGGAAAGTACTTTCCCGTACCGTTTAGGTCCGAAAACGGTCCGGGAAAGTTCGTTGCATAGCAACGGACTAAAATACTAGATTAGCGTATTTTGAGGCATTCTTACCAATATTCTAGCATCTCAAATATTTCAAACACGTATATGTATTTTATATTTCGACATTACAATATCTCTTTACATAACGAATAGTTCAAAATTATTTTCGGTTCAACAATAATATTTATTCTATGAAAGGTTAATTCTGGACAATCCCTTGAGCCCTCTATTTATGAAAAACTTCATATATTGGTATAGGTATATTGATGATATTTCGGTAGGTTTTACATGAACCATTAGACAGAAAACAGAGTTCTTTGGGAGATCGTTTATTACCAAACAGTCGTTACCGACCGATGATGAACCCTTTACTCCCATATACACCTACTAAGTAGGCTTATTAAAGCAAGTCCCTGACAGAAAACAACTACTCCCCTGGCTAAGACCACGACGGGTATTGAATTAAATCTAACAGATACTTGTGCAACGTTCCCCAAGATATCAGAGGACGCAATTGCAAGTGCCCTCTGTGACCAAACAGCAGAATTATGTTTTGATTTGTACAGGGTGACCACATGCAGACTAGTTTCGAGGTTGTTGCCTCTCATCAGTGCAAAGGGTAGGTCAACACAGACAGCACTGAAGCCATCTGTTCTCCGTTCAAACCATTACACACTTCGTTGCTTGGTCAACTCTGGTTCACTCTAGTTGCAATTGCGTCCTCTGATATTTTGAGGAACGTTGCACAAGTATCTGTTGGATTTAATTCAATACCCGTCGTGGTCTTAGCCAGGGGAGTAGTTGTTTTCTGTCAGGTACTTGCCTTAAAAAGCCTACTTAGTAGGTGTATATGGGAGTAAAGGGTTCATCATCGGTCGGCAACGACTATTCGTTATTAAACGATCTCTCAAAGAATTCTGTTTTCTTCATCTCTTTACATGTTTACAAATCTAAGTTTATACTTTTTACATTTTACAATTCTACATTATTTGCAATTTTACATTATTTACAATTTAATAATTTCTTTATCTACCCTTCTATAGTTTTTGTTCTTTTTAATTTTATATATTTTGTGTCTTTTTTATATATCTGTTATTTATTTATATCATATTAGGACTTATTTATTTATTTATTATTATTATATTTATTATCATATCATGGTCATCTTCAAAAGAAAAATTCTTAACATTGATGTTTCACAGACAAGTTTTCTATAAACTCAAGTGAGTCATCAATACCTATGTTACCGCTGATGAAAATCAATTAATATACAAAATATGTTTTGACAAAATCTTTCTTCTGCCTGTATTAATCGCCCATTTTTTTTATTGTATACTTTATAAATGTATGTAATTTGGTGATTAATAAATACTACTACTACCTGAATAATCAATCAATTTATTAATGATTGATGCTACTGGCCATCTACCACAGCAGAATCAGTCGAATACTGATTCAAATTGCACTTTCCTCATAGACAACAAAACATTCTCACCGCAACTCGAAAAAAAACGAGAGTAACTATATTAACGAGGTTCGTAACCTTACCTCTATCAAATTATTTCAGAGAATGTATTCAGTCTTAACCAGACGGTGGCGCCATCTCGCCACGCCCCTTCTCACTCTCTTCATCCCGTCCGGCGATTAATCTCTCTTCTTTTTCCAACCAGTTCTTCACAGTTTACGGTCATTAATACCTGAGAGTTTCGAAGTCTCTGTCGCGAGACCCCGAGATTTAATTATAATTTGTTTTTGTTTATGCTGCCATATTCCATTCTTGCTTTTCTTTTTGTGGTTTGTGGTTGGTTTGCGTTTATGACGCGAATATTGGTCTGCGGCGGATTTTTAACTAATTTGATAGTTGGTGGGGGGAATTCCTTAGAATTGTATACCTTCTTTGATTTTTTTTTGCAAATATTCACTTCTATCTACAATGCAAATTAATTTATGTACAGGTACTTTCGTTGAATCATTTCAGTATGTGCACTAATTTGATGATAATTTTTATTGATGACAGTAAACAATAAACACTTCTTCTGATGCTAAGAATATTTATGAAATTTCAATAAATGTTATCCTATTCAGTCAAATATTTACAGTATTGAAAGAAAAGGCAATAATGGATAACCTCGAAACAATAAGACACAAACATACATTCTTTTAAACGTACCAATAGACAATTGGACACCTTTCACAAGTATATCAATACTATTCATATATATCTCTTTATTTAGTTGAAAAACTAATTCATTCACAATAGTAAATACAATGTCACCTTATAAGTAATATAAAATTAACATGAAAAAATACAAACAGTCTGATTAAAAATTCACAGGTATAAATAAAAAGTTACATACAAAAGTCATACATAAAAATATACTAATTTTTCATAAGGTAATCCTTCAATCGTCTTTTGAATGTATTTATCGAACCACTCTCTTTAATTTCTTGTAGGAGGTCATTAAAACAATCTACTCCTTTATAAAATAAAGAATTAGGTGTACTTTTTTATATTTTTAAATTTTTATGTTGTTTTTGTTTATTGTATTGTACTCGTGTCTTTCAGCCACATAAGTTAATTTATTCTGTAAATGTACAGGTGAATATCCAATTTTGATTTTGAAACTAAAGATTGGTGTTTGGTATTCGAAGAGTTTCTTCACTGGTAGCCATAGAAGTGTTTGCAACATATTTGATATTGGTGTTATTCTCCAACATTGTAAAATTATTCGCATAGCACGATTCTGCATCTTTTGTAGCCTGTTTATTTCATTTTGATTGAGAAAAACCAGAATGGTGGAAGGATTATGGAGTTGTATACTAATAATTTAGACCACTGGCTGAGATATGGAGAACATCTTCTTAAATAGTTGATTTTGTAAGCTACTGTTTTGATAACCTGATTAGCATGTCCCTTGAATTTTAATTTACTTTCAATAGTTACACCCAAGTACACGAATTTGTTTACATTTTCTAAATCACTGTCATTCAATCGTAGAAGTAGGTTTTCATTATTATGATCTTTATGTTTCCATAGTAACATCCATTTTGTTTTATTTACGTTCACCTTTAGCAGATTTGCACAGCAATATCTATACATCCTTTCAAGACTAGCGTTCATAGTATCAACACACTCTTGTACATCTCCACTTCTAAAGTACAGTAGGGTGTCGTCGGCAAATAAGTGAATTTTACATTCTTCCGCTATGGTTACAATGTCATTCAAATATATGAGGAATAACAATGGTCCCAAAATAAACCCTTGGGGCACACCTATATTATTTTGCATTTTATCTGAATAACCTTCATCTAGTTTTAACCTTTGCTGTCTATTGCTTAGATAATTCATGATCCAGTTTAGTGCTATTTCATCAATACCTACGCTTTCAATCTTCCTAATCAGTCTGCATTTATCTACAGTTTCGAATGCCCTTTGAAGGTCAAGAAATACTGCAATAGTATACTGATCATTTTCCGCACTTTTCTTCCAATCTGTTAAAACATATTGTAACGCAGTTTCACAACTTTGTTTGCTCCGAAAACCCGATTGATAGTCACATAGGACCTTACTACTATCCAAATAATCCACTATCTGCTCATATACAGCCTTTTTCAATACCTTAGCTGAAGCATTAATCATGTTTATTGGTCTCAATTGAATAGCTTGGTTTGTATTTGGTATAGGTATAATAGTACAGGTCGACAAGCATAAGGATGCCTCTGAGATGCGCAAACGATAGAAAGCGTGAGTAGATGTGCGACAAAGATCGACTACTGTTTACGGCTGATTATCATCGGAATGTACAATCGGGAGAGATATTTTTCTGCAACACGTAGGAACGTAGGTTCTTATCTGAATTTTCATTAATTCCTAATGAACTGTTCGAATAACATAATTGTCTGTGATCACTGGAAGCCTAAATGTAAATAAAGTACGACTAGAAAAAGAATGCATCGCCACACAATATCAGAAATAGGTGAATAAATATAATAAAGAACACGAGGAACATACTTACAGAAGTTGACTAACAATATCACATGACCTCTGACCATTGCCAAATCAGCATTGTCCATGGTAACTTTTGATTTTTTGTTTCTCTTTTTATTTGGAGTTGAGAATTGTTCCATTTCACCTTTTTCAATTTTATTCATTTCTGAATTAATTTTCCTAATGCTTCTAACGCAAACTCCCGTTGCGGCAGCAACTCGTTCTTGAACCTTCACAAGAGGAATACTGGTTTCACCTATCATTGCTTCTGCATGCATAAATTTGATGACATTACTGACAATTTCCCTACTTTGTCCACTCAGAATCTTATTTCTCACTTTACTCTTTGAAGGCATTTTCAAACACAACAAACTACACTATAACTTATCTAATAATATTTCAAAACTATACACAACACAAGGATTTCAAATTCAACACACAATCAGAATAACGCCACAATAATTTTATTCCACTGACTGTACACTCACGACGTTAACTGCTCTACTGCGCAACCAATTCTCGGAGGCATCCTTAGGCTTGTCGACCAGTAGATAATTTTAATTCAGCTGGTACTTCACCTCTCTCTAAAAAACTGTTGATAATGTTTAACAATTTCATCTGGACTACTTTAATTTTTCAAAGAATAAACTCTAGATCTACCATATTGCTAAGACTAAAGTTGGACAATTTATTATGAGTTATTCTTTTAGTTATAGGAAAGCTATAAGAAAAATTGTTGTCAATTCCATCTGTGATATTTATTATATTTTTGATATAAAATGTGTTCAGGCCATTTGGTATCAGAGTCATATCAGAAATTATTTCTCCATTGCCCAAATCAATAGTTGTGAGATTGTATTCTTTGTTATTATTCGGTACTAATGTCTTCAGTGTTTTCCACATTTCAGTAGGATTGTTTTTATTTGAGTCATTCTTTGTCTCATCAGAACATAAAATTCATAGTAGAAATAGAAGTAGAAAATTCAAAAAACTTTTTAGATTTGACAGTAAGTAAATCCAATATCAAATACAATTTTGCAATTTTTCATAAACCTTCCCATACATTATATTACCATTCACAGTTATTCTTTACATCCATACCAACATAAAATATCAGCATACAACAGTGTGATTCATAGATTAGTAAATGTTTCCCTATCGGCAGAAAATTTTTAAAAAAGAATTGAATATTATTAAGCAAATTGCAGTTAATAATGGATACCGGGTTGATTTAATATGGAAAACTACACAATGAGGCTATCCAAGAAGTCTACCTTCAGTATTAGAAACGTTGACCATAACTACAGAACTTTAACGCATTCAGGTACAGCTACTGAAAAATTAACATCATTTTTGCATAAACAAAATTTAAGGATAGCCTAGAGAATAGATAATACGTTAGGATGGTTCATTACACAGAAATCTGAAAAATCAGGAGTTTACAAATTGAATTGTGGGTCTTGTCCTAAAGTATATGTAGGCCAGACACGTAGATAGTTTAAAAATCTCATACGAGAACATCACAGGAGTTATTTGAAATATAAAATAAGTCCAACATACGCTAATCATATTTTAGAAGAAGAATATTACTTTGATGAAAACTTCGAAATTATTCATGTTGAAAATGAAGGTATCAAGCTTAATTATTCAGGGTCATTCTTTTGAGTTCCAGTTAAACTCCAGATAACTAACTAATGGTTGAGATTGTGAATGACATTATTTAAATGATGTTCGAAGGATCACATTCTAACCTTAGGTAATTAATCTGGAGTTTAACTGGAACTGAAAAGACTTTAGAAATTAATAAACTAAAAAATTCCAATTGTTTACTCAACGACCAATTAGACCTTAATAATTTCGCTGGGTGAACTTATTCTCTCAGTAATTAACTATGTCCAGGCATACTGTTATTTTGTTATTGATTTAAATAATAATAAGGAAAGTTAATAATCAATTCCCAGGTACACTGTTGTGTAGACCTAGTAATTAAAGATAAGCATTAGGGAAAAGCATTTAAGTAAAGCTACAGTATAGCGAAATATGTCGCGAGTATAATAAATTCCGTGTGTACTGATCGACAAGCGTAAGGATGCCTCCGAGAATTGGTTGCGCAGTAGACAAAACCCTGTAGTGGGGCAGGAGCTCAATCGCTCTGCCATATTAAACAGTAGTCGATCTCTGTCGCACATCTACTCACGCTTTCTATCGTTTGCGCATCTCAGAGGCATGCTTACGCTTGTCGATCTGTAAATTAATTCGTGTTTCACCTTAGTGATTAACAAAGAATATACCTGAAATAAAGATAAATTATAATCCTAATTTATTCTTCTTTTATAAATCGTATGCGTATGCATTTTTGTTGCAAAGAAATTATAAAAATTATTCAAGACCATGCTCATTTCTATGCAGAAGAAGTCCTTGAAGCATTAGATCTGTAAAATAATGGGCACGGAAATATGCAGCACAGATCGTTTGTTTTTGAATATGATTAAGTGTTTTAAAATGTTCATATTAGTTTTTCTTACGATGGTTGACAAACCTCCTTTGAATTATGTGCAGAAAAGGAACTTTTTCCGCCCTTGTCACGATAATAAATATTCACTAGCAAAATGTTGTGCAAACTTCAGAATGATAGCAAGGCATAAGGGTTTAAATAAAACTGTTCAACAGTTAACTTTCCAACACATTACTAATTTAAAAGAAAAAATAACATGTACTTCACGACAATATCGGATAATGTATGGAGTCTAATAGAGAAAGAAGTACAAAACTAAATTTAACAAATGATTTTGAGGCATTTGCCCAAAAATAAGATGGGTACTAGCTTTATCATAGCCTATGACTTTTCTTTTAGTTTCTTTTGTTTTTCAAGAAATATAATTCGTTTTCTTGTTCTAGCAAATAGTTCTTTTATTAACTCTTTCGTTTGATTCGATGTTGAAACTAAGACTACGATTACTGTAACACATTTTAACGGAAGTTTTGAATTTTCTCAAAAGAACTGTATATCCTCTCTTATTTTTAGACATGTAATCTTATTGGATTGAGAATACAACAAATAAAATGAATCGTAATCTTGGCAATCAATAATATTACTCTTCAGAATGATAGTAAAGGGTTATCTTTCTTCAAAATAAATTCTTTCGGTTCAACTATATTGAAATTACTTTTTAGAAAATTTTTTTGTGTGTAGGATCTTTAGTGATGTTCTTCGTGGTCACTCGATAATGTCTTAACAATTTGAATATTGATATAAAATATTCAATTGTATACCTCTGCATGGGGTTTCTCGGTTGGACGTTTTTGCAATAATGTTTTTCTAAAACTATTGACGTCCTAAAAAACTTAAGATCTTGTGAGTTTTTTTCAAATCTCGATATTTTCTCAGCAAACAATCTTAGAACATACCCTAAATATAGTCTGATTGTTTCAATCGAGAATCCACTATCGCTCTATCAACAGCCTCGGTATATCAGACGAACCTATATATTTTTTATAAACTCGGACTAGTTATCTACTTTCTCAGAATCTGTAAAGTTGAAGATTTATTCTTTTTCTTGTGATCGGGCAGTTTGTTAGCTTTCACTCGAAATAGCTACTGGTTTTACTACTTCATCTAACACACTAATTAAAGGACACCAATCTATATTATTTCTACCTGCTGACAGTAGTAGGTGATGACCAATGTCCTTCGAATTCTTTCACACTGATGACTACTAATCAATATATCGTTATTTTATCAGATCTTAGGAAGACAATAAGTCTCAGAATAATAATATTTATTTAACAACAATAACAATAATTAACAATAGATTTGACAATACGTACCAATCACTTCATGAATAAACAAAGATAATCACTGAAGCTGTAGACACAGCAAGTAAGTAAGGTAGTGTTGGGTAATAAGGCCCACTTAACTTTTGCATTTTTTTTATCCTTTATATTGTATTCAAAAAAATCAGAAACTTGATGAGTTGATTGCTTGTAATGTTTGCCGCTATGTTAACATCAATATTCGCCTCCTTCAATACCTCAGTAACCAAAAAAAGACAAATTTCAAAAACTTGCTAATGTGCCTTATTACCCGCCTATTAGGGTAATAAAGCACACATTAAGTTATGCAGAATTTCGTTTATTTATTGTATATATAAATATATACAGATCATTTTTATTAATCAGAAATAGTAGAAACTCAATGAAACACTTATGAAAAAACAAAAATAAACATTATTTTCTACTAAAAGTGATAAACTTGACAAAATTCAACAAGGAAATTGAATTATAAAAAAAAACTAATAAACTTAATTCTAAGAACATTCCCTACCGTGAAAATTCTTCAGCCGTCAGTCCCATGCAAGTTTCGTGTAAGTTCCACATTCTAGACAATTTCGCATGTTGCCCGCGGGCCTTATTACGCGATCGTTGGTAGGGCCTTATTACCGGGCGAGCACTTTTTCTTAAACATGCAATTTCCAGAAAAATTAACAATTCTTTAAATTCTTTTCTCAGTGTGAAAGATAGTACCAATGTTATAGTAACTGATGGAGCACTATTTGTTTCTTTACGTAAAATAGGTTGAATTAAAAACGACGTCTTACCTTCTTGCGAACTTATAATCTGTGCAGCCGGAAACTGGACATTCACCTAGTGTTGTTAATGGCGAACTGAAGTCAACGATCTTTTAATAAATCTTCACCACTCGGATGATGAAACTAACCATATTGACAGATTTGAAAAAATTTGCCAGTCTTCAAAGAAAAAGACATTGGGTCTTATTTACCGCCGGGCCTGAATTCCCCAACACTACCTTACTTATAGTATAATAGTAAGATTAAATGTTTGAAATTAACAAATAAGAGCGAAGATTGAAAATATTGAACGAGAAAGAAGCAAAGCAAATTGGGTAATGTAGGAATGAAATATACAGGGTGTTTATTAAGTACTTGTTCAAGCTTCGAATAAATATTTTACTAATTTCAAGATGAAAAGTTCATATGGAGATGTGTCCGCTAATGTTTCATTTCGGAAATACAAGGTGTTGAAGTTAAAATTTTATTTTCAGTTATATTGAATTCATTTGCAAAAAATATTTTTTTTTGCATACATTTGGTAAATATGTTTTTTTTAAGAAGAAAAATCAAAATTTGGTATTAATATTTTATGTAACCTCAGAGGGCGCTGCGTACGCTATCATTATTTATTTTAATTTGCCCTAACTTTTTTTACAGTAAACTTTTGGACTTTTTTCTATTTAAATCAACATTTTGTATCTTGAAAATAAATTATTGCTCGATACATCTTCGTAGAAAAAAGGTTTTTTATTTTAGCGAGGTCTATCACATACTCAGTTTGTGTCAAGTTCTGAGCACTTCATATTGAGCCCGAGTTACCCCATAACCTGCATCCTGCATCGATGGAGAAATTTTCAAATTTCTCAAAAACTGTTGCCCCTAGGAAAGTTGTAGGAATAAGATTTGAGTATAAAAAATACCAAAAGTTTACTGTCAAAAAAGTTAGGGCCCTCTAAGTGCTACATAAAATGAATACCAAATTTTGATTTCTCTCCTCAAAAAACACCATTCACCAAATTTTGTGCGAAAAAATTATTTTTTGCAATAGTTATTTAAAATAATTGAAAATGAAATTTCAACTTCAACACGCTCCGAAACGAAATAAACTTTTTATCTTAAAATTAGTCAAAGATATACCTTTTGAAGTTTGAACAAGTACCTAATAAACACCCTGTATGTGTTATCAGTTTATAAACATGATTTGTTTGTTTAATGTTTTCATGCAGGCTATTTGAATAATTTTGTCCCAAGTAGGTTCATATAACTCCTTTGTCCGATGGATTTATTCATTGTCCATGTAACAATCAATTGTTAGTCATGCGTGTGTGGCTTTTAAATTCATTCGTATTTAAGTATTGTTTTATGTTTACTTGTAAATAGAATAATTGCCTGTCATCTGGTATATTCGTTTCGGAATAAAGCAGATCAATGGGATATCTGTTAGGTTTATTTAGCTTTATTCTCAAAAATGTGTTTTGTGATACCTGCAGTTCCAATGTTTTGGAAACAACTCCCCATCCAATTATTCCACAGTTTAAATGAGATTCCACTAGACTTCGGTGTGAGATGATTTTCTCTTTCATATTTATTTATTCTACTATTTTATTATATTTATATAATATGCACCTTACGTACTTAGCTAAATTAATTATTTTATCACCGTCTTTAATGGATTTTATTCTGATTATATTGGCTGCCTTCCACATCAGCATTCATCCATTTAATAACCTTGAAACTTCTATACATTCTCGGCGTATATTCACCTTCATTCTTATCCCGAAAACAAAATTCTAATTAACCTGTAATCTCGGCATCTTCAGTTCAACGATTCGAACAAAAATGTTCATTCCCGCGACCATTCCGAGAACTTCCAATAATAAATATCAAAACCCCGCATTTTATGCACCACATCATCCGAATCGTAAAGACGCCGACCTGAAATTATTTAACTTTTCAACACTCTTTAAGTACTCTATTATCACTATACTCGGCCTCGTCAGACATACACGCGGTTAAAAGCGACAGCAGGCCATGCTAAACAGTCGAAGAATACACGGGAATAAGAGACGGTCTGTTTACTTGGCCTTCCGGAATCTTATCTATACGGTAGCGCAAGAAGATTCCACATCTCTTTAATGTGGAATTGGTGTCTTTAGTAGCTGGGTAAGGCAATAGATGGCCACCCAGGTTTGGCTGATATGAGTTCTTACCTCTAGCTTGGGAGTCATAAGAATTTTTTTGAATTTGAGAGAACTAGATTATTCTAATAAATTATTACCAATTTGCAGCGGCTTATGACTGGTTTTTTAAGACAATTGACGAACTCCAGTGGTGGTTTTCATTGGAAAAACTTTTTTCAAACTTTTGTAAATCCTGCCACCGTGAATAACTTTTGGAACAATGATTTTCAGAAAAAATTAAAAACTATGTTGACAATAGTATACAGGCGGACACATTTTGACATATTCATATATGATGTAACTTCCCTATCGCACCCCCAGAGCATGTCACCAATTTTTCAAAATTGAATATCCTTTTTTTTGCATTATCAAATGCTTCGTGAATGAGTAGATTTCTACAAAGTATTATACATATGGTCTGAAGCTTATAGTTCAGGAGCTACAAATTGTTTGAGTTTAAAACGAGCCACTTTGTGAAACTTTTGAAGCAATAATCAGCAGGAAAAATGCACATTTGACAAGTTATATAAAGGATACCACATTTTGACATATTCGTTTTAGAGACAAATGTGGAAGCAATAGATCAGAAAAAGAGATTTTTTATTAAATTCTTTAATCGAAATCTGATGACTTGACAATGAGAAGAGAAAAAATTCCATAGTAAATGGAAAACTTTTCCTCCAACCTTCATTGCCACCCTTAGTTGGTTGAGAATCTCGAGGGTTATTTCTCTGCAATTCCTCGTGATATTCTCTCTCAAATCTTCTAATGTTGTTGGTTCTAATTCGTACATTTTAGACTCAAAATTATCTCATAGAAAGAAATCTAGAGTAGTGAGATCCGGGGACCTTGGTGGTCATTTCTTAGGACCTCTTCTGCCAATTCAGCGACCGGGAAGCTGGTCATGCAAAAATTGTCGCACTGTAGCTGCATAATGAGGAGGTACACCATCCTGCTGAAAAACCATTTTGTTTTGCCCTATTGATGCACGGTATTATTCGATTTTTTAACATATCCAATTATTTCTCACTATTCAATTTATCATCGATGAAAAATGGTCCTATGATGTAGTCACCCAAAACTCCTGCCTGATCATTCAGTTGTTGAGGTCGTTGGGTTTGAACTCGACGGTATAAATGAGGATTCGTATCACTCCAATATTGGCAAATTTGCCGATTCAACATTCCATTCAAACTGAACTTCCATTCATCTGAAAAAACAAATTTTATACAAAAATTCTGTTGCAAGTTGATCCGTTCCGTGAGGATTTCACATACATAACTCGATTTGTCTATCGAAATTAATTCATGTACTAGTCTAATCTTATATGGATGAAATTTGTACATGTGAAAGATCCTGAAAACAGTTGTACGAGTAATTCCTAATTCACAAGATAATTTAGTGAGAGATTGCGTATTTTCCATTAGTCCAACGTGGCCTAAAACTGCAATAAAAATGGCATCATCGTTGACAATGATTATCATTGAACATACGCTTAGCAGCTCTAGCACTATTTCCATTCTGGTAGAACAAACTCACTATGTCAATCCGTTCTCGAAGCGTATAAATCATTGCTTCTCAAGAATTCACAAAAACAGAAACACCAATGGTAATTTCAACTGGTAAGTAATGGTTATTGTAGAATGATAAAAATACAAAATAAATAAAACCTAGCTAACTGATGGTACAGAAGTTCATTCAGGGTCGCTCGTTTTCAACTCAAATAATTTGTAGCTCCCGAACTATAAGCTTCACACCATATGTACCTACTATTATACTCTGTTGAAATCTGCTCATCATGGAGCATCTGATACTGCAAAAATATATAGGGTATGGATCACAAAAAAATGATGACATGCTCTTGGGGTGCGATCGGGAAAGTTACATCAAATATGAATATGTCAAAATGAGTCTCCCTGTATACCATTGTTGATGTGTTTTTACGTTTCCTGCAAATCATTGTTTCCAAATTTATTCACGGTGGCTCATTAACTAACTATAAGCTTCAGACCATATGTATTAGATTTTGTTGAAATCTGCTCATCATGGAGCAACTGTTAATGCAAACAAATATAGGGGTGATCCATTTAAAAAAAATTGGTGACATGCCCGGGGGTGCGACAGGGAAAGTTATACCATATGTGAATATGTCAAAGTCTGTCGCCCTGTATACTATTGTTGACATGTTTTTTAATTTTTCCTGTAAATTCTTATTTCGAAAGTTATTCAGGTTGGCTCGTTTTGAATGGAATGCACTGTATATTATTATAACTTATTCATGAAATTACAAATTGCTCCACCAGTTTAATATGAGTTTATGGATTCCATTACTGTATAGAGTCTGTTTTTATCATGCTGAGAGCAAATCAATCAATTAATTTTGTATCATAATTCATTCGGGAGTTCAGACTTTCCAAAATAGTATATTGTACAATGATCATGAAATGACATACATTTCCCACGAGTAGGCAATGGGTCATTTCATGCTCGTTGTACACTATACTTTTTCTACGACCACCTGAATCATTAACAAATCTGTAATATCTTTAATAATCCTTTTTATGATAAACTCTCCTGCAGTCATTTTTACATGGTTTAGATATTTTTTTCTTTCTTCACCCGTTGAATGAAACATCTTTTTTTTTTTTTGTACACCTACCTACCTACCTACCTACGTCGTGAAACAATTTTGACAACTTGGAAATAAAAAACTTTATGAAGAAAAAATCAAGCACTAATCGATTTCATAAAATGAAAAAAAAAATGTGGCTGCGTTGATTTGAACCCTCGCTCCCACCATTCAAAGTCCATGTGTCATCTGAATCAACACTCGTCGTTACTAGAGCACATAATAATTTGTTCAAATTAACTGCTATATAGAAAGTATCTGTCAACTATTCAAAAATATAGAATCCGATTGTAATCAATATTTTTATTTAAATTATTCTGGTTTTATGAAAAGAAAATCATACCTTTGTCAGAAGATAGGCATTATCAGGAGCTTCGGATATGAATCTATTAATTTGATTGTTAAATCATCCTCACTATCGCTAATCATTTTTAATAACTTTTTTTCAATCGAATTTTGTAACTATCTACTGATGTGAAATGTCAAATTATTTGACAGACGTAAACAAACTTGATTCGATATTATTTATGTTCATAAAATTTGTTAATACCTACCTATAATGACAGTCTAGTAGTTCATGAAAGTCGTAGGAAATGAAATATTTTGATACAGCTAGCCCGTGGGAAATGAAAATCGGTGTTACAACGTGGTAGGTTTCTTAATCGAAGACGCAATTGAAATGTTAATTTTTCTTGATGGTCGTAGAAAAAAGAGTATTTTCGTGTCCAGTCACTGAGGAATGAAATTCTGAGGCCAACAATACGATGGGATATTGTAGAAATAAGGTGATTTAGGTCGATCAATATTGGATGAAATATTTTTCATAATTTTATTGATTAACCTATTATTTTTATTCAGGTCTAAACCTGGTACGAATAATCATTATTATCATGTCGATAACTAGCTCGTATTATTATTCGTAATAAATCAATACAAATTATTATTAATAGCAGTTATTATCATTCTCTGCCTTTTATTAACAAAAATGTTATGGAAATTTGTAGAAAAGCTCTCAAAGATCGCATCAAATCAAATAAAATCCTTTTTCCCGCTGCCGACACTGTAAATAGTCCATACATGCTTAGCAACAAAACAGGTAAATGGCCTATATCATTCGTTTACTAATTCATCTTGACAACGGAACTTAATAGTGTCATTTACATGCCTAGAGTAATAATGACTTTGACTTTGACAAGTAATACCTTCAGCTTCATTCATATCAATTTTTAGGTTATGAGACCTTTTGAATATTATTGTTGTCTGCTTATTCGGTAACTTAGTTACACGCACAAGCAACTTAGAATGAAATAGCGAACGAATAATCATGAAGGAAGGGTAAGAAAACAAACTTCAATTCAGGCAAATTTTGAGAAATGTCAACAAGCAGCGGGAAAACGTAATAAGTAACACGGAATGTATCGACTGTTATCATCCTCGGCAAGCGACAAGCCTCGGCTTTGCCTCGGCTCGTACTCGCTCACCTCGAATGTTAACACTTCTTTACATTCCTTGTTACTTAAATAACTATTATTTCCTTCAAATGACAAAAATTTTAATTTTGTAAAGGAATAGTCAAAATATGACAACAGCTTGTTACATTCTTATATGTCCGCAAGTTTTTCATGATGGTGTGACACCTTCATTATAGATATATCCTTTTATCCATGTAGTTATTCACGTAACTATATTTTTTAATATCAAGCCAATAAATGTTCTAGAATTGGATCATTTAACGCTGCATATATGGAATAAAATAAATAATCACTTATACATGTACATTATGTGTGAAATATCATAGCGATAACTGCGCCCTCAGTGTGTAAAAAATGCAAACTCTCAAATAATGCGCCGTTACTATTCTGAAGCCATTTCGAAGTGATAATATTCTTGTAGGGATCGTATTATGATGTCCTACCGGATATCCATCTACATAACACTTGAAAAGCTCTTAATTTGATTAGATGTTATCGATTGAGCGGGTCTGATTTAGGTCGCAGCATTTTCCTTCTACAAATAAAGAGAGATGTTCAACCTTCGGCATCTCAGTACAAAAAATGATTACTTATCTTACAGGGTAAGTCAGAAATTGGGAGAATTCTTTCATTATTATTTCTATACATATTCTTTTTTTTTCGACATTTCTATCATGAGATTGTTTATCATGAATCTACTCTACTGCTTATAGAGAGTTTCCCATAAACCAAAAGTTCAATCATTTCGAAAGCTATTTCTGACGATCAAAATAAGAAGAAATCATCTCCTTGGTACGACCATGAAGGTTTTGCTCTTACAAAGAAGCGAGATGAAGCGTACAAAGGTTTCAATAATAGTTTAAATGTAAATGATGAACAACTCAAAGGGGCTATCTACAAGAGTTAACGAAAAGAAGTGGGGTAATATGCTCAAAATAAAAAATCAAAGTACTATGAACAAAACATTGACAATTATTCACACGATTCGATAAAAATGTGGAAAACATTGAAAAGTTTAGTCAAACCTGAAAATAGTACTATATCCAAAGAAATCATACTTGTTGAACAGGTGATCGTTACAAACTACGATGAAGGCCATGAAGCTGAAATGTTCAAACAATATTTTCATTGAAAGCATAATGAATATTAAAGAAACATTGCAACCAGCTAGGTCTTGGACTTGGGCTGATCTTCCAGTTATTCAAAGTAAATTATCTGAGTTTTCGGTCAATAGGTATGTCCACTAATTTTTAATTATATTGTATTTCGACAGTTATTCCTCTCTAAAAACAAATTACCAGCACAAACAGTCTCAAAAATGAAAATGCGATTAAATAAACGCAAAACAAATATGATGAAATCAGCGAGGCTGGAAAACGTACCCTGCACGAGGCTAGCAGCGATCGACGTCATTTCTTTGATAGTGTGAGCGGAGTGCTTTATAATACCGCGCGCTTTTATGTGTTGAACATTTACATCTGTGATAATGAGAGGTGTTTGTTCCTGGGTGTGTTAACACATCCAAAAATAATATGGAGAAAATATTCATAACAGTTCCACGGAATCTTTCAAAAAAAGAAAGAAATGGTTTACTGCTGTGAGAAGGAAGAGATAAAAGTACTGTCGGTGAAAACAGTTTTTTTTTGTTATGAAGATCATTTCAACGTGAGTTGGGGTATTTGTTAGTATTACTAACGAAATATTAAATAATTTAAAGTTTACAGCTTGCAGAAGATATGGAGAACTATGAAGAATCATAAGTTTAGTAAAGGTAAAGCTCGAATGGAGCCGGGAGTAGTCCCGCATATTTTCAGTTGGCAGGCGGATGAAAAAACAACCACTTCCCGAGATACAATCAAGAAAAAGGAACATTTCTGAAATTTTGAATGAATCTGAATTGAATATACTGAATTGAATTATTATTATTGAATATACTGGAGTTTTATCCCAACATCAAATCATTATTTTAACACCTCGACACCTGTTTCAATCACGAGGAAGATTAAACTAAGTTTAATCTCAGATTAACCTCAGTTTAATCTTACGGACGAGGTGTTATTACAATACCAAATTCCAAACAGTGTATTACAATCATTATTAGCAAAGATCATGAACTGCGGTTTGAATTATAAAAATACTTTACTATTTACCACTTTTTTTTAAATTTCAGCCTATATTATCACGATATCCAAGCAAACTAAAATCGAAGTAAATCAAACATTGTCATTAGCTACTGATTTTGAAAAATATGTTATTTTAATAAACACGGAAGTGCCATACAGTTTTATTCAGAAATTGCCATACCTCAACTAACTTATTATATTGTCGCTAGTTCGCCTGAAATATAGATTTTTACACTCCTATGACAAAATTTATGTAAAAGTTGAATATGATTTAAAAACAAATGTTCATATTAGCATTACTATTATTGGTAGCAGGATCACTATGTAGTATGTGCCATACAATGTATCTTATTGTTTAGCCTTTACTTGTTTGCGTTTGATTCAGGTTTTTGCACTCTGTTAAAAAATCAGACACCATAACATCTACTGTTGGTGAATTATGGGAATCGGCCTTTTGAAAACCCTCTTCCATCATACAGTAGTCAGTAGAACAATTAACTAAGTAAACAAGGATACGGCTTTATTTCGAAAGAAATGCCAGCGTTCAATGCGAAGCGGGACTCATGATCGAATCGCTGACGTCACGCCAATCGGAGAGCGTTTCGTGCATTCAAACGAATGCAGCAATTTCACATGAGTATTATGGGCTAACGCCTTTCTGGAATTGCATTAAACTTCACAGATCTAATTCTAAGGTAATAATGTATGGTTTCATTGTATTTATGCGCGGTTTTATTTTTTTGTGAACATCCCTATTGTTAACAGCTTGAATAACATCAGAAACTCGATCTTTACTAATAACAAAGTCTTAAAAAGCTTTTTTTCAGTAACTGGTCATGTTTCAGATTATGTCAATACATCTCTAAGAATTGGGCAGTTTTCTCAACAGCTCAAAGTTAGTGGTCCCTGTGCCAAAAATTGATGATACCAATGTTAACTTTCGGCCAAATAATACCCTAACACCACTTGGAGAAGTACTTGAACTTGCAGCCTATAAACAAATTTGTGCGTATATCGAAGAAAACAAGGTTACTCATGGATTATCAATAGGGATTTAGAGCAATTCATTCTTGTGAAACTGCATTACAACTCACTTTGTCAAAGTGGAAACTATTAATAGATAACAACAAAATTGTTGTTGCAGTACTTGATTTCGAAAGTGCATTTGAAACCATTGACTTTGAGAAGAATGGATAGTTCGAATTCTATGGTATATCTGGGAAGATTCTTCAATGGTTCAAGAGTTACTTGTCCCACAGATCGCAGAGAACCAAAGTTAAAAATTTTCTATCTAGTGAGAGAGCTATTAACACAGGGGTACCTCAAGGGAGCGTTTTGGTTCCTCTTTTGTTCATATTAAATCTAAACGTTATCAACTATATCAAGAACTGTGAATTCGCCAATCTCTTTGCTGATGATACCCTGCCCGCAGCAAGTGATAATAACCTCAACATTTTTAAATGTAAATAAGCTCAAGCTAAATGTCACCAAAACAAAAGCAATGATTTTAACTACTCATTATTAGTACAACCAGATTGATAAGAATATAATGAACATCAGTATACATGGGGAGAGAATTGATTTCACTGAGTGCAATAAACTCTTTATTGCACTCTTTATTGCGTCAAATCGACGCCATATTTAGCCCATTTTCTATTAAATTTTAAACAGTTGCATATTTTATATTATTGTCAATCATATTCATTACATACTGGGATTACAACATTATTAGAAAATGCAATTCAATAAAAAATAAAATTTGTTTCTTTGAATATTATTATATTACTTTTAGCAACTAGATTCGACCAAATAATGTCTTCCTTACACTTCAGTACCACCTAAATGAAACAGTTTTTGGTTTTTGCACAAACGTAGAAAAAATATGGTATGCAACTCGTGCAAAAATTGTTTATTGCACTCGACATGTTGTCCAACTCGGCCTGACGGCCTCGTCGGACAATTTTACATCGAGTGCAATAAACACTTAGGTACTTTTTGCACTCGTTGCATAAATAACTATAGTGGATGCCAATAATCTAGCTGCTTTACAAAGGTTGCAAAATAGAGGAATGCGAGTACTTCTTAAATGCAATAAACTCACACTGAACACTGAGCTGGTTGACTGTAAAGCTCTTTTATTTTTCTATGATTGTCAGAAACAAAATTCTATTTGGTAATGTCCCGTCTTATTTTGATGATTTCATTACTTACCAACGTAAAATACATAATTGTTGCACAAGTGGCTCCAAGAGTCTTTGCGTTTCTGGAACAAAGTATTCAAGAACTAGGAGCTCCATATTTCATAACTCTTAGACTATAACAAATTACCCCATGAAGTAAAACAGTGCCATATTCTATTGAATTTTAAAAAAGCATTAGCTTGTCACTTGAAAAGTCAATATATATCTTCCCATTGTTTCTATTCTTTCATTGTTTTGATTTTTGCCATCTTCTTTTACGAATTGACATAATTTTTATTATCATTGAAATAATTGTCTTATTGGCCTATACTTTATGACACTATTTTTCAGCATGGAAAATTATTTACTAAGAACTCAGTTTAAATTCAAGATGATGGATTATCGACAGTTTATTCCAATTTTGATGAAGTAGATACTTCACCTAATTGGTGAAGTTATGAGCCCTTTGGATATTAGTTAAATTTGTTTTTATAGAACATTACGAGGAACATTACTTGTAAGTATTAGATATAAATTGAAGAGAAGGCAGAATACTCGAACTTAACTCAAAACTCGCCTGTTCCCAACTATTTGAAAACATTTACGAACCGAAATTTCCTGCGAGATCTGATTCACTCACAGCTGAAAATTATGGCACAATAATAGTCATTTCCAGTATTGGGAAAACCATTTCCACGTTTTTGTTCGAAGTCAAACTACTCACCGACTCTGCCTGATAATGCAAGTCAAAAGTTCTAGCACTCTTTAACTTTTCACCCGAATTAAACAAACCCCAATCATTCTAATCACATTCTAATTGCCAACAGACACTTTTGAGAGAAATGTCACCATCGGCATATTTGTGGGCGAGATCCAGGATTCCTAAACCCCCTAAAAAGCATCATTCCGCTTCTCTCGTCTCTACTCGGCGCTAAATAACCGCAACGGAAGTAAAGACATCGATCCCTCTCTTCCGTCTTACTTCCTCTAACACCGCCGTGCCTCACACGAAATTCGTCTCGATGACAGTGCTGGCGCCCTCTAGAGATAAAGCGAGGAATTTCATTTGATGGTTCGAGAGTTCAATTCGTCTGTGTTTCGAAAAAATGTTTTGCGAGATGACTACTTTTGGGATATCTTTTCTGAAATACGGGATTATTTTTATTCGCAAACCGCCTATCGGGCATAGAAAGGCTGATAAAAACTAAAAGAACCTTCATACTGGAAAAAAGGCATTTTCATGCGTACTTTGCATGTGCAATGTGCAATTGAAGGAAAATAAATAACGGATTTAGTTTCATCAAATTTCAACACCCTATAGGTATTTCAAGAATTAAGCGGTTGCGGACATATGTTGATATGAAGAATTTTTTTTCAATCGTCAATGGTTTATCTCCCGTAAGGATCAGCATTCAATTATGGAACAACCGGTATTGCCATATGATTTTTTTTTGTTCTGCATCTATTGTAATAATTGTTTTCATGAAATTTTGATAAATAACCCAGGTAGCACATCATATCGGCTGAATCTTGGTTCCATATTGGGCCAATATAGATATATTGTAAATGAAAAATCAATATTGGTCCAATATGGGTGAATATTCAAAAAACAATATTATATTAATAATATTGGTGGAATATTGGTTGAACTAGTTTTGAATGTAGATTATCACACGAAATATTGGGTCAATATTGGTTGAATAATTTCTACCAATATCTATAATACAATATTGGTTATATATTGTTTTCCACATCTAGAATTAATATTGCAATCCAAATATTCCAGTCATATCGATTATAGGAGAAAAAAACTATATTGTATTTTCAAGTTTGTTAGAATATTGGTTGAATATCATTTCCACTTTATTTGAGAAATTGTAATAACTCATATTGAGTCAATATTGGTTGAACGATATTTACCAATATCAATAAAACAATATTGTCTTCACATCGTTTTTAACATCTAGAATAAATATCGCAATCCCAATATTCCCCTAATATCGATTCTGGTAATAAAAACTATATTGTATCACCAAGTGTGATTACACATTGGTTGAATATCATTTCGCCAATATTCAACAAAACTTATTAATTAATATTGGTTCAATAATATTTATCGATATCGTTAAAACAATATTGTCTTTATATTGTTTCCAACATCTAGATTGAGATGAAATTTGAATATTGGCCGAATATTCAATGAAACATATTGAAATTATATCATGATCAAACTTGGATAAAAATCCGCTAGGTGGCTCTACATATAGAACGTCTTCTAAAACCTACGAAAGTATATTTAATACTTCCCTTAGCTTGTTTTCAAGACAGCTCACTCAGCGGTTATGGCGATCAAAAGGCAGACTCTGGTGTCACCTTCATCAATTAAAGGACATTTAATAATTTACTAAGGTATATTGACATCCACCAATATATTCAAATGATATTGTAACAATATCGATAAATATTGTACAAATATCGATAAATATTCTACCAATATCGATAAATATTGTACCGATATCGATAAATATTTTGAGGCCATTATTGCTTCAAGAATATTACACCAAAACTATTTCTAAAATATTCAAACAATAATCGACCAATATCGCAAAATGTTCACATTCTACTTCTCGACAATATAACTTTTGAATATTGTGCCAATATTGTCAGAATATTGTATCAGCTATATTGTACCAATATCGCCGAACATTTTGAGGACAATATTAGTTCAAGAATATTTCGCCAATATTATTCAAGTAATATTGGACCAATATCGCTGAATGTTCACATTTTTTTTCTCGCCAATATTGCATTTCAAATATTTCGCCAATATGTTCACAATATTGTATCAATATTTTACCAATATAGGTGTGCTACTTGGGAAAGTAAATTTCAAAACTTTCCACAAACACAAAAATAGAAATAAACACCTTGGCAAACGATAGCAACAATGACTTGTGACGTACGATTAGGAATTTAAGAACAGTATAGCCCCAATCATTCATAACCAGACTTGAATGTATAAAATCATTGTTAAACAGGGTGTCAATTTGAAAACTTCCCACCATCAGTATCTTCCCTCCAGTAAATAATCTAAGAAATCGAAAAAAACAGTTCAATTTATTTTCAAATCATTTTAATTTTGAAGTGAATATTTTGTAGCCCTCGTGGTTTAATCCCCCAGGAGGGGTAGAGGGTCAAGTAGGACATCACTTTGATAAGCGTTTAATTCTCTTTCCAATGGTACCTACCCTAACTTATTATTTTTCGATGATCAGTTTCCGAAAAATAAAAACAGAAGTAATTAGAACTTGCCTACACTGAGATGTATTATTGTGTTGACACTCCTTTTAATAGAATTGGGTAGAAGAGTGGGTTGCACCGTTCTAACACTTGAATTAATTAATTCCACACGTGTGATTTTTTATTGGTTTAATATTTTCCTTTCACAAAGAAATATTTCAATTTGCAAGAAAGAAATTTGAAACATGGGATATAAACTGTTCAAAATGTTATCCATTTATCTCTAAACAGTAATAGAATTGACCGGCATGCTGCTGTTATTCGTCGTTTAAGTTCATCAATTTCAGGAGGTTGTGTTTTATAAAGATGTCCCCAAATAAAAAATCTCAGGGAGTTAAATCCGGTGATTTTGGAGGCCATAGAACTGATTCCCTTCTGCCAATCCATCTTACCGGGAATTTCTTGTTGACTCCTCGTTCTATTTAATTTTCTGAGGATAACATCTACCCCTCCTAGGGGGTTAAACCAAGATAGCTGAAAATATTCATTACAAGTGTACTGCTTGAAAATAAAATTAACGTGTTTTCTCGATTTTTCATATTTACTGTGAGGAAGATATCAATGGTGGGAAGTTTTCAAATTGACACCCTGAATATGATTGTTAATGGAATTAGAATTAAAACAAGATTATATAAAATAATAAAGATTTATATTTTAATAATTAATTAAATAAAAACTTTTTTATATACGTTTTAAAACGGAAAAAAGAAATAAAATAATATCTCTTCGCCCCATAAAGATTCCTAACCACATACAGATTGCTCCGATTTTTTTGAAATTGTTATTGTAATAGCTATAAAACTTATATGTACTGGTATACTTGTAAAATTCGAAAATAAAAACGTGTATGGGGGAATGCAATAGATAATAGTAAGTAGTGTTTGTTGGGAGTAGACAACAGTTCATATCATTTGCAGTGCAACAAAATTGTTAGTGACTTATGAAAACTGTTGATGCAGCAGTCACCTATTACATGCGCACCTCGTTTTTTTCGTTTCAAATCTCACCAATATTTTCATAGCTATTGAAAATTTACAATCAGAAATTTTCAGAAATATATGTATAGGCTTATGAATCTGTAAAGGGTTAATAATCTGTTTGGGGCGAAGATAAATTATTTTATTCTTTTTATTTCTTATCTTTAAATTTAATTTTATTTTCTACTTCTCACTCTTAGGTAAAGTTCGTTACCTAACTGGGAAGTTAGTTTATAACCGATTGCAAAATAATTATTATATTATCATTTCACCCAATTCGGAGCTATGTTTGAAATTATTTTAAAATCTATCTACATTTTTCTATAACATTTTCACCGACCTGTCAAAATTCATTATTAATAATATCATGTTATTATTAACATATTATGTACCTATGCAATAAAAACATTTCGACGCCATCAAGTAATCATTAGAGGTGTGTACTGGAGATTAAGATGTACCCCAATATCCACATTATTTAAAACGATTTCTTTTTAACAAAAGTAAGTACCCAAATGCATGTGACAGAGATTGATTTTTAATTGGTCTACAGAAGAACAAATGGCTTGTTTTCATTATACACCTCTTTTGTGCAAAAAAACTCTATCACATACATGTGATCCACTCCAAAGATCAAGCCATAAGATGAGATAAGTGAGCATGAGCAAAGTATTAGGTTTTCAACACTGCAATGTCTACGGAGTCGTTGAGGTAACATTTTATTCAAGTTTTTGACAGTACCAACTGAAAATATGACTTTCAAAATTTAACCTACTATACATTTCGACACCTTAGAATTTAGTTTTACAATGTATGGAAACTGATCTGTCACCGATGTTCATCTTATTGCAAAGGATTCCTAAACTAAACTACACTAATACCGATTCTTATATTTCTAGTAGAAAAGTTGAATACTTGGACTCTGTCATTAATCGCAAACTTGACTAACTTGAAGAGTTCTTCCTGCCAAGAAGGATTTGAATAGCTGAGAAGGTGATCAAGCCTTCTCAAACCTAGGAGAGATCAAAGTATTTATGGCCATCAATATTTCTTCTTTGATTACATGATCAATCAAACTCTCTTGGTGAAAATCACACAAGTTGAGCATGTTCTTCAGAAAATCAGGTAGACTTGCATATCAATACTTTTTAAAAAGTGATAACCGTGATATTATACAGTTATTTCAGAAGAATTTTTATGGGCTGGCCTGATATATGCATTTTTCAGATTTTCTGGGACGATACTTATCAAAAAACATGTAATAGTCAATTTTGCTAGTGGTTTTGATATTTGATCCACACAGTTTTGATATCTGTCCAGAATTTGATTATAAGATTTTTAATGAACATCAACTTTAGTTCCGTTGGTCTCAGATAAAAGTAAGTTTTAGGCTGAAACATAAATTGTTTTAAAAAGATGCATGTGATTTCCTCTGGTTTAAAAAATAGTTGATGATGACTGTCAACCATTACAGCTTAGAGAAACACTTGTGGATCCAATTTTCTGCTGGAATATCAGAATTTAAAAATAAACTATGGGAAGTTATTTTCCTAAGTATTATTTATACGAAGTATATGAAGTTTAATAATATAAACCTGTGTCACACAAACGCAGCTCTTTGGATACTTCATTATTGAAAGTTTTAGTTTGGAAAAGGTCGAGTAAAAATGACAGTACAAAGTAGAAAGATAGAAATAATATAAGGTATATCGGTATTGTTCCTACTCACCAGGTTGGACCTCGTGTACTTAGAAATTTTTTTGTTGGTATGAGGTGCTTTTGGGATCCTGAAAAAAGGCACACCCTGCAAAAGAATAACCGATTCTCGGAAATCTGAAGGGTGAGGACGTCTAACAAATAAATGAATTTTTGTCCCTCCATTTACCAGCATACGACCAAAACCTTAATTTAGATGGCATATATTGCAGATATTTTCTACTAATATTTTCATTTCATTTCATTTCATCAACCGGTTTGTCGTGATCAAAAACATCGGTATTAAAATACTGCAACGAAAGAACTGACATCGGCACCGCAAGCTACAAACAATAAATATTATTTATATTTCTATAAAATCACCTCTCGGTGTGAGGTGCAAAATATTAATATAATTCTTTCTTCAAAAATAATTAGCAAGTCTTCACGCCAGGAACCATAGGCGTGCGTACTTGAGAGTTGTATCGAGTATAAAAATTGTATATACTGTCTTTCCTGAAGATAAATAAATACCCGAGTAATTCTCGCTATGTAAAATCCTAAAAATCAGTCAGCTTCAATTCTGATACCAATAAATTTGACAGATCAATACCAGACGGTCTAAAATCCTTACTACATGTGAAGATCTGAATATGAACATGAAATAGAAACGGAATTTTTAATATTTTTACTGTATGAAAAATTTCGAAAAAATCTGATGAAGTAACTATTCGATTTCGTCTAAACATTACGAAAAACGCCTCCTGTTGCATTACGCCCTGGTTCCGTATTATCCACAACATGGCGCATAGATTTCTGAGACAGGAAACAATTAGGAAGCATACACATAGCAGCGTTTTGTGTTCATAAGTTTTATTTAGAGGTCGCGGTACTGGAGCGTTTGCCTCTCATCCAGAGGGTTCGGGTTCGATCCCACCTAATATCACGGGGAACCAATTCACTTTCACTTAAGCTGTAGGTCTTGAATCTCTCTTGCTCGCATAAGCTTTGCTTATGAGGAGTATCCTTTCCATTGTTCTTTGGTCGGAATAGTATGAGCAAACTCTCTATTCCATCGCAGACTATCTTTTACGCTTTTCACTGCGCAAATAGGAATCTCCTGCACCGCCCACTTCACGATTTGTTAACCCAGACTCCCGAGTCCCGCATTCTCAAATGGGCTGCTATTGCCTCCTTCTTGATCCAGACTTCTCATCAGTTGCCATAGGATTGCTACCGACTTTCGAATTAGCCATCTAAATGAAGCGTCCATGGAAGTTTGGAGTCCAGGACCAACCCCAGGTATTTGACCTACTGGGCTAGCTCAAGTTGTTGGCCAAACATGATAGGTGGTCTCTATTCCTTCGAATGGAGAACAGAATCATCTTTTTCAGTCGGATGTACTGAGAGCCCTGCTTCACCGCACCACCTTTCAATTATTCTGCATATGATCGCAGATAACTTCGATGAATCTTCCGCTGACTAGGACAACTACATCTTTTGCTTATGCTTGTCCTCGAAACCTTCATATGTGAGTTAACCCAATATTTCGTCCATGACTGAGCTCCATAGATGGAGAGAGAGGGAGCTTTCCTGAGTCCTCCCTCCCCACCTCGGCTTGAAGTCTGAGGTTCTCCAGGAATATAAATCTAACCCAACAACCTACATTATGAAAACTTTTGAATATTTCTTTAAATATATTCCAGTTAGCTTGAAAACTCCAATAATATTTATATTTGAATATTTAAATATGTGTTTGTCGTCATTTGTGTATTGTCGGTATTTTGACTGCCAAGATATTAGACTGTCGGGTTTATAGGTGCCACCCATTTTGCTCGATCTACCGAAAGTTCATGGCGATGATCAATCAGCTTCAGAGGAAGAAAGCCACCAGATCTTGCGTTATTCAAGAAATAGAATAGACAATGATAAAAATAATACATTTCAGCTAGGAAGAAAGCAAATTTCGTCTCAATACAGGGTGTTTCATAATAAATGCGCAGGACTTCCGGATGTTATAGCTCGTTCAAAAATATGAAAAAAAGTTTCTATGAACTTACCCTCTAAAATTCAACATTTTCGAGATAGAGGGTGTTGAAATTTAAAAAAAAATTATAGTTTTTTGCAAATATCTCTGGAACCGTTTATCGCACAAAAAACAGATTTTGAAAGCATTTTCTACTCATAATAAGCTATGTTTTGTGCAGATTTTTTATTTTTTAAAATTCATAATTGGTGATGATTTTGAAGGGGTAGTGAGTTTTTTCTTCTCCAACTTCTACGCCACTGCAAAAAGTATAATTTTGAGCCGCCTACTTGAGCCGCCAATGTTTTCTACACAAAAAAGGTACTCTTGGTCATAAGCTCTAAAGTTGACCGTTTTCAAGAAAAATCAACTTTCATGTTGAAAAACATGGTAAATGTTTTTAAATAATTTTTTTCCTAATTATACAAAATTTATTTAAACGTTAGGACAAGTAACAAAACCAAACGTTGACTTCTTAATTTCAAAATAAAAAAAATAGTTGAATTGTTGGAAATGTCCGCCGTTAGCTTCAATGCACGCAGCAATTTTTCGAGGAAAAAACATTATTCAAACAACATGAAAGTTGATTTTTCTTGAAAACGGTCAACTTTAGAGCTTATGACCAAGAATACCTTTTTTGTGTAGAAAACATTGGCGCTTCATATAGGAGGATCAAAACTGTACTTTTTCCAGTGGCGTAGAAGTTGGAGTAAAAAACACACACTACCCCTTCAAAATTTTCACCAATTATGAATTAGAAAAAATAAAAAATCCGCACAAAATATAGCTAATTATGAGTAGAAAATGTCTACGAAATATGTTTTCTATGCGATAAACGGTTCCAGAGATATTCGCAAAAACGATTATGTTTTTTAAATTTCAACACCCTGTATCTCGAAACTGGTGCTAGAGGGTAAGTTAATAGAAACTTTTTTTCATATTTTTGGATGAGCTATCATATTTATTTATTCATTTACTTATTTAATTACACATTGTTCTACAGGTTACACCCAACTACAGAACAGGGATACAGGTAAAATTGAATTAGAATACAATTTAATAAAATGACAATATCAAAATTACAATTAATAACGAGAAAACAATACATACGGAATCAACAGAGTTAAAATAAATCACAGACGTATTATAATAAAAAGAGATATAAAAAGCAAGCAAACATAACTTGCTGAATTGCATTTTTCGACAACTTCGACACTAAGTCCTGCGCATTTATTATGAAACACCCTGTATATCACCATGATTTTGAAATAACATAAGATTCTAATATATTAAGTTCAGATATTCGTATTAATATAGGTAACCAGATTAGCGTAAACCACAATGCCGCTAATTGAACATTCCGTAGAGGTCTTGCAATGTCTAAGGTCCAACCAAGGTAGTGAAAATTCATAAATTCATATGTGTAACTGGCCACTCGGGGTTTTATATAATTTGGATTTTTATTTAAAGCTTCCATTATCACATAAATTGTCTACATTCAGATCAATGCCTTTAGAATTTATTCATCTGGCAAAACCTTTCAAGAAGGGACAAAAGTAGTTAGAGCAGATCGTGAGAAGTGCACAAAATCATATCAAATAAACACCAGAAAACGATCAGGGGTGAATTGTATGTTTGTATTGTAAAGTTTACTATCGACAAATAATAAAAATTATTTTTCTAAATTTGAAAAAAGCACTCTTCGATCGATTAAGTGGTTTATCCCCATGGTATTGATAATTCAGCGTTACAAAAAGTGCCCTTAGCAAGAAAATATATTTACTTTATTGATTATCATTTATAATCGTATGGCATAAATGAGAAACTAAGTAGTATCAAAATTGGTTAATTTTAATGATGAAATTGGTTGACGGAGGTAGAAGAAGGTAGACATGCTATCGCAGACTCTTCTCTGGTCTTTTTGAAGATCTAAAATTATTGCTGTATCTCTTTAGATGTAGCCAGCGACTTGGTTACAAAACATTGAATTTTCTATAATTCACAAGAAGTTAATTAGATAATGTATTGGACATACCAACTTTTCGCAGTAAAAACTCTAAATGAAAGTGGAAACTTTATCAAAACCAATTTTGTGTTTCAGGAGTGAAAGAGAAATAGAAATGATGAGGACAAATGCAGGTAGAGAATTTGTTTTTCACTATTAAGAGATAGAGATAACATCATTCATTAGTTACAGTAGTTGGAAAAATGTTATCCAACACAAAACCGAAATTCGTTAAAATTGTAATAGGGTAAATATAGATATATATTGAATAGTTTTTGTAGCAAATAAATCATTCGAACTCGAAAGAATTCCAAGAGTGATGATATTGTCAATTCTAATAGTCGGTGTTAATCCGTGCTTACGACAGAACCCCTTCTTGGGCGCCTATGTTAAATATCTCGGTTCATTTGGCGTTGAACATGCATAATTTTCACATTTGAATTCACAATATAGTATCCTGTTTGTTTTTGAAGAGCCGACAACTAGCTCTATCTTTTTCGCATCCTTCCATGTAGGCATACTTAGGAATGTAGATTTTTATTTTTATGGCATTTGCTTGAGATTTCTTCTGGGCTAAAGTGATTGCTTCATTTTAAGAGAGTTCTGAATGCAATGTACGATGCATACCTGATACGAAGATCTTTTCATATTTCATTCGAAATGACAATAGAACTGAAAATCATTTTGGTTTCCACAATCACCGGACATTTTTTCTAGAAAAAAATTCGTTTTGAGGTCTGTGAACAATATTTTTTAATTACAAACAGACTTGATGATAAAAAATCCACCCTAAGATTCCACCAATTGAATGATCTAATAAAAAGTCCACCCTAAGATTCCACCAATTGAATGTTCTAATAATGTACTCGTGTATGACTTGTGCGAGTCAATATTTCAAGTTAATAGAAATAACTATATATTATACGAGGATATATTGAAAAATTCTTAGCCTACTACAGAACCAAACAAAATTTCAATGTCAAAATATTTTATTACTCAACATATTCTCCTCCTTATTGGATCCATTTATTACAGCGAACCTGCAACGTCTCTAGACCTTTCAAAAAAAATGTTTCTTCTTGCTCTGCAAACCAGACCTCCACAGCTTTTATTACCTCCTTGGAAGAAAATTTACGACCTTTTAAACTTCTTTTCAGTTGAGGAAAGAGATGATAGTCGGACGGAGCCAAATAAGGGGGGTGTTCTAGTAATTCAAACCATAAATCACGATTTTTTTGCATGGCAACATGAGATTTGTGTGCAGGGGCGTTGTCCTGCAAAAACAAAACAACTTTGGATAGCTTTCCGCGTCTTTTCTTTTTAATTTTTTCCCGTAGAGTGGTCAGCAATGTCGAATAGTAATCTCCAGTTTGTTCTACCCTTATCCAAAAAATCAATCATGATTACTCCATGGCAATCCCAAAAAACTGAAGCAAGATCTCTTCCATCAGATTTTTGGACACGAAACTTATTAGGTCTTGGAGAACCGGCGTGTCGCCATTTTATCGATTGTTGCTTTGTTTCTGTATCCCAAGTCTCATCCATAGTAACAATTCGGTTTAAGAAGTCTACTTCGTTTTCAAATCGAGCACAGATCGAACGCGATGCTACTACCCTTGCACGCTTTTGGTCAACATTCAAAGAATTGGGGATCCATTTTGCAGCAATTGTTATCATGTCCAAATTGTTGTGAACTATATGATGAACGAGTTCGTATGAAATATTCATTGCTTCAGATATCCGTTTTAGCTCAATTCGTCGGTCTGTTAAAATCATGTCATGAACTGCATCGATATTTTCGGGGACTGACACAGAAACTAGCCTTTCCGTTCGGTCATCATCTTCAATGGAAAATTGACCTCTTTTGAAGCTTGCAGTCCAATTTTTCACAGTCGCATACGAAGGACATTGATCACCAAGGGTATTAAGCATATCTTCGTAAATCTGCTTACCTCTTAACCCTTTTAAATACAGGTACTTGATGATGGCTCGATACTCCAATTTTTCGATTTTTACAATTTCGGTGGACATATTTTTTATTTTAATTTATTGCGTAACTCTGGTTTACTTTTTTGACGTCAAACTTCACACTGACACTTCCAATAAGTTATTGTTCGTTGCTATGGTAACGCAATATTTTGTTTATGCAGGGAACTGGTCTAGGCTAACTAGATATCAATACATCGTCGTACCTTGTCCGAATCTTGCCAAAGCAAATAACAGGTTTGTTGGAAATAAAAAAGTTGTCGATGATTGATCGTATTGAAGTATAATTCACTTGACAATTTTGTTCACGAGTTTTCCAGGTGTGAGTTGACTGCTCTCACACTCTTCAGTATAGTATGCTTCTTTCATGTGTTACTGAAATTACATGAAAAAGCTAAATCAGTTTGGATGCTATATTTATGATCACCAAAACTCCTTATGAATAAATTTGATGTATCTCAATCTGTCCCGTGATTGGCGACCCATAAGAAAGTCTAAATGACACATATTTGAGCTGAAAACTCAAAAAAAAAACAATAAACACACTTGATTTTCATTAAGACACATTCTTGGGGCTAATCAGGTGAATTGTTTCGACATTTCTATTGACATTCAAACACAACGCATCAAAAGTATGAATATAAACATGTCAAATAGTAAATATTCATCTTATACACCACCAGAACTTTTTTTATGTAGCAAAAATTGTCTATGAAATTCTTCGAAAAATTGTATACACAGGAAGGAAATTTCCTGTTGTATAAAACCAATCAAATGTCATATTTTTCTCAATCCAAACCAATGACAACAAGACTTTCTGAAAACACTGCTTCTAACTCGTGGTATATTCAAATTAAGATGTCTAAAATCCCTGGTGTGTCAACTCATACCTGCAATACTGTGGGATAAAACGGGAGACAATTCACCAGCTTGATTAAGAGAAAAAAAATGAAATCGTGGTCTGTTTCCCAGATATTCCTCATTTGCGTGTACCGCCACGGTCGGTTTTTTTGTTAGGGTAAATTCACAAGAACAGAAGTTTTCAAGTATTGCCTACGAATGAAATGAATAAAGAAACGTAATTATTGGAATTTACTGAATTACTATCACCAATCAGTTTTATTTGTTACATTTTCGAATCATTTTTATAATTTTCTTACTGAAATGCATTCATTTGGAAATATTGAAATTACCTTCATGAAAATTCACCATTAAAACCTGTCACTCTTGTGCTAATCTAATATAAGCGGGAATGGCGGGATTCTGAGTGTGATATATTTTTGCCATGATTTTCATTAAAATGTTTTCTAATAATACAAGATAGGTACTATGTGATGATCTTCATAATATGGTGGTGCTAACTAGGTACTCACTTTCGGTACTGGATATAGATGAATTATTTTGTTCGTCTCTCTGGATTGCCCACAAATGATACAAAAACGGAACATGATCAAATTATTATAGTACAAACTAGACAGGAAATGATTAGATATTCACATATTTTATTTAATCAGAAATGTTTCGCCTGCACACTAGCTTCTTCACTGTCTGATTAAATAAGTTTGTGGAGATCGAATCGTTTTCAGTGTAGTTTGTACAATAACTATGGATCTTCATCAAGCAAATGCCGATTCAATCAGAAAAATTAAATTATTATTGGATGAATGTCTAAGAAACAGCAAAATGAAGATAATAGTCATCAATACAAGGAAATTGCACTATGAAATTTAGATTCCGTCACAATCATTCACTTCTGAATTGTATTTAAAGTTTGTTGAAATTCCATAAAATTGACAACAGTCATCAATCACAATATATCTGGATTATTTGACAAGACTAAAATTCCATAAGGGCGCCATCTCTGGAACCGACTAAAGAAGCAGACCACTATTTCATTTGTTTATTTGTCTTCTGAAAAATCTAAACAAAATCGAATCACTCGACACTCCAGGGTTTTTAGACATCTTTTTTTTTCTTTGGTGTCTTGGCATCGACTACTATGGTCATTAGCCACGTGTTCTGGATAGGCCTTGTTACTAACTCCATGCGCCACCTTAGGAGCAGCACTGTTAATTGGAACGCAACAGTGAACAGTAATTCAAATCTTTGTTTCGACGATTCCTGAGTTTCCATAGTTACAACAATCATGGTAAATATAGACGTCAGTTTGACGCCTGGAAGACGGCAAATACGCAAAATGAACCGTTTTGGCATTGTTTATATAGAAGTAATATAGTTAGTTAATGCCTGTGTAATTGGTGTTGGACGCAAACGCGAGTGTCATCTAGCGTGATTAGTTACAAACATGAATATTTGACGTCATTTTTATGAAGGTTCCTTCAAAAAACCCTGATTTTAATGCTGTCCCATTGTTTCAATCAAGTTACGACATGGCTTGAAAGCCAGATCACTGAAGTTACGACATGACTTGGATGCGAGCTTACTATCGCCATCTACATGTCGAATCCATTTTGATCCAATTATAATCCCATAAGGTTGACTAACTATCTTCTATATAAACAATGGTTTTGGCAAAACGGATTAAGTTTTATTTCATTTGCTAATAATTTTTTTTACCATATGCCCTCGAAATATTAAGTATAACTGCGGATCTGAATGATACCCTCATCTCCATAAATATGAACCGCTTGATGTGGAACTATGTGACCAAAAATATTTTGAAAGGTTTACCGATTATAATTTTTGATAGAAGATGGCGCTGGTTGCATATCTTGAAAATTTCGAAATTCAGAGAAAATAGAATCGAATTCTCTTTTCAACTGTGTGTAATTTGACCCCCCATGCCATTTGAAATTTTGAAATTGATGTTCTTCCTCGCCCCCTTTATAGGGAAATCACAATGTATTTTATTTCAGAAAGTGGTGTCGGTGATACAATTAAAAATGGTTTGTACATGTTGCAATGTTTGTACAACTCACAACTTAATCTGTGTTTGTATGTTAAACCGTTCATAAGTTAAAAGGGAGGTAGGGCTAAAAAAGCCGCACTGAATAAGAGATAATATTTGTAGAGTTGTTCAGGTATTCTTAACAAATTTCATTTCATTTTTGTTATAAAGAATTTGCTTGATATTTGTTTTGAAAGGGTTGATCAAATACATCGATTCCTTCACTTGAGTTGTTTAAGTTACACGTTGCATTTAATAGTACGATACCCACCATTGAAAAACTTGAGATAGAGGGACCGTTCTGCTGTACAAATTCTGACTTTTGATCGATGTAAGGGACATATATGAGAGTATGAAAAGTGATGTTGGCAAGAAAAATACTCTTGCGCAACATAGATAACAGGCCGCCATCTTGGAAAATGAAGATACGATGTGACGTCATAGTAATTACAAGAAATGTACGTAAGGGCTAAATAGAAAATTACACAATTACAGTTTTAATAGTAATGACGACCATTTTGGTTTCTGTGGCCATTTTGTGTAGAATATGGTATGCTTCCAGATAACCTCTATTAGACAATTCAATTCTGCATCGATTAAGACTTAAAGCAATTATCTATCTTCAAAGTTAGAGTCACAGTCGCCACAAACCCATGTGATTTCGTACACTGTCATTTTCTATTATGGCGGCCTGTTATCTATGTTGCGCAAGAGTATTTTTCTTGCCAACATCACTCTTCATACTCTCATATATGTCCCCTACATGGATCAAAACTCAGAATTTGTACAGCAAGACCGGTCCCAGTACTTTGCTATTTTTGCATCGTAGGAATTTGTGGTCCCGTACTAAAGGTGATTTGTTAGATGTAGGAAGGTAGAAACAGTTTGCTTTTCTGTTTTATATACTCGAAAAGGTACTCAAAAATTAAACATTGATAATAGCTCTGTACAATCTATTTGATATTTAATAAGTTTATAAACAAATAAACTAAACGATTAATAATTCAGAAATCTATAGAAAGGATTGATACTTATGACGTATTTTTATTTTTGGAAAAATGTTTGAACATAACTAGTATGAAATAAATTTTTGTTATTATTTATGGTCGAAAAAAAGTTTTGTATGCAACTCGCTTACGGCTCGTGTTGTAACCTACCTCGTGCTCATGTATATTAATAGCCATCATTACATGTGCGTTGCATAATACAATATTATAGACAATTGAAAAGGGTTTTGCATGGTATTACTATTTCATTAAAAGTATAGTTATGGTCGATAATGAGTTTGTTACCGAAATTGAATGAAGAATACTACGTCTATGAAAAACATGCGGAATGTCATGTTCACAGATAAACGTATTTTAAACTATTCAATACAACCTAAGATATCACAAATAATCTGCAATTAGCAAACGCAGTTACGAATTTGAATAATACCAGACTGGATACATCAGATATCGAAAACTTAGACAATGGAAACACACTTTTCCACTCAGGTGAAAAACTCGTTTTCCATAACCGTTCCCACGAGAGCGAAAAACGGCATTTTTCGACACCTCGTCGACGGCTTCCATTCGTTTTTATATTGATTCAATTAGCATTTCTGTGTGCATTTCGCTGTTTTTTATCAGCCAGTCTATAAATGTCAGCGGCCGAGAACATTAACGTTATTATCATTTAAAAGTAAAAGATAAACAGGCCTAATTGCGGCTCGCTATCAAAAAGGTTGTGGTCAAACCGATATCTGCGGACGGTTTTCTGCGACAGAAACTGAACATGTTGTCGTTATCCTTAATTAGCAGATATAGAATGATAGCCGTTCGAGATTTGACCGTTCGAGAGCCGTTAAAACAGCCGTCCGTGTTACCGGCTACATATTCTTCGTTTGGGCTTTCGGCCGACCGACATGAAGGCGTTTGCATAATACTCGACTTCGAAGTTGCAATGAAAACTTTGGATAACACTAGAGTACTGTAATTATACCAGTGGAGTTCATGTAGTTCATTTCACTTTCTTAGTTCAACCCTGGGTTTTGTATTTCGTGCGTAGATATAGGTACCTATCACCCCTTCACGTCTTCTATGATTCATTGATCAAATATTCTACCTGTTTACTTTACCTTACTTTACCAAGCTAAAGAGGTTTTTTCCCCACAAAATAAAAGACATTGCAAATGGCCAATACTAATTTTCATAAGATAGTTCGTTAATGAAAACCCCAGTTTTCCTCCCAGTAAAATCGCTTTGTGGATTTTTTTAAAGGAGCAATAGTGGAAAAATTTACAACTTTTTTGGTTTTTTGGAAATATCTCAAACATTATTCAAGTAGGTAATCGTTTTACAGTCAATGGAAATTTTGCAGAGATTTATAAAACCTACAAAATGAATTTTCATACGACCGTAAGGTGCATTTTCCACTGAGAAAATCCGATAAAGAAACCATTTTTCAAATATTTATAATTTTTATAAATCTGAATCTGGAGAAACAATATTGCAGAAACTGATAGAAAATAACATGTGGTTTAACTGTAGTCAAGATGGTTTTTGTCCAATGTGTAGCTTTTGCATAATCGCGTCATGAAATCTGATGCTGGATAAACAATATTGCGGAAAGTAATAGATATTCAGCCCTATGCTGTATCACTCCCGTTATGTTTAATGTCAAATTGCCATTAAGTTGGGATAACGTCTTACCACCAAACATAACGGAAGTGATACAGCATAGGGCTGAACATGTGGTTCAACTGATCGCAAGATGTTTTCTGTCTGATGTGTAGTTTCTGCACAATCGCGAGCACATCTTGCAAAATGTGCCGATTTAAGGGAAATCGTCGAATTCAAATTCTGTAAACAGCATCTGGAAGTAGAGATCAATTTACGCAATTTGTATATTTTGGTTTTACACCAGAGAGGTGGGAAATGTGTTGAAAAAGTTGATCAAAACGCTTCAAGGTGCGTCCGAAGTGACCTGAAGTCGCACTGAAGTTAACTCGGGTTGAGTTCGGGTGACTTCGGGTGTACTTTGAAGCATTAGAGTAACTTCCAGTGACATTTTCAACACATTTCCCACCTCTCAGGTGAAAATCCAAAATATACAAATTGTAGATATTGATCTCTATTTCCAAATGACATTTACAGAATTTGAATGAGATGATTTCCCTTAAATCGGCGCATTTAGAAATATATGCCCTCAAATTGTTTATAACTCGATTGTGCGAAAACTACACATCGAACAGAAATCATCTTGCGCATAGTAGAACCACATGCTACTATCTATCAGTTTCAGAAATTTTGTTTGTCCAGCATCAGATTTATAAAAATTATGAATATTTGGAAAATGGTCTCTTTTTCGAGGTTTTCCCCGATTTTCTCAGTGGAAAATGTACCGATCCGGTCCTATCAAAGACCATTTTGTCAGTTTTATAATTCTCTACAAAAGTTCTAAACTATTTCTTGTTTAAAAATTTCCACAAAGCTGAGGCAAAAACCGTGGTTTTCTCTTACGAACTATGTTATAAAAAGTAGTAAGTATGGGCCGTTTTCGTCTTTTATTTTGTATGAAAACAGCCTCTTATTTTTATCTACAGCTTCGCCTATACAGAAAGTGAGCTCAAGAAAACTGGAACTTACTATCAATTTGAAGAAAATGCAATCCTTTCAGTCAGCTATAATTAGCTCGTATCACCACAGAAAAGTTGGAGATTTGTATCTCCATAAGAATTTTCAACTTCTAGGAAAATTACCCCATTGACATAAACCACTCGTACAACTCTCCCCCCGGGGCAAAACTCCTCTACAATAACCTCCGGGACACAAACCCTCTAGTAAAAAATACCCCCGGTACAAATAAACCTCAGAACAAAATATCACTTGAACGAATAAATCCCGGTACGAGATAAACCAAAACACAATTCCACAAATTAACGCCTAAAAAAAAACAACCAAAAAAGAAAAGATTTGAATATATGTCACGCCAGTCTGATTAAATTGGTTTGAAAATAAGGCACGCCTTCGGCATACCTTTCAAATTACCTCGTTTTCGGAAATGGAACAAATATCTCAACGTAAAAAAAGGGTTACACCTCCGGCATGTCTCTTTATTCTGGCTGCCCACCGAATTCCTAAACACAAAAAAAGGATACAACCTAACCTAACCTAACTAACCTAGCTTTTCAAGTGGCTGGTAATTCGATCAATAATCAGCGAATAAATTACTAGAAGAAAAAAATCCATTACCACTTCCATCAAACATCAGCGAAATGATTATTACAGATGAATATACATTTAAAATAGATGGCCAAGAATTTATATTATATGATTACGGCTTATTAATTGTAAGTAATTACAGGATGTTAATTTTTGGAACCAATAATAATTTGAAGAATCATCATCACCCTGGTTTATGAATGGTACAGTCAAAACTGTTCTGTTTTATCAACTATTCACCTTTGATGCGTTAGTAAAATAAAGGACGAACAATTCAGAACAATTACCTCCTGGACAAAAACCCCCCCATATTATACCAGTTTTTTTAACCGGTGGTATTTTATACGAGGGGGTTAAGATCCAGGGGGTCATTGTCAGGGGGTTTGAGTCCTGGGGGTCATTGTCAGGGGGTTTGAGTCCTGGGGGTTTTTGTCCAGGGAGTGATTTTCCTGTCTCATCAGATATCCGAAATTTTCTAGATTTGTGAATGATCACAACAACAAAGCATTCGTCAACAGAGATTGGCTGGTGTATTGAGGAGTTCAAAAATCGACTGACGCGTAAAATGTCTGCTGGAGATCCAACATAATAAACCCGAGGTAGAATGTCACATGACAACATTGAAGAAACCAGATGGTACTTGGACAAATCCCCCGTAGATGAACGGGTTCTGCCAAATCAGCAGGTCCCTTACAGGGACTGGCAACTGGCAGAGTGGGTCGTTACGTACACATATAAGGCAGCAGGACCTGGCAGGATTTTCAGTAGTAATATCCCGAGAAAATGCTGAATTTTCAAAAAATACTTTTACCTTGCTGTCACCAAATCTGTGTTGCTTATATAGAAACACCACGAGAGCTTGATGTTAAGTTTTTCAAACTTCTAATTACAAAGTAATATATAAATACCTTGGATCAGAATATGCTGATTTTATTTGATCTTACCGTAATCTTATAATGAACATGTGAAATACTCAAAGCATTTGATTGCAGTTAGCTCTTCTCCAAACTTTGAAGGGCCTGCCTCTATAGTGTATCTAGCAAAACAAAACTTTTCTGAACCTCAAGGTATGGCTCTATGAATATTTGAACTTCAAAACCTAGCTAGCTGGATACTTAAGGTGCACATGGTTGATGGAAAATTTGTTCTCGAAGTTTTAAGACAATCACTGATAGAAATTCTGCTTTCAATTTATTCCGAAAAGTAATATCCAGTGATTGTGAATAAATTGTACTTCTCAACTGAACCGACATGTCACCATTTTACGTGATTTTACCTTGGAAACTCTCTATATACGTCTGTATTACAATATCGACGCGAAAACAAACAGCAAGAACGATTGAAGCACTTTCTGATCATAGAGATATTGATATTTCTTGTGTATACAATGTGTAAATCGCGAACCATAGCCGCCGTTTATTTTAAATTTCAAGTCAAGTAAAATGTTATTTAAATTTATCTGATCTGATGGCAGTGCGAGGGAAAGGAACTGCAAATATTCTGCAATCTCCACCCATCCATATATGCGCATACTGGAATTGAAAATGAATGAAAGGCAAGATATTCATTTTGTGAAGGGACAACAGAGAATGCCGAGACTTTTAGTTATATACAGGATTGCCTGGTTAGTGCCGGAATTCATCTTGGCAATCAGATCTATGTTTTTTATACAGTATAACAGAATGAAGACCTCAATCAAATTAAATTGTGATCTTTACCAAGCAAAGAAATATTCACGATTGTCTTCCCTCTTCCTTTACCTTACTATTTATTATTGAGTCAAGAATCTAGGAATGATATCAACTGTGAAAGGCTCAGTAGAAATCACCACGTTATGATGAAAGAAATATTTTTTAAGTTCTTTTTGTTCATGAAAATAATATGAGATACACAACAATTTTTTATAAAGTATAAAAGAATCAAGCAAAGAAATATTCACGATTGTCTTCCCTCTTCCTTTACCTTACTATTTATTATTGAGTCAAGAATCTAGGAATGATATCAACTGTGAAAGGCTCAGTAGAAATCACCACGTTATGATGAAAGAAATATTTTTTAAGTTCTTTTTGTTCATGAAAATAATATGAGATACACAACAATTTTTTATAAAGTATAAAAGAATCAAGCAAAGAAATGTTCACGATTGTCTTCCCTCTTTCTTTACCATACTATTTATTATTGAATCAAGAATATAGGAATAACATCAACTGTAAAAGACTCAGTGGAAATCACCACGAAATAATGAAAGTAAAATTTTAAGTCCTTTTTGGTCATAAAAATAATATAAGATACATCACACAACAATTACATTCATACGTACACGTTTCCATAAAATTATAAAATTTATACAAAAATATAAATACATATTAATAATAGAAATTATCATCAATTCTATATAAACCGTCTAATGAGAATACATGTTGATATTACTAGGCGGATCACCATTCATCTAATTATGGAGTACATAATCCAGTCTTCCGCTTCATCCCATACAATACTACTGTCCGCTATGATCTTTGAACTATATCTGCTAGATTCTTGGTAAAGTTTACAACAAGTATTAGATTTTTTTAAAGCAGCGGGTGAGTAATTATAACATGGAAAATTCCCTTATAAATTGGTAAAGTCGTATCAATTCGCCAAGCCTATAGGATATGCATGAATATTACAATTTCGATTGTGATTCTGTTTTTTTGAACAGCTGAATGCTTTTGTAAATATAGGTCTAGGTACGCACATTAATTCATTCCTAATAAAGTGTTGCCTACAAAATTATCCATAGTGCATAACGCTCTTTTCTGGGATACAAATATTTGTTTTTTTTTTGTGGAACAATCGCAACCGGCAGTATAATAAGAAATATGGGAATATGCAACAGCAAAGTGAACATTTCATTGAAATTGGACCTCAATTATCTGATTGCAACGTACTGACAATTTTCTCACTGACATGGTTTATACCTGACTCCCAGGTTATTTTACCATCGCATCGATAGAAGTACCAAGAGATTTGGTGTTATCTTCATTGTCCAGTCTAACATAGAAATGATCAATTTTTCTATTTTTACTGGAATAAAGCTACAATTGTCAACTTCAACATGTAGGTATCTTAAGGTGCATTTAGTCAACATAAACGTAACTTTAGCACAAGCACTGACATAAACATAACTTTGAAAATAATTTTGTATGAGACCTAATATTACACGAGTTTTAGATTTAGTCATACATTTTAAGAATGATAGGTACATTTTATTACATGAAACTTTAGGTACACGTGAATTATGGACAATATTTTTGTCGTAAAAGTAGTATTTTTATAAATTTGGGATTTTCAAAGTGACATGTTTTTAGCATAAACTTAATATTGTTGTATAAATGGCGCCATTTGATGTAATAGATTCAACTTTCATTTTTAACATATGTTTAAGCACAATTTTAAAATGATGTTGACTAAATGCACCTTTACTTAGAGCCAGGTGTGATGTGACCCATGAAATAACCCCCCTCCCCGAAGCGAAGTGAATACAGAGTATTTTTATTGGTCAATAATCTCGAAGACTTTCTATAAGTCGAAGAAAAATGTACCTACGTACTATCTTTTATCAGTTGAGTCGTAGACTCACCGGAAAGAGTGCAAAATGAACTTTCTATTAACCAACATGGGCAAAAACCTTGCTGAAACTTATTATTATATCAAATTGATCTAGGAACACAAGCATTTTTACATACTCGGATCTTTCATAATTTTACATAATACAGTTGTGAATGTTTTAGTCCCGTAATTTTCAATAAGCGTGAGTTGTCTTTTTTCAAATCAGTGTTACTATTATATACAGCTGCTTTTTCTACATCATTAAAAACTCCATGAACAGGGACCCTATGTTTGAGTTCACTCGATGCAATATCGCATGCGATTTTTGCACTTTATCGAAGGATACCCCAAAAATGGTATGTTCGAATATCACCAGCGATAATTATCGACCATAAAACAACGAGCGGATATTTAGCATGCGATAAGAATTATCGATCGGAAAAATTGACTTAAATCCTAACCTCGATAATAATCCATTGTTTACATTTTACTCGTGATATTATGAAATGGCAAATTTTGATGAAATTGCAATGATTGCAGAAGTAGTAGACGATGCTGTGGGAGCAGCAGAACAGAGAAGGCCCTTCTACCCTCGTATGAATGCATTGAAACTTTGAGATAGACAATTTGTTAGAATGCTTCCTTTATCAAAAGTATTAATTCGTGAGTTGATTCGAATAGTGTCTCCCTATATAGAGGAGGGAAGTAGAGAGTCAGCTATAAATATTGAGACAAAAGTAAGTTACCTTCAGTCTAAATAGGCAGGTAAATGAATGTGATTTATAATAAAACATGCTTATATGAATGTTTTAATAAGTCTTGGATTCCTCGCAAGTGGCAGCTATACCAGCTAGACTCAGCTTCCAATATACACGTGCCTTGATAAAGTAATTGATGCTTTAAATCAACCAGATATTTTCAATCGATTGATTAGTAAAACAACACAAGAAATACAAGTAGAACAGTTGTCAACGTGACGCGCCACGTCATGTTATTTAAATACCTTTAAGCTATTGGTCGAATTCGTGATCCAAGCTAAGACATCCCTCACACCCTTCGAAACCGACCAACTCTGTATCGCATTCAGTTCGGGAATAGCGTTTCGAACGAGAAGAGTATCACATCCGAATTTTTGGCGATGTAAATATCACGTTCGAAATTTATCGCGCGAACTCAAACATAGGGTCCCAGTATTGATTACATTATCACAGCTTATGAAAGTAGCATCATCGGCATAAAGAAGAATGAAATCATAGTATTTTGTAATTGACTATTGATATCATTGATGTATGTTATAAATAATAGTGGGCCCAGTATAGATCCTTGAGGGACACCTTATTTGCAATTTCTATGTTTTCATTTTTGCCCATTTATCTTAACAAATTGCTCTCTGTTACATGAGTATGAATCAATTAGCTCTAATGCTTTACCACCAAATTTATAATATTTCTCTTATAATTTCATTGAATAGTAGTCCACACAATCGAATGTTTTGCTCGATTCACATAGGCTTATATCAACATATTTCCTTTTCTTCATTGCCGCTGTTACTATTTCTACAAACTCAACTAATGCATGAGTTGACTCTCCTTGCCTAAAACCGAACTGTTCTGGGTATAGTAGATTTTTCAGAAGTAATAAATTAACCGGTTTTTATTAGAGCCTCTATTATTTTCGATATAATTGGCACAAGTGGTATTGGTCTCGTTCCATGTTCGATGTATAGTAATAGTAGTTTTTAATAGGCAATTTTCATAATAAATTAAATTTTTTATCCAGTTCATTTTCCATAGGAAATATTGACAGGTGTTTGCTGAAGTAGTTAATTGAATGGACGATTTGCATAAAATTATTCAAATGTTCATATCATCAAATAATTCAAGTTATTCTCGGAGTAGTTTTTGTTCATTTTTTGCCTGAAAGGAATTTGAAAATGACAGGAAACAGAAAGAAATTGTTTTGTTGATGGCAAAGTGTTGAATACTGATGTGTCTGGTGCACCCATGTTCATTGAAGGGGAGGGAACTATAACGTTCAATTACTTGTGTTTCCATCATATAATTTTTTTTTTTGATTGTGCATAACGTTTCAATTGGTACAGAATCTCCGACCGTTTCAACTGAATGAGTTTGTTGGGTTTGTCTGTCAGAAGAAGGTCAGAAGTCACTTAATGTTCACGTAATAATGGGTACAATTTATGGTATAAGTTGAAATTGAAGGGATATAATATATTCAGCCATTAGTAAAACATTGATGACAATGTTCCGAAGGAAAAAAGTCGGGTTCATTAACAAAAAAAAATACAAATAAGTATACTTTTCATATGAACTAGATTTGTTGGCTTTGATGTGTGAAAAATGTAACTATAAGGTTCCATTTTGCAACTTGTAAGATGCAGTCAACGAACCCCGAAAAAGGGGTTGTACAGTGCGAAAGGAAGAAAATTTTCAACTTTGCGTCCTTGTTTAGACTAGTTAGGAGGTAAATGTACCAACTATCCACATTCCTGGTGGTCACACTGGTGGAGGTGTTCCTGAGAAGGTCACTTTTATCGCTTTACCGCTAATATCTCGAATACGGTGGATTATTGGTGAAAAATATTCACAGGAATATTAATACTCATGAAATGCATGACAAGTCTGCTTGAATCAATTTTTTCTCTTTAACTGATTTTTTTCAGAGATATCCGCCAGCAAAAATCGCAAATTTTGAGGAAAATATTGTTATACCCGTTTTTTTGTCAAACTTTTGTCTGTAGCATAGTCACAGAAACTAGAAAATCATCAAGGGTCTATAGAGTACCCACACACCTGGACTTGTAACTTGAACTCATCTATGTCTGTTTCCTCAATAATCAGCTTATTTGAAATATTATTTGTTGAACTTTGATCATTTCTATCGAAGGCAAAACTGACCTGAAATGTGAATTATAATTCAAAATATTCAACCTTCACCAGGCATACAGAGTTTGTAACATTTTGAAAATGAATGTCATAATGAAGTCAGTAATCTGATAAGAATTAAAGAATGTAAACAAATTGAAAAATAAACTCGTGAGCAATCAAAGTGCAAGTCATTATAAAATATCGGGCAGGAAGAGTCCAGCATCTAATTCATTTATCTCTATACAGATTCATTTCTTTGAACTTTTTGGATTTTACTTTGTCTGCCAAAGATTCTGAAAATGGTCTGATTATAGAATGAAGACCTGCCTCTGTGAACTCCACCAAGGTCAATAGTAAATTTTGTATCACTTCCTTAGAAACAGGAGATATATCTGATGAGGATGAACCCCTAGATAAAAGGTAGGCACTTTTATATAGGGGTTCATCTTCAGTGAGGTTCAGACGCTTGGGATTTGCTAGATTAAGGGCCGGTATTATAAACATCTCTCGAAGTTAACTTTAATTTTAACAGTCAAGTTAACTTCAGCTTTAAAATGGCAGTTTTATAAAAGTCTCATTTCAATTTTTCGCACTTTTTCTAATAAATAATAAAATTGCTATCAATAGATTTGAGAATCCTCCAAAATCTCCAATAACTACCAAGAATAAACATGTTGCATTAAATCTGAGTATAATTAACGTGTTACTGGCGGTAGAAGATTATTTCTAACATTGAAAATACTTATAATTCCAAAGTACCTAATTGGAACTATTAGAAATGTTGACTTATTAGTTGGTCTTTGCAAATATTTGCCTATCTATATGCCCCTTTAACAAGCATTCAGACTCTCTTGATGATCGAAATCCGTTTTAATTTATTTTCAAATTCTATTTCGTTCCACAAGATAAAATGGTTTAACCGATTTCTAAATATACTTCGACGCCGAGGGCCTTCAATAATAATCACAGCATCTCCTTCATCGCCGCTTAAAAGTTCCTCGAAAATAACCTGGACATCGTTTGCTAACATTTATTGCGAAAAAAAGTCAATCAAATTGAGTTTTATGCCAAATTATTGACAGAAGAACTGTCGAAAACCACCATTTTCTACAAAGTTAACTTTAACTGATACCACGTCCTCCCGATAAAGTTAACTCTACCTTTTGAAGTTAACTGTAACATGTGACGTCATTCCACAAGTTAACTTCCAGTTGTCTGTCAAAATAGTTTTATAATAACGGCCCTAAGTCCAAAGCCCTGCAGGGTTCAGCTGGCATCCGATACGCTTTTTTTTCTGTTAACGTCCTCTTGTTTTCTTGTTATGTCGTATATAGAAAAAAAAACACTGCAGCTGCATGAGAAGAAACTTTTCCTAAACCTGCTGTACAATCACAATGAGCACTACCAATAACGCCATTTTAAAGAATTTTTTTCCACGGTGTTAATAATTTATTGTTTAGTCTTTGAGAATGCATCACCTAGAAAAAAATCAAAAATAAGTCATCAGTATTGCTATTGTAAAGTAATGATGGTTCACCTTTCCAACGACTAGAATATGCGAATTTATATGCTTCACACATATTTTTTTCACTCACCACAAACCTTGTGAAATTTTATATGCTTTCGTTTCCACTGAATAAGTAACAATATCAGGATATATCATTTTTGGAAATGTTGGTAATTCAGCTTCCAGAAGATATGGATCAATGCATATTACTGATACTTAATCTTTTCACCGTTGTCGATGAACATCTTCTAAACTTGAATAATATGTTGTATAAAGTTCAATATTCCTCAACAAGGCAGCGGAAACAGAAAAAACCTACCTGAAACAGTAATAATACAGCAGGAACAGTTTTAACACGGCAGAAACAGCAAAAACTCCAAAAAACGTTGTTTCATTACAAAAGCAGGCAGAAAAGTGAGGTTCTTTCTTCTTCTTATTCTACGATTGCGGTTGTTGTACCTCCAGAGCTATCAATTGTGAACCAAACCAATTGTATCTACGAGACACCAGTTCCATTACTTTTTCCAACTGAAAAGCTACTCTCAAAAACATTATTTCTGTCATAAGCCGCCAATCTGGATTCAAATAAATTAAATGGATTCGTTACTCCAATCTGAGAAACAGGAATAAGTTGAGGTTATAAACAGCTTACGTTTCCATCAATGTCTTCTTGTTTTCCAAAAACCCTTGCATTCTTATTTCATAACTCGTTTTTCAATTTCTTCACAGTCTATTTATTACCCATTTTACTACCAAAAAAGCAAGGCAATTGTCTCAAAAGCAACAAAAAACAATAGGCGAAAAAAGGCAACCGCTAGATTTTGCAGAATGAACCAATATGTCTACCGATAAGGGTGATCAACAAACTTTATTCTAATTTTTTTGATAAAATTGTTATTTCCGTCAACCGATTGCACCCCTAAGTGCAACCCTCAGAAGTCTTCGAGAGACTTGTGTGAGCTAGGGAAGACGCAGCCCTTATCTTTCAACGTGTGATGCCATGAACCAGACCGATGACCATGCGGGGATTTGAACCCTCGACCCTTCGCTTCAAATGCGAACGCTCTACCAGCACGGCCACCACGGCCCATATGGCACATTTAAATGTAACAAAACTGTGTTTTTTTATAAGAGCTTGGTGTTGAAATTTTAATTTGGTGGATTTGTAGACTTTTGTTAGTTGCTGTTATTAGTATTTCAGAGATAATTCCTGGATTGTTCAGTTGTGAGCTATAGAATTACGAGATTCTATTTGTTTATGAAATGACGTCATTAGTTTTAGGAGATGTTAGTAGTAAAAGTGGACCTTACTTTCTTCATTATTTTCAATCTTAATTTGTCCTTCACTTGTCATGTTTCCAGATACTTCCTCCGTTCTTTTTTCAACATAAAATTTGAAATAAAACTCCAGTCACACTTTTATGAAGAACATGGCGAACAAATACCTTTTTCGCAATCAGCATTATTCAAAATTAGTAATAAGGTTTGTATCGTAAATGAAACTCAAAATTAGCTTGGAATATTTTGCAAATACATTATTGAAATTATAAGTATCTCAAACCTATCTTTACATTCTATTTTTTGACCCACCATTTCTTTGACTTCTGTTAACCTTTGACGGGGTCTTTCGATTTCCGATTACTATGATTGAATGCAGAATATCTTTATTTCATAAAACCATTATTTAAAAAAACTATGTAACGACATTACAGAACCTGTCATCGATGATCATCTCAAACATCTGAAAAGAACTATGAATAATAACAACTGAGATTTTCACGTAGTAATGATTCCTAACACCGATAATGGAATCTTTTGACTCGGAATGACTCCATTCTTGAGTTTTCTCCTAACTGTTAGAGGTGTAGCTGTAACAAGTAGTCATTATTATGTTAAAATGTTAAAAATAAAATGATGTAGGTATTTACCACATAAACAATAGTCATGTTCTTGGAAGTGGGGACTGCATACATGCATATTTTTGTAATAGATTTTCCAATTTTGAACACCGTATTCCATTTGAGACACAGCTTTCTGTCACCAAGAGGAAATTTATGAAGACCGATATCTGAAGTGCAATAAGAGGACCGCTGGGGTATATACAGAACAAAATTTCCGTAATTTAGTAGTTACTTACGGTTTTATGCATATTCTGCATATTTATATTCACCAACATCAAACAGTCAAACACTACAGTTTACAAAAATGGTCTATTTCAAGCACCTTTAGTCTGATCATAAAAACTTAAAAACTAAGAAATGAAAACAAGTCCTTCTACTCGGCAAACAATGTACTATTGTTGGTTGTACAGTAGTTGCTAGATTAATTGTTAGATGGCGTACACTTCGATTTTTAATCCTATAACCATTGTTTATATAGAAGATAGTTAGTCAACTTTATGGGATTATAATTGGATCAAAATGGATGCGACATGTAGATGGCGATAGTGAGCTCGCATCCAAGTCATTTCGTAACTTGATTGAAACAATGGGACAGCATTAAAATCAGGGTTTTTTGAAGGAACCTGCATTAGATGACACTCGCGTTTGCGTCCAACACCAATTACACAGGCATTGACTAACTATCTTACTTCTATAACTACCATTAGAAAAGTGCAGGTTCTCAAAAAAGGAAGACCACCAATTACATCAGCGCCGCTATGTGTGAGCAATTTCGGACACCCCAGCATTCCCCCGCCATTATAGGTTGGCATCTAGAAGAATCTTTCTTTATTCCACTCCTGACAATCATGTATTCGTACACTTGAGGAGAGGTAAACGAGAGAAACTCATTTGCGAAATCAGTAAAAACACTATCAGTATTCTCACCGTTTATCCAGAACCCGCTAACCAACGCGAGTCGAAAATAAAACTAGTATCTTAACTTTGTATCGGGTATATTCAAATGTTGGTACACCGTGTGCGATCAGTAGAGAGTTAGCGGTTCGAGACCACACAGAGATGTTTATAATGTTAGCAACAAATCATTATCGATGGTAAGTTGGTAAGAAACCAGTTCTTGTACGTACACATTCGTTATTTGAAAAATATCTGAGGGGATTTTGTTTTTCTTGTCTTCGGTTTATGAATAAGCAATTGATCTGATATGGGTGGTTGGCCATAATGAGAAGATATGTTGAAAATCAACGTAACTTCTTCAATTACTTGAGTCGGTGGAAGTATTCTGCAGGAGCGGACTGGCCATATCGCTACTCCAGCATTAGAAATATTAAAGATTTCGAAAATTATAACACGCATGAACAGTCAGGTATTCATTCACATAACATCTATCTGTTTCTCATCAATGAGAATATGCCTCATTGAGAATTAGAGATGTCATAAAGGTTTAGGTTATCAATCAAAATCAAATCAATTTATTTTCCTTCAAACGACAAAAATATTTTGTATATGAATATTCGATTCAGAAGAATACATTACGTAGTAGAAAGTTAGTGACAATTTATAAAAATAGTCAATATTTGAAATTTAAGAAGTACCGAATGCTGATTAGTCCTTTTTGAATAATATAACAGAATTCTTAAATCTCGATGAATGGATGATGAATATTGTTATAAATTGACCCTCACAATTAAAAACTTGCAAATGGTTTAAATGACCCACAAAAAAACACGGAAGGTGATACGGGAAGCTACAGGTGAGCAGGAAAGTAAAACGGAAATTAGGGGCATCTTAATCAGCAAAGCTACTGAAATTAGCAAGTGAATTTAACTCTTATTTTAGCAACATAGGCGAAAAATTAGCCAACAAAATTTCCCATGATGAAAATAATCTAAATGCAGTAACACATGGTTTCATCAATTACCACTTCCTTTTTTACCCCTGTTACTGATGCCGAACTGGTGAATCAAGTGAGAGATTTGAAAGACAGAGTTAAATGTGGAAAGGATGAAATTAGCACAGATATCATAAAAATGAATCATACTTATTTATTGAATCCGCTAAAACATTTGAACAGAATGATAATTTACCAAAAAGTTGATCTAAATTACTGCTCACCCTGTAGATATAACAGAAGAAAGTTAGTGGTAGTATATTTTAGGTGCTAATAATAGAAATATCAAGGGTGTTGTCTCTTTCTACGTTTTGTGGTCACCCGCTAAATAGGTTTAATCAAACTCAAAAATTTTGATCCAATTTCTCTAGTCTAATTTAACTTTTTTTTTTCAGACGATATTGAACTCCATGCACAAGTATCAGCCTAGGTTCCACTTAGTGAGGGCGAACGATATTCTGAAACTTCCGTACTCAACGTTTCGAACGTACGTCTTCAAGGAAACCGAATTTATCGCAGTCACTGCGTACCAGAATGAAAAGGTAAGCTAGTACATATACAAACTCACCACGGAAGCAGATTTATCTTTTCTATGTTTGAAAGTTTGAAACCATGCACAAAAATTTCCTATGAACACTAAATGTCTAAAATGTCACACAGTTCTTCCATAAGAAGGGAATTGAACTCATCTATTCAAACGAAGTTAACTGTTATCATTGTTTTTGACATTTGTTAGGGGCGAACTTTAGGAAAGGAGAGCAGTGAATGTGCTATGATGTTTCACGCCACTAACATATCCGGTAGCTCAGTTGGCGAGGATTCGACAATAAAAAGTGATTTCGATAAGATTGAAATATGGGGTTTAATTTTCCGGAGTGTCACGAATGTATCGCCAGTGAAAAATCCGGAACCACCCTGATGAAATGGGACAACCCACTGCACTAATACTACTGAAATATTAAACAATAGATACCTATTATAATGGTATAAAAATAATATATAACTATTTTAGGTTTCAATTATATACATGGAGTACTTGGATAACTTAGACCTGAATACAAGAAATAGTCATCCCTTTACTAATAAAATATATTGAATGTTGATACACACACTGTATGTGCACAGTTCGGCACACAATACAAAATGAAATGGAACCATCAAGACGAATTAAAGTTTACGCTATTATTGAGAGTAGTGTATTGTTTTAGTATATCAATATTAAACCTCCAGTGAGGGCTATGCCTGTGACGTCACGATGATAGCTAACAATTATTAATATGCCAGGGGCACAATCTTAAGCAAGACTTATCTGATAGTAAGTAGATTTTCTTAATAAGGCCACTTCGCCAATTGTAGTTTCTCACTTCAATGCCTTGGTGAGTATAGGTGTATACAGTGGGTACGACACAATCAAACGAAGTACGTGTACAGCTGGGACGAATACCATTAACGGAGAATACCGATAATAGGGGACAAACAGAGAAGGAATACTAAACCACAGAGGAACAGTGAAACAATCACAGCAGTGGAACCGTGGAACTCCAGCGGGACAGTGGAAAACAACCGTAGAGCACCTTAGAATGCACAATACCAGTCTGACTTCTGATTGCACTTGTATGGCCATAAGTAGAGCCCAAATGCAAATACTAACCTCTATTAAGTGAGAGGGTTCGGGTAACAACTTTGATGGTTTGTTTGCTGTCTGATAGCTAGTTTCTTGTTCCAGCGGTTTTACCGATGACGAATAACTACGGGCCCTAAAAATATATAACGACATAGGCCTAAACATCAGGAGACAAAGGTCAGTCAGATGTGCTCACTTTTTAACCTCAAAAATCCGGATACCGAACAGAGATTTCCTCGAAAATATACAGCGTCAAATATCGCAAACAATTTGAGGAAATCTCCAGATATGAGTTTTCCCAAGCTCCACCAGAGATGATCAAAATTTAATTACATATAGAAAACGTCAAAGTCAAAAACTGTCACTGTCAGACAAAGCGCTTCCTTGCTTGTTCGTGGTCTGTGAGATCAGTCCTGGATCTACTCTGAGCTAATCGGAGCTACTCCTTGGGACAATTGGACAACGACTCAGGTGAACAGAACACCTAGAGATTCAGTGTTGCCAACTGAAGCAAGACGAAAACGCCCATCTTTGTTCACTCTTAGAACCAAACACAAACTAGATCAAGTTTTCGAAAGTGACGTACCTCAATGGCACAGAATAGAGATAGAGAAGAAATGTTACGGTTTTTTAACCACAATAGACTAACCAAAAGTATTTTTACAAAATAACGCTGTCATATAGCAAAATAGAACAACTGATAACTGTCATTAGCTTAAGGATAGTTCATGTCTGCTCGAACTAGTAGGGCAAAGGTAAGTACTAACATTCGAAAAGAGCTGTACATGACAACGATCAAGTTATCATTTTGAAACAGTGGCGTACAGAGTGGAAAGTTTATAACAATTACAGACAATTTCTGATGTTATTGTATTGAAAAAGAAAGGGTTTTCTAGTGCAAAATAAACCCGTAACACATTCTATAACAACTTTCACGCTTTACTGTTATCTTGAGAAAGATAAGGAAGATTAGTCTAGGAATTAAAAAGTTTGCTGGAGTTTTCAAAAAGTTGCTGGAAAGAACTCTGCTCAATTTGGTTAGAAAAATGACTATCAAAATTAGTTATCAAATAATAAAAAGTAATTTTTGCTCAATTTCAAACCATGCAAGCAATACGTATACGGAAGGATCCTATACATCATCTTGATGCCAGAGAGATGTATACTCACCTAGAAGTGGAGAAGGAACAACGCGGCTCTCAAGAGGTATGCACATTTAAAAACTCTCACCGCATCAGCATACATTCAAATATATCTGGTCGTAAAAGTTTTCAGGGAAGAGCAAAGTTGCTGCAGCTAATATACTTGCCCTTTCAATCCTCGTCTTATCCTTGGGGGCGGTGAAATAGGGCACAAAAAGATCTTCGACAACTCGACGTAAAAACTCAAAATTATGGAAAACGCATCATTCCTAATCGTCCGTTCGTAAATTATGCTTTTCTATATGACAAGGAGGTTATGGACTTTTGAGTTTGGAGGGCCCGCATAACATGGATGGAGCCTGTGAAGTCAATCGTTAGCTTACATTTCCATCTCTGAATGGTCCGCGACAGTGATAAAGCAGAATTAGAGCATATCTCTTCGGCGTGGCCGATAAAATAGGTCTTGTTTTCGACACTCAAAGGATTGACCCCAGCTCTGTCGCCGGATTGGAATACGTTCAGCAAAACGTGGCGCTACGAGTATTATACCACCATTTCCGACACAAGTAGGTGTTGCCTTAAGCTCTAGGAGATGCTAACTCCGTTGTGGAGAATGAGAAGTTCCTATTGTTATTGTTGTTGTTGTTGGATCTGATCATAGGTATACTTGGTGCTTGAAATCTTAGCTGGACGAATGCAGAAGGTTGACAACCTTGGTTCTCTTCGTCTGCTCGGTACAAGATTGTCGGACCCAATACGGACTACTATGAACTTTCTCGAAAAATCTGCATGGGTTTTTTCAGTTGCTCGTCTTTCATAGTATGAAACCGTTTACAACGATATTCGTTGTCCAATATTCTCAAGTGAATACTTTTTCAATTGCATTACGCAGGTGGAACATTTATGCGCAGTAAGCTTCAAATAATGACCGACCTACTCTTCAATAATGTATGAGGTGATATTTCTATAGGAAAATAATTACCTGTGTATTTCTTCAAAACCTCATAATTACTCTTAATTACGACTGTAGATAAAGATTAATTATTTTAGCTCACAGTATAGACATTTGCACTTGTCGCCTCGCACATCAACAGAAACCATAATTCTTAATGTTGCATTTAATTTATATGTTGCAGACCAATATTTTATCCAATTCCTTCATTAACATGAATAATGAATGTCTATTAAGAAGTAGATAATAGGTTTTGCTATTACAAGCCACTTTCAATAACGATTATACCAGTTTCTAATACATTCTTACGTGGTTGATGTTATTGATCAAATGAAAATGCAATGTTGGTATGTTTTGTTCAGATTTGTGCAGTTGTGAACATACAGTGCATTCGTATAAAAAAGAGTATGAAAAATGCAATGAATAACTTTTGGAAAAAACGCTCGAACCCGTCAATTTTTATTTCGAGTTGCGGATCTTTTCGAGAAGAAATAACTTGTACACAGTGAATCGTGTAGGTGGTATGACGTCATCGACATTTTTTCAAAATGAAAGCCCCATTTTTATTACGAGTGTGAAATTTCACTTTTTTTACGTATACTAAAGTAATTCCTGAGTATAATCGAAATGGAAATGAAATGAGAAAAACGATTTCAAATTTTAAAAGTACGAAATTCAAATGCAATAACGACTTCAACTACAACTAAATAAAATTTGGGTTGAGGTATTTTCAGTAATTCGTGACGAGTACTTGCTTTTTATTCTTCTAAATTAGTATGCCCATAAAAAGTGATCTTGGGGTGTCGATTCTGGCGACTATGCTGGCCACTCAATTGGCCCTCTTCTCCCTATCCAACGATTTGAGAATATTCCAGCTAAATATGTGCAAACAGATGCTGCATAATATGGAGGAGCTACATCTTGCTGAAAAAAAGTTCATTCATTTGACGATCTATTGACATGACCATCCAGAACAAGGCAAGCATCATCAGAAAAATGTATTCGCCACAAAAAATTTCATTGTTCACATTTAAGAACTTAAGAAAAAGTCATAAATTCAACGGTTAAAAAGTCCTGCAAACAGAAAAAGAAACTGAGGAACTTAATTTCCAAATAGCCATTTAAAACTCAGACTTCCGAAACGATATCAGAACACAATTTTTTTAGTCGATCCGTTAACATATCCAGTAAGGTATTTACACCAACAGAGAATGATTTGTTAGAAAAGGGTTTCAATTATACTTTTAAAACTGATACTGATATCAATGAATTGAAGATTTTAGGAATAGAGACAGAAGTTGCATTACGAGGTGAAATCAATATTACTAATAATAAATACATAGTAACAGATATTATAAAAACATGCTCTTTGGAAAGTAGATGGCACAACAACAAAGAATCATCAGCAGTAAAATCCATACAACAAGAAATTGTTTAAAACAATTCACTAGAGCCGACAAAGGAAAGTTAGTCATTGCAATTGACCAAACTGACTATATACAAAAAACACAGGATTTCCTCAATTCGGGTAGGTATATAACATTTTGCAGAAATATCACACTTGTATGTACCAGAAACAAATGAAAGAAACACTGAAGTTGATCCAATATATTTTAAATGGTCTTATTTAATTGTCATAAATCCACAAATTCCAAGACTCTATTCACTTTTGAGAGTAAATAACGAAAACAAGCCTATCAAACGAGAAGTATCTTTCGTAAGATCGCCATCGGTTAAAATTTCAGAAAAATGTGCCTCTGTAATTCAAAGTCATTGCACTTTTAAATTCTTATGACCTCATTTATAATATTAAAGATATTAAATTACCGAATAACAAACACCAAATTAATTTCATTCGTCGTACAAAACTTGTTTCCTAGTAACCTTCCCAAGGAAACAACATTATTAGTAGAAAGGCTATTAGATATAAATCAAGTAAACCCTGTCATTAAACAGAAAATATTGGATTTACTTAACGTTTCTTTAGTTCAAAATTATTTTCAGTTCAACAATAATATCTATTCTATGAAAGGTTAATTCTGGGCAATCCCTTGAGTCCTCTATTTATGAAAAACTTTATATATTGGTATAGGTATATTGATGATATTTCGGTAGGTTTTACATGAACCATTAGACAGGAAACAGAGTTCTATGGGAGATCGTTTATTAACAAACAGTCGTTACCGACCGATGATGAACCCTTTACTCCCATATACACCTACTACGTAGGCTTATTATGGCAAGTACCTGTCAGAAAACAACTACTCCCCTGGCTAAGACCACGACGGGTATTGAATTTAATCTAACAGATACTTGTGCAACGTCCCTCAAAGCATCAGAGGACGCAGTTGCAAGTGCCCTATGACCAACCAGCAGAATTATGTTTTGATTTGGACAGGGTGACCACCTGCAGACTAGTTTCGAGGTTGTTGCCTCTCATCAGTGCAAGGGTAGGTAAACACAGACAGCACTGAAGCCATCTATTCCCCGTCCAAATCATTACACACTCCGCTGGTTTGGTCAACTCTGGTTCACGCGGTGAAGCCGGTTCTAGGCCGCTCCACCTAGCGAGCAGAGGGAGTACGCTCTGAATCTCCAGGCTAAGAGATTTACTCGAAGAAACCAGAGTTCTTTGGGAGATCATTTAGTAACGAGCAGTCGTTACCGACCGATGATGAACCCTTTACTCCCATATACATCTACTACGTAGGCTTATTATGGCAAGTACCTGTCAGAAAACAACTACTCCCCTGGCTAAGACCACGACGGGTATTGAATTTAATCTAACAGATACTTGTGCAACGTCCCTCAAAGCATCAGAGGACGCAGTTGCAAGTGCCCTCTATGACCAACCAGCAGAATTATGTTTTGATTTGGACAGGGTGACCACCTGCAGACTAGTTTCGAGGTTGTTGCCTCTCATCAGTGCAAGGGTAGGTAAACACAGACAGCACTGAAGCCATCTATTCCCCGTCCAAATCATTACACACTCCGCTGGTTTGGTCAACTCTGGTTCACGCGGTAAAGCGGTTTCTAGGCCGCTCCACCTAGCGAGCAGAGGGAGAACCATTAGACAATTGGATCAATTTTTGAAATTCATCAATTCTCCTGTACCATTCAATGAATTTCACAGTGGAATCAAAAAAGGACAATTCGATAGGTACATTTTTGGACCTAACAATAACTAAAAGAAGTAATAAACTTGAATTTTCTATTTTCCATAAACGGTCTTATACAGATATCACAATTCTCAATAGCTCATCACACCCATGTCGACACAAAGTAGCAGCTGGCAATAGTATGACACATAGATTAATTAATATTCCTTTCAGCACATCAAATAGTAATAAAGAATTAAAAATTATTAAGAGAAATTGCAGTCAATAATGGTTATGAATCGTCTTTGATAGATAATCTTCTGTATAAGAGTGATATAAGAAATCAATTCAAGAAGTTTGTCCTGCTCTTAGAGTCCACAAAAGGTTCAAAACAATTACTCATATAGGTGAACCAAGCAACAAAATAGGTAATTTCTTGAAAAAGCTAGAATTTAATATTGCTTTTAAGACAGACAAAACTTTGGGCAAACATAAAAAGCAACAAATATGAAGCGGAAAATCAAAAAAATTGTGGAGTCTATGAATTAACCTGTGCTGTTGTCCAAAGCTTTATCTTGATCAAACTGGTAAAACCTTCAAAAAGCGCCTAACCGAACATAGAAGCAGCTTTGTTAACGGAAAAACAAATTCAACATGATTATTATGCTATCCATTTATTAACCAAAAACCATACTTTCGACCATGCTTTTGAAATCCTTCATGTTCAAAACAAGGGCATGAGGCTGAATCTTTTAGAAAGTATAGAGGTTGATAAATAAAAAAATTCTCAGAATCTTCTCAATTACCAACTTGCACTGAATAATTCACAACTACTTAATATATTTTCCTGGAAGGTTAGGTTGAATATAATCAGTAATGTATTGGTACTCATCGTAGTTTATTGGGAGATAGGTATCAATGCATGATGAGTATTTAAGGGAACACAGCAAAGACGTAATTTAGATTATCTTCACCACTTGAAGAATCTGTTGTACAGCGAAACATTTGTCGTGGTTTTTTAAACCTATTTAGTCAAAATTATTTCAGTTATAGATTCATTACATATAGAAAAATTAATGATTTTAACGAAATTATTATCATTATTGCCTAGCTGTTGCTGTTGCTCACATAATTCATTTCACTGATCAAAATCGTCTTCAGACAGCTCATGTACAAGCCATACGTCATAGGGATGGTACTTTGCTTTTTTTCACAAATATGTGTGCTGTGAGGGCTTTAGGAAGATCACGAACATGCCCAAATTAACAATATTCAGACTCGACTCTGCTTACCATGCGTGGGCATTGAACAATTCAACTATACTTATTTTCGAATGCGTATCCTAAGAGAATATCTTGAAGCATTTCTGCTTTGTATTTTATTGAAAATGCATCTTCAGTATTGTAAAATTTTAATTAATTTTTCATTATTGTATTTTACTACTATTCATACCTCTTCAGCAACTCTTTCGGTCATGTCTTCCGCTATCATTTTGTCCTTTGCTTTGGAAGATGTCATTAGTTGTTTAACATTCTTCATATATAGAAGAAGTTGATTTCTCGAATAAAACCAAGATATTACCAATAGCTTGTATTATGCACCAAGTACTGAGATCACAATCATTTGATCACTCTAAAGGGATACTAGGAGCAGTAAGCCGGAAAGTAAATTAGTAAAAATATTGGCAGGAGATACAAGAAAATGAGAATGTATAGTTGATTGGGAGCAACATCTATTGACGGAAACAAATTGGATAAAAATTAAATAGAATTTCAAGTAAATATGGAGTAACTGAAAAAAAGATCATTCACAGAACTTTCTGATTTTGGATGGTGCGTAACCACCATTTCTACGCCGATGACTGATTTCAAATTCACAGCATTATAAGGAAGTTGTATTTTCAATCATTTTTTCTGCAAAAATATGACACTCACGGCAAAACAGTGGCGTGCAATGATTTTTACTATAAATATCAATCAGGTAACCATCTGCCACTTACAATTTTAAATATAATTTCATGAAAAGAAGCTCCTTGCTACTGCTAATAACCACACCAGGTTTCATCAAAATCATCAAAAGAACTTTAGAGTAATTGATGAAATGCCGATTTTTAAATTAAACTTTGACACCCCGTATTTCGGAAACGAAGCAAGTTAGGACACACGTTTATATGAAATTTTCTTCATAAAATATGACAAGGAATCACCACCTGAAATTAATGACATCATTTAAATTACACCTTGTATATCATGCAAAAATGCCCCATTATCGTACCAAGGTAAGGTGATCTATTTCGATAACTTTCACTTTGAGCAACCACCGTAGAAACCCCATTTTTAATATTTTCAATAGACCATCGCAATTATCAACAATTTGTAGGACACGCCTTCGAAAATGACTGGTACTAATGTTATCTCCAATAATTCCATACCATAAATAACAGTAATTTGTTCGGTCAGCTGCTTAGGATTTGTTGTAACATTCGAGTACTAATGAGCGTGTTTTTGCTTATATAGCGATAACAGCTTCCATAATTTAAACAAACCCGGCAATTATTATAAAATTATAGTTAATCGACGTCATTTTTGTATCAATATTCCTCTGCACAAAAAACATTAATTGAATTTAATAACGAAATATAAGTGTTTCACGAAATGAAATCGAATAATACTGTGAGTTATTATAGTCATCGCTCATGTGGCCGAGGATATTATATAAATCAGTATTTCATGCGGTTATTATTTTCTATTAATGTGACAAATTATATAAATCATTGCGTTAGCACGGTATCCAATTTAAATGATTTCCTTATGATATTAATTTAAAATCAGCTGCTGATGAACTCAATGAATTTCACAGCATTCAGAATTGAAATGAAAAAACACCTGCATCTTCATGGATTCAGAGGTATACCAGACGTCATTTTAACAAAAATTATTCCTTGAATTGAAACAAATAAATTATAAACAACATGGATCCTAAACCAGTAATCGTTAAACATGGCCGAAGTACACGTGTTATTATATGTACAAAGTTCAATGAATGCACAAGTAAATTACAAGTAGTTGCAGGCTTGTTGAAATAAGAAATTCGCTTTTGAAACATTCTCAATTGAAAGTTGGTGAAAACAAGACAACTGTGGAAATGAAAAAAACGAATATGTAAATGAAGCTATTTTTTGTAACTTCTAAATGAAAACAACTACTGCTCCAGCTAAGTCAACGCTGGACATTGAACTACATCTGATAATATTGTGGAAAGACCATAACTTGAAAGAAAGAAATGTAAAAGTAAAAATTTGCATTTTCATTCAGATAGTTGAAATAAATGAAGCTATCATTTGTAATATCTAACAAAAACAACTACTTTCCCGGCTAAGGCCTTGATGGATATTGAACTACATCTGATGGATATTGTGAAAAGAACCTAACTTGAAAAAAAAAACGAAAATTTACATTTTCATTCAGATTGTAAAGAGACGAATCAATTCTAGTTTTTGCAGCTTTTCAATTATATAAACTACTTTTATATATGACAGATCAATCAATGTTCTTTTTCTTCTAAAACTCAACATAATTTTCTACTACAAAATAGTATAAGATGGAAAGTAAAATACGAAGCGTTCATAATGAACTATCTATTCTAACATCCTCCCAAACCAAAGGAAAATTCCAAATTTTTAATGAAACCTAATCTTCTTCAATTTTTGGTGTATTTCTCGATGGGTTCGTTTGTTTTATATTCTTTCTTTTCTTGAATTTGCTTCCCTTCTCCTCCTTAATTGTCCTAAACATTTTCGTTTTCTTTCGTCTGATTTCGTGATTCATCATTATTTTTATTTCTTCCATCATTATTTTTATTTCTCCATATACTGTAACTTCTAAAGGAAATAGTCGGAGAACTGGATGAATCAGTTCTCCGTGTCTCAGTTCCACTTTCTTTACTTTTGTTATACCATCACCTCCAGAATAAATCTCCATCATCTTTCCTAATGGCCAACTTACTGTTTTTTATTGTCCTATTCGATTAAGACAATATCACCAACTGAATCAGTTCGGCAAGGTATTGCTTCTGAAATCTATTTCTCAAGATATCTCTTATGGTTTGGAGATATCATAGTCTCTTGATGAAATGATTCCTGTCCAATGGGTCGAGATCTGGAACTTCTGCATCCAGTGGTTTAATGAATTTTGAAGGGGAAGACGTAAGAATTCCCCACCACTCGAAATGTATGTCGGTAATCGTCATTTATAACAGCCTCGCAGTTACATAATATAGTATACCTTTCCCCAAATTCATACGTAGCAGATCGTTCACGATTAAATACAATAAATAACTAATCTTCTACGTTTTTTCCTCTACTTTTCGAATAAATGTTCGTTATCTCACTAAATTTTCAGAACTAACTGGGGTCCTGCCACGGTCGCCACAAATGTTCTCGAGGTCTTTCAATTATAAATTATTTTATATATGACAGATCAATCAATCATTGTTTTTTTTTCTTCTAAAATTCAATATAATTTGCCATGCCAACATAGTATAAAAGCAAATGGAATACAAAGCATTCATGTTGAAGTATTTTTAACAAAGATGGTTGATTTTTTAATTTTCCAGTTTCCATCATCGGAGATTCATAATATCTTTCAGGTATAGTTCAATGTCCATGGTGGCCTTAAACCTTCTGTTAGATACTACGAAACATAAATTCATTGAGAATATTTTGCTTTTTCATCATGTATATTATCTTCATTCTAATAGGTTATCTTGAATTATGGAAAATTGCTACTGAAGTTTGTGTTTCAGTCGCATCATTCCACACCTGATTGCATGATCATCCTGTTGATTTTTCAAAAAATCAAAAAATTTCCTATTCATCCGATTTCTACATTATACATTGAATCAATGTGTGTATTCAGTAGAGTATTTTGGAACAAGCATTTCAAAAACAAGCTTTTATTCTGGGTATTCATGTAATACTGCATAAACACCCAGTGTTCTATATGTATAAGCCAGTTTGTCAATACTTCTTTACTACAACTGGGATGCACAGAGATGCTATGTGGTATTTGGTTCAAGGTGCATTAGGGACACGATTTTCAGTGTGAGGAACAATTCACTGGTATCTAGAAGATGGTGAGATACGTACAGTTTGGCAAATTGTGAAATTCACACTCTTGCGCGAACATTTACGTGAATATCACTGGATAGTCCGTCGTACGACTAATGCGCATCATGAGCGTGAACATTTTCATAGTTGCAGCTATGTTTGCCAAGCTGTACACAATGCTCTTCTGACATAACATCAATCGTTCCACCGTTAGCGGTCTCATCGAGACTAACCCGTCGAGATCAGTCTTCACACCCTTTTATCGTCATTTTAGAGTAATACCGAAAATCTCTTCCCCTGGGCTCGTTTTACCAACGAACGGCAAAACTTTATAACTCACTGCCTCGGGAAGTGTTACCTGAGGCATACATAATGGCCAAATTCTAGAAAAACGCCATTTTCTACCTACCTCCGTCGGATCTCACGATGTTCTCTAAACATTACAGGATTTTTCTTTTTGTGGGATACAAAATAAAAATGAAAACACTAAATATTCGTGTCAAAAATAAACTCCTAAGTTGAGAAATCACAAATTATCACTCTTCAATTCTTGAATGTAAATATTTTTTTTAAGAATAAATTATTTTGTCTCTGGAGAAAATCAGTGGTAGTATAAAAAATTTCTCGAGGAGCTCTCGCGTTTATTTACTTCCTTGATTCTCGATTGATTGGCAATAAAATTTGCATATAAATAAAACATGTATAGAGGGTGTTTCTTAAGTACTTGTAGAAAATTCAGAAGCATGTTGTTGATGTCAAAAGAAGAAGAAAAGTTCCTATAAACATATATTCCGAAAGTTATTCTTTTATGAGATACAGAGTGTCAAAGTTGAATTCTTAATTTCGTTTTTTGTGAATAAGTTTTAAAACAATTGTGATATTTGAATTAATTTTGATATCTGGCAGATTTTTACAATGACAATACCAAATTCGATATTGGTTTGTATAATAGTTCGTGAATTCGTAAATATTCAATAGCGACTTAGAACCAGATGGATTGGTCGAGGCGCTGAAGTTCCAAATCAATTTTTGCCTCCGAACTCTCCGGATTTAAATCAAATTGTTTTTTTTTGTGAGTCACTTGTATACTATTATTTATACGATGCCATTAGAAACAGAAGAACTTCGTCAACGTATCATTGCTGGATGTGACACTATCCAAAATACACCAGGTATAATGGAACGCGTTCGTGGATCCTTCAGATGGCAAGTCGATGCATGCAAAATACTGAAAGGTGGCCATTTTCAACAATTACTTTAATAATTACCCTCAACTAACTGTTTTAGTATTAAATTGGTCTTAATTACTGTTATTATTATTAGCATTGAATTGTAATAACACCCGATTTTTATTTTGAATGGCATTTGAAGAATAAATAATTTCCTTAACCAATTGAATTAATTCTGAATTTAAACTTATTGTTATCTTAAATCACTTCGATTATTTCAAATCAAAATAACTCGAAAACAGTTGCTCGCAGCGATCTCTACCAACAATACTTTTTTACACAAAAATGTTCGTTAATTCGATTTTTCCACTAGAAAACGTGATACAGGGACTATCAAAAAAGTTATCACATTGCAAATGACTGAAAAGATATGTAGGTGACTCCACCCCCACGAAAGAGGCAAACTAACATTACATTTGGTTTTGTTATTGAAAAATTTTCCCGAATACCAAACTTAACTCCAATATCACGATTATTTTGAAATTTATTCACAAAACAAAAATTAGCATTCAACTTTGACACTCTGTATCTCAGAAACGAATAACTTGTGGAAACTTTCCTACTTCTTTTGATGTCAGCAACATGCTCCTAAATTTTCTACACGTACTTAAGAAACACCCCGTATAATCGATAAAATAATCATCTCCTATGTAGTTACCCTCAATAAATGAACACATTTTTTTTCTCTAACATAGGTATTTTCTCTTTTTCTTCCGTGGTATATCAACAGTAAATTACTTTTAGAACGACATATCAAGGCTAATGTCACAATACCGATCATTAGGTATTAGATCTCATCAAATTACGAACACGAAAAAAGTCACCTCATGACAACGAATAGAATGTAGAATTCCTGGAATCTGCCTCTTTTATTTCAATTTAGTCCTTTCGTAATTATAACAAGGAATCTCTCACCATATCGCGGCGTCTTTGTATTGACAAATCTCGATTTGGTTCCTAGAAGAATTAATAAAAGCTGCCGAATAGATGGTTGCTTTCTGGGAGGCCAGTTTTACGAACTTCTCATTCTTTGGGTTGGACAGCATTTTTTGAATTCTCTTCTCAGAGTTTTAAACATTCGTTAATGCTTTTTCGTTAAATAGGCTCTTATAAATGGGGTAATATAAGTTTGATTATTAACAAATGAGAAGTATTCGAACTGTATCCGCTATAACATTTTAAACGACTTCATCCGTGGAAACACAGATATATCACTTTGAATCGTAGCTAAATAATATGTAACTGTGCATGCCTTGTCATGATTTCATTTAGACTGTTGCTAACATCCGTTGTTTCATCTTGGTGTCATCTATAAAAATCGATTGAAACGATTTTAACTAAATATTAAAGTGGCGATAATTCGGTAACATCGGATGAGAAAAAATTATTTTCATTAATTTTTACTCTTCGTCACTTAGCATCTTTCATAACAGGTAATTTTCCATTGAGTGAGAAAATTTTATTTTGGGTCAGTCTCCCATGATTTTTTGACATGATATTTTTGGGATTGTAATCTTCCACAGTCTTAAAATATGAAAATGGTAAATCAAAGAGATCTATACAAGTGTATTGTCAGTAAATCTTTTTCAAAATCGGTTAGCCATTGACAAAATTAAATCTTATTCAATACTCTTGTAAACGCAGTAACTTATATCGGGACAAACTGATGCACCATGGAAAAGAGATCATATCAAGGAAAAAAGATCATATCAAGAAACGAGGTTTATCCACAATATCAATCTTTCAATAGCAAGTTTGTGACTATTTCTGGTTGGTCAGATATTGATGTACATCAATTAGATTTAAATTTTGATAGTCACTCAATTGAAGTTCTTTTCTTTGTTTCAGATTACGCAACTAAAAATCGACAACAATCCTTTCGCAAAAGGTTTCAGGGACACGGGAGCAGGAAAAAGGGAGAAAAAGTAAGTATCAACTTCAAGGATAACTACTAAAATTTGATTTTCGAGAACAATGAAAATAGCATTATAATTATTGTAGGTCACTTCCGGCTGTGAAAGATTTTTTCTTCCTAAAATATTCAATTTTTACCTTCTCTATTGTTACGTATATAGGCCATGCTGTAAATGAAAATAAGGGTCTCTTTTAACACAAAATAAGAGACGCAAACGGCCTATACTACTTTTTATACTTAGGATAGTTCGTAAATGAAAACCCTGGTTTTCGTCCGAGCAAAACCGCTTTGTGGAATATTTTAAATAGAAATAGTGAAAAAAATTACAACTTTTTTGGTTATTTGAAAATATCTCAAAGATTATTTGAGGAATCGTTCTAGCAGTCAATGAAACTTTTGTAGATATTTATAAAACCTACAAAATGGTTTTTTATACGCCCAGATCGGTAAATTTTTCACTGAGAAAATCAAGGAAAACCTCGAAAAAGACACGATTTTTCAAAAATTCATAATTTTTATAAATCTGAAGGTAGACAAACAGTATTGCGATAACTGATAGATAATAACATGTGGTTAAACTGTGCGCAAGATGGTTTCTGTCCGATATGTAGTTTCTGCACAATCGCGTTATAAACAATCTAAGGGCAAATCTTTCTAAAGGCGCCGATGTAAAAGAAATCAACTTATTCAAATTCTGTAAACGGCATAAGGAAGTAGAGATCAATATCTACAATTTGTATATTTTGGATTTTCACCTGAGAGGTGGAAAATGTATTGAAAATGTTACTGAAAGTTACTCTTAATGCTTCAAAGTGCACCCGAAGTCGCTCGTATTAAATTCAGTTCAACTTCGGGGACTTCGAAAGACTTCGAACGCACTTTGAAGCGTTTTGATCCACTTTCAGTGAAATTTTCAACACATTTCCTATCCACGAAAATCGTTGATAAAAAAGTTTATTGATTTTTTTATTATCTACAAATTTTTCATTAAACATTTTCTGTTGAGAGGTTACGTTTCGCCGCAAATCGCAAAAAAATGTTTTCAGACCCTGAACTACATCCCCATTCCACCATTTTGAGTGTTTTCATATTTAATTTTCTTTCCTTAAAGTTGGAACTTCAACAACATCTTCCACCTGGTTTTTGCTAGTTACTGTTTTCTTTTTCACAAAAATTATTGACACCAGTCTATTAGTTTTGTAAAGTATTCTGGAGCACAATAAGGCTTTTCAGATGCCCATCCTTCCCAGTTTTAATGATAGATAGACCTTGTTAGGAGCCTGAAGGTAATTTGCACCGTGCACTGATTATTCAAATTAATTGTGAATCCATGTTTCATGTTTATTATATTCAAATTCCTGTATTTCCACTGGACGTGGCGCTTCTCTTACGCAGTATATCTAGAATCATGAATTGATTATATAACGGGCTTGGTGTTTCTCAAGACACCCCACGTTACTTCAATTAATAATTTCCTAATTCCGAGCAATAAATCTACGATGGTTTATGAGTCAGTGCCACGCTATGCAGCGCTATTTGGTCCGCGATACTTGAAAAGGTTACCAACTGTCATTATCGCAGTAGTCGGTCAATTAACCCTGTTATAATTCGCCAGGATCGCCACCCTTTGTTCGACCCTTCGTCTGCGAAATTGTGCACCCCACGCTTAGTTTCTCTCTGTGTGTATCAATTGCCCAGATCTAGGCGCTGAGGTGGTCAGTGGCGTCCGAAACTTAGTGTCAAGCAGCGAAGAAAATTATTTTTAAAAGTCTTCGAGAAGTTATGCTTTACTTCACAATCACTCAAACACGCAACGAAATATTTATTTTGCATTCAAAAGTTTTGTAATCCACTATCACTGTCATTTTGGCAAGATTTTTTTTTTATTCAAATACCTATATCGCTTCAACCACAAAAGGTTAGTAGCGTTTGTTTCTGTACAGTAATGTTTCAGTATTTACAATTCATGAAGTAACCTTTTGTCGGAAAGAAAATCGAAGTTTACATTTTTCTCCTAAGAGATCTTTCATATTTGTAGGTAAGTTATGATTTAGTCTCTCCACCGCATGTTTTGGACATTCAATCAAAACATGCTTTTCCGATAGCCCAGTGTGGAACCTTCCGCGTAAGTCTCTGGTCCTCTTGTTACACATAATCAAGGCCATCCTGACGTGAATGTATTATCCAGATTGTCTAAAGCGAGCTGTGAAAATACCAATATTGAACTCAGTGAGATTGATCGACTCGTATCTCACTGGTCGATCTTTTGCGGTAAGGGTAAAGAACCAATCTCTCTGAGAGATGCCCAGTCGCAGCAGGTGTTTCGCAGGGTTCTAGCGTCTCTCTCCACTTATACACACTATATACTCACGATTTTCCAAGATCCGAGAGAGTTATATGTGGATGACACCGCACTTTACGCACATTCATTCTCCATCGTGGTCGCTGGGCAAAAGATTCAGATTAATCTGGGTTGGGACATCGTGCCGTATATACAGAGAAATGAGATCAAGGTGAATGTAGGGAAAACTGAGATCAAGAAGAAGAGGAGATGATTTTCGAAGCTCCGTCCTTGTAGTGTGAAGGTTAGAGGATCAAGTTTGGCGAAATACGTGCGGGAGTGCAATTAGACAAGGGTTTGACATTTGCACAACACATAACCCTGGCTGTACAGAGGGCGGGGGCTGCTGTTGCTGCTGCTGCTGCTGAAACTCAAAGCATAGTACTGACAAAAAACTGCTTATATATGTTCTGCAGCCTGAAACCCATGCCTCTCGCAAGACTGAACAGGATGCAGAACAAAGTACTTCGTATAGTCACAAACAATGACAGAAAAATTCGCCTGGTCATCCTCCGGGAGATGTGTGGTATCGATTCTTTTCCGACATTTATTAGAAAGTTGTCGTGCAACTTTTATAAATATTTCTTTCCCAAAAGCCCGGTTTTTTGCAGTGAGCCTTTTCCGGGATGCTCTACCTACTAACCTCTGCAACGATCCAGGCTAGCCATTCTCTGTTTAAAACACTCACAATAGTCACGCAAAAGCTCTGCAGGAGGCGTGAATTCTGCACAATATCTGCTCTTACCTTGAGTAATTACGGACCTGCTCACTAAGACCGTGGGGGCCGTTTCAAGAGTCTCTCGCAAGGTGGAGACTGGCTGTCCTCATTTATTCTCCTTCCTAGAAGAAGAAAAAGTATGTAATTAGATGAGGATGTAAATGTTAACATAGTTAAAAATATTAAAATCTTCTGACATTGAATTTGATAGTCCATCACTGTCACGTATTTCACAGATTGGTTCTTGTCGTCCAGCTATGAGATATTCGTTAGTTAGTTGAGTGTGTCCAAGACGGAGTCTGGTAATTTTCACTCGGTGGATTTTTAGTATGTCTAAGACGGAAACAGGACATTTACTCTTGCACAATATTCTCTCAATCATTTTTTCCTCCCAATATCACCTTGGACAACATACTCTCCGGTTATTTGCTTTCTTACAATTTTCTCCCAGATCATTTGCTCTCGTGTAATTTCCTCTCACTCACATTATCTTAACATTATTTAGTTGTAATTTATGCAGTACCTGACGAAATAATTGTTGGTGTGGGTGGTATTGTTTTTCGTACACTGGCATTTCGCACACCTCAAAAAATTACCTGAAATATTCTTGTTTGGTACACTGAGTTAATTACTGAATTTTCGGATTCTGGTTTCGTACATCGACCACGCAAATTTCCGCGCAATTAAATGTCTAGGTAAGGTTAGTTCGTTCTGGTTAAATCATACTAAAAAATTACTCCTAACAAAATTAATTTTCACATGAAAACTGTTGCAAAACCTTTATACGTTATCAATTTCCACGAACTCAAATGTCTACGAGAGCGACTAACATAGGAGCAAATTGAATAAGAGAAAATTGGTTGAGAGCAATTTGTGTGAGAGCAACATGTTCAAGAGGAAATTGTGAGAGGAAACTTTCTGAGAGGAAATTTACTGATAGTAAATGACATGGACCCGTCTTAGACATACTCTGGTAATTTTCACTTGGTGGATTCTGATTTTTGAAGAACATTGCCAGGGTGAGACAAAATGTTTTATTTCCAGCAGTTTTGATTGCTGTTGCAACCATGTATTATTGCACGCACGGTACATTTTGTTTTTAGCACTTACTTTTAACTTCCAGCCATACCAATATGTGATGGTACCCCCGTGATCGAGAATTTATTGAAAAGCTGCTGCAGATTGAAAAGTTCGTCCTTTAACAGTTTTGCAAGTGGGTGGTGCTGCCTATACATTTTCTTTATAATTTGTATGGAACTCAGTGATCGATTATGATAAAATGTCGATCAATTGGTTTTCCTGCTTGTTTGAGTGCTTGAAAGATGGCAAATAATTATCCAGAAAACACGTTATACTGCATTCGGTTAGTTTATACTTGTATCTATGTTTTCAAATGTAATAATTGCAGCCACGAACCCTTCGTCTATTTTTGAAGCACCTGTGTGAATTTGTTTGTAGTCCTCAAAACTGTTCATAGTTTCGAAAAAATATTCATTCATCAACTGATCGTTCGTCTCTGTTTTTTTATATGTTGTGAGTTCAGTATGAAATAATATCCGGTGTATCATCCATGGCAGAGGTGTGGCAATATTTTGTTAAAATAGGATAGTTCCTGTAATCTAATATCATCCATGTAGTGCTATTCTTTCTTGGAACGGACGTCTCCATCTACTCATATAGAAAGATCCTGATTGATATGCACGAGTGATCTATGTTTGCTAGTCGATATGAGTGCAGCATATGATAGGCTTGAAATTGTTTGTCAGATTAATGGTGGTTTGCAGGTTTCTACTAAGATGCTTTGAACAGGATTTGTGTGATATGCACCTAATATAATCCTGAGAGCTGAGTTGTGGACAGAGACTATTGATTTTAGTAAGGAAGATCTTGCTGTAGAGTAAGATATAGATTCGAAGTCAATCTCTAATCAAACAAGAGCTCTGTAAAGGAGTAAGAGCGTGCTTGATTCTGCTCTTCAGGACTTATTGGCTAGAAGAAAGATTTTTGCAATACCAGTCGTCAAAATGATATCCACTTTACTGCTATGGCCACTTGTGACATAATAACTATGGGCACTACGTGATCAATTTTTCACAAAAATTATATGCTTCAGGGCTCGTTTTTTCAACGAACGGCAGACCAATTATTGAGCTCTTTGCGTTGGAAGGAATATCTCGATGCTCACAACCAAAAAAAATATAAAGTACACTTCTTCCTCCTTTATCTGAGTTTACATAAAGTTCTTTAAACAATACAGAATTTTCTTCGTTTGTGCAAGAATATAAAATATGAACCAGCGGGAAAGATTATTTCAGAATGTTTCATGGTGTCCCTGTGTTATCTACACGTACGTACAACTTATATCTTACCTGGTAGAATCTGTTGAAAGGCTGTCGCCCTCAACTCACAAATACTTTCTCAGAGCCGGTTTAAAAACTCTTCTTCATGAAGTTACAAATACTCGGTGACAATTCAAATACATGTTTTTAATTATTCTCTGCTTCATACATTGGAGTTGTTATCCAGAACTTCCCGAAATTCATATACTTACCAAAGTGTGATCTAATTAACACGATTACATGACATTGAAACTAAGAAATATACCATGTATTAGTCGAGCATATAATTAACTATAGCTACTATAATAAGGAAATATGTGATAATACCTACTTGGTATCTCAGTGAAATCAAATTGGAATATAACTTTGTAGACAAGGCAAATTTTCGTATTTGCCACATGACTGAATTTTATCAGCCAATACATGAACTAATATTAATAGGTAGTGTATATTTCTCCGATGGCATTCTTCATAATCACTTTTGAAAGCAAATGGCTCGAATGAATAGGATATATTGCATACCAAAAATTCCAGAATATTCATTCAATTTATTTTAAATTCACAAACACGTACTCAATGCCAACGAAATCTAAAAACAAAACTGCCGATAAAGGAGCGCTATGCAATTTTTTGCAATTATAATTATGAGTAAGCATTCACCATTTCGGTGTAGTTATTCGCAGATAAGAATTGCGGTTGAAATTACTCGAAACTGTGAATAGGATAATCCAAATAAAACGACCCTATACAAATATTTCGCATCTACGCCACTGTTGCTTGTCCCACGTAAACAATGCAGGACTGCTGGTAGAAAACTTGTTACGACCTCTGTAATCAATCGACAGAGGTTAAATTGTCACAGAGGGTTGGTACAAGCTTACGTCTTGATCAAAAAGTAACCAAAAAATGTTTCGGTGAAAATGGGAAGAGAGCTTAGTCTCGTACGATAGCGATTGTTTTTAGCCAATAATAATCACAGTATTCTTAATTTTATCGGAAGCGGTTTTTTTATTGTGTTTATGTCATTCATTATACTTGTTATACAAAAGCTGCTCGCTTTACAAACTTCATCAGGACTATATTATGATTTTGTTAATTACAAAATCATGTTTAAACGAATACATTTTTTCAATCGGAAAATGTGTTCGAGAAATTAGGTAATACTTCAAACTGACCAACGTGGCTATCATTTATTATTACCTACAATTTTTTGTGTTAAATTCATATGCGTTGAATTTTGGTTTATTTGAAATATTTTTAAATAATTCTTTTTCATAGCAAACTCATAGAATAACAACGTTAAAGAAAAGGAAGTGCGTTAAATTCAACATCTGTTTATAAAGTTTCCTAAATATACTTCTTACTGTCTCATTACGTTATTTAATCGATACAAATATAAAATATGTCTTATGTATAATCATATGAAATATGACTATATTTCCTTCTTTTTCTAAGACCGCTACAGCGATTTCAGACAGGGTTCGAATCAAACTATTTTCTGTCATAAACCACGGATATTTTGTTGTCCTCACGAAGCATACATAAATCATCCAGAACATACCAATACTAGTAATTCATACCTTAATACTATCGACCAATGATTTGATACTCACTTCAAATGAACTATGACAACACATCTTCCACTAAAGGCGAAGAGATGATTTTTCATCGTTTATAAGGGAGTCTATCTACCATCTCATCTTATTATTACTAGATAGTAGTGCAGCTTCGCTATTTTTGAAACCCTCATTGAATAGAAGACAACAAAGAAAAGATCCAAATATTGTTCTCAATTTGAACGTCTGTAACACTATAAATAATTACCTTTTTGATAACTCTGATATAGTAATCACAATAACTGAATGCCACAGATATTCCTTACGATATTTTCTGTAGCCGGACTGGGGAATGGTTGCTACTGTATATTTTTGCTTACAGCTATAGACTGTTATTCATGTAACTTGCTTATTACAGCTGCTGCATATTTCATTTTGTCCTTTTCAAAATATTACTTTGAATTCTTGTTTACATCAAGAGTAGGCATTTCATGTGGAGAATATCGCGTTTTGACAACTGTCAACACCACGGTTTACAATGGGTAGACATATATCTACCATACAACTTCCAGGCAACAACAGGTCAGATACAATCATTTAATTTGAAGCAAGCAGCCCAATGGTTAAACTAATAATTTTAAAATCAATACTATTTTTTTTCAAGGATTAGTTCTTAAGTACCTACTTGAAATCATAATTACTTGGTGTAAACCATTATAGATCTATGATCGGTATCTTTTTCCCTTTCTGACTACAGTCATTGTTGACAATGTAACCTAATTTAATGTAAAGTTTCACTTTGATAAAACCGAAGCCTTTGTTGCATTAAATCTAAATCCATCGACATTTCCATTTTGGCCTATTTCCTCTTCAAGGACATGTTTAAAATCATTTATCTTAAATAAGTGACATAAAAATCAATTAATTTCATCTTGAATACTAGTGTTACAAGGAACCGTTTGACAGCCCCATTAGATTTTCTTAGTCAAGGGATTATTTTATTAGGTACTGATATTCCTTTTTCCTTTTTTTCTTACTTTTGAAACAAGGTGGCGCTCAACAAAACAAACCACAGAAGTGTCCTTACTCTCGGCCTGGCTCTGCGCTACATGTGACAAATTAGAAACTAAAACATCTTTTTGAGTACACTTCCTTCACTCTCTCAAAGCCAATACTCGTTTCTACTAAATCTTTGAATTTTCGCAGGGTATATTTCTTTGGTGGAACTTTTACAATTGCTATTTCCAAACTTACTTTAAATATGTGAACAAGAAGCCATTTTTTCTGATAAATAACATTGTGGAACTTTCGCTAAGATATGTATAGGCCAAACTGGTAGAACATTTAAAAATCGCACTCATGAACATCATATGATTTATTTGAACACGAAAACTACATCTAACATATTCAAATAATCTTTTAGACGGAGATTCTCAATCATTAAAAGTTAATAGACTCAAAATTTCTAACAAGCTTAACTAACTAACAACTTGATTTGAATAACTCACCTTTGTTGTATTTATTCTGTTGGAAGAAGAGGTCATTAAATCAATTTAATTAATGTAGATTGAGGTTATACTCTTGGTAATTTTGATTAGTCTCACTTAGAAAAGGTAGTTATTAATAATTACAAAGGGAATATTAATGTTTATTAAGTTTCTTGTATATTCATTGATTAAATGAAGTTTGTGAAGATGGACTCGTTTTCTGTGTAGTTTGTACAAAAAGTTATTGTATAAAATTAATATCGATTAAGGAAAGAAAAATCGACGAAAAATGCAATATATGCTTAAAAGTCTTATACACGGTAAATTACGACCAATTACGGAAAATTGTACAGAGTGTTCTCCTCAAGAAAATAAGTAGAAAACTAAGTGAAATTTGGGCGAGAAAAATCACTTTTTGTATGTGATAGAAAGTACCGGCTCTGTATGTGAATAGTCAAAATCAATGATCCATCATTCCGTCTCTTTCATCACATAGATGGGATTGAATTTGAAGAATTTAAAATGCATTTTCAGCTTTCCTCCCAATGAGAAATCGCGAAAATAAATGATTTTTGTATATTATTTTATTTTTGGAATCTCCAAAAATTGCTCGACAACTTTTCTTGATATTTCCCTTTACCTATCTGTTACCGTTTTCGAATTAAAAATTCATTTCAACTTTTTTCTTCGGACGTTATGACCTTTAAAATGCTGATATCTTTGAGTTAAGAAATACTATGGTAAGGAAATTTGGATTGGAGTTAAGTCATACTTGGAGGCTTCTCACACCTCAGCCCTCCGTTACTTCAACACATGGTGACAAAAAATAAAGTTCTTTCGTTTGCTTGAAAAAGGAACTAAAAGTCGATTATTTCAAATGGAACACCTAGTATATTATAAAAAATTAGAGAAGTTGTTGAAATTTGCTTTCTTTTTATGTATATGAAGCTCATACCTAACTAGTCAAGTTTAGGACTTATGAGCATTTATTTGTGAAAATGTCCCATCAGAATGGTATTCCCATTCGGTATTTGGTGAGCAGGCCAAGATTACTATTTGACAGTAACGTTGTGACATTCTCCTAATGATATCGACATTTTCGTCACTTTAGAAGTTGCAAATAGTTACAAAACGATGGAACAAAACTATTCAAAAGAAGTGCTTATGAATTTGTTTATTATTTTTAGGCAGTGTGATAACATTATCAGCAGAACATATACAAAGTTCAATGAAATATATCCTAATCTACCGCTAATGAACCTCAACATATTTATGCGAGTATAGAACAATTTCAATATGTTTGGATAAACTTTAAAAAAGCACCAAGAACCTTGAAAGTGGAAATATTGATATAAATAATTATAAAAAAAGTAAAACCATTATGTGGACTATTTCAAAATATAATCAAATCACTGACCGTTCAAAATGCTGGTGTTGACTTCTTTCGTCTTGGCAGATCTGAATTCATTGGTATATCCAAATCCTCAAATGTTTGGGTAATCCTTTCTAACAATTCATCTCTCGAACGCACGGGTGTTTTGTAACCTTTTCTTTAAATATTCCCCACAGGTAAAAATCTAATGGATTAAGATCGGGTGATCTCGCTGGCCAATTCCATTTTTCCAAGCTAACGTACGAATTTTTATATTTGTTTAGAAACAAAACATATTAATATACAAAACATAAAAGTAACTTCATATTTTGTTTCATACATTATTTTTAATGAAGATAATCTCCATGCTAAACCTATACTAACATTTGTAATGAAACGTTCAACTTTATCTCCATTGGCTTTGATATTGAATTTTTTCTATATATAGGTCTGGAATTATTATTGAATATGCTGAATTGGCCGCAACAAAATATTTAATTCGATAACTTTCCTAATGCAGTGGTTTCATTCAGAATTACGACATAATTAAAAATTCAAATTCCTCCCTTTGACACCGCATCGTTACGTACCATTTCGTTACGTCACTGCCTGCACTAGCATCACTTTGCATTTTTATCCTCTCTGAAAGATAAAATATTCCTCTGTCACGTTCTTATTTCACCCGAAAAGTTTAAATTAAAAGGCGGCCGCAAAATAAAGACACAGAGGGTGACAATACGGCATAACAGTATCAAATTAGCAGTGGCATTTGCAGAAGGTCAAAAAGGGTGATCCCTGGCGGGTGGGTGTATCAAATTTGCATTTACAGTAAGTGATATGCATACATTACTGGACCAACTGTCTAGTTTTCGTTGGGGTTGTATTTAATTCTGTTTTGCGGATGCCGCAAATTGGCTTTGGGTCGGAGGAGATAATGGAAAGCGTTACTTGATTAAGCTAAACTGGATCATGTCTTAGCAAAGGCATAAGACGAATGAGACCGGAGAAATCAATGACTCAATCAAATGACAACTCGTAAAAAATATCTAACGAACTTCCAATAACAATCGTTTTGTTAACCAATATTTTTCATACATATATAACGATCCTACTTCTCAGCATTCTCAGTTGAGACCATAGGAAAAATTTATCTATTATCTTCACCCCACACTTTTTTTTTCAAAGATTAGTGCTGTGGAAAATGGCGAAATATTGAATTTTCATGGCTAGCTATAACAGGTTGAAAATTGAAAAATTGGGGAAAAAACATAATAGGGATTATTTTATCCCCAAGCCAACACCAGATTAAGGTTCAGAACACGGTAAAGCTCCATATCTTGTTCTCCGTACCATGAAATTATGTTGGATGACATTTGTAAATGGCAAAACGTCTTACTCATCATTTATTTATGGTTGTTGACAGCTATACAGACGATACCATGTGAATTTTTATTAGCAACGCATGAAGATCTGGGAGTTTTACAGTGTTTTGTATCAGAATCTATTGTAAGAATGATTTTTTATTTTCTTTATGATAATCCGAAATAACTATTTCATTATTATGAATCACTGTTATATCCATGTTCCACGAGTAGGTAACTAATAAAAAGTGATGAATTGTGGAGAACATTTTAAACCCCCAGTGTGTTCCGAACCAGAATATGATGTTAGTTTTAGGATAGAAAAATCCCTATCATGATTTTCCTAATTTATCACTTCTTAATTGGTAGTAGGAAGCCGTGGAAAATGCACATACAAATAATTCATCAACCTGAAGGTGAATATTTCTGACTGCAATACGTAGTAAAAAAACATTTTGGAATTATTTAATTCTAAAGAAAACAATAGCAGTAATACGCTCAAACACTGTGCACTGTATATATTTTCTATTTTATTTTCTACAGGGATATTTTGCCTCATGCTCATTTAAAAATAGGGTAGGTATAAAAATTAATATGGTTTGGGAAAAACATCATTCATTCTCATTATCAATTCTTCACCTATTCTACACAAGATGGAAGATGGTATCTGCCATATAAAACATGATTAATATTTACTCTTGGGAAAGTTTCCTCCAACGTAGCCTGGTGTATTAGATTAAATCAGTAATAAATCCACCATAGTAACTACAGAAAAATAATATACAAAATTTTCTATTTAAACTTTCACTCTTTGACCATATTTTTGATAATTACGAAATATCCGGAATATTAAAAAATCCGTTACTTCGACAAAACTATTTTGTACCAGTAGCTGTGTTATGCAACAAACTTCTAATTACGAATCATCAACAAAAATATGTTTTTCTGTAAAAAATGATAATTACTCCTAAATATTTCTATATTTGATGCAAAGTTGACGTATCTTCCAGAGCATCTAGGATAGAAATTCATATTAGAGGATTTTTTCAGTATTGAAATGATAGCAAAGTCATACTTAAAAAAATCACAATTGTTCTTTACGGATCTAACCAAAGTTCATGATATTTCACGGTACAAATCTCACATTTAATTCTTGCTAGTCCGGTTATGAAATTTGTGAAGTAGGCTATGGAGACAAATGAAAGAAAGAAAATATTGTCAACCTCACTCAATCAAGAATTCTAGATTGTAAAGTAAAACAATAACAAAACATAAATTCTGAGTAAGAATTTTCTGAGCCAAACTCAACTGTACATATCTGTATGTCTTCCTTCTCTTTCAATACATCACATGGTTCTTCTTGTGAAAGTTGCAATAGAATGTTCAAATTCAAGATATAGGTGCAAAATTGGAAAAACTTTTTTTGTTAATTTTTTTTTTTAATTCTGACGAATACTTAAGCCTATTTTCAGCTATTGTTTTCGAAATCATATTATTTTTGACTGGTAGCGAAAGTAACGTGACCAGATCAGAGTAGGTAATTTTTCGTATTTTTCAAAAAAAAAAAAAAACTCAACGCCTAAGTCGAATTCCAAAATAAATAATTAATGAAACTGTTTCCCATATGATGCCAACTCTTTGAAGGATACTGTATGTATTAATTCAATCTTCGGCGTATTACGATACACTTGCAACAAATATTTTTATTGGCACGTCGTGAAGAGAAAACAACTACTGCCCCCTACGACCACTGAATTACATCTGTTGGATTCTGGTAAAGTTTTCTGCAAGAACTTATTCACAATGAACTCTTAACCTCATAACAAATTTTATGTTCTAATTCAAATTGGGGAACATCTACATACAGGTTTAATGGTTTTCATCAGCAAAAACACCCACGGAATTGAAACGAAAAATCCTTTTTCTATGACAGTGCGTAAACCAGGGTTTTAAGCACTGTTCACAGTGCGAAAAGTGCTACTTTTCAGCACAAGTACGTAAACAAATCAACTGTGCGTGAAGTAATTATTAACGCACTCTTCAAACATTTACATATTCTTTTAAATACAATATTTTGCGTAACATTTCAATCAGAACCCATCATTGGATTATAAGATTACAATTGAAATCTTCATAAGATAAATCATTAATTGCTATATTTGTCAATATATTAACTGTTGTAGAGAAAACATTGTATGATACATTTTCGTAGAGAGCTTTTTGTACTCGCGTGTTTGCTGAACTCGTCTGCACCTCATTCAACAAAGTTCACGCTCGTACAAAAAGTCCTACTTTACGAACTTGTACCATAAAAGTAAACTAGGATTTTTTGTATGAGCGTGAAGTTTGTTGAAAGAGGCGAAGCAGAGTTCAATAAAACACGCGAGTACACACAAGCTCTTTACGAAAATGTATCATACAATATGACACTAAGGTAAACACGATTAAATTTCCACAGATTCAATCGTGTTTACCTTAGTGTCAATCCAAAAAAAAAGTATCATACAATGTTTTTTTCTACTACAGTTATATTGACAAGTTGTAGAAATTGTTGAATGTTTTATCCTTTGAAGTTTTCAATTCTCGTCCTATTATTAAATGATGACTTCCGAGTAAAACTTGACCCAAATTACTGTCTTTTTTGAAATGTATGAACATTACTTTACGCACAGTTGGTTTTTTTGTTTGACTTTGGAATTTCTACGATGAACACTGAAATATATAAACAGTGCCATCCCTGAGTTCCAAAAATCACTCAGACTATTGTGTCGACTTTAGTATGAAGCCAACAGGATTCAATTAGGAATTTTTGTATCGGTGCACTCGGATATTGGAATTGATAAATATATTTGTCATTTTAATAGTGATTCGTCAGGTATTATCGTCCAATCCTTATCAAAAAACAATGTTTTTTAGTGTTTCATTTTGATATTACTGTTATAATTCCACATTTTAGAATACTATATCTAATAGCTTTATTCTCTCTATTGTTACAGACAGGCTATGCTGGCTCAAAGGCATTCAGACGACAAGACGTCACACCCGTTACCCGCCCGAATGTCAGCAGATAGCAGCACAGTTTCCAAAACCGACGATTCTGAACTGGATGTTGTAGGCACCGCAGATAGTCCAAGACCTTCACTGCATTCAACCACTCCTGTGGCATCTTCTATGAATCATTCAGGTAAGTCTAACAGTCCTTCAGGACCATGAAAATAACAAATGAGTACAGGCAAGGCTGTTTTAGTGAATAAGGATTCGTATGAGAGGGCGCCTTCGTCAAATATGACAATAGATGGAAATGCAAGAGTTTTTTTAGGAAATGATGTGTGTAATCTACTGCATTCAATAATATATATGTTAAAAAAGTTTAAAGTATTCGCGGCCCTGAAATTTTCTCATTCGTAGAAAAAACCATAAGGTACCCTATACAGTTTTTGAATGATTTATGAAAGCAATCGAATGACGGATTACAATTACTCATATTTTGTAACCTGTCAAGGACTTACAAGTCAACTTGTTTTCTTACAATGAGTTGTCATTTTTTTGTTGTGAATTTCAACCATATGAGGCAATACATTTTATTCGATAATACGTCGTGTAACTACGGGGATTAAATGGCCTGCTAGATTGCCATCTCAAATAAGGTGTCTACGTTAGAGCTCTTGCATATATCGAAGAACTCTTTGTTACAGAATACTTATTTAGTGTCAGACGATGAAAAATAAGCTCTGTGCTTTGAAAACAATGAACATCATTTTGAACATCTGATATACTACTACCCGTCTTTGATTGTTTTTGTTTATCAATTTCAACGTCCTTGTTGATGTTCCATTTCTGTACAAAAAAACAAAGTTACTTCATGACGGTAAATTTTCCCAAGTCACGTATACAAAAACAGCTTATTGAATAACCATAAAACTTCACGGCGTTGATTGGAATAACTACTGTCATGAACGTACTAATCTTCAATTTAATACATGTTCTCTAAGCTATAATTATATAATATTTACAAATATAGACAGGTGACGTACATCTGAGTTCTTTGTATATAGATCACTAGTTTCTTCGGTTTGGATTTTCGTCCTGTTCAACAGTGTTCTGAGCATGGCGTTCTTATGTCATTGCTCTAAGGTAGTTAGGTTAGGTTTGAACGTGAGTGGGCCCGTATCAGGCCCTCCACTGCGGCCAATGACCTATTGTGGCTCACTCTATGGATATATTTCTCTCAGTATATCCAATATCTCAACGGAATTAAGGAATGTATTGGGAGAACAATTTACTAGGCATTCTGGCCTTACTGTCGTATCGCTAAATATTGAAAAACTGGTTCTGGTCGCTGCAGGGCATGTACACATAATGTGTTTAGCTGTTTCAACATCCTCCATGCATAGCCGGCACACTGCATCTTGTGCATGTCCGATTTCATATATGTGATGTTTGAGTTTGCAGTGGCCAGTAAGCAAACCTACTATAATACTAAATGCTACTATATGCTAAACCAATTACCAGTTCTGGTCCAGTGAACGTTGTTTCGCCCCCCCCCCCTCTATTTGCTAGGGCGTCTGCTCTTTCGTTTCCTTCTAGGCCTGTGTGACCTGGTATCCAGACTGGTATCCAAGGCGGTATTGACAATTCAGTTTGCTTTGCTTGACGGATGGTCCCCGTTCAACTGTCATTCACCACCCACTAATTTCACCAGTCCACATGCGGTTATATCTCCCTCAGAGGTAATAGCAATTTTAATGACAATTGGGTTGAAGTAACAAAACTTATTTTAACAATATTCCAAACGTGTAATTATGTAATTGATTGTTTCGCCCATCACCTTTTTTTCACGATGTTAGTAGCACACGCTGTACTCTACTAACTTTAGAGACACTGGTTTTCTTTCATTGCAGAATTTCAAATTCAGCTGATGATGAACCTATATAGGTTCGAAATATGTTCTATTCTCACAACTTAACTAATTGATGGTTATTTATTCACTATTTTACCATCACATAACTGATAGATTGCGGTATTGAATTGTGGAGATGACTTTGAGTTTTCTACTTCGTAAAATTCAGTTCAATTTCTGAATTATTAATATTCTCAACGTGATTGGGAAGGAAATATATGATGTATTATATGGTTTAATATGACATCTCATTTGAAATTGCACTCAATAAAACTTTCAAGTAATGTATAAGGTAAATAACTATTTTTTTCTTCAAATAAGAAAGTTTCAAGTCCATGAAAAGTCATATCAAGTAAAGTCGAAACGTTATTAATTGTCAAAGATGTAAAATCTCATGGATATAGCGTAATCAAATAATGAAATACACACATAAGTAATAAAATAGAAAATAAAATCAGAATGAATGCAATCTACAGTAGATGTATAATAAGATGTGTGAATAAAATGATGAAAATACTAGATAACTGACAAACATACCTGGCTGCATCACCCGGTATAGTACGATCGGAAAACTTGAATAGGGAAATATCCCATATTATCATTTAATTTGTTCGAACAACGCTAGTTGTTGTGAAAGACACTCTATAGTTGGTTACTGTATGACGAGAGACAAATAAAAATCCCCTCTCTCTAAAACAACCTTTCTGTACACACATAACCGAACGCCATGTATCAACAAAATGTACTCATAAAACTTATTTTTTTTCCAGGCGCAGAGGAGGACTCGATTCGTAGACGACTCCAGGACGACTCCGGCTCAGAAAGCAGTTGCTCAGAATCCCCAGGCAGTACAGCCTTTCGACCACGACCTTCTTCCCCTAAAGATTCTTCCGCCGGTCCATCAAATCCCTCTGGCGAATACCCTTCCCCCAACATAAGCGTTGGTCCCCCAATCCACCCACCACCTCATTTACTTCCATACCTTTATCCGCACGGCATGTACCCCGGTGCTGGAGGGCACTCACCCTTTGGCCCTCCTTTGAGCCTCTTCACTGGTGCGCATAACCCTGGAATGAATCCTAGTTTACTGTTCAATGCCCAGCTGGCGCTCGCAGCGCAGCATCCGGCATTGTTTTCGCATTACCAAAACCTAGCTCATCCTAACCCTCACGGGCACCACCTATCGCCTACTTCCCCTCTGCATAGTCATCTGAAGGGTGGGCATCGCTTTACCCCATACACGCTGCCCAACTCCACGACGGGGATGAGCTCGTCACCTTTGGGTAGTGCCTTCGAGACCGTCACTCCCAGCTCTCACACTAGAAGCCTCAGTAACTCCCCCTCTGGGAAATTGAGGGCTAACTCACTCTCTCCGCCAGTGAGACCAAATACCACGTCACCTAAACCGGAGTCTGCCAACTCGCCGAGTGATCTGAAGAGCATAGAAAAAATGGTGAACGGACTCGACGTGAAACAAAGCGAGCATATGAGTGATAAATAGTGATCCTAAAAAGCCATACTGTTTTATTCAACCGTACTCTAAATGTTGATTCTGCGACTCTCAAACTAACCCCAGATCAAAAAACTATGTTTTCCCAAGTTGGATTCTTGTAGAGATTTTTATTAGTTGGGACACAAATCTCATAAGTTGTAAAATAGTTCCAGTGAAAGAAATATACTTATAAAGTTTTTGGGCTTTAGCAATATTTGACTTGAAAGTTTGAGGAACCTGTTCGAAACGTAAACGTGACTCTTGAAAATTGTTTCTCTGTAATTTCTTGAGGCAATTGCTAAAAATCTGATTCATTTATCCAGTTTGGAAAAATTTTTTGTGCGAAAGTTCTATTAATTGAGCTAAAGTTCAAATGTAGCTTGCGCGGCATACAGTGGATAACATAGTGGACCTGTGATAGACCCTTGAGGAACTCAATTGATAACACTGTTACCAGGGTATTTTTATTATTTCGAGAGTCGAACTACAGGATTTTCGCCAATTCAGATATATTATTAATTGGTTTATTTCTGAATTAGCGAAGGTTCTGTAAAAAGGGTGTTTTTGCAATAAATATAAAGCTCATTAATAATGTTAATGAATGATAAAATGATATGTAAACTAAAGTCAACATTTCTCGGAAGAGAAAAGAAAATTTGAAAAGTTTTCTATTACTGTAAAGGATTTGATTGAATATTTTCCACAAGTTAGTAAAATACCGAATCCAACTGCTTTTTCCCAAGCTTATCAAGTACAAATTACAGAATATGTGTTTGAATCAATATTCTAGTAGGTACAGAACTAGCTATTTTTGATTTATTTTCATTGGTGCTCCTATTTTAAGTCCGAGGCACTAAAAGTTATACCACTTTTCGCATCATAAAGACGAAAAACTATAAAGTCGCCAAATGGAACTATGAAATCTGGCTTCTTGAATATACCGGGCAATGTATTTACAGACCTGACACTTTCTCACTTGATGAAAAAATCATAACATTTTCTCAGCTGTCAAAGACTTACCTGACTACTATTTTTTTTCTAAATGAGTGATCATATTTTCTATTCTGTAATATGATAGCCTGTCTCAGTTCAACCATTCTAAACATTAATTATTTCCTTACTACGTTGAGAAAAATTAATTAGTCTGTAATTGAATTGAATATTTGTCAGGCATAGATAACAAGCCGTTACTGCACATGCGTGTTAGAAAAATGTCATTAAAAGACGTTGTTTTTTTTCTACGAAGGGAAACACAAATTGAAAAAATAACATAATTCAAAGACAGGTATCAGACCATCAGAAGTTCAAAATGGCCATAGATATCAAAACATAACTATTCCGTCACATACATTCTTTGAGGTAGACCAGAAAAAGTCCAGTGGGGTAAATTCGGGCGACCTAGCAGGCCATTCATTCCACATACTACTCGACGTAATTATGATCAAAATGTATAATGCTTTTTATGGTTGAACTCAGAAATATAGCCTCTATCATAATTTACAATAAAAAATATAAAACATATCAAAAAAAGTTGATATGTAAGTCTTTGACGGGTGACAAAATGTGGAAAATTGGAATTAGTCATTCATTTATTTCGATGAACCATTGTATGAGGTGCGTTATGGTTTTTTCTTCAAATGAGAAAGTTATAGAATCGCGAATACTTGGCTGATTCATCACCCGGTATATAAGATTGGATGTGTCTGCCATCTTTATTTTTGTGAAAATAATCTGCAGTTCACAGACGAAACTTATGATATCTGAATATAATCAATTTTCATTCCATGAAGCGACGTATACATTCCACTGGAAACATAAAAGTTGTATTCAGTAGATGACATTTTATAATTTTTAGTGCCATTAGAGTGATTGTTCAGACTGTACTGATTGAACGTACGAACTTATACTTTGTTCCTTTTTGGGTATTTTGAATTTGTAAATAATGCTTGTAAACTTTAGAGTGTACATAACTGTTTTGTGTTAAAAGAAATGTAAATTGTATATTATTATAATTCACTGTATATTAGAATTCCTTCCCATTAGTTAAATCGACAATTTACTGAAAACATGTTTCATTAGCAATTATTATTGAAAAATTATTAATGAAACACATTGTAGCTCACTTGATTGATAAAAAAGTTGCAATTTTTGTGGTGATTTTGCCATGTACTGTATATAATTTGTTTCTTTTTGAAGATTCAGAATAAATGCTTTTTCTGTTCATGTTGAGTAGTACCAACACTACCCAGAAAGAATAATATTTATTTATGTTGTGTTTTATTTTCAAACAATTTTTGTTGGTACTACTCGAACAAATTATCGAAAGTAGCAAATGTCAAGTGTCTTGTGTATATGTCGTTCAATTTAATGATTAAAATAATATTCATATGAACATGAGACTGCTTTTTAATCATTTTTGTCCAGACCCACTTTTTCAATCCCAATTATTACAACCTATAAGAACTTTCCTGTTCATTTGAACATCAAGAGTCATCATACCAAGTACCTTGTTTTCATATACCTATCTATCATAATAGGTAACATGAAAATAAATAATTTTTTTTTATGTTAAAATTATCTCAAATCCAAACCAATGTCTTGTGTAGAAACGAGATATGCGAGGAACCGTAAAATAAAGAAGGATTGATTTAGAAATTTTCTACTGATACCACAATTTTTCAGTCTTCTAAATTTGTTTCATCGACATTATTGGGAAGTGAAATATGAAAGTGAAACTCTAGAGAGTCTCTGCTCTTTACTGAAATAATTTTCAAAATTATCGAACAAAAGTTGTCCAGTAGTCCAACAGTCGGATATCAAACAAACCCATAAGAAAAAATTAAATATATCTATTCCATTACTATAGTCTATTTGAAATGAAAGAATGTCCATATATATGGAGTCTGCGCCGGGCAGTGGGAGGGAGGTGGGGACTCAAACCTCACATCCTTCACTGGATCTACACGGCGGTAATCAGACACAGAATCCTATATTGAGCAATGGTCTGATGGCCGAGAGTGGACCAGATAACCACAACCGACAAGCTGGGAAAAATTCAAAGACTAGCTTGTAGGGGAATAACCGGCGCTATGAGGACGACCTCCTCGGCAGCCCTAGACGACCTGCTGGGTCTGCCGTCGCTTCCAACTTGTACGAAGAAGGAAGCGATGGCGTCCTATCTGAGAATGCGTGACTCAGGAAGCTGGTGAGGAGAAGGGTACATAGGGCATACCGAAATCGCTGTGGTAGCGGAGAAAGAAATCCCAATATCCGATATCAAAGTGATACAGGCAGAAGATAAAATTAGGCGGAAAAGGGCGATCTCGCTAGAGATCCCAGACAGGAGAAAGTGGGAAGAGAAAAGGATGATATTTCCCCTAGAAAGCCTGGTCTGTTTTACAGACGGGTCCAAACTGGAGGAAGGACAAGCCGGAGCAGTTTACTTGGAAAACGGAGAGAAAAGAGCCTATGCGCTAGGTTCTCTGACAACAGTTTTCCAAGCAACCCGAATGGAAAAGGTGAGGTCCGGCCCAGAGAGACATGTATATGTCTGCTCGGACAGTCAGGCCGCCATCAGAGCTCTGAATGCAACCAGAACCAGATCAATACTGGTTCAGGAGTGCAGAGATGCCCTGGAGAGTCTTGCGACTGAAAAGGAAATAACGCTGATGTGGGTCCCGGGCCATGCAGGGATTGAAGGCAACGAGCAGGCGGACCAGCTAGCCAAGCAAGGAGCCGGACAACCCTACTACGGGCCCAAACCCGCACTCGGCATAACAAGGAGACAAGTAACGACGGCACTTAATGAGTGGGCCGTTGATACATTAGGAAAGTAGAGAGGAATAGACGGATGCAGGCAGTCAAATCAGATGATATCGGGCCCGACAGGCCAAGGACGGCCAAGATACTGAAGCTATGCCGCAAAGAACTCTGACTGTTGGTAGGAGTTCTAACCGGCCACTGCGGCCTCAGGAGGCACCTGGCTCTTATCAGAGTTGAGGCAGACCCACTACGCGCGGAATGTAGGGAGGACAAGAACTCCTTCCACTACCTGTGCGAATGTGGTATTTATGGCATTTATTAAGGAGGAAGAATTGCACTCATTGCAATGGAAGGACATTTCGACTTTCATAAGAAGGTCGAAGAGGTTCGAGCAGGTATCCGACATGGGATGAGTGAAGATGCCGGGGTTTGCGAAGAGGGCCTAGTCGCTGACGCTTGCGAACTCCACCCATTACCATCTATATGGAAGTATGAAATTTTCAAAAACATTTTTCGATTTCTCATTTTTTTTTGTGGCGATATCATCAGAGCTGGAACAAGATATAAATTACTTCTTCACAGAAACTCCCAATAGAGTTTCTTATGATGGAATCAGTTGTACTGTCCGACGTTTCATTATCGAACAACCATCATCAACTTCATTTTTTTAAATACAGCGCTGTTTCGAAGAATAAAGTTTTTGCTTCTTAATTCAATGATGAAAGGTTATTCGTTTCGGAAACTTTTCGACCATACCATGATTTTTTTTAGAGATTTTCATCCATCATTCAACATGTCTACCAAAACTAAGTATTGATTTTCTTCAGATACCCTTCCATAATTTTTTTCCAATACTCTGTACCAAATAATTTCTTAAAAAATTCGATATGATTCAACACATAATGAAACTGTTATGTGTGATACATCATTCAATTCAAAATGAAAAATTCTTCTAAAAGTGCAGTTTTCGAAACAGGGCCGTATTTAAAAAAAAGGTTGGATGATAGGTGTTTCTTAACGACACGTCGGATATTGAAACTGATAACCATACGTTCTAGAGAGAGAAGATAATATTTGGCCCTTTTTTTGAAAGAGTATATTATATGTTCGAGACATTTTTGATATCAGTTGGGAGAAAATTATAAAATCTATTAGCTAAAAAGGTATGACTTCTCTGCCCAATTCTCGTTCTAGATGATACCATTTCAAGAACGTTATTCGTTTTCAGACGAGTTTGGTAGACATGGCTGATTAAATCTGCGTCTTATCACAATTTTATAGAAATAGTAATGCTGCCGTAAATCAAGGACTTCCGTTTCTGTAAATATAAGGTCGGAAGAGTATCTGATTGGTTTTGATGATATAATTTTCAAAAATATTTTTTGTATAATTTCGAGATTCTGCAAGTGTGCTACCCCCCAAGCCAAAATACAGTAGGTGAGTCTTGTCTCAACCAATGCTTGATAAATAATTTTGAGATATTTGAAATCTAGTATTTGCTGAAAGTGTTTGAACTTGTAAAGGAGCGAACGAAGAGTTTTGCAGACTTCTACTAGATGTTTATCCCACTGAAGATGGCAATCAACTATTATGCTCAGATATTTTGCGTTATAGGCTCTTTCAAAAAGACGGAATCTTTTGTTTAATCGACAGCAGTGATTAATTATTTTTTGTGATAAAAAACGACCTGGCAATTGTTTTTAGTATAGGGGTATAATCCAAAATTTTAAAAATTCATATTGCAAACAGAGAGAGTCATCTAGAAACAAAACACGTTTTCATGATAGACTAAAATGGCCTAATGATGTTTTGCCAAAATATAACTTGTTGGTTCTGGAATAGTGCTAGAATATAAATCCCGAAAAACGACTTTTTGTACTATGCCCCTCATGTACCATCATTAATGCCCCTATGTACCATCATTAATAAGATTATAATTTGATATGCTAACGAGTTCTGGTAAAAACATTTTCATCCTGAATTTATCTTATTTCTTGTAACAAATCAGTTTTTCTTTGTCAATCCTACACAACTACGACGTTTTCACGAACTTTGGCCATCTGAGAAACGACAGCTATAAAATCATTTCAACTCACACAGTTTTCCAACGACCCATCTTGCTATAACATAATAAAATTTCAGCAAATTTGATAAAGAGCCAGTTTCCCATATTATGTTTTCGTTCGAGGTCGTTTACCGAAAGCCAATTTCTCATTGAAAAGGTTCGTGGTCCTTTCTCTTGGTACACCATTGTTGAGCTTCAGATATATCTCTCTACGACTATATTTTACAAACTTAAGGAACATCTAGTGCTGAAAAATAACATGGGATTGAATTAGGAATGCAAGAACCCAACGTCATATCCCATGAGGTTAGTGCATGACTGTTACACAGTTGAACACAATCAGTACTTAGTTTTTCATTATACATGAAAGATTCCGCATGACACAATGGCGTTAATTCCTCATGAGTTAACATTAATTTATTGTGCGAAGATTTCATTTGCAACCTTAAACACAAACACAAAACTACCATAAATCTTTTAACAATGCAAGGACATCATTATACGTCTCTAATAGCAATGTATTATAAATTATAAAACGTTTAATCGACGACATCGATATAAAAGGTCGTTTATATGTGATCATTGTACATATTCCGATAGCGCGGTGAAAAGTGATAATTTTTCTGTAAGAAACTGAATAGTTGAATTGTGGATATCTATTATAGGCCAAGCTGTAGATAAATATAAGACACAAAATAAAAGACGCAAACGGCCTATACTACTCTTTATATGATAGTGAATATCTCAAAACACGTTGGAGGAATCGTTTTACAATAAATAGAACTTTTTTAGAAAATTTTAAAAACTTTGTAGTTTTTATCTTTTTTTTATATGAGCAGCTCGGTGCATTTTCACTAAAAAAATTCGGGAAAACCTCGAAAAAGAGGCCATTTTTTTTAAATTCATAATTTTCTTAAATCTGACGCTGGACAAACAATATTGCGGGAACTGATAAATCAACCTGTGGTTCATCTTGTACACGATGTTTTCTGTTCGATGTGTAGTTTTTGCACAATTGCGTTTTAAACAATCTTTTCTAAATGCACCGATCTTATTCAAATTCTGTAAATGGCATTTGGAAGTAGAGATCAATATCCACAATTTGTATATTTTGGTTTTACACCAGAGAGGTGAGAAATGTGTTGAAAACATCACTGAAAGTTACTCTAAAGCTTCAATGTCGCCCGAACTCAACTCGAGTTAACTTTAGTGCGACTTCGGGTGACTTCGGACGCACTTTGAAGCGTTTTGATCAACTTTCAGTGACATTTTCAACACATTTACCACCTATCAGATGAAAATCCAAAATATACAAATTGTTGATATTAATCTCTAATTCCAGATGCCGTTTACAGAATTTAAATACAACGATTTCCCTTAAATCGGTGCATCTTGCAAATGAGCCCTTAAGTTCATAATGCGATTGTGCAAAAACACATCGGACAGAAAACATATTGCGCACAGTTAAACAACACATTATTATCTATCAGTTTCCGCAATATTTTTTGTCCAGCTACAAATTTATAAAAATTATAAATTTTTGAAAAATGTTCTCTTTTTCTAGGTTTTCCCGGATTTTCTCAGTGGAAAATGCTGCCGATCGTAAGAACATTAATTTTATTGATTTTATAAATCTCTACAAAAGTTCTGCTGACTTTAAAACGATTCCTTGAATAATCTTTGAGATATTTCGAAAAAACCAAAAAAGTTGTAATGTTTTTTACCATTGCTCGTTTAAAAAATTCTATAAAGCGATTTTGCTGGGGCGAAAACTGGGGTTTTCATCAACGAAATGTTAGTTTAGATCATTTGCGTCTTTCTTTCTGTGTAGGAAAATCCACTTTAGCTTGGACAAGGAAATTCTATACGATAGAACAGCGATTTTTTGTTGTAAATATTGAATTACTATATAAAAGTAAATAAAATACGATTTGAAATTTAGAATTAGAATTTAATTTTAGGTAACCACGATCTTTCGTCAGTTCCAGCAAACAATTAAAATTGAACTGAAAGGACGAAAAGTGTTCGATAGCAACACATACAGAGTGTAATCTAACCTCTTGCACTCCCGGGAAGGAGGGGTGTATAAAGGCATCTTAGAACGAATGACAGATGTGAAAAATGCGCGAAAAAAAATTTTAAGAGCTTTAAAATTTTGTTAAATGTAGGTCGACATTTTGGGAATCTCTGTCCGCCATCCTTCCAGACCAGAAAAGGCAATTGCCGGTGAAGGAAATACACTGAAAGTCGAACCGAATTAATATTACGTTTACAGAGGTCTAGAGAGAGACCCACATTTCATGATATTTTAAAATTCTCAAAAATTGTTTTCGCCTTTTTCACACCTGCCATTCGTTCTAACATGACTTTATACACCCCTCCTTCACGGTAGTGCAAGAGGTTAGATTACACCCTGTATACAAATAGTACTTAAATAACGATTGTTTTACCGACCGAAGTTTTACTTTTTAACTTCCTTTTTCTTACAGCAATTACCTCTCAGAACAAACTACTATCCTTGCTAAAACCACGAAAGGTATTGAATTTTATCAAACAGAACCTGTGTATCGGCTAAATCTTGATTTCAAATTGGGCGAAAATTGGAGAAACAGTATTATGTATACAGTGCACGCCATAAAGTATGTAAGACATTGGAAAAAGTTTATTATCAGAGTATTGGAAAAAAAAATTTGGGTGATCGATTGTGCATATGGACAACCTGAAAATCGTTACGCTTATGCACGATTATCATCGAAACCTGATTATTATCAGAAAGACACGATGTTTCCAGATTGCCGAAACATCACAATAGTCCTGAACTTCTGAAATAACTGTTAGATATGAACCAATGTGACAGCTATATTCTACGTACTTTAAGGCGGGCACTGTATATGGTTTGGTAGAATATTGGCTCACCGTATAATACTGAAATCAGAGTGGCACATATAACAATGGGTCAATATTGGTCGAATTATTATTATCAATATCGATAAAACAATAGGTACCTGTTTTGAATGTAGATGTCACATGTAATATTGGAATATTGGTTGAATAATTTCTACCAATATCAATAGTACAATATTGTCTATATACTGTTTTCCACATCTAGAATAAATATTGCAATCCCAATATTTCAGTCATATCGATTCTAGGGATAAAAAACTATATTGTAATTCCAAGTATGATACCACATTGGTTGAATATTATTTTAACTTTAGTAAACAAATTATAATAACTTATATTGGGTCAATATTGATTCAATGATATTTACGAATATCGATTAAACAGTATTGTCTTCACATTGTTTTCAACATCTAGAATAAATATTGCAATCCAAATATTCCTCACACATCGATTCTAGGAATGAAAACTATATTGTATACCGTGTGTCCATAAAGTAACCCACCCCCCCCCCCCCCGTTAACTTTTGAACGGATTGGAATTTTCGCATGAAATTTTTTTTGGAGGAATGGCATTTCATAAGCTACTTTTTGACAACAAAAAAATTGACTATCTTTCAAAATGGCGGCCCGACGCCATTTTGAATGAATTTTTCGAACGGCATGGGGGGTCGAGTGATACCTCATTCGAAACGTCTTTCAATGCTCTATACGTCCCCAAAATTTCAAACAAAAATAAACTCCCAAAACAAAATGGCGGTACATAATGTAAGAACTAACATTATATACCGCCATTTTGTTTTGGGAGTTTATTTTTGTTTGAAATTTAGGGATCGTATAGAGAACTGTAAGACGTTTCGAATGAGGTATCACTCAACCCCCCTTGCCATTTAAAACATTCTTTCAAAATGGCGTCGGGCCGCTATTTTGAAAGATACACTTTTTTTGTCGTCAGAAAGTAGCTTAGGAACTGCAATTCCTCCAAAAAAAATTTCATGCGAAAATTCCAATCCGTTCAAAAGTTAACAGGGGGGGTTACTTTATGGACACACTGTATACAAGTGTGATTACACATTGGTTGAATATTATTTCGCCAATATTGAACAAATCTTCTTAATTAATACTGGGTTAATATTGGTTCAATAATATTTACCGATATCGTTAAAACAATATTGTCTCCATATTGTTTCCTACATCTAGATTAAGATGAATTTTGAATATTAGCCGAATATTCATTGAAATATATTCAAATTATGTTATGATCAAACCTGAATAAAAATCCGCTAGGTGGCTCTACATATAGAACGTATTCTAGAATCTACGAAAATATATTAAATACATATTTGTTTTCAGGACAGCTTACTCAGTGTTTACGGCGATTAGATCAGAAGGCAGACTCTGGTGTCACCTTGATCAACTAAAAGTCATTCAATGATTTACCAAGGACTTCCACCAATAAATCCAAATGATATTGTACCAATATCGATAAATGTTTTGAGGCCATTATCGCTTCAAGAGTATTTCACCATTACAATTTTTGAAATGTCTAAACAATATTCGAACAATATCGCAAAATGTTCACATTTTACTTCTCGACAATCTAACGTTTGAATATTTTGCCAATATTGTCAGAATATTGTACCAGCGATATTGTACCAATATCGCCGAATAGTTTGAAGCCAATATCGTTTCGAGAATATTTCGCCAATATTGGACCAGTATCGCCGAATGTTCACATTTTTTTCTCGCCAATATTTCATTTCAAATATTTGGCGCATATGTTCACAAAATAATACCAATATTTTACCAATATAGGTGTGCTACTTGGGTAAAACTGTCTCCTTTATGGAAATATGTTTATTATTTATATTTGACAACGAGATTGAGAAGTATTTTTAGTTATCGAATTAAGCGATTACTTTAGAATACTAATTAATGACAAATTAAAGCTTTTTTAAGACTTTTGTAAACGCAATAAATTATCGGGGCAAATCAATTTATTTGCCCAATTTATGTGCACTTGCACAGATTTCCTTTATTTAACATAATTTCTTTTTATGACCGTGGAAGGTAACAATCCCAAAAAGACCATGTCAAGAATCGAATTTCGGCTACAAAATAAAACGTTCAATCAATATTTATCTGTATTGTTATGATGTTTCTAGTTTTATGCTTGTCTTAACTCAACTAAAAGAACCAATCCTTAGATGTGAATCATGTTCATCTCATATTCATGAAGCCAATAAAATAACTTGAAATAATGGTGACAATTGCGGACAGTCACGATTAGAAAATTGATTCTAGGAATCAATGACTGCAATTTCAAGACTCTGCGTTACAGACACCTACTGTGTTTTCGTTCGAGGGAGAACAGTTGCTGAAGTCATCTTCTATTAACCTAACTACGTCGTAATACCTAAAGGTCTGGCGATAGATAATTTATATTGTGTTTTTGTAGGATTTAGCAAGCTATGAAATATGGATATAGTCAGTGAGTCACTCAAAGAAATAAATCTGATGTTCTGAGGATATCGAGTTTATTGAGTTTATTTCCGTCGTCTGTATTTGAACTGAATGAATTGAGCTTACCCATCTGAATTCAACGAGAATTCAATCTTAGGCACGGTTGTATTAAACTAGCCTTTGACTAAAATACTTAGAGGAAGATATTTTGTTCCTAATTTGTGCACGACACAAATATTTTTGCTTGAATACTATTCATTACGAAGGCGTAGAACGGACATGCGATATTTTTTTCTTAATTTCGAGTTAAAACTCGAAATGAGTGTTAATTTCGAAATTAAGACTAATTTCGAGTTACAACTCGGAATTAGCTTAATTTCGAGTTGTAACTCGAAATTAAGCTTAATTCCCACTCCCACTCCCAACATGTACCAATGACGTGGTCATAAGAAATCTTTAGTAACCAGTGGATTTTTTTACCGTTGTTTGGGTAATATTTGTATAATTGAATGGTCATATTGTCCTACAAATTGAATGATAGGTATTCCCAGTCCTACGCTCAGAAATTGTCAATTCCATGGTGAACAAAAAATTATTAGTAACTGTAAGACAATGATAACACATGAAAGGTTAGTGTATTCTTCACCTGAATAATACAGTGTCCTACAAAAAGACGGGTATGTATCGCCAGTCCTACAAATTTATTCAAAATAACGAATTATTTTGAAATTGTGGTTTAGCTAATTTAATATACTTTTATTCGTAAAGTAATGTTACTCACATTTATAATTGTTTGTTCAATTCAAAAATATTATAATCCAGTTTTTGAAAAAATTGAGAAATTTTGTTTATTGTTCATAATGTTTATAAACATATTGGAAACAACAATAACAATGTGAAAACATTGAAATAATCAATCTGCCCTCCGGGGTGGCTCAAATGATGGCGCATTCGCTTTCACAGATGCAGCGAAACCCGGAAAAACCTGCAAAATCACATCGTCTGAAGAGCTGAAATTTATAACTGAAAACTTTCAAAGAGGTCAGACAAATTGTGAAAATCTGCTCTACGGTAAAATAGGATGTATGGTATCTCCACAGGCCTCAAAAAGTCGAGTTCGAAAAAAAAAATTATATTTTACGGGGGTCAAGTGGCCAAGTAGTTAAAGTACCGATCTTTTATTCGCTCTGGTCGCCGGTCGTGGGTTCGAAGCCCAGCGACTGAAGATATTAAAACTGAATATGTGATAGATTCTGCTAAAATGAAAAACATTTTTGCTACAAAGATGTATCGAGAAATAATTCTCATGATACAAAATGTTGAAGAAACAATATTTTTTCAAAATTTAGCACTCTGTATTTTGTCAACGAATCATTTTCTGGACGTATCTTGATGAAAAAGTAGTTGTTTCTTTTAGCGAGATCTATCACATACTCAGACTTTGTGAAGTTCTGAGCAACTTCATCTGGCGCCCAGGTGACCCCATAACCTGCATCGATACAGAAATTTGCAAATCTCTCAAAAGCGGTTGCTCCTACCGTTGTTGAACAACTATACCTTTTTTGCTGAGAAAAAGTGTGGGATTAAGATTTCCATTTAATAGGTCCCTAAAGTTCACTGTAAGAAAAGTTAGGAAAAAGGACCCCGCACAAATCAAATGAGAAATGGATCCCTGTCGAATTGTCTGAAATTTGGATATGTTGTAGTTTATACCCGTCTGATCAAAAGTTTCCATGGGCCCGATACCCAAAAATGGACAGTTTTTTAGGGATCGAAGGTCATATGTTGCGACTACTGCAGATCTCTCACGTGATTTCACATTTTTTGGCATTCTCTTCTCCATCTCTTCGAGTCATAAATCTCGGAGTAAATGCCCATTACACAAGTGACAAATAAGAATGTTTCTAAAAGCTGTAATATTCAAAATAATGCGAGTATAAGAATCTTCAAAACATTAGCTTTTGTAGAAACTTGACATTTATTGACAATTCTGAAATTGTTATTATTTTTGTCAAAACTGAACGAAGTCATCGCCATTATACGAGTCAAAATCAAATGTGATCGCTTGGCAGATTTGCACTAGTTGCAACTTTTGACTTTCGATACCTAAATGGGCCAATGGAGACTTTTGATCAGAAGGGTATAAAGTACATCATATCCGAGTTTCAGCCAATTCGACAGGGATCCATTTCCCATTTGATTTATGCGGGGTCCTTTAAATAAATAATGAGAGCGTATGCAGCGCACTCTGAGTTCTACATAAAAATTGATAGCAAATTTCGAGTTCCACCTCAAATAAACCCCGTTCACCAAATTTTATTCAAAAAGTTATTCAAAATAATTGAATTTAACATTTTAACTTCAATACCCTGTATCTCCTAAACATAACATTTGCGGACACTTGTTCATATGAACTTTTCATTCTGTGATTAGCATAGAAATAAATACATAGAACGCCAATTAGTTCGGAATAACGTGGCCCCCCTACGGCAGATACACCAACACAAGAGTATGCGCAATAGAGCACAAGTGTCGCTAGGGACGGTCTTAGGATTTTTGAGTTCCTGTTCCTGAATCTGGTATAAGTTGTCGGTAATAGCATTTGAAATATAACACAGTTTTCCTTCAATGATATATACAGTAAATCAATAATTGACTTCTTGAAAATAGAACTATTGAGTGTAGGTCTTCTATTTTGTGCTATCTCGCGACGAAGTAGGGAGAAATTATTGTGATCGTCAAAAAATTCAAATTTGATATTTTGATGGGAATTGATTCCACTCAGTCTGTGAATCAGAAAAAAACTCAATTTGTGTGTCCATCGGCTTCACGGCTAAACCGTTGAGCCTATTATAGTCGAAATCCATATCAGAGTGAGGAAACACTTTCTTTATGTAGTCGTATTTTTGATTTTCGAAATTCTGGATATTGAAGTTGGTTTTCTACTTCTACAAATCGATTGATTAATTAATTAGTTATTAATGCAATATATAATAATAATAACAAAGGCTTTCATTGACAAGACATTACAAATTTTTTTTACAGCAGTTCAAACTACTTGTTGACTCTTTTTGTTTCACTTTTCCACCATTTTTGTTGAAAAACTAAAATGTCATTGATTGGAGATATAAAATTGGGAAAAAAATCTGTCGAATATAGTTTCTCGGGTAATAAACTACATTTTTGCATTTGGTCAGAGGTTCTCATTTATCATTGTAAATCTTGTTGAATCGTATTAGGTAAATTGAATATTCAAATGGCATCTTTTCTAATAAGAAGTAGATTATCGAATGTTGAGAGAAATTAATAATAAAAAGCAAAATATTGAAATTGTTACAGGATATTTGTATCTTTTTGTTTTAAATAAGGAAAAATGGTAGGATTGGAGAAAAAGGACTATAATAATTCCCAATACATTTTATTTTGTAATGTTACAAACTTATTTCTATCAAACCTCATAGGGAAATATATCGAAAATGTGGTTTATTATGGAGCTGAAAAAATGTTTCATCCTGAAATAATATTGAAGAAGTTTGGTGTATGAAAGTTTCCAAAAAATTCGTTTCATTTGGCATAAAATTATCAGTAATTGCAAGAACCTACCGGATTTTTCTCTCATGGAAAATACAAATATCTATAACAGTTCGTGATGGCCTTATGGGACCACCTCTTTTTCTATTCAGTAATTTAAAGTTTTCTGCATCTGCAGAAGATTCTGTAATGTCTTCAAAAGTAGACAAACATACTCTACATTTGTTATTTTTTTTATAGATTTAACAGCAAATCCTGATATATGTGTGTAACCACACATTTTCATTCAGAGTACTCAAAGAAAAGGGAGAAATGAAATTAAATGATAAAATTCCCCATCTTCGAATAACATGTCGTTGACATCAATGTCAATTTTTTTTATAATGGACATATCATCCAAATTCAAGTCCGCATAATTTTTTTTGCCTCTGTGTCGTTGCCAATATATTGGTGTTATCCAGATTCACACAGTTCCCCTGAACAACTGCTAAAACCTAACAATGCCAAAACTCACAAGCCGACACTGTCGCTTGATGATACGCCACGATAGGATTTTGAGGCGGTGTTGCCAAGTTTACTGGACTTCCCACAATTACCTGCCCTAACCACAGATGATGTTTCGAACCTCATTTGGAGCACGAAAAAAAAAAGAAAACTTGGCAACGACGTGACCAGACACAGCAATAATGCGCAAGTGCAAAAGTATGTCATCATTCCCTGTGAGGGGTCATTTGACTGAATCGCGGACAGCGGTTTTGGCATTCTAGTGTTTATTATAATTATTTCTATGGTGATTAGTCAAAGATTCGTCACTTGAAGTTTGTTCTAGAACATAAAAGAGCACCCTGTATACTACGGCTTTTGCACGTAGGACTGAAAAAACCTACCTAGGACGATGTGACCGTTTAATTAAACAAATATAAAGTAGGCAATGGTAGAAAAATCCGCTGGGTACTGATGATTTCTTATGACCACGTCATTGGTACATGTTGGGAGTGGGGGACTGTTCAGTCCTATCATCCATTTTTTAAGACAAAAGTTTTTTCGAGTACTTTAACGAATTATCTCAAGGTTCAACTGAAAAACTAACTGATATTAAGTCGTTGGGCTTCGAACCCACGACCGGCGACCAGAGCGAATAAAAGATCGGTACTTTACTGACCCCCGTAAAATATAATATCTTTTTTCGAACTGGACTCTTTGAGGCCTCTGGAGATACCATACATCCTATTTTACCGTAGAGCAGAGTTTCACAATTCGTCTGACCTCTTTGAAAGTTTTGAGTCATAAATTTCAGCTCTTCAGACGATGTGGTGTTGCAGGTGTTTCCAGGTTTCCCTGCATCTGTGAAAGCGAATGCGCCATCATTTGAGCCGCGCCGGAGGGCAGATAGATTATTTCAATGTTTTTACTTTGTTATTGTTATTTTCAATGTGTTTATAAAGATTATGAACGATAAAGAAAATTTCCCAATTTTTTCATAAACTTTTCACTCGAATTATGATATTTTTGAATTGAACAAACAATTATAAATGAAAGTAACATTACTTTACAAATAAAATGATATTAAATTAGCTAAACCACAATTTCAAAATAATTCGTTATTTTGAATCATTTTTGTAGGACTAGCGATACATACCCGTTTTTTTGTAGTACACTGTATTATTCAGATGAAGAATACACTAACCTTTCATGTGTTATCATTGACCTACATTTACTAATAATTTTTTTCACCATGGAATTGACAATTTCGGAGCGTAGGACTGGGAACACCTACCATTCAATTTGTAGGACAATATGACCATTCAATTATACAAATATTAACCAAGCAACGGTAAAAACATCCGCTGATTACTAAAGATTTCTTATGACCACGTCATTGGTAAATGTTGGGAGTGGGGGACTCTTCAGTCCTACCATCCATTTTGTAGGACAAAAGTTTTTTCGAGTACTTATCGAATTATTTCGAGGTTCAACTGAAAAACCAACTGTTATCAATGACTTATTTGCACCCACCAAATCGACATGATTGACGCCTGCGCAATTTATTAGCTACCCCTTTCGAAAATTTTCGTAAAAGAAATAGTTGGGCGTCTCGGCAAAATGAAGCTACTCAGGAAGATTCAGCCTGTTAATAATCATTTTTGAAAATAGGCGTGGCATCCTGGTCTATAAACTCCAATTAACAACAATTTTATTTATCAAAAAACATAAATAAATGCCATGATATACTATAATTTTCCAATATAATTTTTTTTAGTCTCGAATTTACAATCCAAGTATTTCCTCCTTCTCAAGCCTCGTGCCATCAATCATAGATAACACATCCCAAAAACCAACCACAAACATACGCTCCTCCGACCCCATGAACCGAGATAAAAAGCAAATATCGAGCATGAGATATCCGATATGCTGGAAAAATTAAAAGGGCATATGGACTTCGATAAAACGTCAATTACAGCGGTTATTCCCGCAGGACAAATTGTTATTGACCGAATCCCCGGATTATGGAAAATCGTTGGGGTCGAAACGGCAAAGATACGACTAAGATATCGGTTACTGAGGGATGCTGCTCGAGATCCGATCGCCAGATAACGACGGGGGTTGCGCCGATGCCCTCTCGGATGTGACATTTGTCTGTATTTGCGTTGGCCCGTTGTCGCAGTGCTGGGTAGTTGCATACAGGAGGATCAGGTTTTACAGAAATGTGTTTTGTCACATAGGAGTATTTGACAAGTGAAGTTGGCCAAAAGTGCATTTAAAAAAATGAGCAATTAATTCATATGAAGATGGATCTACTACAACAGTTATTCCTACAGGCCTATCTGATCACGAAGCAATTCATTTAAAATTTTCTCTTGAAAGCATCAAAATAGGAGATAAATTTAGTGAAAATTATTATCAATAATTTAAGCCGTTATGTAATCGAACCAATTGAAATAATATTTATAACAGATGATCCTGATCCTGTTACAAATTTCCAAGAAAAGGTAATGGTAATACTCAATACATGCTCTCCTTAAACACGAATCAAAAACAAAAATAAAAAACCTTGGTTTCTTCAAGAAATCTTAGATCCCTGCGTACTATCAGAGAGTTTCCATCAAATGAAGCTTTTGTTGTATATTTTCTCGTACAAAAGTGTCTATGGAAGCCTATAATTAACATAACCTGTCCACTATCTCAAAACTTAAAGTTCAAAAAATACTAATGATGGAATTTTCTCATTTTTAGAAAAGGTTTATATGAATTTGAATAAAGGAGAATCAATCGCCGCAGTCTTCTGTGATCTCTCAAAAGCCTTTGATTGCGTAAATCACAGATTACTGCTGCAAAAATGCATCAGCATGGCATAAGGGCAACTTGTCTTGAGAGGTTCAGGTCATACCTGGACAACAGATCACAAATAGTAAAAGTTGGTAGTCTTAGGGATCAGTTTTGGGACCCATTCTATTTCTATTATACCTGTATGATTCACCTACACAACTAACCCAATCGGGCATGGTTTCCTAAATTTAGTACACAACCTTCGTGTATTTTTTTCTGAGTACATGTAACTGTTTAACCGAATATTGTGAACATGGTTTTATAAGTTGTTATCATAGTTGCCAATTGTAATTTTGATAAATTGATGGATGTAGCCGTAGGAAATCATCACGAAAAATGAGAAATAAAACTTTCTATGTTTTTATACCACTTCTATTTGTAACCAACGTTACTGCAGTTTCGTCCTATATGGACATTATCAAACAATACAATAATCTGAAATAATAAATAACACTCCTTAAATACCCTTAATTCTACCCGAGGCCTGTCTCAATGACTAACGGTCATTAATGACTTTTACCTGGACCTTGTTTATTTGCGACAATGTGACTGAGCTGCCTTAAAAACCGGTGAATAGACCAAATCCAGTTGATCATTCAGTAGGTTACATCCACAATATTTGTGTTTATGAATTTCTAGGGATTCCAAATAATTCAGTTTCCAACCCTTGCTTGCATAGTGCAAAATTTCCGTATCGTTCAGACTCGGAAACTTGTGGTTGCATTCCAAGGACTGGTTTGAAAACGTCGAATAATTTTTTCCTAGTCTGAAGGTCCTTTCATGTTCAGCGTATCTTTTTGAAAAATTACGTCCACATTGTCCAACATAATTGTTAATTGTTTTTTCCGTTAACCAGCTGTCGTCCCCTTACGAACGGCAGCCCTCAAAAGTCGAAACTTGTGCGAGCCAAGGATTAACGAGGTCTTACCTTTTTACGTGCGATTCCTAGCACGATCCGAGGAGAATATCGAAAATAAACACCGTTACACTCTGGACACTTAAGCTTATAAACTCCAGATTTTTCCATTTTTGCTATTCTATCTTTGGCATTGAAAAGAAAATTAGACAACCTGGCATGCGGCCTGTATGCTACTTCTATATTATTCTTTCTAAAGAATCCCGCAAGAGCCTCTGTTCTTCTCCCGAAGTACGTTAAGGTAACAAATTTCTTAGTTTCTGATTGTTTGACCTGGGGGTATATTAATTTGTGCGAAAATTTAAGACGATGTCTTCTGACTAACTTTTGAATTGTGGCCGATTGGAAACCATTATTTTGTCCTATCTGTATGATTGGTTTAATTTCTCTATCTAGATTATTAGCAGACAAAGGTAACGAGAACGCTCTATGTAACATTGAATTATATGCTGCTAATTTTTGACTGTTGAGATCGAAAGAATCACTTGGGATTGTAATGTCCGTGTAGCTCGGTTTTCTGAATACATTGAACTCAAATTTATTATGATTATGTGTGATGGTTAGGTCTAAGAAATTAATTTGTCTCTCATCTCTGTCTCAAGTGTGAATTGTATGTTACTATTTAGATTATTTATAAATATCAGAAACTGGTTTAGCTGTCGTGTGGTACCTCTGAAACAGGCAAGAATATCGTCAACATATCTATACCTAAAATGGATATGTTTTTTACCAAGTTCGGAATTTAGTATAGTGGTCTCCAAGTTGTTCATAAATATATCTGCTAAAAGTGGAATAAGGGGGGAACCCATTGGTAAACCTGAATCCTGAAATTTGTAACCTTAACGTACTTCGGGAGAAGAACAGAGGCTATTGCGGGATCCTTTAGAAAGAATAATATAGAAGTAGCATACAGGCCGCATACCAGGTTGTCTAATTTTCTTTTCGATGCCAAAGATAGAATAGCAAAAATGGAAAAATCTGGAGTTTATAAGCTTAAGTGTCCAGTGTGTAACGGTGTTTATGTGGGACAATGTGGACGTAATTTTTCAAAAAGATACGCTGAACATGAAAGGTCCTTCAGACTAGGAAAAAATGATTCGACGTTTTTAAACCATTCCTTGGAATGCAACCACAAGTTTCCGAGTCTGAACGATAAGGAAATTTTGCACTATGCACGCAGCAAGGGTTGGAAACTGAATTATTTGGAATCCGTAGAAATTCATAAACACAAATATTGTGGATGTAACCTACTGAATGATCAACTGGATTTGGTCTATTCATCCGGTTATTAAGGCAGCTCAGTCACATTGTCGCAAATAAACAAGGTCCAGGTCATAAATGACCGTTAGTCATTAAGACAGGCCTCGGGTAGAATTAAGGGTATTTAAGGAGTGTTATTTATTATTTCAGATTATTGTATTGTTTGATAATGTCCATATAGGACGAAACTGCAGTAACGTTGGTTACAAATAGAAGTGGTATAAAAACATGGAAAGTTTTATTTCTCATTTTTCGTAATTGTAATAATTTTTTCCGTCATCTATCAGATAGTTGAGGAAGCATGTCGGACCAATCCTATCATCTGGGTCACCAGTTTGGTTTATGCCATTTTTGTACTTCTCAGTGTGGAAAAAATACTGTGTGTTCACATCAGAGTGTTTACCGATTTACTCGATTAAAAAATACAAACATTTAGGACACTGTGATCTAGTGGCATTGCATATGTGGTAGACATAAGTCTTATATCATTAAAAAATGTATTTTTTGTTATTTTTTCATTTTACATTGATTGACATGGCTATAAGAAGGGTCTTAAAGGTTCAGAGGAAGAACAAGAGAACGGGGAGTTTCATTCGCACAAAAACAGAATCAATAGAAGTTAACTACATTGTGAATGGTGCATATGAAAAAAATCTCAAAATATTACAGAGTAGGCTGTGACATTTCTTCTTTCGTTTTTGGATGTTTTGTAATTTGTATGAAACATTTTTATTCACAAAATTTCTGTTTCCATATTATCATTTCCCATATAACGTTTGCTCATGGTGTACTGAATTTAACTCAACCCATATCACAAATATTGGCTTTCACAAATTTTTTTTCTATGGCTCAAAAATCTTAGAAAAACTCATTTATGATATTTGCAAAATTTACATTTTTCATTTCAACATACAAAAACTCGTGAGTGAATGTGTTAATATTGATGGGTATTTTACAATATTTGCAGATGACACCACACTAGATTTCCGCTTCACACCATACAATAGGTATATTCGTCAGCAAGTATCTGTATTCTGAACATGTTAATCTTTCGTATTCCTAGGCTCACATCTCGAAGAAATGATAATGTTTACCTCCCTCTTTGTCACAAAAAGTTAAGTTATATGCACCTGTATATAAAATGTGCTCTACATAACAACAACATCAACAATATAATAAGATTAATGAAACCATTGACATTTTCTGCTGCAGTGTGGCCTCTATAAAAAACTGGACTCTTTTGATTTTACCACCATCTGATATTGATAAGTAGATGTTATTAGATTAATAGTTTATCCTGTATAGACCTATTCTATAATTGGATCTTGTATCTGTTGAATAGTGTGAAAGAAGTCCCCAACAAAAAACAACTATTGCCCCCTGCGACTGTTGAATTATATCTGTTAGATTATTAACAATGTTTTCTACAAGACTTACTTTGCAATGATCTTTAAGTCACCTAACTGAAATAATTGTTCGACTCAATCGAATCAAGTTTGTTTACGTCTGTCTAATAATTTGACATTTCACATCAGTAGATAATTACAAAATTCGATTGAAAAAATTAAGTTATTAAAAATGATTAGCGATAGTGAGGATGATTTAACAATCAAATTAATAAATTTATATCAGAAGCTCCTGATAATGCCTATCTTCTGACAAAGGTATGATTTTCTTTTCATAAAACCAGAATAATTTCAATAAAAAGAATGATTACAATCGGATTCTATATTTTTGGATAGTTGACAGATACTTTCTATATAGCAGTTAATTTGAACAAATTATTATGTGTTCTAGTAACGACGAGTGTTGATTCAGATGACACATGGACTTTGGATGGTGGGAGCGAGGGTTCAAATCCACGCAGCCACATTTTTTTTCATTTTATGAAATCGGTTAGTGTTTGATTTTTTCTGCATAAAGTTTTTTTATTTCCAAGTTGTCAAAATTTGAAAATTTTGAATGTTATTTGTTTCTCGACGTAGGTAGGTACGTGTACAAAAAGAAAAAATAGATGTTTTATTCAACGGATGAAGAAAGAAAAAAATTATCTTAACCATGTAAAAATGACGGCAGGAGAGTTTATGATAAAAAGGATTATTAAAAATGTTACAGATTTGTTAATGATTCAGATGGTCGTAGAAAAAGTATAGTATATAATGAGCATGAAATGATCCATTTCCCAGTCGTAAGTATATGAAATTTTGTAGTACTCGCTACGCTCGTACTCCAAAATTACGAGCGTAGCGAGTACTTCAAAATTTCATATACCTACTGGTGGGAGATGTATGTCATTTCATGCTCATTGTACAATATACTATTCCCAACTCAAGCCATCATGTTGCCATTTGAATGAAACTAATAATAACTATTTAAAAACAAAATTTCACATAGCTTGTACATTTGAACAAAAATAGTGAAGTCGTAACTTTCCCAAAATTTTATTACTGAAATTAGTGAATTAAACGTAACCATAGCCCCCTAGATTAAAAAATTGATAAAAAAAAATTTTGGTTTAAAAAATTAACGAGTGACACATCTTTGTATTCAGAAAGTCACATGCAGACAAAAAAATATAATAAAATATACTAGGTGTCCCATTCAAAAATCGAAAAGTTATGTCATTCTTGATGAAATCGGAAGTTGCATTTGTCAAAAAATGCAGATTTATGTCGCATATAAATCATCCAAATTTTATTTATTCGATTACGTTCAAAAACAAAAAAGTTATAGGGGAGAGCCAACTTCTACTGATACCCGGTTTATGGGAACAGTATTTCAAGATGAATCAGATTGAAAGAAAATGAATCAGTTCTTGTCACGAAACGGAAAATCAAGTTTTCGAGGGGAATTTTCAGCAGAGGACTTCACATTGGCTTCCCAGAAATGGATACTGTTGATGGTAATATCGAGCATCGACATGGAGAACTTCATTGGTTTGGATACTCCGGACATAATTGCGCTGGATTTTGTGCGACTAGCCTTCCTAGAAAAGAGATAAGATTGATTTTTGTTCCTTTTGAATTGGCAGTGGAAAAACGATTCAGTCATACATCTTCCAAAGTATCTGACTCAGATGACGAAAGTCGAAAGCATCATTAACAAAAAATATACACTTTATACAAAACCCCCTTCGTTTATTATTCTATTGAGTTCGCTTCATTTAAAATGTTTCCATTATGTACTGAAATATAAAGGTTAAACGACACACATTTGCAAATCTGTGTATGTTTCACCTAAATGTGTTTTCCACTTTAGGCCCACTTCAAAATTTACATGGTCCTCCACTAGCTTCTAGACCATAACAAGAGCACTGGTAATTCTGACAGATGGCCATAAAAATCTCCCACAAAACCGACGAGGCCGAAAATTCTCGCGTTGTAATTCCACAGCAATATAAGTAAATTATAGCAGGAGACAAAGCACATTTGCAGTTTTCAGTTTTACATTGTTAGGAATCCCCATGGGGTACGGCATCATCCGATTCAATGAGAAGGGTGTTAAACTCCACTATATGGTCTTTATGTACAAAATACTTACAAGCTAAATTGTCAATTCGAACATCGGTAAATGTTTTTCAGTCTTAGATATGAATAGTAGTAGGGGTGACAAGCAGGGTTAAATGATGCGTTCGCGGAAAATTTAAATGCTTTTGGCGCTTCTGGACCATTTGAGGTTGAAATTCGAACACCCACAGTGTGATACATGTGCCATTATTTTTTAAGTGTAGGGTGAAATCTCAGTATGTCAAAATTTCTCAGATTTCGAAGAAGGAAGTGGATACAGTTATAGTTATAGTGAACAAAAATATTATAGGCATATTGAGACATGCAAACTTTCAGGGCTGATTCTTATAGTCTAAGGGCCGGTTGTTCAGTCCGACATAATCTGTAGTTTTATGTGAATCTTGGTTTATCAAGTTGTCCATTGTATAATCCTGGTTTGATTCCAGGCTTCGCTAATCCATCAAAATCGGTGGATTAAGTACTCAACAATCAATCAATGTACTTTATTATCCAAGAAGGGTTTTCTTATTGACAAAGTTTCAATAGACATATATGTGACGTGAGCTATACACAATCGTAATTTTATGTTACAGGATAATAATATATAATTTAAAAATATGTGTTGTCAATACATTTCAGATTGCATGAAACATGTACAGATTATTAATCTAAATAAATGTAAATAAATAAATAATATGAGTAAATAACAAACATTATATAGGTAAATAGATACAGCACGTTCAGTATATAAATAGAACAGATTAAACACACAAATATATACATAAACATATACAGAAAGTTACTTATGGCATCTATAGTCACTAGTTGAAACTTAATTTGACACGAACTAAGGAATCCAAAGTTAGATGTTTATCTACTCATTGACATACAGCCAACAATTTGTTGTTCTGACCAACCTAAGGTTCAATCAAGTTTATAGTACATTTAACTAATTTTTGAGTGGATTCGTTTTGATTTCGAGAGCTCCATAAATCCTTTCTGATGAGTGGGTGGCCACGAAACAGCTGTCAAAGGTTGAAACTCTCGGAATCAAATCGAAAAATACTCTATTTTCACTTAAACATATACACAAATATAAAAATATAACATACAGGTACAAGTTTGCTACAAATATAGATATATAAAATTAAACATAGATAAAACTTATAATGCCATGGGACTAAACAGATACAAACACACTTAGCTGGCCAGAATAATTATAGTTTCAATCATTAAATCTGTCATCAAAAAATTCTTGGAGATCATAGTATGCTCTGTCGACTATCATCAGGTCTTTTAAAGATTTTTGAAATTGATTGAAAGGCTATATGGGTCTAATTTCTTTCGGTAGATGGTTATACATCTTTTTTCATTTATAAATAATCGAATGCTTAGTACTATCCGAGTTGGGAATTGGCAATGGTGATTTGGAGATTTGCCTTGCATTATAACGTGGATTCTTATTATCATATCCCATATATTTTTTATGTATTAAACATGCAGTTTCTTGAATGAAAATTGATGGGAGCGTTAGAACTTTATGTTTCTGAAACAAGGGCTTGCAGTGGTCGCGAAATTTCCTCCTTTTTGTAGATTACAGACACCCCAAAAAGCTACTCCATACCGCAAATGCGATTCTATTAAAGAGAAATATGCTATGTTAGCGATAGTGACACCCAACTCAATAGCAACAACTCTGACAGCGTAGCATCCCAACAAAGGTTAGAAATCACGACCTTTGACATAAGAACTGCTATATGAAATTGTTCGGAAGAATAATTGGGAATCACTTTCACAAAAATGCTCATGGACGATGATATAATTGATGATGAAGATATTATTGAACTGGTGAATATTCTAGCTCCTATTAGGGCATCTCGAAATATCTTTTCGAGACATTGTCACACGAAGAATTTGTATTTAGGTTCAGATCATCAAAAGGTATTGTGAACATTGTTTCTTATGAAATCGACAATGAAATAATTGGTAAGTGAAGTATGTAATTTTAATATTATTATTCATGATATGTTGAGCCGGAGTGATCATTTAATTTGCATTTAGAAAAGATAAAAGTCTCTAGTGAACAATTTTTTCCAATAGTTTTGATAATGTAGGTAGTAACGAAATAGGTCTATAGTTGTTGAAATCTTGAAAAAAGGCGCTAATGATTCATTAAAAAGTTTACTATATGAGGTGAGAGAACCTGAACACATTTTTCAATAGTTTTGAGGATACATTGTCATAGCCAAATGCATTTTTTGAATTCATACTATTAAGAGTATCTGACTTCTTTCTCATCAATGGGGCATTAGCAGCACACTGTTGATTGAGATATTCAGTAACATTAGTTACATTAATATTGGAGTTGGTAGAAATTATATTTAGAATAAAGTTATTAAGTTCCATACAAAGATCTTCCGGATTGTCACTAGAGAGATTTGAATCGTTTTGAGAGGAATTTTACAAGTTGCCAGATTCTTGTAGTCTTATTTTCACTCAACCTAATTTCACTATCAAAGTAGGCTGTTTTGGCGGCCAAAATAAGTTTTTTCTTATGGAACAAAACATTTGTTTCGTATTTTTCCTTAACCTCATTGTGAAAATTCCTCGTCAGAGAATTCAATTGTCTTTTGTGTTTGCAAGATATTCTGAGACCAGTTGTCATCCAGCATCGATTTACATTGAGTTTCTTTTTCTTTTTAAGGAAAGTTGTCCTCGAAAAATTTTACTAAATTATTCTGGAGATTTTCGAATTTTAGATCTACAATCTCGAAGGGAATTGAATGATATTCATGGAGAGATAAAAATTAATGTATTGATACACTGTACCTACATTCATCACTACGAAATTCAAAACATTAACAAAAATATTATCGATACAAGATGAAGAGGTATTACATATCCGAGTTGGTTCAAAAATCGTTTGTTGCATATTGAACGATGATAATAAATTCTAAAGGTCATTCTTGTAATATGATTCTGACAAAAAATTTACAATGAAATCGCCGCATAATATGACTTGACACTTTCGTGCACTGAGCACTCTAGTCAATAGCGTTTCAAAATTATTGAGAAAAACAGAAAAGTCAGCCACTGGGGAACGGTAAAAATGTATGATAATTATATTTTTAATTTTGATCAAACTAAATTCAATTACTTGTTCTATGACCAGTTCCTTATATTTGTCTAACATGCAAGCTGAATAATTAAAAAAGTATTTCCTGACAAATATGGCTGAGCCACTATTTTTATAAGTAGAGCGGCAAAAGTTTGAAATCATCACAAAGTCTTTGAGGAAACAAAATTATTGAGTGCCATTAAGAAGCCAGTGCTCAGAGACACAAAAAAATCAACATATTTGCCATCATTATCAAAATAAAGATTTAATTCTGCGATTTTATTGCTAATGCATTGAATGTTTTCCTGCATAAGAGTTTCGGGTGTAAAGAATATTATACCGTTTGCCGTTAGACGAATTCTTTGGGGAGAGTACTGTTTTCTGTTTGTGGAAAGCCTCAATTCTTCAGCTTGTAGATGATTACGATATTAGTTTTATAAGATTTATATCACAATATGAGATAGGCAATTTGTCAAACCAGGCCGTTATGCCGAGTTACAAGCAAACGTTGCAAAGGTTGGAACTGTACCCATTGTTGATTTACTGATTCATTATGTTTTAGTTGTCACTCTATCTGCAAACTTGTTACGGTTCAGAATTATTTTAATAACCCTCTATACCTAAGGAAGAAGGGAACAATTGGGGTTAGTGAGAATTTGAGTGTCCAGAAGCACTCAAAACTGGCCCTGGATACTGAACAACCACTATAATCTTGACCCTTTTGAATCCCCTGTATATAGTCACCCCAGCTACATATGGTTCATTGTGGAATGAAGCTGCACTAGCTCCAGCTCCTCCTTGCAGGATTCTTTCAAACACCATGAATCTTCCGCTTGTTCTGTATGTAATTTTGTCCCAGCAACATCCATAGGCTTCATATTTCTGTACAGTATATTCTCAGTCCCTTTGATGGATTACAACTAGCGCGAGACTTACCTAAATAATTCAGAAGTAGTTTGGATGCATATAAAACCTACCAGACAGATGCATAAAATATATAGGTACGGAAGTTGTAGGATTCTCTCAGGGAAGAATAGTTAAGACTAAGTCTCGAGTTTCAACAGCCAAAAAGATTTAGATCCCAAGACTTCTCCCAAGATCCCAAGATTCTTTTGTGATTCATTCTTGATTAAAGCTGAAACAACTGCGGAAATCATTAGTTGAGAACCGCACAAAAAAAATTTTTGTTGAAAATGATATGAAATGCAAGTAAATTGGCCAATAGCACGAGTTGAAGACACAATTCCTGGTAGGGATGGAATCGTCAGAGTTGTGAAACTGAGGATATGTACAGGTCACGTTTTACGTCCTATTCAAAAGTTCTACCATCTTGAAATAAATAATAATGAATACTAACTAGAAGCTTTTCCAAAATTGTCAGCAAAATACAGAACCAGTATCGTCAACGAAAAATGGCAGACAGGTGTTCCGTTCGGCTGACGAATCCTGAATTTTTGAAGTGATCCTTTGTGGCTATTCCGTTCTACCCATCTCACCATCAGCTCTAACGTCCTGGCTTTTGATAGATGCCTATCAATACTTGTATTGGTTTAATTTTCAATTGAGAATGTTTCTCTTCACAACATTTATAGGGTTGTTGTACCCGGAGGATTTTCATCCACGAACTTGTCACGGTTCTGATCTGCCGTCATATATGATGAAGCCTTCTTCATCGAAATTCTTTGTAGATCCCCTGCTCTCATCACTCCATTCCTGTTTGGCCTAGGATCGAGTCCTTAACCTTAACGTTGGTGTTTCAGGGTTTCACGCACGGTTTTTATGTGGGATTTCCTTATTCTATCACTGATTCTTATTCAATATTGATACACTCAGGTTGAAGTTGATATCTTTCAACGACTATCTGAAAACCATCAGATAGTACTATGCGCTGGGAAAATTATTAGAATAACAGTCTTATTTCGGGAAACTATTACTCTGACCACTGAAGATTCATTCATATTGAATGTTTGTGTGTTCATTTATGTTTTATTTATTTATTGATTAATACTCATCAACTTGACAACAACGTATGGTAAAGTCTCTTATACTTTTGGGTATAACATGTAATTAGTCATTATTCATTTGCTCAATTTTCCAAGTAAGTACTCTTTGACATTGAAATATTAAAAGTTGCTGTGGCGCCCCCACTTATTAATGTGGCCATTCTGTTACTGCTCAATCATATAATTCTGTTTCAAACGAACCCATAGTGCCAACCGACGAAGAGCTGCCCTCTGCATTGCTCCTATTTATTTAACATTTTAGAAAACAGGGTTGCAATATCACGACAGATGAGAAAAATGAAAAGTCAGTTTTCAGTCAAGGTTTTTACTGATTTCCAAAGTTTAGTCTTCACGACCACAATACTCTTCTAACAGAAATACTGTAAGAATAGGTAGTGCTTGCATATAATAATCACATATCATGGAAAGTTTCACTCAAAGGTCATTCTTCATTCCTTAACAGTGCTGGTGTATTAGTGTAACTCTAGAACAAAGAAGGATTATTGTGATATTCCCGATACTCACTCGATACACTAGTGTCTATTCCTATACCCAATTTTCTTCTTTTTCATTTCCAAAGTATCTTATTTCGCTGAAAAATAAATGATTTCATGAAAAATTTTGAGCCGGTTTATCCTGGAATCAAAAACATTTTTTTTATGTATCTCTATCTGTATTAATCGAAAGTAAGTACCACCCTGTAAATTTCCCCTGGTATATATGGATGTGCTCCTCCACAATAGCCGACCTCAATTGTCACCAACGATAAAACAGAAACCATGTTCATATCTCTCAACTCTTATGCAAATGCAGTTCTAAATTCTAGCGAATTTTTTCGCGCCATTCTTGGATAACTTTACCTTATATAAAATCGCAAGTTTCCGCAATAGCTTACCACTCAACAGCTGCGTACGTATTTATAGTGAACAATGAAACTCCTTTGGAAATGACTTTATGTATGTCAAACACGGTCAAGTATGTTAAGTGGATTACATTAGAAATGACACTTCGCTACTTGCTTTAAGTATTGGGATTGGACAATAGTATGATAAAATAATAAATAAATGGATTGGAAACGATGGTCTTACATAATAAGTACAAGTTCTCTTTCTACCGCCTTCAAAATTACATTCTTTCAAGCTCACAAAAGTTTATCTAACGGCTAGTTTAGTCTCTTCATGACAACGTCTTGCCCCACAAGAAGGATAGCTAGTATTAGTTGAGGGGCATATTCATCGAAAACAATAGGCGGAATTACCACAGATTCATCTGCTTTGTTAGCGTTGAGGACCAAGGATAGGAACGGGAGATGCGCAAATTTGAATATTATCTGTTTATACTCCCACCCTCGTAAGTCAAATATGACTTCTGCCATAATGAGACTAAGCCTCTTCAGATGTTTAACATTTATACAATGGCTAGTATTAATTAAAATGAAGTACATGCTAATGCTAGAAGTTTTAGCATTTTCTTCATAGTAGATACTTCAAAACTAAGAAGGAACTGCATTTACAGTAGATACTTGTAATTTTACCGGAAGCTACTATACCAAGTAGCACTCTCGTGGAAATCACGAAAGTATTTACTACGCTTTGAAGTGCTTGAAGAAGCTTCTTACAGCAGGTATAGTTTATCCAATCTCAGTTGAAGATGACTTCATTCAGCTCAATGTATAGGGCTAGTTCAAAATAGCACATGGATTGAAGGATGAAAACGGAAAATTAAATAAATATTATTCCCTACATAAAGAAAACTGTAGACCAGATTGAGTATATTTTACGTGTAACCATCCGAAGCGTGGAAAGCAATCAGTAATGCGCTGACCGCCTGTTGCATAAATTACCGTAAATCACCTCTTAATATTTTTATTGCTGTCCGGCAGCCTGGTGATATTTATAAAAAGAAGAACAGTAGCGTACTTAATGAACGATCAAACAGAACTCAATATTTTCTCTCTACTTGATTTGTTTTGCTGTTAGACTAAGTATAAATGTAATTAATTATTGACAAACACTATTTGTTATCATAGAGTTATCCGAAAACAGGTATAAAACTGTTCCCAAATTAATTAAAATTTTGGGAATATAAAAGAAGGGCACTGTAATAGTATAACTCAGTATACTTCTGCTTGAAGAATCCATTGTATTTGCAAAAAAATATGTCGCGGTTTTTTAAACTAAAAGTGTGAAAATCAACATTAAAGTTTTAGTATACACGTTTGTTTATTTAGTGTTGCAACATGGCATTTTGGCGACCATTCGAGGAACGTGAGGAACAGGACTCACAACCTGATGAACAAATCGAAGAACGTGAGGAACAAGACTAACAACCGGATGAACAATGGGAATATAAACAAAGACTTGTTCTACATATATATATAAAAATCTTAAAAAGGAAATGAACGACAAATGTGACAATGAAATTTTCGGAAGGATATCTCATCTCACCAGTTTGGGGCATTCAACTATATTTACAGAAAGGTTAAACAAGGGGATGATGTAGATCATCATCGTAATAGAAAACGAGTAGATCAGAAATTAAACAAAGTTGATGAGGACACAAAAGATTTTCTTCGAAGGCAAGTTTATGATTTCTATAAACGAAACGAAGTACCTACCTTGGAATCAATCAAAAACAAATTATCTGATTATCCTGAGTATACATATAAGTCACAGGAAACACTACGCCAAATTCTTCTAGACTGTGGGTTCAAACACAAAAAACTAAATCAGCGAATGGCAATAATGGAATCACCCCAGCTCGTTCTGCAAAGGCAAGATTACTTGCGACAAATAAAAGAACATCGGGAATCGAAGAGACATATAGTATATCTTGACGAGACTTGGTTCGATAGTCATGATGTGATTCGGTATGGATGGTAGATGACTCCCAAAACTGTTGTCTCCAAGCACCATGTTCCAGAGGAAAACGTATAATTATTGTACATGCGGGTAGTGAAGATGGTTTTAGGTTTTGTACCGAACGCGTTGCAGTTGTCAGCAAAACAAATCAAAAATGAGAATGTTTCTCTTTAAAATAATGTGTCTTGTTCTTATAATGAATAGAATTGAAGGATTGCGCGTGTATGGGTACGGGACGTTGCTCGTAACTTGTTAACAAGTTATCTGACACACCGAAAACAAGTCGTCCAAAAACATAGAATAAGAAAACATTTCCAACATTTCCAACAGAAGTAAATGAAACTAGAGGCTGATGTGCGCTTACACACATTGAACAAACTGAAGTGTTTTGGAGAAGCTTGCTTTTGAGAAGTTTTATTTGATGCGCAGCAGAGCGCTTTCCTAAGCCATCACCAGTTCAATTCAAACCCAATCCAAATTTGACACGTTGGTACGTCTGAGCAACAAGTGATGTGATAGCAAATTTCACATTTCACATCAAAAACGACTGTTTCATTCTTTATAATATCATGACAACACAACCCTCATCCACCCTTGATAGGTTGATTCACTTAGATAAACTAACAGTTAGACACTTTTCATAAATATATTAACACTATTCACCCAAACATTAAATTCACAATAGAAATGAAGTAGAAAAATCGTGAATTTTTTTAGATTTGATATTAGGCAAAACAAACACCATTTTTCTATTTTTCATATACCTTCCAATACAGACATCACCATTCATAATAATTCGATACATCCATATATACATAAAATATCAGCATACCATAGTATGATACATAGATTAGTGAATATTCCTCTTTCTGAAGAAAATTTCTGCAAAGAATTAAATATCATAAAACAGATAGCAGTTACCAATGGATATCAAGTCAAATTAATAGAGAATATTCTTGCTAAAAAATTACATAGAAAGGCTATCCAAAAAGTGTACCCCACTATGAGGAACCTCGACAATAATTACAGAACTTTACCTAAATCAGGACCCGTTTCAGAAAAAATAGCGTCATTTTTGAAAAAACAAAATTTAAGAGTAGCATTCAGAACAGATAACATGTTGGGAAGTTTTATCAAAAATAATAAAGATAAAACACAAAAATCTGAAAAATCAGGAGTTTATAAATTGAATTGTGGATCTTGTTCCTAAGTATATGTAGGCCAGACTGGTAGACCATTCAAAAGCCGCGTACGTGAACACCGTATGAATTATGTAAATAATAAAACACATTCAACATATGCGAATCATATTTTGGAAGAAGACCATGACTTCAATGAAAACTTTGAAATCCTTCATGTTGAAAATAATGGTATTAGACTTAATTATTTAGAATTCTTGGAAATTAATAAATTGAAAAATTCGAATTGTTCACTATTTGATCAATTGGACCTTTATCGTTCCCCTAAGAGAAACCTTTTCAATTAATTGAGTACAAGGATATATTGAAAAATTCTTAGCCTACTAAAGAACCAAACAAAATTTCAATATCAAAATATTCTATTACTCAACATATTCTCCTCTTAATTGGACACATTTATTACAGCGAACCTGCAACGTCTCTAGACCATTCAAAAATAATGTTTCTTCTTGCTCTGCAAACCAGACCTCCACAGCTTATATTACCTCCTCGTTGGAAGGAAATTTACGACCTTTTAAACTTTTTTTCAGTTAAGGAAAGAGATTATAGTCGGACGGAGCCAAATCTGGTGAATAAGGGGGGTGTTCTAGTAAAAACAAAACACCTTTGGATAGCTTTCCGCGTCTTTTCTCTTTAATTCTTTCCCGTAGAGTGGTCAGTAATGTCGAATAGTAATCTCCAGTTATTGTTCTACCCTTTTCTAAAAAATCAATCATGATTACTCCATTGCAATCCCAAAAAACTGAAGCAAGAACTTTTCCAGCAGATTTTTGGACACGAAACTTCTTAGGTCTTGGAGAACCGGAGTGTCGCCATTCCATCGATTGTTGCTTTGTTTCTGGATCGTGGAAATGTACCCAAGTCTCATCCATAGTAACAATTCGGTTTAAGAAGTCTACATCGTTTTCAAATCGAGCACAGATCGAACGCGATGCTACTACCCTTGCACGCTTTTGGTCAACATTCAACCATTTGGGGATCCATTTTGCAGCAATTTATCTCATGTCCAAATTGACGTGAACTATATGATGAACGCGTTTGTATGAAATATTCAGTGCTTCAGATATCCGTTTTAGCCCAATTCGACGGTCTGTTAAAATCATGTCATGAACTGCATCGATATTTTCGGGGACTGACACAGAAACTGGCCTTCCCGATCGGTCATCATCTTCAATGGAAAATTTACCTCTTTTGAAGCTTGCAGACCAACTTTTCACGGTCGCATACGAAGGACATTGATCATCAAGGGTATTAAGCATATCTTCGTAAATCTGCTTACCTCTTAACCCTTTTAAATATAGGTACTTGATGATGGCTCGATATACTCCAATTTTTCGATTTTAACAATTTCGGTGGACATATTTTTTCTTTTAATTTATTGCGTAACTCTAGTTTACTTTTTTGACGTCAAACTTTACACTAACACTTCTAATAAGTTATTGCTCGTTGCTATGGTAACGCAATATTTTGTTTATGCAGGAAACTGGTCTAGGCGAACTAGATATCAATACATCCTCGTAGTAGCTATGTTTCGAGATTTACAGGTACATTGTATTGTCAATTTTTATTTTTATTATAGGTGGGTCCTACTTACCTCAATTGATAAGAAGGGTATTTTAGTAATGTTCAACTTAGAATAATTTTATGTATTACATTCGCTTGAGAAAGATACTGTGTATCGAAACATGTTGCGCAGACAATAAATCTATGGAAATTTAATCGTGTTTACCTCAATGTCATATACTATGAATTTCCATCAAGTAACGGCCTCGTCAATCTAAAAACTAATTATTTATCGTATTGTGATTGTCTCCTGTTTGTTAATTTTAAATTTTATGTCCATTTGTGTGTTGAGGCCGAGAAGAAGGAAATCAAGTGTGCCTAACGTGTTAGTTCCGACGATGGCTTAGGCTGAAAGCTCTCTGCAACTAATGAAATAGTGGAATGAAATGTTGGAATAGATAAACTTCGCTATATGAAACAACTAGAGCATGATGTTTCTGTTGCAAAATCTCCCAGTATCTGCTTCATGCTAAATATCCTGGACTCCGGTTGATGTCAACTGATGTAAATACACTTGCCATCTTCGTGAAGGCGGAACGAAGTAAGGACCTATGTTTTTCAATTTGTTCCATCTCGTGATCGTTCACAGTGAACTAGGTGTAACTTGTATTTCAAATCTTTGGGACAGATATCACCGTAAAAGTTCGTCAATTTGAAACCCGAGATGTCCGTGAAACTCCCGAAAACTGTACGATTCTGCTGTTCTATCACGATCGCAAAAAATGTCTTGACCCAGACGAAAAGCTACTCACCGTTCTATTGGTCACTGGTTCCGAGGTAAACTACGCAAGAGTCTATGAAACATAATTTATTTCGTGAGGGAACACCCGAATACAATGTTTTCGGAATTACAAACGTTTTTTACTTGTCACATTTTGAAAGTTTACTTGTTTATTCGTTTACTCGTTACTCGTTTACACGTTACTCGTTTACACGTTTACACATTAACACGTATTCTCGTTTACTTGTTTATTTGTTTTACACTGTTTCCTTGTTAATATTTACTCAGTTACTTGTTTGCTCGTTTACTCATTCACTTGTTTACTCCTTTACTCATTCACTTGTTTACTCGTTTACTCATATTCTCGTTAACTTGTTTTCTCGTTTACTTGTTAACTGTTTACTTGTTTACTCGTGTAGTCGTTTACTCGTTCACTTGTTTACTTCTGTACTGTTTACTTGATTAATGTTTACTTGTTTACTCGTTCACTTGTTCACTCGTTTACTTGTTTACTTGAATACTTGTTTACTCGTTTGCTTGTTTACTCGTTTACTTCTTAACTCCATTTCAAATAGTTTCAGTCCAAAAATAGTCCCAGAAGATGTTTTTAGGAGAACTTTTCTATTAATTTGCCAAGTATGGTTAGGCTAGGTTAGGTTAGGCCCGTATCAAGCCCACCATTGCGGCCAATGGCCTATTGTGGCTTACCCTATGGTTATATTTCTCCCAGTATATCCAATCTCTTGACGAAATTGAGGAATGCATTGTGAGAACAATTTACCAGGTTTTCTGGCCTTACTGTCGTATCGCCAAATATTGAAAATCTGGTTATGGCCGCTGCAGGGCATGTACACAGAATGTGTTTAGCCGTTTCATCATCCTCCATGCATAGCTGGCACTCGGCATCTTGTGCAAGTCCGATTCTATGCATGTGATGTTTGAGTTTGCAGTGGCCAGTAAGCAAACCTACTATAACTCTGAGATGCACTCTATTGTACTAGCAATAAATGCTTTGGAATGGGCTAGGCCCGGTAGACTACGCCAATACAGGAGTCCTTTATTGTCTGCCCAAGCTGTTATGACTTCCTCGGTTCTGGTCCAGTAAACGTTATTTCGGTCCCCCCTTTTGCTAGTGCATCCGCTATTTCGTTTCCTTCTAGGCCTGTGTGACCTGGTATCCAGACTGGTATCCAAGGCGGTATTGACAATTCAGTTTGCTTTGCTTGACGGATGGTCTCCGTTCAACTGTCATTCACCACTCACTAATTTCACCAGTCCACGCATGCGGTTGTATCTCCTTCAGAGGTAATTGCCAAGTATACTCACCCCGGGAAAGTGATACAATGCAATTTATTACTTGCCCGATTGTGCACGAATTGTAAATATTTTCCTTTCTTTCCTTTCAAATGGTTCTTACCACTAAAAAGTGAACGGCTCTTACTCCTAAATATACTTTACCGTTGAGGTAATTCGGAGCATGCATTTCATAGATGTCAACCTCTCGAAAATTATCGACTAGGGACAGGCCAAATCAGTTGAACTTAGTTGTCACCTGACACGGATCTAGCGAAAAACATTAAACAAAATATGCAGGCTCTGTTTTGTGCCAGTAAAACGCCATTTCATGCCCTTTTTCTTGTGCGGGCAATGAGTTTCTTTTTTGGATAGCGTTCGAACTCTGAATGCTGCATAATGCTGTGCGAGTGTCAAGCATCCTGATAATTACGACCGAAAATTATTGTCTCGCTTCATTACACTGGTCCATATTTGTGGAAGTTTCTTTTTTGAATTGGCAGAGCATTGGTTTCCGGTAAGGACTTTTGCATCCATCTGCGTGGGGTGAGTTGAAAAACAAATTTAAGAATTTGAAAGACTCCTAATTTTCGGTTTTTATTTAAAGGGTTGTTGGATTGAGCAAACTTTTTGTGTCTTTCTGTCTTTCTGGGAGAAGTAGCCTTTTATTAGGAGTCAATACCATTAGTGTTGGAAGAAGCCACCTACCAGTTTTCCTGAAGGAGTTTCTTCGCATGTTTGGGAAGAACCCAATTGTTTCGCTGTGTTTCTAACTGAACATGTGACTGAACGGAGTACTATCGCCTGTCTGGAGTTAGCCTTATCACAGGGTCAGGAGGATGTTTCAGTCCTTACTCTATTGGCAAACTTTCATTGAGGGATCCTAGACCCTGCTTAGTCTAGCACCGTTGAATGACAGGCCATTATATTTTGATTTATTTTATATCTACCTTGGTAAATTTGCTATTTAAAGTGTCATACATTGAATGATTTTGTAAAGCCCGCGTACAGTACTGAACGTCAGCTACCTTCACACTTAGATTAGTCAATTTTCCAGGTACCTACATGTACAATTTTTTTTGTTGAATTTAGAAATTCTTTCTGTACGTCTGTCAATTTTTGCCATTTTGTTTTCTCGAGTTAGACAGGACTCTGAACTCTTACTGTTATTTCTATAGACCTGAGTAGTAACCAAAGTTAACTTTTGATCAAAATACCTCACTGAGAGTACATGATCCCGACCACGCGACCGACGACCATAGCTAACGAGACACCTTTCATTCAGAAAGCGTTGAAACGGTTGTAAACTTCAACCGACAAGAAGTAACATTCAAATCTGACATTGTATATACCAAAAAATAATGGAGAACGTCACAGAGATTTTGTTAGGTTATGATTACAAAATTTCATCAAAATTACAATGTATTTCTGACACGTAAAACTCCGCAAGTACTCAGGAGTTCAAAATGTTTTCAATAGCATATTGTTGTAGTTGTCTCTGTAGGAATCTCTTATTAGGTTTTTCATTTGTAAGAGTTAAGTTGGCCGGAACAGCTATTTTCAAAAGAAGAATGATGTGTAAGAGAGGATAAAAAGACGTCAAATAGTTGATGAGATCAGCTTTATTGCTCCAAATAAACAAACATATTGTTTCCGTGATACCAATGGTGGCTCCAGAATTTGAACCACCCGGTATAGTGATAAGGCTCATGATAATCCACTCGACCATCTCCAGTCACAACTAATCGACATTTAGTTCGATAGCTTTTCCTCTTAAACAAATGAGAAATTGCTTATCAAGGCCGGTTGCGCTTTTACCCACAATTTATTCTAAGTAAACTAATTGCGATGTAAAGTCGCCTTTTTGATATAGCCGCTCGCTTGCAGCCCAAAGAAATCCTGGCGGTTTATTTCTTATTGTCCGAACGTTTACATAGTTTGTTTAACTGTAATCGGAAGATAGCCGTTCTGCGAATCTGTTGTGAACTTAAACTAATTATACTGCTACCGTGTTGGTAGGAAAAACATTTTTGTATTTTTTGAATTTACGGTTGATGTATTCGAGAATGGTAATATTTCTTGAGTTGAGAAATTATTATTAATATTTTGTATATACCATGAGCCAACTACAGATAGAAAGGTGTCTGCCGCCCATCTCAGTCTTGCTAAAATTAAAGAAAAAGTTATTAAATTGAATACATGCTAAATATTATAATTACAGGAAATTTTAATGTTCACTTTTTCGGTTAATCTGACAAAAATGCAGCCCTCCTGGTTAATCTTCTTAATTTATACGGATTTATCCATATACAAACAATAAATCAACTCGTCAAAAGAACTGGTTGTACAATATTTTTACAAAGAACAATAACGTTCAAAATTGCTCAATGATCGACAGTCAGATTTCTGATCACGTAGGTATTATTTTGGACATTGATAACGATTCTTCCATAGTAAATTCCAAAGAGTGAATTATAGGCTTGTAAGTTGTATTGCATTATTCAACCTAAATTAAATCCTGCAGGATGTAGACTGGGCTTTTGTCAAAAAAGAAAATCTGAAGGCAGAACACCGTTTTGAATTTTTTTTTGAAATTATTGTATCTGCTACTGAATGTGTTTTTCCAGAGAAAACAAAACCAATCAGAAATAGGCCAAAAAATGTAATGGTTCACAACTGATTTAAAACACGACAGGGATAACTTGAAATTCTTGCGGAAACTGTACAGAAGTAATCCTTCACTTTTCCTCAAAGTGCAAATAAAACGACAAAAGTATTTATATAACAAAATGTTTTTTGTATAAAGGTATCTGGCATGCTTACTGAAATTCAAATAACTTTATTATATCTGTCCTGCATAGCTGATAAATAATATTATTAATGATATTATTAGTGATTATTAATATAATTCATACCAATGAGAGCAAAATCTGTGTAAAACCCAGTTAGACATCGAACAATTGACAAATGTTTCATTTAATGCAATATATCATATTATTAATCTTTGAGCACTATCTCTATTTTACTGCAGCTCAATGAAAGATGAGATTAATGACAAATTCGTTATTAAAAGTGATATACTGACTGGGAGATGATGACAGATTTCAGGTGTCGATTTTCTCGTTTATGCCTTTGAGACCAGTGAAAGATATGAAAATTCTGACAAGAATGATGAAAAATTTGGGCGGTGGCCGCGTGGCTTTCATATAAAAATTTCAATTTCCATTAAAAAATGTATGTGTTTTGGGACGATTCTATCGCCGCTGCCATGTACACCATCGGCATGTTAAGATAGACAATAGCAGTAAAAAAATTTTAGGCACAAGGGTTGCACCGAGGGGGAAGTAACTAGCCATTTTTTGTACACCTAATGAAAATAATGCAGTAATTAACTCTAATGAAAAATAATTACCATTAATGATGTTATACTATTCATCGGAAAATCACTGATTAAAATCCGCGTCTGCTCAGCGATCACCGAGGCGATTACTTACCGATTGTCAGACGGCATAAATTTGCCAACTTGGAACCGAAAAAAATCATATCACGGATCCCCAGAAACATAGGTTTCGATTTTAAGTTGAATATGAAATGACTAATGAAGTAATGAAAATGTTATGATGTACACCTAATGAAAGAGTTACTTCCCCCTCGGGTTGCACATAAACAACGGGTACCAATGATGGCGTAAACTTGTGGAAAAAAAAATTATTAGACGATTTTCTCGTTGCTGCCAAATAGAATAATGAAAATTTCCATCATAACTGTCCCATAAAAGAAGTGGCATAAGGTTTGCGGATGTCGAATGAGGTTAAGTGCCGAAATTGAGTTTTTTATATGAAGGCCTCGCGGCGACCACTCAAATTTTTCATCATTTTGGTCAGAATTTTCATATCTTTCTCTGGTCTCGAAGGCATAAACGAGAAAATCGTCACCTGAAATCTGTCACCTCTCCCAGTCTATATTGTTAATATCCAATAAGTACTAAACTTGACACATCAATCGAAATCCAATGAGTCATTATATTTAAAAAAATGAAATAACGCAATTGGTGACCAAATATAATCTTATCATTGAATGAAGTATTACTCTACTCGTGGAATATGGAGTAGGGTATATAATTGAATGAATGGGCATCCATTTCATATTCTGATAATATGGGATCCCACAAGGCAAACTGAAAGTTTCGTTTAACTGATATCACTGTCTCAAAAATAAAACCATAGAGTTCACAAAACTTATGACTATACTACATACAGTGTCCGTCTAAATTCCGTTCGCCCCTACTAATTTTTGAACCACCTGGTATATCGCAACTAAATTTGGAGGACTTTAATAGGAGATAAAAACCAACTTTTTCATGAAAAAATCAAAGCGTAAAGTTTTAATGTTTTTTTTTTAATAGAACACCCCGTACATTATTCTATTTTCAAATTTGCTCATAATTCTCAACAGTTTTCTCTAATACACTTTACTCCTAAACTAAATTGTTTTCGAAATATTAACGTTTGAAAAGTGACATTCCGGTATGAAATGGATTTTGGTCACTTCCTGTGAGACATTTTGCTAACTACACGTTGTTATTAATTTGTAGTTAAATCTCTTAATTATTTCGACTAATGAGATGCGTAAAGAGAGTTTATTAAGGATAAACAGCACCGCTTACCGGAAAATCTCGAAGCCTACGAATGTGTTCTGTAAATTCACAATCAAAACAAATTATTTGGTTAAAAAATTATGAAATAAGAAAAGGAAGAAAAAATATAACTTTTGTCCAGTTTCCACTAACACTTTACTACTTTATTACGACCGGTTTCGGCTTTTACACCATTTTCAAGTAACTACAGATTTCATCAAGTTCGTGAATATTTATACATAAGAAAGTAATTAAAGAGAGGTTGGGTTTAAATTACCTAACTGATGTTTCAAAACAAGTTGGGAAATACCTAGAATCTACCTGATGAGTCAATTTAATTTATCTAATAGGGGTTCATACAATCGGTGGGTCCAACTTTGTTATCAAAAGTCACAAATTCAGAAGTGGAGAGCTACATAATTCTAACTGGTCATTAAGGGTATCAAAATTGGGGTTTTTATTCAATTTGTTTATTTCCAAGGCTTCCAACAAGTTCATTTCTCTTCCTTTATTGCACGCATGAAGGATGTTCATGTTATTTTTATTTATTGTATGATTCGTTTCTTGTAAATGTCTATATATAGCTGATTTTTTATCTGATAACACATGTTCACGGTACCTTATTTCAAAATTTCTTCCCGTTTGTCCTGAATAAGCTGCTGTACAATCACCACATTCCAGTCTATATATACCTGATTTTTTCCATTTATCCTTTTTAGGTTTTGCAAAACCTAAAAAGGATAAATGGAAAAAATCAGGTATATATAGACTGGAATGTGGTGATTGTACAGCAGCTTATTCAGGACAAACGGGAAGAAATTTTGAAATAAGGTACCGTGAACATGTGTTATCAGATAAAAAATCAGCTATATATAGACATTTACAAGAAACGAATCATACAATAAATAAAAATAACATGAACATCCTTCATGCGTGCAATAAAGGAAGAGAAATGAACTTGTTGGAAGCCTTGGAAATAAACAAATTGAATAAAAACCCCAATTTTGATACCCTTAATGACCAGTTAGAATTATGTAGCTCTCCACTTCTGAATTTGTGACTTTTGATAACAAAGTTGGACCCACCGATTGTATGAACCCCTATTAGATAAATTAAATTGACTCATCAGGTAGATTCTAGGTATTTCCCAACTTGTTTTGAAACATCAGTTAGGTAATTTAAACCCAACCTCTCTTTAATTACTTTCTTATGTATAAATATTCACGAACTTGATGAAATCTGTAGTTACTTGAAAATGGTGTAAAAGCCGAAACCGGTCGTAATAAAGTAGTAAAGTGTTAGTGGAAACTGGACAAAAGTTATATTTTTTCTTCCTTTTCTTATTTCATCATGAACTTCCACAAAATAAATAGATCATCAATCAAACAAGTTAAAAAATTATATTTTATTTTTGAATAACTCTTTTATTTAACCCCAACAATTATTTTATCAAGTGTTCAAAGTGGCCCCCTCCTGAATCTTGACAATAAAGTGCCTTGTTATAAATAGCTTCTCTCACGTTGATGAAAGTCTGTTCATCTATTTCTTCGCATGTATCTATTATTCTGCGTTCCAACTCTTCTATTGTTTGGCATTCATTGGCGTAGATTTTTGACTTCAGATATCACCAAAGAAAAAAATCTAGAGGTGTAAGATCCGGAGATCTTGGTGGCCACTCTGTACTTCCCCTGCGACCTATCCATCGCCCAGGAAAGTTAGTATCGAGGAAGTCTCTAGCCATGCGGTCGAAATGGGGAGGTGCCCCATCCTGTTGAAATATGATTTCACGATTTTCAAACTCTTTCTGATTGTTCAATACAATTTGCCTTATTCGAGGTTCAATTTCAGTTTCTAAAAGATTTTTTTAAAGAACTCCTGTAAGATTGCCTCTGATGCAAATCGGCCCAACAACGCGATTGCCTAAAATCCCCGCCCAAACATTCACCTTTTCAGGACACTGGGTATGTCCCTCTCTGAAAATATGCGGAATAGTATCGCTCCAGTATCGTACATTCGTTTTGTTGACTTTTCCATTAAGAAAAAACGTGCATTCGTCTGAGAAACATACTCATTTTAGGAAGCCCCGTTCTCCTTCAATTGTTCTTGTTAATTATTCACAAAATTCAACCCTCAGTTCTGGATCATCCTCCGTGAGAGCATGCAGGATTTTCATTTTATAGGGATGAAACTTTTTTTTTAGGACTCTTTGGACACTTTTTGAACTTACTCCACAGGATTCAGCAACTGCAGACGTCGACTGAGTCGGATGTATTACCATTTCAGCAACAATTTCTACCTTTTTTTCTTCTGAAAGAGGCGGTCTTCCTGATCTTGGAGAATCATTCAGCGTACCAGATGCTTGGAGCTTATTTAAAAAAGTTTGCGCAAATATATCCTCGAAATAGGATTTCGGGAAATCTATCTTAAACATACCGACTGCTAGATGATAATTTCTTCTAGTTTCAAAACTGCGTCAAATTTATCGTCTAAACTACAAGCCATGATCACACTGTTCATTAAATGATTGAGGCGGTCAACGGACTTTTTGACACTTACAGTTAATTTGACAGTAAACAAGACGTTATCGCGACGATTTTCTCCAATGCAGACTTGATTGAAAGCAACATTAGTGTTTTTGGTTGGGTTTGAAATGAACAAAATTTCACCTTTCAAACGTTAATATTTCGAAAAGAATTGAATTTAGGAGTGAAGTGTATTCGAGGAAACTGTTGAGAATTAGGAGCAAATTTTGAAAATGGAATAATATAGGGGGTGTTATATTTAAAAAAAAATATTGAAGATAGCGCTCAGCCGCCATTTTAAAACTTTTGGCTTTAATTTTTTCATGAAAAAGTAGGTTTTTATCTTCCATTAAAGCCCTCCAAATTCCGTTGCGATATACCAGGTGGTTCAAAAATTACTAGGGGGGAACGGACTTTAGACGGGCACTGTATACAAAATATGTCACGAATATAAGAACTTGCAGAATTCACTTGTATTTCGGGATCATGATTCATTCAAAGTTCGTTTCTGTTAATAATTTTGTCCAAAATTGGAAAGAGCGGTTTACAACCTTAAAACGCTGTTTCTCAGGAAGATCAAATATTACAGTGCTTTTGATAAGCATATTTTTGTATCTCCTCATTGTTTCCATCAAAATCAAATCTGAAAAACTGCTATGTTCTTGCTGTGTTGCGGAGAAATTTCCAGTACATACATAAAATCACTAAAATCTGTCATGTTTATATATTTGAAAATTTTGTAAAATCACCACTCCAATTAGTTCATCATGAAAACATCAACGATGACTGATAAAACGTTCAACTATTCGAATTTCTTTGGTATTCAAATTGGACCGAAAAGCACAATTATTCCAGGAAATGATTTGATCACGTTCACTTTTAAGAGCCCTTTAAAAAAGTTTACGATTTCATGGAAATATTATAAATTTGAAACAAAATAAAAGCGTAAACCGGTAGCTGACCGACACGTAGGTATGAAACCGAAAAATATACGATAATAGTTGGCGTAAAATCTGATAGTGATGTGCATACCCAGTGGCGGAACACTTGATATTTGTCCATTGTCCATTTACTTGACAATGATTATTTAAAGCAACTACATATTTTTTACTTCTTGAAATGATCGGTACCATTTCTGAACTCCTTTGTAGAAAATACAAAGGTGCGTCATGCTGGTATGGTATGGATGTCAAGCTGGTATGGCATGTAATGAATTTTATGCTCATGTAGTTTTCGAAATATTGAGTATTTCATATGATTCACCAACACGACGCTATGACCCAAATATGGAAATTTAAAAATTTTCTTTTTCCATCAATTTTTGACCATTTTGTACAAATTTGTGCCGTATGTTATCAATTTTGCGCGCATGTAGTTTTCAAGATATTTAGAGTGTTTCGTATGAGTCAACAATCTTGACGCTGTGCCTCAACCGAATATTTCCAAATTTTATTTATCCTCCATATTATGGCAATTATGTAACAATTTGTATGGTATGTTATGAATTATTTGCTCGTTCAGTTGAGTCAATAAATTATGCCTATTTTGTGCCAAATATTATGAATTTTTATGTCAGTGTAGTTTTCGAGGTATTCCTAAAATTCAACTTGACGCTGTGACTCATATAGATATTAAATTTCAAGAAGTTTCTTATTTTACTATTTTACTATTGTGTTCATTGTGTGTTGTATGCCTTGAAATTTGTGACCTTTTAGTTTTCATGTTTTTTCTAGCTATTGGTAAACCTAATGTCACTTTCATATTTCCACTTATACTCGTATATTGTAGAATCATTACGTGTACTGTGTAGTATGTTTTGTATGTAGTAAAATTCAATATAGATTGATCTCTCAATGTTTCTCCAAGTTTTCATAAACATCTGCGTCAAGTTGGTGACTCATATGAAAAATACTTTATAATTATTGAAACTTTCTGTGTTAATGACGTAACTTTCAACTCAAAAATAATTCTACCCCAATAGTATTGAACAACTGCACAAATTTTACTTTTAATTTGAACAGTAGTACTGATAGTACTTCGCACAATGTTTGTGATAGTTACTAAATTGTTTCGCACTTGTACTTGAATCATAATGTTTTTTTCTTCATGTGGTATTTTTATTTCAGAGTTGATAAAATTTGAAAATTTTGAGTGAAATTTGTATCACAACGTATGTAGGTAACTACGTTTAAAAATGAAAACTAGATGGTTCTTTCAACCGGTTTTTAACACGAGTTGATAATTTCAGAGAAAAATAATCTCTTAACCATGAATAAATGACTGTTATGAGAAACTCAGTCAAAAAACTAAAATCTGTTACAGAAATATCGGTAGTTTACACAAATATTGCATCACTCTCTGCAAAACTCAACGATTTCCACCTATTCGTACAAACTCATAACCCTCACTGCATCGTAATATCAGAGACATGGCTATTAAAATCCATCCCCGACTCTATTGTCCAGCTGAAAGGTTACAGCATTCACCGAGGAGATCGTGAAAGTGAACGCCGTGGCGGTGGAGTATCTACCTAAAAACCGATTTCTTTAGTGAATTCAAAATCCTTTCTATGAACAAATGCGTACCAGGTGTTGGAAGTGTGTGGTTACATCTTTCAAACCATAAATTTTCGTTCGTCATAGCAGGATTATATCGGCCTTCTGACTTAAATATAAACTCAGACACAATGCTCATTGAGATGCTCGAGGATGCAGGTAACACTCTTCATAACTTGATCATACTAGGCGATTTCAATTTCCCCTCTATCAATTGGGCATCACCTATTTTCTCAGAAAATCGGAATCCTGCTCCACTGTTCTCGAATATGATTCTAGATTCTAACCTCTCCCAACTGATTCATGAACAAACGAGGTATCGATCAAATCAGGATCCCAGCCTACTAGACTTGTTGCTTACCAATGATGTTGACCTGCTATCCAACATAGATATAATGGCTCCAATAGGTAATTCCGATCACGCAACTATTAGTTGCAAAATACAAGTCATAACAGAATCGATACCTCGAAACTCTAGAGTTAAATGCCAGAAAATCAACTATACCTCTATGAGACAACAATTAAGTATGGTAAACTGGGACAATATTTACACTGCACAAAATGTCAACGACAAATGGAATTTTTTTAACGATGCTATATCAGCCCTTACCTAACGGTGCACGGAAGAGTTTTTCGTAACAGCAAACAGAAGAAAACCGTATATAACAAACGATATAATTGAAAAGTTCAAAACTAAACGAAGACTCTGGCGTAAATTCAAAGCAACGCAAAATGCACAACATTTCGGTATTCACCGTTCTCGAACAATCTGTCCAGAGAAGTTGCACATAAAAGGAGACTGTAAAAAAGGACCTAAAGCAATTTTCAAGTATACCCGCCAACAACTGTCTACCAGAGTATCGACTCCCCTTCTCAAAAAATCGGATGGCACTCCGTGTTCATCATCGTCCGAGGTAGCTGAAGAATTCGCAAAATTCTTCGAGGTAACTTATACTATTGAACCTGCTGGAGTTCTCCCACGTCCGGTGCGCAATACTCGCCGGACCTCTGGCACATATAATGCAAACCTCCTTTGACTCAGGAACCCTCTCAGATTCCTGGTTAATCACGTCAGTAACTCCTATATTTAAAAAGGGTGATAAACTTGACCCCAATAATTACCGACCAATTAGCCTCATCCCGATATGTGCCAAAACGATGGAAAAAATAATAGCATACGGTCTCCTAAGCTTTCTTCTGATTAACGGAATAATAACATGGATTTTTACCTGGCCGTTCCACTGGAACCAACCTACTTGATTGTCTTCATCTTTGGACAAGCCTCGTTGATCAAGGTCAGCCAATCGATATTATATACTTGGAGTTCTCGAGGGCATTCGATCGAGTACCACAAAGACGATTTCTTCTGAAGCTGGAACATTTTGGTATTCGTGGCCCGCCACTGAAATGGATAGAAGGTTTCCTCAGCAACATAAACTTCAAGGTCCGAGTGGGCGACTCTCATCCCACCCTGCACGATGTTCATTCTGGTGTTCCTCAGGAGTCTGTCCTGGGCCCTATACTTTTCCTCATATATACATCAGACATCCCATCAATTCTGCACTGCACCCATTCTCTCTACGCTGACGATACGAAACTCTTCTGTAACCCTCTTGATGTCCCGAACCGCTTACAATCTGACTTGAAACGTCTGGAAGGTTGGTGCAACGAATGGTTATTCCCTCTGAACCCTTCCAAATGTACAGTTCTGCATATTGGTCGAAGCAACCCGAACACCCAATACCACATCGGTAACGTACAGATCCAACCAGTGGAATCCCAAACAGACCTTGGCGTGACAATAACCAAATCATTGACTTGGTTGGAACACATTGGAAATATCGTAAAAAGAGCCAATAGAACTGCTTATATTATAGGGAGGCCTTCCAACCCCCGGATACCAGGCTATTTTTACAACTCTATAAAAGTTTTATTTGCCCCCTGATCGAATATAATGTAATATATTTATAGTCCAATTAACTCTAAAATAATTTATTTAACGAAATACAATGATTCACAGTACTCTAATTTACATTACAATCACTCTACTATTTATATTCGACTTTCACTTCACTGACTTCCCGTCTGTCTGCTGCGTCGTTCTTTTTATATTAATTGTTGACTTCTCCGAATGCTCTGGAATTCTTCATCGAATTGTCCGGATCCATCGAATCATCCAGATTCTTCTTGGTGCATAGCGTATCGAAGGTCATATGCAGCCTGCGTGAGTGTTCAGGCCCGGCATCGCCCACAGCTTCGCCACAATAATGTCATGGTGTGGTCACCTAATCAATCTTATTAGAGATATCACACTACTCGAGAATGTTCAGCGGAAACTCACGAAATGGGAACCACAACTCTACCGACAGTAATACCACGATAGGCTTACTACATTGAATTTACCAACCTTGAAAGAAAGAAGAAAATGGGGAGACCTTATTCAATGTTACAGAATCCTCAGGAATACCTTCCCTGTTGATCTGAGTCACATCTCCTTGAACGCCGACGAAAGACTTCGTGGCCACAGTCTCAAGCTCTTCAAGGAAAAATTCAGAACCTCTACTAGACAACATTTCTTTGCCAATAGAGTTTTCCAGGAATAGAATTCTCTCACCGATTACATAGTTACGGCCCCGTCCATGAACGCCTTCAAAAACAGACTGACAATCACAACAATGGTAGTTTGAACTAACTAAAGTGTGTCTCGGGCGTGGTGTGTTTTTCGAGTGCGTGTAAGGCCTTTCTTATCGTATACTAGTGTAATACGTGTAAAATTTGACAATATTATGATAAGATTTGTTCTTCCTGGCAGTAATGTTTATTTCTCTGTCGCATTTTTGTACTTCTTTATTCAGTTTATTTTCTTTTTCTTTGTTGTTTTCATTGAAATTTTAAAATTGTGTTCACAACCGTTTCTATTGTTTTTGGGCATAATAGGTGAAAGCCTCTGCCCTTCTTTTGTATTGATCATATTAATAATAATAATAATAATAATAATAATAATAATAATAATAATAATAATAATAATAATAATAATAATAATAATAATAATAATAATAATAATAATAATAATGATAATAATAATAATAATAATAATAATAATAATAATAATAATAATAATAATAATAATAATAATAATAATAATAATAATAATAATAATAATAATAATAATAATAATAATAATAATAATAATAATAATAATAATAATAGAGTAACTCTTGTTGGGAGGCATGAGCGACGCGTTCACAAGATGGAAGCTAAGATCAAGTCGGCGAGACAACACGCGTCTCGTATTCAGTGTGTGGTGGACTACATGTCGGCCAATTGGCCTTTCACGCCTGCAGTGCGGCGAATTGCTGCAAGGCTAAGACGAGCTCACCACACATTGAATCAAGGCGTGCTGTTTACCATAAAACAGCACTGTCTTGATAGGATACGAATGCTAGTGGCTGCAAAGAAGTCACTAGTGAGGCGGGCGAGAAGTATCGCGGAAAACATAAAGTTCCGCGATAAACCTTCCCGCTTATTCCAAGAGCCTCCACGTGTTGTCGATAACCCGCCGGCTGCTGATCGGGTAGAAACCTTCTGGAAGAACATCTATGAGTTTCCGCAACCACTCAATGTAGACACTCCAGCCCTAGCGCAGTTCGAAGCTTACTGCAGGACGCTTCGGCAGCCTGAGCACAATGATCTGCGCAATCCGATAACCACGGAAGAAGTTCGAGGGGCCCTCAAAGGCTCAAAGAACTTTGCTGCTCCAGGCCCTGATGGGTTGAATAATTATTGGTGGAAAAAGTTTCCAACAACCCACCGCCATCTGGCTAGAGTTTTTAACTCATGGCTAGATGGGGAGCAGCAGATTCCGGAGTGGTTTGTCGAGGGGCGAACCGTGCTCATCCCCAAGAACGGAGATTTGTCTGATCCAAAGAATTACAGGCCGATAACATGCTTGAATGCGTGCTATAAGTTGTTTACGCGCATCTTATACACGCGCATTCTCTCCGCACTTGATCCGGTGTATGAACGGATATATGAGCAAAGAGGGTCAAAGAAAGGGGTCGCCGGCTGCAAGGAGAACCTGCTCATCGATAGATGTATCACGCAGGACTCCGTGCAGTATAAGCGTAACCTTTCGATGGCCTGGATTGATTACCGCAAGGCATTTGATACAACATCGCATGAGTTAATCATGCATTTGCTCAGATGTCTTGAGGTACCCAATCAAATAGTGGGATGCATTGGACAACTGATGCCACTCTGGAGAACTCGCTTCACCATAAGATCTGGTAGAGACATAGTCCAAACAGAGCAGGTCATCATTAGAAGAGGCGTGTTTCAGGGAGACTCCCTCAGCCCTCTTCTCTTCTGCATCTCACTATTGCCATTGTCCGTTGTACTCAGGAATACCCGTGGGTACAACTGCGGCACCCCCAGCAACCGGAGGCATAAAGTCACTCATCTGTTTTACATGGATGACCTCAAATTATATGCCTCTGGAGAAAGGGACCTACATCAGTCCCTTAGGGTGGTGGAAGAGTACACGCATGCTATCGGAATGGAATTTGGGATCGACAAATGTGCCACGGTTCATCTCAAAAGAGGACGATGCGAGGAATACGGAGAGGATGTCCAGCTCGTAGACGGAAGCATCCTACATCATCTGGATGCCGGAGAGACGTATACTCACCTAGGGGTGGAGCAACGCCACTCCCAAGAGGTATTCACAGTTAAGAACTCTCTCCGCGGCAAGTATCAGCATAAACTCCGACAGATCTGGTCATCAGAACTGTCGGGGAAGAACAAAGTTGCTGCAACCAATATGCTTGCCGTTCCGATCCTTCTCTACTCTTTCGGAGTAATGAAGTGGACTAAGGAAGAGCTGCGACAACTCGACGTTAAAACTCGCAAAGTGATGCATCTCAATAGGTGCTTGCATCCTAAATCGTCCGTTCCACGGTTAAACTTTCCCAGACAACGGGGAGGCCGTGGACTTTTGAGTTTGGAGTGTATGCATAACTGAATGGTTCTGGATGGGGCCTGTAAAGTCATCAGGAGTTCAGATCCCCTTCTCTGCATGGTCCGCGACCATGAAAAAGCAGGTATTGCAGCAACCCGTGCGGCCGATGAACTCGGTCTCGTATTCGACACTGAACGGGCTAACCCAAACTCTGTCACCGAGTTGGGACCCGTTCAGCAAAAAGCTCACATCAAAGCTGCGGAGACAGAGGTCCTGCTACAGCTACATATGGATAAGCCAATGCATGGTGTCTTCTTTCACAACATCGAAGACCTTGGCTTATCCAAAAGCTTGACCTTTGCCCTCCTCAGGTCGAGTGAGCTAAAGTCGGAGACCGAGGGATTCATAATGGCCTGCCCGGATGGTGTCTCCAACACCCTCGTCTACCGTAGTCGCGTGATGGGTATAGACGTCCCTGACACCCGATGCAGGGCATGTCGTGGGGCACCTGAGACCGTAATGCATTTGCTATCAGCATGCCCATCTCATGCGGTCTCAGCCTATATCCACAGGCATAACGCGGCGCTACGAGTGTTATACTACCATCTACGACACTCGTACGGTATAGACGAGACACCGGTGTTGCCTTATGTTCCGGGGGATATTGAGTCCGTGGTGGAGACTGAGAGGTGCCGGATCTATTGGAACTACTCATTCCCCACCCTCAGGCAAATACAAGCCAATAATCCTGATGTTGTCCTCCTCGACCACCAAAGTAGAACGATATTCGTAATGGAGTTTTCCGCTCTAGGCGAAATGAATATCGTTCGAAAAGAGGGGGAAAACGGACTAAATATCGAGATCTTCTCTTTGAACTCCGCAGGTTATATCCGGACCATTCTGTCAAAATGGTGGTTCTGATCATAGGAGTCCTTGGTGGAATGATGGACACACTGCTCTCCAACTTGAAGATAATACCTGCTTGCCGTAATATGGCAGAAATCTTAGCAGCGCGAATGCAGAAGGTCGTCATCCTTGGTTCGCTCCGTCTACTCAGAGCACATGATTGTCGGACCCAATAGTCACTTACCCTACGGACGTAGGGAGTGGTTATTGGGGTAAACGATACCAGCGCGTCCTTCGGATGGGTCGAAGCACCGGAGACAGGGCATGACTGGTACATTCCTGAAGGGAAAAATAATAATAATAATAATAATAATAATAATAATAATATTATTCATGATTACGGTTATATACATGATGGATAAAAAATTAGTCCTGGCCGTTTGATAAGAGTTATGTACTGAGTACCTATGTATGAACCTAAGCACATCATATCGGCTGAATCTTGGTTCCAGAAGGCCGTCATCCTTGGTTCGCTCCGTCTACTCAGGGCACATGATTCTCGGACCCAATAGTCACTCACCCTACGGACGTAGGGAGTGGTTATTGGGGTTAACGACACCAGCGCGCCCTCCGGATGTATCGGAGCACCGGAGACAGGGCCTGACTGGTACATTCCCAACGGGAAAAAAAAAAAAAAAAAAAATAATAATAATAATAATAATAATAATAATAATAATAATAATAATAATAATAATACTAATAATAATAATAATAATAATAATAATAATAATAATAATAATAATACTAATAATAATAATAATAATAATAATAATAATAATAATAATAATAATAATGATAATAATAATAATAATAATAATAATAATAATAATAATAATAATAATAATAATAATAATAATAATAATAATAATAATAATAATAATAATAATAATAATAATAATAAATAATAGGCAGGGAGGTCAACCAACACCTAAGGCCCTGGTGAGTTGCGACACCACCTACCCGAGCAAAGGATGCAAAATCGGACCGGCAGATCATGCGCATCCGGGAGGGAAAAGGCATCTTTCCCTCCGGTGTCGGCCGTGGGTTTACTGGGTTAACCCCCCAGTAAACCCTAATACTCGGTTCCAAACAATCGGGGAAGAGGCCCCCACAACCGACCCCCTCGGATTAGGGGTCAAAGGCAAGGTGGTAGGGCCAACAACGATGATTTGCCAAATGACAACCGCAATGACAACGGACGCTTTGAGTGGACGGACGAATTGAGAGACGGACTTCTGTATATCTACGAGAGCAGTGATCCCGCCCGGAGAGGATACATGGCAAGGATGCATGCTCTCTGGTGTGAAAGACACCCAGAGCATGCCGCCGTTTCCGCCCAAAATCTCAGGGATTATGTTTCCTATCTCCGGGCTCGAGGCTATGTTAGAGCTCCTCCTCAGCCGATTAACGAAGTGGCAGAAGTGGCAGATATGCCACGTGTCGGTCTGGCTGTAGAGGAGGCTCGCATCATACCACCAATGGAGGACATCAGAACCCGCAGGGCGCTTCACAATATGAAGCCCCTGAAGCCGCAAGAACTGGCACGAGTGGATGCAGAGATTGGCGATGTTCTTTCAGAAGAGGCTACCATCTGGCAGATCAATTCTGTCATGTACGACGCCGCTCGTGCTCTATCCCAGACGGAGAGGAGGGAAACCACCGCTCTTGTTAAGAGGCATGAGCGACGCGTTCACAAGATGGAAGCTAAGATCAAGTCGGCGAGACAACACGCGTCTCGTATCCAGTGTGTGGTGGACTACATGTCGGCCAATAGGCCTTTTACGCCGGCAGTGCGGCGAATTGCTGCAAAGCTAAGACGAGCTCACCACACATTGAATCAAGGCGTGCTGTTTACCATAAAACAGCACTGTCTTGATAGGATACGAATGCTAGTGGCTGCAAAGAAGTCACTAGTGAGGCGGGCGAGAAGTATCGCGGAAAACATGAAGTTCCGCGATAAACCTTCTCGCTTATTCCAAGAGCCTCCACGTGTTGTCGATAACGCGCCGGTTGCTGATCGGGTAGAAACCTTCTGGAAGAACATCTATGAGTTTCCGCAACCACTCAATGTAGACACTCCAGCCCTAGCGCAGTTCGAAGCTTACTGCAGGTCGCTTCGGCAGCATGAGCACAATGATCTGCGCAATCCGATAACCACGGAAGAAGTTCGAAGGGCCCTAAAAGGTTCTAAGAATTTCGCTGCTCCAGGCCCTGATGGGTTGAATAACTATTGGTGGAAAAAGTTTCCAACAACCCACCGCCATCTGGCTAGAGTTTTTAACTCATGGCTAGATGGGGAGCAGCAGATTCCGGAGTGGTTTGTCGAGGGGCGAACCGTGCTCATCCCCAAAAACGGAGATTTGTCTGATCCAAAGAATTACAGGCCGATAACATGCTTGAATGCGTGTTATAAGTTGTTTACACGCATCTTATACACGCGCATCCTCTCCTCAGTTGATCCGGTGTACGAACGGATATATGAGCGAAGAGGGTCAAAGAAAGGGGTCGCCGGCTGCAAGGAGAACCTGCTCATCGATAGATGTATCACGCAGGACTCCGTGCAGTATAAGCGTAACCTTTCGATGGCCTGGATCGATTACCGCAAGGCATTTGATACAACATCGCATGAGTTAATCATGCATTTGCTCAGATGTCTTGAGGTACCCGATCAAATAGTGGGATGTATTGGACAACTGATGCCACTCTGGAGAACTCGCTTCACCATAAGATCTGGTAGAGACACAGTCCAAACAGAGCAGGTCATCATTAGAAGAGGCGTGATTCAGGGAGACTCCCTCAGCCTTCTTCTCTTCTGCATCTCACTATTGCCATTGTTTGTTGTACTCAGGAATACCCGTGGGTACAACTGCGGCACCCCCAGCAACCGGAGGCATAAAGTCACCCATTTGTTCTACATGGATGACCTAAAATTATATGCCTCTGGAGAAAGGGACCTACATCAGTCCCTTAGGGTGGTGGAAGAGTACACGCATGCTATCGGAATGGAATTTGGGATCGACAAATGTGCCACGGTTCATCTTAAAAGAGGACGATGCGAGGAATACGGAGAGGATGTCCAGCTCGTAGACGGAAGCATCCTACATCATCTGGATGCCGGAGAGACGTATACTTACCTAGGGGTGGAGCAACGCCACTCCCAAGAGGTATTCACAGTTAAGAACTCTCTCCGCGGCAAGTATCAGCACAAACTCCGACAGATCTGGTCATCAGAACTGTCGGGGAAGAACAAAGTTGCTGCAACCAATATGCTTGCCGTTCCGATCCTTCTCTACTCTTTCGGAGTAATGAAGTGGACTAAGGAAGAGCTGCGACAACTCGACGTTAAAACTCGCAAAGTGATGCATCTCAATAGGTGCTTGCATCCTAAATCGTCCGTTCCACGGTTATACTTTCCCAGACAACGGGGAGGCCGTGGACTTTTGAGTTTGGAGTGTATGCATAACAGAATGGTTCTGGATGGGGCCTGTAAAGTCATTAGGAGTTCAGATCCCCTTCTCTGCATGGTCCGCGACCATGAAAAAGCAGGGATTGGAGCATTTCTTTTTAAGGCAGCAACCCGTGCGGCCGATGAACTCGGTCTCGTATTCGACACTGAACGGGCTAACCAAACTCTGTCACCGAGTTGGGACCCGTTCAGCAAAAAGCTCACATCAAAGCTGCGGAGACAGAGGTCCTGCTACAGCTACATATGGATAAGCCAATGCATGGTGTCTTCTTTCACAACATCGAAGACCTTGGCTTATCCAAAAGCTTGACCTTTGCCTTCCTCAGGTCGAGTGAGCTAAAGTCGGAGACCGAGGGATTCATAATGGCCTGCCAGGATGGTGTCTTCAACACCCTTGTCTACCGTAGTCGCGTTATGGGTATAGACGTCCCTGACACCCGATGCAGGGCATGTCGTGGGGCACCTGAGACCGTAATGCATTTGCTATCAGCATGCCCATCTTATGCGGTCTCAGCCTATATCCACAGGCATAACGCGGCGCTACGAGTGTTGTACTACCACCTACGACACTCGTACGGCATAGACGAGACACCGGTGTTGTCTTATGCTCCGGGGGATATTGAGTCCGTGGTGGAGAATGAGAGATGCCGAATCTATTGGAACTACTCATTCCCCACCCTCAGGCAAATACAAGCCAATAAGCCTGATGTTGTCCTCCTCGACCACCAAAGTAGAACGATATTCGTCATGGAGTTTTCCGCTCCAGGCGAAATGAATATCGTTAGAAAAGAGGAGGAAAAACGGACTAAATATCGAGATCTTCTCTTTGAACTCCGCAGGTTATATCCGGACCATTCTGTCAAAATGGTGGTTCTGATTATAGGAGTCCTTGGTGGAATGATGGACACACTGCTCTCTGACTTGAAGATAATACCAGCTTGCCGAAATATGGCAGAAATCTTAGCAGCAAGAATGCAGAAGGCCGTTATACTTGGTTCGCTCCGTCTACTCAGGGCACACGATTCTCGGACCCAATAATCACTCACCCTACGGACGTAGGGAGTGGTTATTGGGGTTAACGACACCAGCGCGCCCTCCGGATGGGTCGGAGCACCGGAGACAGGGCCTGACTGGTACACTCCTAGGAGAAAAAAAAATAATAATAATAATAATAATAATAATAATAATAATAATAATAATAATAATAATAATAATAATAATAATAATAATAATAATAAACACAGTTTTAGTTCGAGATTCAAATAGTCATAGAAATAGTATAGTGTACAATGAGCATGAAAGGAGCTTTTTGGACAATATACTATTCCATCCTGGGGGTGGAGCTGATTTGACTTTTATGAGTAATTTATAAAAAAACACAAAAATATTTATTGAAAATAATGTACAAAAAACAACAACATACCCAACTGAAAATCTTCATAGAGAGACGCAAATTTTTAACATTCATCAACTGTGTGCAAAAACATTATTATTAAGACAATTCCGAGAAAAATACAAACTTACTCCGCTTCAGCACAACTATACTACGCGAAACAAAAAATGATCAGTAAGAGTACCCAAAGTGAACAAAACTTCAAGCCAAAAACTGTTCACCTATTGAGCCCCAAAACTATACAATAACCTCCCAACAGAATTGAAAGATATCAAGTCTTATAGTTCATTCAAATCAAGATTGAAACGCAGGATTCTCGAAATTTTTACCTCAATTATTTTAAACTTCTTCAGTACCGATAATCCGTATTTTTACATTTAAACTGTAGGTTTTCCTCAACACCAGTTTGACTATTTCTTAAACGTTGTCTTCATATTCATGTGAGTATGTATATATGTATGCGTGTTTATTTTTTCGTCCAGTTTTAATCGCCGATTTTGAGTCAATTTCTTCTTTATATCAACTAAACTTATCGAGAATGGACCTTTCCAAGAGATATGAAGTAACACTGAAATTAGAAAGTAAATACGCTAATATCACTCGGGATTTTTTATTTATTTTTTCTGATCGCTAGTTTATCTATAATCAGAAGAAAAGTGGTTTCGTGACGTCACGTTCATCAAAACTAAACTTGGCAACGTTGTTAAAGTTGTGCACCAAATTCTCATTCAAATATAATGTGTCGTATGACAGTTGTCATTTGATACCAGACGGGTTATTTCGTCTGTTTCACGGTGCGATCAATAAGAATAGTTTGTCTCTGTCTAACTCATTTGCCTACCCATTTGATACAAGTGAAGCAGTTCCATCAGATCTAAACTTCAACGAACACTACCTTGATTTATTTTTTGAGATTAATGTAGTTTTGAGAGTTTTTAGAGCTTTTGTTGTTTGTGTTCTAAAATTTGTTATTAATTCCTGTATCTCCAGTACCTGTATCCCTGCAATAACTGAACATGTCGAAGAGGTGTTTTGTACCCGGTTGACTGAACACCAGTGCAAATTCCAATAAACAATTTTTCTATGCACCTAAAGATGAAGCGCATCGGAAAATGTGGTTCGAAACAGTGAATAAACCTTTTGTGAAAAGCGGAAATATATGTTTTTGTGAAGAACATTTCCAAGTGAGTACTTTACGTTATGTTATTATTGTATTCAAAGCAGAGTTCAAAGAATGATTTTAAATTTTAGTCATTGCAAGAAAGACCGTGAACAATTACACAAATAAATTCACACCAAATCGTTTATGGTAACACCTCACTACACTATTATCGAATTTATCAGTTGAATGTTGATTGTTGAATGTAAATAAAATAAACATTAACTTCACATCTCCATATAACTTTTGAGAATTGAGAACTGTCATTACGATTTGCTGTGTTGTCAATGCTCGTTCTTCATCAAAAGGATGATCCGTTCAGAAAATTTGAAAGTTACAAATACAATAAAAAATAGCTAATATGTGGATTTTTATCTATGAGTTGATCAAGTGACAATGTATTGATTATTTCTCAACGGCTTATATTATGCTAGAAGTTATATTTTTAAGGAGAACGGTATTGCCTGTTTCGGAACGTGGATTATGGTGGGAGGTATTTCCGATGAACGTGACGTCAGCGGCACCCTTTCAAATGTGATATTTTTTTTAAATGAAAGAAAAATAATGGAACTTTTTGTTAAATGGGCTTTTCAGACTAACAACTATCGATTTAAACGAGTTTTGTAATTTATTTTCCGTAAATGTAAAGGTCCATTATATAAACCTAAACCCACGCACAAGTTTTCTTATGTGGGCTCAGAGTTTATTTACCTACTCGTCAATGCAAGTGATATTTTATAATTTTGCTCTACTATTATTTATTTCATCCCTTGAATCTTACTTCAGGAAAGTGATAGTGTATAACTTCTATTATTTACTTCATTAATTTATTTTACCCCTGGAATCGTACTTCACTGAGCGCAAGGGAGGCGTACAGCAGAACTTAATGAAAAATTCAGCTGCATTATTCAAAACACATAAGCATTCAAATCTTGACGTTGTAAAACCTACACTGTAGATGATATCTCTCCTCGAATGCTGAAATTGTCCATAGAGGGCAGATGAAATGAGTGTTCCTCCTGATTTTGTGAAAGATTGCAGATGAATCAGCTTGCTGGCACTTAATAAGGCACGGAGACGAGTTGTTGACAGGGAGTAAGGAAGTTTTAAGTGCTGTATACTTACATCGGGGTAATTTGAGTGGTGGAATTATTTTTCGATTGCGTCAAGTTTCTTTTAAAAGAAATGTGGTCAATTTTACCACTTGTATTATATATTTCATACATTTAAATTTGAATCACAAATTAGGTTAATAATTCATGCAAATGAATTTTTGTTACTTTCGTAAATATTTTAATTTCATCTGGAAGAGGCGTTTTCATAAATTTTATCTTTAGTCAGGTAAACAGGGGTTTTCCTGCTATCAGGCCCTGTTTAATCTAATTCAATGAAAACCTGAAAGCAATTTTTCTCATAATATTCCTTTATTAAAAAAAAGTTAAGAACAATAAATCATTCAATTATGGAAATATGCCAAAGATCAGGTGATCAATGTACTATGTACAAAGTACACAGCCCACATCCTCTGTTATTGTTCTTAAGCATAGAAAAATTAATAAAAACTGATATAACCATATTATATGGAGATATTTCAATTTGAATTCTACCTACTATTCAGATAAATCAAGTCACACACCTGAATTATAGAACTATTGGTTTGGGAGAAGTTTCGAGAACGCACGTGTATGCTCTCGAAGTTTCTCAAATGCGATTTCTTAGATTTCTACTCAACAAGCCTGCAAGATATTCAAGTAATTTGCTGTTTGCAGAAACACAAATATATATTATGCAATTATATAGCATTCAAATAGGATGTCAAATATAAAAAAAAGCAAGCATCATGAACATAACACTCCGAACCATCAACCATCCATATGCAACAAGAACAAAACATCAATATTATATACCACTGGCATCTAAGTCCATCGGACAGAAAAGCTAGTTTTATCTAGCCCCAAATTTACTGAATTACTTACCAAAGAAAATTATACGAAAAGCAACTCATAATATTTATAAAGAAAAATGATAGACCTGATATTCATTAATTGATAGAAAATTAAGAAAAAATGTCAAACTGTAATTTTAAAAAGAAATTCTCTTCTCCCATACATCATTATAATCCAAATCATAATTTGGCTTGACTAACAACTTCTTCTTTTTCTGGAGTCTTTTCTGACCGGAAGACATTTGGAGGTTCAGTACCATGGTTTCAGCTCTGTAGAAATAAAGTCATCCTCTGGTGTCCCTCAAGGATCTGTACTTGAACCATTATAATTCATAATTTTCATAAATTACATTTGAATTGGCATCGACTCCGAAATCCTCCTATGGCTGTAAGCTGTTTCGTCAGATCACCTCTATTGATGATAGTTGCTGTCTTCGAAACTACATGAACATATTGAACAAATGGTGAAAAGTCAATTCATTACCTCTGAATATAACAAAATGTAATGTCGTCACATATACTCGTGAAAAATCACCAATCGAATCCACCTACACCATACACAGCCATCATGTATTCTGCAAAAAGTGGCAGAGTTGAAAGTTCTAGGAACAACCGTCGATGCAATATTCACATTACGTTAGTACCAGTGCTCAAATCGGTCTTAAAATTCTTGGTTTTATCCTTAGAAACTCTAAATGGTTTACTGAATCTCACTTACTACTCTTCAAGGCACTTGTGAGATCGATACTTGAATATGGCAGCGTTGTATTGAATCCTGGATACAATATAAATAATATAAAAAGTATTCAGATGCTAATTTTGAAGTACAACAGTTTCAGATATGATGGGGTTTATCCAAATCGTGGAGTATAAACGTGTGGTGAATATTTAGGAATTCTTTTTTTGCACAAAATCCTTGTCTCATGAATTGATTGTCTCTTTACTGAATAAACACCCTGTATACTACAGCTTTTGAATAAAGGGCTGGGAAAACCCACCATTCAATTTTTAGGACTATGTGACCATTTAATTATAAAAACATTGACCAAGCAACGGTAAAATCCATTGGTTAGTAATGATTTTTTAAGACCTCGTCATTGATACATGTTGGGAGTGGGGGACGCTTCAGTCCTACCATCCATTTTGTGGGACAAAGGTTTTCTCGACTAGTTTATCGAATTATATAGAGATTAAATTGAAAGACTAACTATTAGTAATGAATTGTTTGCACTCACCAAATTGACATGACTTACGCCTGCGCAGTTTATTAGCAACCACTATCGAGAATTTTCATAGAGAGGAAAATTGGGCATCTCGTCAAAGTGAAGCTACTCATGAAGATTCAGCATGTTAGTAATCATTTTTGAATCAGGTTCCTATTCTACAGCTTTTGAGCGTAGAACTGGGAAAACGCACCATTGAATTTGTAGGACAATATGACTGACCATTTAATTATACAAACTTAACCAAGCAACGGTAAAAAAATTCGCTGGTTCGTAATGACTTTTTATGACCTTGTCATTGATACATGTTGGGAGTGGGAAGCGCAATAGTCCTACCACCCATTTTGCAGGACAAATATGTTCTCGAGTACTTTAACAAATTATCTCGAGGTTCAACTAGAAAACTAACTGATAGTAATGAATTTTTTGCAACCACCAAATTGTCATGAGTTACGCCTGAGCAGTTCATTAGCTACCACTATCGAGAATTTTCGTAGAGAGAAAGGTTGGGCGTCTCGTCAAAACGAAGCTACTCGCGAAGATTCAGCCTGTTAGTAATCATTTAAAAAAAAATTGAAAAGTTGGTTGATGCAAGAATATTTTAGCTTCAATAATGGGCACTTTTTTGTTGAATCATGGGAGTAGGTTGAGACAAGAATATTGCAATTTCACTAATAAATACTATTCTTCTATCAACTTGGAGGTTGAGTTCCAATCTGCACTTTGCACTTGGTAATAAAATATAGAATGGAGGCCATTTTCACTTTGGCAACATTGAATAGATTAAAAAAGCACATAAATAGTTTTAAGTTTAATAACTGTATTCTCAATAAAATCAGTAAGTGGTGACGCATATTGCAGTTTGATTGAATACATAAACAACGCCACTCGCTTTTAGACACAAAACTGTATAAGACCAAAATATATTTCACTCATTTTCACAACTGGACCAAATTCAATTTTCGATATTGTCTTTTCATTGTATAGAAACAGTTTCTGCTAGGCACAAAACTAAAATTCATATAGGTACGCATAGCCTCATAACCTCTAACCCAAATGGTCAAACTGGATATGGTCGAAATGGAAGTCGTATTCACAGGTCGCGGTGCCGCCACCTGCTTTGATTGCTAATTGGTTGAATGTATCACGTGGCACGGGGAGTGATATCTACCAAGGAATTATATTCTTGTGACAAGAGGATTATGTTTCACAATGAGTTAATGTGAGTATTTTCTAGGATGAAGAGTAGAATGTTTTCACTGCAAGCAAATTCATTTCAAGAGAATTTATGTTAAGAAGCAAAAATCTCAATCAGTTTGAAATGGGAGTATATTGATCAATTATAGAAATAATTATTCTTTCCAGTAGTATGTATATTTTTGATTGAAGAAATATTATTTATCTGTTAGGACATTGAACAACATCTGATTGATATTGTGAAAATACCCTATATAACTTGAGAGAAAAATCTGAAAGTGAAAATTTGCATTTTCATTTCAACCATCTGAATGTGCCGGAGAAAATACCGGAGAATGCAACTTCTATGCAGTTTCCGAGGATTGCATTCAGAAGGCCCTTTATAATTTGAATTTAAACGCACAATGATCATGCGGAACTAATCTAAAACTGGTAGTCAAATGTAGTTCGTTTATTGTGGCCATTATTATACATAATGAAAAATTTTGTATAGCGAATAACATTTTTCCAAAGTACTGGAAACATGACTTTGTTCAACCACAACCAAAATAAAAGTTCGATTTGTGATTTAAAAGACCTTCGTCCCGTGAGTATTTTCGAAACACTTTCGAAGTTGCTTGAAAGGCAAATAGATCTACAACTACGTAAGTATGTATACCCTCAGCTCAATGATCTTCCTGAGGTCCAAAATAGATTTCGAAAACACCATAGTTGTGAAAATACTCTCACGAACGATACTTTGAGGGGGTTGATGAAAAGCAAGCCACAATATTAGTTTTATTAGATCATTTTTAAGCTTTCGACACTATTGATCATATTCTCATTAACAAAACTTGAATAGACAGGTTTATCGTCCGAAGCTATTAATTTCTTCGAGAGTTACTTATTTAATTGAAGTCAAGGTGTCATAATAAATGAGTAAATGTCACTCCCTCTTCAGATATCTATACTTATCTACCGTTATGGAAATAAAAAATCGGATGCCTTCAATTAAAGTGTTATGTCATACACCAACTTTTCTTAGGATTCAAAAGTTCTGGAGAATGGATAATAAAAATGGTGCAAAGTTTTTGACACTTACTATACCTATATGAAGTTTAGCATGTGAAAAAGTAAGGCTCTCGTGTTTTCTAGCCCGCACCAGTTCTTCGAAGATGTCTATGGGTTGCTCGCAAGGAGGCTGAAGATTGACGGAATGGAGAAATTTTAAACATACAAAATAAAAAATAAAATGAAGGGCCCTACATGAAAATCGAAAGTTTATCGGACACAGTCCTCAGGTAAATAAGCAACCATTAACACGTTTTTTGGGCTTGGTGGCCCTCGTTAGTACGGTGTAGCCAAGTGTAAGGATGTATAACCCTTGATTGAAAGTGATACAACAAACAAGCGGGGCCATCAACAAAAACTAATCGCACATATGCGGTCTCAGTCGATTCATCATGTCGTCATAAGACAAGAATCAACGGGCAATAATGAACCACTAACTGGGAAACAATCAAAATAATTCTTTCAGAAATTACTACGTTTTTGTATAGATTTTATGGTATATATGCCCAGCAGAAAAAACGCATACCTGGTAGATATTATATTATATTCATAAAACAAATTTGAAAGAATAACCTTTCGAGGGCTGAGACAAATGCTTGATGCAAACGGGAAAATAAGTGCTGTTTCGGAATTTTTGTTCCTCATCGGTACAATGTAGGTTATCATGGTTGAATACACGCGGGTTGCGGAGTCTCCATATGTCCAGCAGCAAACAACTCGAAATGGATATAATTAAATATCCATCCATCTCTGAAACAAATGAAGGGACACGTGGAACACTTTTATAATTCCGACTTAGGGCGGGTATTATGAAACTTTTTTGACATATAACTAGGAGTTAACTTGTGGATGACGTGTGGATGACGTTATAGTTAATTCAAAAATGTAGGAGTTAACTTTATCGGGAGGAATGGGTGTCAGTTAAAGTTAACTTTCTAGAAAATGGTGGTTTCCGACAGTTCTTCTAACAATTATTTAGCATGAAACCTCGATTTGATTATTTTTTTTTTCGCAACAATGTTAGCAAACGATTTCCTGGTTATTTTCGAAGAACTTTCAAGCAACGATGTGTAGATATCGGTTATACCATTTTATCTTGTGGAACTAAAAGAATTTGAAAACAAATGAAAACGGAATTCGATCATCAAGAAAGTCTGTATGCTTGAAAGGGCACATAGAGAGGCAAATTTGCCAAGACCAACTAATAAGTCAACATTTCTAGTACTAATTACTGGGTAATTATAAGTATTTTCAATTTTAGAAATCATCATCTATCGCCAGTAACACAAGTGTTAACATCTTCATTCTTGGTAGTTGTTAATTGGAGATTTTGGAGGATTTTCAAATCTATTGCTAGCAGTTTTATTATTTATTAGAAAATTAGAAATGTTAGAGGAGAAATTGCGAAAAATTCTAGGTTACATTTTTGCCTTCTTCTTCTTCTTTTTATTCAGAAAATGAGACAAAAATGAGCTGAAGTTATCTTGACTGTTAAAATTAAAGTCAACTTCGAGAGATGTTTATAATACCGGCCCTCAGTAAGGACCAATTTCATAATAAACTCAAAGTATCCTTTAGGATTGAATGTGCATATGAATGTGACTTCCAATTGAGATTTAGCAATGGGACGTCACATTCGTATGTTCTTTTAATTCTAAGGGAAACTTTAAGTTGACGATGAAATTGATCCCAAGTCAGAACTCCGATATACGAAGTGAGAATTATGGAATTCCAAGTTAGCAGTCGAAATTCCAAAATACGAAGTCAGAATCATGAAATTCCAAGTTACCTAGTCGAAATTTGGAAAATAAAATTGGTCTGGACTTTCTACGCCTTCGTAGTTTATAGCTTCACTATTGTTCTACATTCCTTTCGGATATTGGGGGTCCATTGAACAGTACTGTCAGTTTATTGCAAGGCACAGCTTTGCAGGAGGTTGCTACCAAGAAATCCCCAGTATGTGACGAATCATGTGAAGGTGAAGGTCATATGAAAAAAGCATTGTGCAAGCAATTATCTCATGCGATCATTAGAACCTCACCAAGTTTTGGTGAGAAGATCAACAGTTGATTAAATAAATGGTTTCCCTACATATTTTTAATGCATAAACTACATCGTGAATTACACGTTTGATAAATTTTAATATTTTGATATCGCAGTCCGAGATTAAAATGAAACCTAAAATGTATCGCGTGCGATTTGATCAATGAATGATTTAATTGAAGTCAATATTTAATTTATGTAAGATGCGCTGTCTAGCTTAATTGCATTCAGTGGCTTCTCCAACACCCAACTGCGTATATATTACTTCCTCAGATTATGATTTTAAAACATTTCGCTTGATTCAAAATGATATATTGTCCTTTTACTTCAGAACACTTTTTTTTATTTCGTATAACGAAAACTATAAAATTGGGTCGAATGCAGATGATTTATACTTGCGAGTGTGTTCGACTTTAGATGATTCGAAATTGAATTACCGGTAGGTACTACCCGGGTACATGTTTTCATTTTTTCAATCGGCAATAAATTTGTCTGTGTGTACGGTTAATTTTCAGAAATTTCTGCATGAATTCAATGAATTTTTTGTTCAACTTGACTTAATTTTTGGGCGTCTTCTACTAGTATGCCCATAACAACCAGATAAAATAAGGCCCCTTCAATTATTACTAAGTTTTGTGGATATTCTGAATGTTTATTTTCACAAATACCAAACACTTTACTGTTCAAAGTTGTCTATTCTACACACTTAGGTGCTTATCTGATGAAGAAAACTATAAAACTATGAAATATCGACAAATTGTTATATAGCAAAGAATGGCCGATTCTTTGTTGATCACTCCTACCATAGTTGCTGGTGATATTGTTGGATGGCGTAAGATGAATTGTCCTATTAACGACCCCCTTACGCAATTTCCTAATGTTAATAGAAAATACTAAAAATTCTAGGCACATCTACACGACAAAATATTTTACTTTGGATAAATTTAAATGTTTTCTATTATGTAGAATAATGATAACATTTTCGTAAGAAAAAAAATAAACTTAAAGTTGACAAATTTTCCATTACCAACCCATTTCTACAACACAGTTTCTATCATAACCTCCTACAGATCTGGTCATCAGAACTGTCGGGAAAGAACAAAGTTGCTGCAACTAATATGCCTGCCGTTCCGATCCTTCTCTACTCTTTCGGAGTGATGAAGTGGACTAAGGAGGAGCTGCGACAACTCGACGTTAAAACTCGTAAAATGATACATCTTAATAGGAGCTTGCATCCTAAATCGTCCGTTCCACGGTTATACTTTCCCAGAAAACGGGGAGGCCGTGGACTTTTGAGTTTGGAGTGTCTACTTAACTGAATGGTTCTGGATGGGGCCTGTAAAGTCATCGGGAGTTCAGATCCCCTGCTCTGCATGGTCTGCGACCATAAAAAAGCAGGGTTTAGAGCATTTCTTTTTAAGGCAGTAACCAGTGCAGCCGATGAACTTGGTCTCGTATTCGACACTAAACGGGCTAACCCAAATTCTGTGACCGAGTTGGGACCCGCTCAGCTGAAAGCTCACATCAAAGCTGCGGAGACAGAGGTCCTGCTACAGCTGCATACGGCTAAGCCAATGCATGGTGTCTTCTTTCACAACATCGAAGACATTGGCTTATCCAAAAGCTTGACTTTTGCCTTCCTCAGGTCGAGTGAGCTGAAGTCAGAGACCGAAGGATTCATAATGGCCTGCCAAGATGGTCTTCAACACCCTTGTCTACCGTAGTCACGTGATGGGTATAGACGTCCCTGACACCCGATGCAGGGCATGTCGTAGGGCACCTGAGACCGTAATGCATTTGCTATCAGCATTCCCTGCTTATGCGATCTCAGCCTATATCCACAGGCATAACGCGGCGCTACTAGTGTTGTACTATCATCTACGACACTCGTACGGTATAGACGAGACACCGGTGTTGCCTTATGTTCCAGGGGATATTGAGTCCGTGGTGGAGAATGAGAGGTACTGAATCTATTGAAACTACTCATTCTCCACCCTCAGGCAAATACAAGCCACTAAGCCTGATGTTGTCCTCCTCGTCCACCAAAGTAGAACGATATTCGTCATGGAGTTTTCCGCTCCAGGCGAAATGAATATCGTTCGACAAGAGGAGGAAAAACGGACTAAATATCGAGATCTTCTCTTCGAACTCCGCAGGTTGTATCCGGACCATTCTGTCAAAATAGTGGTTCTGATTATATGAGTCCTTGGCGGAATGATGGACACACTGCTCTCTAACTTGAAGATAATACCGGCTTGCCGTAATATGGCAGAAATCTTAGCAGCACGAATCCAGAAGGCCGTCATCCTTGGTTCGCTCCGTCTACTCAGAGCACATGATTCTCGGGCCCAATAGTTACTTACCCTACGGACGTAGGGAGTGGTTATTGGGGTAAACGATACCAGCGCGTCCTTCGGATGGGTCGGAGCACCGTAGACAGGGCCTGACTGGTACATTCCTGAAGGGAAAAATAATAATAATAATAATAATATTCATGATTTCGGTTATATACATGATGGATGAAAAATTAGTCCTGGCCGTTTGATAAGAGTTATGTACTGAGTACCTATGTATGAACCTATCAGTAAAAACAGTTATTATTACTATCATTATTATTAAATAATTAATATTGACCTTTTTCTCTCATGCTGAAATGGCAGAGTAAAAGCCAACCAGTTATGATTCATAACAAATATTGTTTTACAATGAATTAAGCGTTTACACACATCTTGGGACCCAAACAGTTTGTTTGCGCTACCGTTTCACATTTTATATCCTGGGGCACTCCGTTTCAATTAACGTACAACAAATACAGAAGCTCGAACCAATTCCTAATTGCGTCTACAGGAGGTGATATGTGGCAAACACCGTCATTCTGAAGGTACACAAATAAACATAATTACAATAAATAGCTCTAATTATAACGGACATGGCCTGCATACTCCCTGTTCTTTTTCAAAACTAGTGTAAGTGTACGTCTTAATAACCCCTATAATTCTTCTAGTACCTACGTGAAACTAGTTGTCTTTCAGTGACGTCGCCTTCAAGTGTTTGATAAAGGGTGTTATCAAGTCGTTTGTGGATAACCAAATTACATCTTCATAATTTTATTGGAAACGACTATAATAAGAACAGCGAGTGATAACTTCCTGAAGTGTCAATTACTGTGACGTACACCCACTGGAGTTGAAGGAATTCAGCATGAGATTTCTTTGGACTTTCACTCAAACTATAACGAAACATTAATACCTCATCATTAGAGGTCCATTTAGTATTTTACCGTTTAAGTTTCTCTAGTTTTTATTATTTATAGTCTGAAGGACAACTAGGCAAATTTGAGTAAATAGTGTGATTTGGGAGTACTCATTTTCCTTGCTAACAAAGTTACATGGGTGTACGAGGATGGTTTGACAAGTCCGTGCAAAAATAAAAACTACTAACGTATTTGGGGTAAATCTTTTTTATTTGTCTGCAAAATATCCATTAGTGTCTGCAATCACCTCCTCGTTTGAATAAAATCTTTGTCCCGCCAGCCATTTCTTCAAATTGGGGAACAAATAGTGGTCCGAGGGAGCCAAGTCTGGAGAATAGGGCGGATGTGAAACGAGTTGGAATCCAATTTCTATTAATTTCGTGACCACAACTGCTGAGGTGTGTGCTGGTGCATTATCGTGATGGAAAAAGTCTTTCTTGTGGGCCAATCACGGGCGTTTTTCTTGCAGCTCGGTTTTCAGACGATCCAATAACGATGAAGAATATTTACATGTAACAGTTTTATCCTTTTCCAGATAGTCGATGAGGATTATCCCTTGCGAATCCCACAGGACAGTCGCCAAAACATTTCCGGCCGAACGAACGGTCTTCGCCTTTTTTGTGTGCAGATTCTCCCTTGATAATCCATTGTTTAGATTGTTGTTTGGTCTCAGGAGTAAAATAATGTATCCATTATTCATCCACAGTGACAAAACGACGCTCAAAGTCCTCCGGAATCTTCTGGAACAGCTGCAAACCATCCTGGCAACACTTCACACGATTCCGTTTTTGGTCAAGCGTGAGCAATCGCGGCACCCATCTTGCGGATAGCTTTCTAATGTCCAAATGTCTTTTCAAATATTATGTACCCGTTCAGTGGAGATGCCCACAGCACTAGCAATCGCACGCACCTTAACTCTTCTGTCATCCATCACCATATCATGGATTTTGTCAATGATTCCTGGAGTCGTAACCTCCAAAGGCCGTCCAGAACGTTCCGCGTCACTTGTGCCCATATAGCCAGTCCGAAAATTTTGAAACCACCTATAAACGGTTCTAATCGAAGGTGAAGAGTCACCATAATGTTTTTCAAGCTTTTCTTCAGTCTCCTGAGGCGTTTTGCCTTTCATAAAGTAATGTTTAATTACCACACGAAATTCTTTTTCGTCCATTTCTCAAAAAATCACTCGAATTCCTTGACTTACACAAATGCCACGAATAAGGAAATTAACCAATATGGCTGAAACTTGGAGATGATACTAACCAAACATGACCTTGATACGCGCCGGTGGTACCATCTATCGGGCTTTGCACAGACTTGTCAAACCAACCTAGTATGGTGTGGATCACAAAAAAATATGATTGTCATCCTATTATGGTAGCTAATAAAATTGGCAACGAATCCAAGACGATGGATGTTGAGTTTATTGAAACGGTCATATCTCTGGAAGTAATCATCCGAATTCAAATTTCATTCCCTCAAATGGAATCTTATACTGTTCTCATATTCAAGATTCTCTATAGTTTTTAGATAATTGCAGCAGTTAATTATTAAAATATAAATTATTTTATTCATTGAATTTTTGACAACTGTCTATTGGCCAGCCAATATTTTAATATAATTTGAGAGTACTAATTTTCTTCCTCATAGTAGTAGATAATAAAAATGGTAGCCAATCCGAGAAGGCAAATGTTCATCTGGTCATATCTCTAGAAGTAATCGTCAAATTCCGTCGATCGTTTTCAAGAAATGTGCACACGAACTAATACCAGTTCTTTGCTAGTTATTCAACCTTTCTTATAATTTGGGGGCATTTTCGTCCAACTGGAAAACTGCAAATGTAGAACCAACAGTCTCCTAAAAAGGGAAAAGAACCCAACCTAGCAACTACTTACCTAGCGCACTGCTATCTGCTATCTCGAAGGTCATGAAAAATCCTACAATATGGTGTCCATGATATATCTAGAACGGTCAGAAATTGTGAGTGATCGATAATATAATAATAATCTTTTATTGGGCGAAGTTTAGTTTTACAACTATTCTTACAATTCCATTTCAACTGACAGTGATTGGAAGTTTTGGATGAAACATTTCCTGAGTGACGCTTGTTTATGGTGTTGCATCGACCCATAAACAGGGGAAAACGAAGAATCTGGGATTGTTATATTAGTTGGCATTTATTCAAGTTTTTTCAAAATCCACTCAGGTAAAGGTTCTTCCATGCAAAATTACATCGACAAAATATCAAGAATCGGTAAACCATTTGAAGACAATGTTGTTGGTGGAATTATTCACGAAAAAATGTCTGCACCATTTCAGTAGAGTTCCAAGAAATTACAATTCTAACCATTGTAACCACAAAGCCTATGTCTGTCCCAAGACAAAGAAAGTACGAAGCCCGAATGTGGGAAATCCAAATTATTTCTTCATCTGCAAAGATTCAGTCATTTTTGAGCCTATTAGTTCATGTAAACGCAAGGTAAGGTAACGCATCTATTCTCGGAAGAGGGTAACTGTCCTCCTTCGTCACGTTGTTCAGTTGACGGTAGTCTACGCAAAAGCGTGTTGATCCATCTTTCTTCTTCACCAGCACGACTGGAGAGGACCATGGACTGTCGGCTGGTTCAATAACTCCATCTTTCCCTATATCACTAACTATTTTGTCAGCCTCTTCCTTCTTGGCAAGAGGAAGTCTTCTAGCTGCTTGTCGGATCGGTTGGGCATCCCCAGTATCAATTTTATGCTGAACTACATTCGTTCGACCCCCTTTTTCTTGTCCGGCATCGAAGATGTCTTGGTACTTATTGACTATTTCTCTCAATCTGGGCTGTTGAGCTGGTTCAATGCCCTTGGAAGAGATGGTAACCAACTTTTCCAGTTCCGCTGTTAGGTTGTTGTCTTGACTAACAGTACCATGTACACTCCTGATCACAGAGTAAATTGACGAGCAGTGCCCCAAAACAGTTCCTTTCTTCAAGGTCACTGGGTAATAATTGACATTCATTACCCTTACTGGCACAAATTCATCAGCACGCAACAAAGTCTTGCCTAGTACAATCCCTCGTTCAATTTCAAACATAACCACGCTTCCATTGCTCCACCTCCATCCAAGCGAGCCTCCAGTTTGGTCTCAGCCCTCGAGTACACTTACATCTTCAGCCAGCAGAACACGAATCATCGCTTTTCATCTTCCATGTAGCACCAGCTCTTCTCCGTTCACACGTAGGACGCCATCTTTGAAGTTCAATTCGAAACCTCTGGAATTCATAATGTCCATTCCAATAATTGCATCGTCCTTAATGTCCGCTGTTTCACTTTTGTGCTGCCTAAAATCAGTTCAATCGGTAGCTCACCATGTACAGTAGCCGGCTCTCCTGTTGCTGTGCGTAGCTTCCAGGATGATGGTTCCATTCTCTCTGGTGTTTTAATAAAAGCAGGTCCAAGGATTGTCCTAGTCGCACCTGTATCTAGCAGCATGGTGCAAGGCTCGTTGTTGATGAGACCGTCTACAAAGACACCATTGTTTTGACGTTGAAGGATAGCGACATATGCATTGTTAACGGGGGCTTGCTGGATACAGGTCGACGATTGCCCCATCTCATTGAACTTCTTTAGTTTTCCTGCATCGATGCCGATTCTGTGAATGTTGGACATTTGTTACGCACACGCCTAATTTTGCCACAATTCCAGCATCTTATCTGTTTTCTCCCAGGCAACATTTCCTTCACCACCTTTCTTATGGCAGCTTCCTGGTTAGCAGGCTCCTGTGGGTCTTCTCCAATAACTCGGACTTTACTTTGGCTTCTGCAGGATTGCTTCGCTGCCTCAAATTCCAAAGCGCGTGCCAGTGCATCTTCGAGATGTGTTGGACGAGCTAGTGTCAATGCTTATCTGGTTTCCTCGCCACGAAGTCCATCTAAGAATGCCTGAACTGCGTCGCTCCATTTACTTTTCCGGTGTGGATGGGTACGCAAGGCGAACCAAGGGTGCAATGTCTGCTTCAAATTCCTGTAAGGATTCGCTTGATTTTTGGCAGCGGTTTTTCAGCTGTGAGTGGTATACATGTTCTAGATGGGTCTGTCCATACCGTAATTCTAAATGTTTAATCAGCTGCTCGTAGTCAACTTGTTCTTGGGCCGTGCGGGTTTGTAAGATATTTGTTAATTCTTCACGCAAGTGTTAATGCTACAGCTCTTTCTCCTGCATTCCATCTATTCGCCTTCGCTGCAGCTTCAAATTGTCGGCAGTAATTTGCCCATGGTGTATTTCCATCAAACTGAGATGGTTTCATGGAGAGCTTTCCTGTTTCCGAACTGATCTTCACATCTTTCAGACCTTCAATTTTCCCATCTCTTCCTCGATTTCATCTTTGATTTTCTCCATCTCTGTACTCGACAGTCCCCATTCTTTCTTCTAATCGGTTTGCCACAAAGTTCTTCGAGTTTTCTAGAAGATCCTCTCTCAAACCCTTCGGATTTTCTAGAATCTCTTCTCTCAAATTTCTCGAACTTTCTTGAAATTCTTCTTTCAGACTACTCGAATTTTCTAGAAGTTCTTCTTCTAGATTATTCGAATTTTCCAGAAGTTTCTCTTGAAATTCTTCCTTCAAAGTATTCGAATTTTCTAGCAGCTTTTCTTCCAGATTTTTCGAGTTTTCTTGAAGTTCTCCCTTAACCTATACGAATTTTCTTGCAGCTTTCCTTCCAGATTTTTCGAATTTTCTATAAATTATTCTTGCAAACTTTTCGAGTTTTCTTGAAGTTCTTCTTTCAAAGTACTTATTATGGAACTCATATCCATTCCAGAAACTTCGAATAAAAAAGTGTCTGGATTTTCACCCTCCTGGATTAATACCTCAGAGAGTCTTGACTGAAGCGCGGCTTTTTTACCACTTGTATCAAGTTCTCTCTCCTACAGTTCTTGCTTCAATTCTGCAACCTTCAAATCGACCAGGCGAACTTTTCTCGAACACATTTTGTCTTAGTATATTTCACAACATTCTATTTCACGGGCCAGCAGTCTATTATTATTGTCTATTTCACACAGTTTATTCCACGGCCACCAGTCTAATATGATTATTATTGTCTATTTCACACAGTCTATTTCACGGACTACCAGTCTATTATTATTATTTTCACACGAGAGAAATGTATCAGTTCATACTCCGTTAATGCACACAACTATTAACTTCACGAAAAACTGTTTATCAGTCACTGTCTATTTTTCACGAAAACAATTGTCCGAAATACACAAACTAACACGAACACTCTGTATTTAATTTTTTTAAATCCACCTCTGTTCACCACTGTAGTATATTTAAACAAATTCACTCTAAAATAATTTATTTTACGAAATACAATGCCTCAATAACTTCAACACAATACTCTAATTTATATAACAATCACTGAACTATTTATGTTCGACTTCCGCTTCACTGACCGTCTAAACTCTGCTGCGTGGTTCATTTTATATTCACCGTTCATTTCTCGGAATGCTCCTGATATTTCTAGAAAGCCTTAGCGTTCTTCTATTCGACCAAATTTTTTTCGAAGCAAAGCGCCTCGGAAATAATTCGCGCTCACGCGCGGTCTACGTGAACGTTCAGGCCCGGCATCGCCCGCAGCTTCTTCACAATAATCAGTGTTTTGTGGTTCATGGGATATGCTCGATATAAGTAAAGTATTCGCTATCCCGCTGGTGCTGCTCATAATAGACGTCAGCATGTTAATTACCATATGTCATATTTTGAACAGTTTGGATACAACAATAGATTTTCCTGCTTCACGTCTACTTTGCTCATCGTTATTTTCATTCTTTTTGTATATTCAGCTGGTTTCGTATCCTATTTTTTCTTATACCCTTCGAAAAGTTTTCTTTAGAATTGAAATGTTAGTACTGTATGTTGAAATTGTTATTTCTGTCAAGCTTTTGTAATCCTAGACGCAACCCTCAGTAGTCTTCGAAAGACTTGTGCGAGCTAGGGAAGACGCAGACCTATAACTTTCAACGTGTGATGACATGCACGAAACCGATGACCAAGCTGGGAATCGAACCCACAACCCTATGCTTGAGAGGCGAACGCTCGTCCAGCACGACCACCAAGGTATTTTTGTTTTCAAATAAGCCTTGTAATATTTTCTTTGGAATTGAAGTATTGGTATAAATGCTTGATATATAACCCTGTTTTCAACATTCTTCAAAAAACATTTCCTACGATACAACTTTTTTTACAGTTAGAGAACCTCTCAAACTCCTTAGTTTGAATGTGATATGCAGATAATAATTGAGATCATCACCGACTTACTATTGAAAAATGGAAATGATCAAAGAGTAGGTAGGTAATTATCACCGGAAATTATTTTAGGTGGATTGGATCAATAATGATGCCTGGTTTCCTTCTTCATTTCAATACTGGCCATTGAAAATTAATCACTCTTTTCACAATCAACATTCTATACCAAATTCTTGAATAGAGCATTGAAAACACCCATATTTCAAGGTTGGACCCATGGATACTTTTGATCAACTCTACTTGAACTACATCATACCAAAAATGCGGCAAAATTCAATGGGACCTATTTTCCAAAATAATGGTATCACTCCACCATAACGTCCATAACCCTATAAAATGTCATGTCATTTTATTTTAATTTAATTTATAAATAGAAGGGACCATTTATTTCCTGTTTGGTTCTATTACAAATCCTGAGAGATGCATTAATTGATCTTGAGGTAGTGACTTTCTCTGCTCTTTCAGTTCAATAATACAGTTTTAAGTTTTGGGCGGTGAACGCGACTACTTTCTCTTCCCCCGGTTTTCGAGAATAAGGGCCCAGAAGTCTTCTGCATTTCCGTTTTCATAGAATGTTTTCCAGACCACATTAACACCTAGATATCCATGAATTAATATTCGATGTAACCATTTTGAACCAGGTGGTGCTCCAAAACTCCGGGATATAGGGTCACTGAATCCTAGAAGGCTTTGGCCTCCTTACGGGTACGGCCAATGGGTGGAGTCTAACAGTTAAAATCTCTTTAAATAGTTCCAATGTTACAAATAACCCTCAAAAGCGCCAATCAGGAAGTAAGGGTCATAAGTGAGAGAGAACAGATAATTTTGGAAGAAAAAGTTGGGTTATGTTCTTTTGAAAGTCAAAAATGTCAAATAAAGTAAATTGTTATTATATTTATGTATATTATGTTCAATTTCAAAGGATAGATATCAATTCTAATTTTTTTATGGAATGAAATTGACAGGTGTACAATTGACTCGAATTACAAAAAAGCGTCGACTTCCGTGTACGGCCCCGATGTTATTTGGCCCGGCCACCAGCCATTATGGAACATGGAGACAGCCGTGGACCATCTCTGCTGCAGACACAAAAGTTTCTTTCAGAAGGGCAGAACCTAGTGTTGTTTTCAGAATGATGTGTAAAAGTTGCCAATGCTGATGGTTGATTAAGATATCCACAGAGTTAACAAACCCGTTATAAAAACACTGAAACTTCTCCATTAATTGGGTTCATTATTCAAAATTAGAGAGTATTGTCCCAAATACTTCTTAGTCAATATATACCATTGTTTGATCAACACAAATTTTCAAAATTGCGTATCCATTTGAGGTACTGCTAATAACTCAACAACCAAATAATATCGATTATCGATTTTAAATCTTACAAAACTGACTAAAATTCTCAAACATAACACATGTCACATGAAATCAAGCTTTGGCAAAGATTAATATCCGACATAAATTACAATACATCCAAAAAATATTGACATGATTGAAATACTATATTTCTGACTCACCCAGTTACAATCTTTCATTTTTGTACATTCTTATTTGTATGAGTACGAAAGTTCCTTTATATACCTGATGAATTCGTTTTTTTTGTATTCCTACCATAAATTACGAAGTTTCTTGAGAAAGTGTATAAATAACCAAAAAACATTCAGTTTTCACAAATAACACCTAAATCTAAATATGAATTATGACCTCCACATGGCATGGTTGAAACAAGAAAATATAGCCATTCACTTTAATGAAATAGCTGTTCTAAAGAGATTACCAATATTCTAACACTATCTTCTATATTATATGGTCTAACCAATTTTCTCAAAATAAAAGTCCATATAGAATTTTTAATCTTGTTCGAAAGAAAAGGTTCCATTTTTGCAATTTTCAACTTTTCTTTTTTAGGTGCTTTTTTTATTCAAAGACCATTTTTTGGTCTTTGGTTCCAAAATGAATCTGAAAATTGATATAATTGAACAATAATTCAGAAAAAATTTGTCAGTCCTAGTGAACACAAAAATATCAATACTTACACTGCACACATTTTACTTTATTTATTGATCCCTAGAAACAATTCTGTTTAAAGAGGGATTACATTTTACATAAATTGTGTAAGAGCAATACATATTTGATACAAACTGAAGAAGAAATCAAACAATTATTAGAAAAGGAATGATGAGAGTAATTTGTGAAATGAGTAAATACCTTAAAGTCATATCAAAGCAAAAAGAAACCAAAGCAAAAACAGTCAAAGGTGAAACATGGTTATATTATAGGAATTCTGTTAAGTATACATTTCTTAAATTGATTTTTGAATTTAGTTTTAGTCCTAATTTATGTCACAATTTTCCACAAAACTATTCAATATTGATAGAGATTTCTTTCTCAAGGTTTCCTGTTTCAATCCTGAAAAAAAGTGTGAATGAAAATATAATCTGTAATTGTCTTTAGTGAGGAAAATGGGACAAATGTATTCTTCAATCAACTAATTAACAATTTATAAACAAAATGATCTTGAACTCACCTCTGAGAGTACAATATAATTTATGACTTTTGTCGGTATTCTTGCAGGTTTTTACTGCACAATAGGTACTTCACTTTCAAAAGAAAGGAATAATTCCATCAGTAAAAAAGTAAACAACATATTCCTAGGTTGAATCAGTGAAAGCAGGGCTTATCAGAAGATCTTGGGACTTGGAACAATCTGTTTTTTTTTCTGTGAATCTGCTAAAACTATTTTTGAACATTTCCAATGATATAAAAATTGACTTTTGACATGTGTCACTAGTTCAAAAATCGGACCTAATTTTCGTGGTGTTTTTGGAACATTGGAGCTATTTAGACTCCACCCATTGGCCATACCCGTAAGAAGGCCAAACAAAGCCTTCTAGGATTCAGTGACCCTACCGGGATAACAAAGCAGACGGCATTCATCTCTGTGTTGTCAGTTGACGTTGTCTTTTTGATACATTTTCAATTATTGAACTTTTACTTTTAATTCATCTTTGGATTGCTTCTTTAGAAATGTCTGTAGTGAAGATTCATCTGACTAAATTTTTTCAGTATTTAGGCGAAAAAAGAAGGCTTGTGGTCTAATGGGAAGCATTATTCATGTTTTATTAGTGGGGTAGAGAATGTTGATAAGAGATGAGTTTTTCGACTTTGCCTACAAAATTTATTTCGGGGCCTAGAGGAACTAGTTTCTGGTATTTTCAGAGATGGAATGACCCTTTTCATCAATCAATTTAATGTCTTATCTCTTGCGACTAGAAAATAATTGAATATTTGGATTCTGGGAAAACAATGCATCGACACATTCAAAAATGAATAATAATGCACTGCAGCACTAAACAAATATTTTTGACATACTAGTCTTATCAAAGCTATTCTACAAAAATCGAACAAAATATAGAACGACAAAAAATAATCAACAATTTATTAACACGAGATCTTATGGCATAATATTTGTTATCCCGGAGTTTTCCGTATACATTTCAACAAAGAAATAATCAACAATTCATTGACACGAAATCTTATGGCATAATGCACGTTTCTCCGGAGTTTTTCATACATATTTCAAAATGTAGATGTCGCCCACTCCGAGGTGATCGCGAATAGAACAAAACCAACCAACAGGCCCTCATTCGTGACGCCAATGTCAATATTGATGTCGTTACATAGTGTCTATGTAAATAATTGTCATTTATACGAAATCCTCATTAAAACGACGTTTAGGTGAATTTAAACACATCCTGTTTACAATTTGTTACAATTAATTATTGAAATTACCTGCATTGTCCATAAAATAATTATGCAACCGACTTGGAGGGACAGGCGATGGTGTGAACACCCTGTCAAGATACCAAGCAAAATATTCTATAATCTTCTTAGCGGAATAATGAAAATGTTACTCGGAGTACCTCATTTGATGGGATCATGCGGGACAGATCTATCGAACTCCTTTTAATTATAGCAAATGCCATGTTTATGTAAGACACAATGATATTCAAAGAACTTGTCGGATATTATTGGTATGGTGTTAAAATTTGGAATAAGGATCTTCTCACGCTGAACAACTATACAGGACAATTGGCGATAAGCTTGATCGATAGATATATCTCTGTCATTTCCTGGAATTTAGAGATGTAGATTGGTATTTTGAGATTTCATGATATTCCTATTCTTCTAAAATATTTTCGGTGAATCTCAATTTTCCGTTATACAAGAAGGTCCTATGAGGTTCTCAATTCAAATGGAGAAACCATTTTTTTCAAATCCCCACAAAGTTATATGATCACATTGTGAATAATGTACGGTTTCCATGATGTTTTTTTATTTCCTATACAGTTGCATCCCCTCAGAATTATTGCTTTTATGCTCAAAACAATTCAAGTAACCACGCCATGAACTAGGAAAATTAGGTTCAATAATAATTATCATATTCAATAAGGTCTTGCTATACCGGGTGTCCGCGGAAAGTGGATCGCCGCTATAACTTTTTTGTTTTTGAAGATAATGGAATGAAATTTGAAGGATCTGTATAAAACATAAAACTGCATCTTTTGACAAGTAACTCACTTACATGCAACTTTTGGTTTCATCGGAAGTGACATAAACTTTCGCTTTTCTAATGACACACGGTATATTTTAACTTCTCTTGTCTCCTTATGACATACTGAAAAACCCTGTTTTACGTGTCACTTTTTGTAACCGAATTTAATTTTTGTTTTGAAATTAATTATTTATTCTAGAGGGCTATTGATATCTTCTAATTACTAATTTCAGCCCAAAAATTTTGGACATACGAGGATATATTGAAAAATTCTTAGCCTACTATAGAACCAAACAAAATTTCAATGTCAAAATATTTTATTACTCAACATATTCTCCTCTTAATTGGATACATTTATTACAGCGAACCTGCAACGTCTCTAGACCTTTCAAAAAAAATGTTTCTTCTTGCTCTGCAAACCAAACCTCCACAGCTTTTATTACTCCTCGTTGGAAGAAAATTTACGACCTTCAAATTTTTTTCAGTTGAGGAAATATATGATAGTCGGACGGAGCCAAATCAGGTGAATAAGGGGGGTGTTCTAGTAATTCAAACCCGAAATCACGAATTTGTGTGCAGGGGCGTTGTCCTGCAAAAACAAAACAACTGTGGATAGCTTTCCGCATATTTTCTCTTTAATTTTTTTCCCGTAGAGTGGTCAGTAATGTCGAATAGTAATCTCCAGTTATTGTTCTACCCTTATCCAAAAAAATCAATCATGATTACTCCATGGCAATCTCAAAAAACTGAAGCAAGAACTTTTCCAGCAGAATTTTGGACAAGAAACTTCTTAGGTCTTGGAGAACAGGAGTGTCGCCATTCCATCGATTGTTGCTTTGTTTCTGGATCGTAGAAATGTACCCATGTCTCATCCATAGCAACAATTCGGTTTAAGAAGCCTACATCGTTTTCAAATCAAGTACAGATCGAACGCGATGTTACTACCCTTGCACGCTTTTGGTCAACATTCAAACATTTGGGGATCCATTTTCCAGCAATTTTTCTCATGTCCAAATTGACGTGAACTGTATGATTAACGCGTTCGTATGAAATATTCAGTGCTTCAGATATCCGTTTTAGCCCAATTCGACGGTCTGTTAAAATCATGTCATGAACTGCATCGATATTTTCGGGGACTGACACAGAAACTGGCCTTCCCGATCGGTTATCATCTTCAATGGAAAATTTACCTCTTTTGAAGCTTGCAGTCCAATTTTTCACGGTCGCATACGAAGGACATTGATCACCAAGCGGCATACTTCCAAGTGAGATATTTTTCAAAATGAACAAAATATAGTTCTTTGTTAAATGGACGTTTCAGACTAGAATCTATCGATTTAAAAGAGTTTTGCAATTTATTTTTCATAAATGTAAAGGTTTATTGAATGAATGTCATTGCTTCGTAAAGCTGCTTACCTCTTAACCCTTTTAAATACAGGTACTTGATGATGGCTCGATACTCCAATTTTTCGATTTTCACAATTTCGGTGAATATATTTTTTCTTTTAATTTATTGCGTAACTCTGGTTTACTTTTTTGTCGTCAAACTTTACACTGACACTTCTAATAAGTTATTGTGCGTTGCTATGGTAACGCAATATTTTGTTCATGCAGGGTACTGGTCTAGGGTAACTAGACATCAATACATCCTCGTAAGTAATACAACTTTACTGTTTTCGATCGTAAAGTATCTGATATGCAAAATTTCATTTTAAAATTCCTATTACTAATTTTGTTCAATTGGTAACATAGTGGCTCATTCCGTTAAGAAAACAGAGCATTTGATTAAGATTAATTTGATACTGCACATTATTAGGTTTCAAACAAACTTTCATTGAAAAACTTTGAAAGATTACTCAAAATAAAGGATCAAAAGAGATTACAATATGGTTTGAATGCTTCGAGCAACCTGTCACCAGTACAACTTATGAAACAAGATCAATAATCCAAAAGCAAATAAAATATTTTGTTTCACAAATATTATAATAAACATGTTCTTTAAATAATGACACAATAAATACATGATTTACGAAGGTCAGAATATCAGATTAGTTACTAACTATAACTTAAATCAGATTTTTAATTCGGAATAAGAAGAGGAACTGAAAAAATATCTCAAAATTTTTAAGTATCTCTTCTATGGTTTAACAAATATAGATTATCGCAAATTAGCGTACGAGACAGCAATTATTAATAAAATACGCATACCAGAGTCTTGGAAAAAAAATAAGCTGGGGGGCTCGAATGGCTTCGATCTTTTCGAGTTCGTCATCCAGATGTAAGTCGAAGACTATACCGGAAACTTGTAGCTTGGCTCGAGCTACAGGCTTTAATCGTCATAACATCGATAAATATTTCCAAAATCTAGATGTTTTAAAACGCCATCATAATTTTGCTAATGGAACACGAGTCTATAATTTGGATGAAACGGCTACAACCACTGTTCAAAAGCCTCCGAAAGTGCTGGCACCGAAAGGAATAAGATGTCTCTCGAAAGTTACAAGTGGCGAAAGGGGAACGTTGTGCACAACATGTGCTATTGTTTGTGCTGGTGGATATTCACTTCCACCAGTTATAATTTTCCCTCGAAAAAATCAAGAACTACATGACTACTGGAGCCCCTCTGGTACTCTGGGTTTGGCCGCACCGAGCGGGTGGATGAATTCAGAATTATTTCCTGAAGTCGTGAAACATTTCATCAAATGTAGTTCCTCTTCAATGGACAATCCATCTCTGTTGATATTGGACAACCATGAATCACATTTGTCAATAGAGTCTTTAAATCTAGCCAAATCACATGGAGTTACGATACTCACTTTACCACCTCATTCCTCTCGATGTTCGGTTATTCAAGCCATTCGTAACCTTTTATAATGCTGCCATGGACTTTTGGAAGATGAGAAATCCCGGCCAATCAGTAACAATTCATGAAGTGGGTAGTTCAATCGGTGAAGCATATCTAAAAACCATGATACCTACTTCGATAGTAAATAGTTTCAAAGCAACCGGAATTGTTCCTTTTGATAGAACGATTTTTACATGCAGAAATCGACTTTTCACCAAGCACAGTCACTTGGCTTGGTGTCTCCAGACTGCAGAATACACCCAACTTGAACGTTGGAACGGGACACATGAGCATCGTTAGAATCTTGATCGGGGACGTGCTGGAAACGAGAACGGACCACATTCCGAAACGATACTGCTTCAACAACCAATTCAGAGTGCTGATTCCAGACAGAACTGAGTGGGACGGCTCGCAGCTAAAGGACACTCTACAGGGGAAAATCTGGTACACAGATGGATCCAAGACTGGGAATGGGGTGGGCTCAGGAGTGTTCTCCAGGAATCCGAGTACTGGAATCAGCTACTCACTGGGCAAACTCACCTCTGTCTTTCAGGCAGATGTGTATGCCATTCTCCAATGCGCGAGGGAGAACAACAGGAGAAACGTTGAAAACGCGCATATCAACATCCTGTCAGACAGCCAAGCGGCACTTAAGGCCTTGTGCAACAAGGAAGTGACGTCCAAACTGGTATGGGACTGCAAAGAAGAACTAGGAGTGCTGGCAGACCGGAATCAAGTCAAACTGATATGGGTCCCAGGACACCGGGGAATTGCAGGCAATGAAAAAGTAGACGAACTAGCGAGAAAAGGTTCGGAAAATCCCCCAAACCAAGGGCAGACACTAGGGGTACCGAAGTGCACGGTAAGAGCGTCTGTAAGAGAGTGGATTGGGGACAGTCACAAAAACTACTGGGAAAGCATACCAGGAAACAAACACGGGAAGAAATACATTAAAGGACCGTGCCAGAAAAGAACGGCAGACCTGTTGGCAATGAACAGGAGCCAGCTTAGAATCATTACGGGACTCCTGACTGGTCATGCACCAGTGAAGGAGCACCTCAACAAAATGGGACTGTATAATGGAGACCTGACCTGCAGACTATGTGGTAAGGATCCAGAAACAGTGACACACATACTCTGCTGTTGCGAGGCACTAGACCGCAAAAGACAGGCAATCTTCGGGCAGCCATCTGGCGATCCAGAACTATACAGATCGCACCTAGTAAAGGACTTGTACAAACTCGTACAAGGCACGAAATTACTGGATTGGGTACTGTGAAAGTACATCACACAGGCAAGATACAATGGGCCAATAAGCCTAAGTGTCACCGGGGGCAACAACCTGACGGGCCTAGAGGTGGAGGTTTTAGTGAGTAACCCTGTGATCAGTGGAGTCTCATAGTAAGTCTGGAGTCTTGAGCCGGAGGCTCCTTTCCTCTCTATAAAAGATTTCCTCCACCTCATCACAAAAAAAAGCACAGTCACTGATCGCCCACAACTTGAGGATATTGATTCTACCTCTGTTGCGGCTGGCAACATATCTATGGATATGGAACCCGATTGTTCTGAAAAAGAAAACATCGCTTCCCGAAAAAGTTCATCAGTAAATGAATCGTCAAAAACAGATCACAAAAAATTCATAGATCCGACCAAATTCCGTCCACCTATCAAATCAAAACCAAAAAAAAATATAAGGAAGAATAGAAAGAAGAGTAGGCGTATGATAGCAACCGATACTCCAGAAAAGGAACAGATTGAAAACGAGAAGCAAGCAAAGAAGAGAAAAATGGAAACAAAAATTGCATGCGCTAACAAAAAAGGAAGAAAAGTTGAGAGGAAAGTTTTACAGGATAGTTCTACTTCGGAGTCTGATACTTCCATGAATTTGGAACAGATGAATTTGATGAAAATTCGGATGGAGATACTATCCCTATTGCAAAAAATCAGTTAGGGAATCTCACCAGAGATCCTGTTGAAGGAGAATTTGTTCTGGTTGAGTTTCAAGGAAAAAAAGATAAAATTTACTATTTAGCGAAAGTTTTAGCAGTCCAAGAAGGTGAATATGATGTGAGTTTCTTAAGAAAAAAATCTTCACCACAATATGTGTTCTCCATTCCTGACATTCTCGATTTATCTACAGTGTCAAAATCGGATGTCAAAATCATTCTACAAAAACCATTAGACCATAGCGCCACTTTCAGGTGCAAAAATTCCTTCTACTCTTTCAACATTGACATTTCCGGTCTCAATATTCGCTAGCTCTTGAAATTTTCCATAATTTTATTTGTCTTACTGTCTTCATGTCATCTTCTTTTTGTATTTTCCAAATATAAAAATGACTATATTGTTTCTCAAAGATTTTATTTCAAAAGGTTCTTCCTAATTTTGATTTGAAATAATATTCAATGTTTGTTTCCACTTTTTCCAAGATTTATTTTTGTTAGTAGTTTTTCTTGCGTCGAGTATGTACTTCAAGAATGTTCTATTAGTATGTAAAATTATTAAAAAACAATAAACTTTTTTGGAATAATTTCTCCGTTTCATGTGAGCTATGGGCTATGATTTACTGTGTACTGGTTGGTGGTTCACTGTATCCACATTATCGTAAACAGTGAATCATATGTCATGGTTTAAAAAAAAAATTAAAACTGTATTGAACAATTAAATGAGTTCTCATATGGTTACACAGATAAGGTGTCAAAACTTGCAGTCTTTCTTAGATATGTTTCATACGGTATTTTCATGAAAATAAAGAAATAGTAACACTTTAGATAAAAACTGGTTCACTGTGGGACAGTTCACCTACCTACTTACTTATTCAGAATTGGTATTTCTTATTAATGATTACAAAAGGGTATATAAAGTTTTATTTAGCTTATTGTATATTCACTTAAAGAAGCTAATGTGTCAGCGAAATATATCTGATTGAATAAAGTTTGTGAAGATCGAATTGTTTTGTGTATGGTTTGTACAGCAATGACATTTATTCAATTCTCGATTATACGGGGTGTAATCTGACCTCTTGCACTCCCGTGAAGAAGGGAGGGGGTATAAGGCATGTTAGAATGAATGGCAGGTGTAAAAAATTAAAAAATAAATAATATTTTGAGTGTTTTAAAATTTTGTGAAATGTGGGTAGACATTTTGGAAACATCTGTCCGCCATCCTTCCAGACCAGAAAAGTCAATTGCCGGTGAAGGAAAGACAATAAATGTCGAACCGAATTAAGATTGCGTTTACAGAGGTCTAGAGAGAGACCCACATTTCATAAAATTTTAGAATACACAAACTTTTTTTTCGCATTTTTTACTCCTGCCATTTGTTCTAACATGACTTTATATACCTACCCCTCCTTCACGGGAATGCAAGAGGTTAGATTACACCCTGTATCTTCCATTCTAAATTTCAGATCTCTACTTTGAATCATTGCTAACTACAGACAATCTTCTATAGATTTGGGGCCGAAAATTGAGACAATTTTTGTTCTTTTATATGCTATAGAAATAAATCTACTTACTTAAAACCGAATTCGTTGGTAACAGAAAAAATTAAATATTAAAATTACCTGCTTCAGAATAATTCTTTCTTGATACTAATCATTCATCCAACTGGAAATCGATACAGTCGGTAAGATAACGTAGTCGGTAGATAGTTAGTTCATGTATTTGTCACCTGCCGCCTTTCATATCCTCTATAGAAACGACAGATCGAAAGATAACGCCGCTTGCTATACACTGGTCGAATCAGAACTACGCAGGTAGAATTGTACATCATTAATTTCGGTTGTAGACAATACCGAAATCTGTTAAGTGAAAACTACAAAAGACGATATGAGATTGCTAATTATATTCATTACAGCTACATGGATTTCGTTGGTACTGTCTGGTTTTCAAGATGCCTCCTCTACTTGTTTGTAAAAAAATCCTATATCCGGGTTATTAAAAAACAATTTTTCCTACGGCACACGTGCGGGAAAAACTCAATTGAACAAACTTTCACTTTTTGCACTGTAAACCAGCGTATTTCGCTCTAGTGTGAAATGAATAATTACGTAAAATAGATCCTTTACAGAAAACACTATAGTGCGAAATGAAATATGAAATAAAGCACATTTTAATTATAAAATTAGGTTTTTATGTAAAAGTATAAAGTATAAAGGGAGTAACACAAAATTCATTTCATTTGTTAATGTTCTATGAGTAAATCTTTTATCACTTATGTCTATAAAGCCAGCAGAGCAAAGTGAGCAGAATTTATTTTTCATTATCGGATAATTCATTATGAGATTTATGTGCTCTTTTCTGAAATTTTGTGCTCCTTTGTTTTTAAATTTGTCATGTTTTGCTAGCTCAACAAAAAATTAGAAGACCAAGATGAAGTCTCCACATTTTTTTCAATAGGGAAATTATCAGCTAATTAGGAGCTATTTAAACGCCCTATTCCGTTTCGCGCTCCATTTTCTGAAAAAATATGAAATGTTCTGCCAGCTTAACAAAAAGTCAGCAGAGCAATTCTAATCGTGGAATTATCAGTTAATTTGGAGCTATACCCAGGTAGCACATCATATCGGCTGAATCTTGGTTCCATATTGGGCCAATATAGATATATTGTAAATGAAAAAACAATATTGTATTAATAATAATGGTGGAATATTGGTTGAACTAGTTTTGAATGTAGATTACCACACGAAATATTGGGTCAATATTGGTTGAATAATTTCTACCAATATCGATAATACAATATTGGTTATATATTGTTTTCCACATCTAGAATATATATTGCAATCCAAATATTCCAGTCATATCGATTATAGGGGAAAAAAACTATATCGTATTTCCAAGTTTGTTAGAATATTGGTTGAATATCATTTCCACTTTATTTGATAAATTGTAATAACTCATATTGAGTCAATATTGGTCGAATGATATTTACCAATATTGATAAAACAATATTGTCTTCACATCGTTTTTAACATCTAGAATAAATATCGCAATCCCAATATTCCCCTAATATCGATTCTAGGCATAAATACTATATTGTATCTCCAAGTGTGATTGCACATTGGTTGAATATCATTTGGCCAATATTCATCAAATCTTATTAATTAATATTGGGTCGATATTGGTTCAATAATATTTATCGATATCGTTAAAACAATATTGTCTTCATATTGTTTCCCACATCTAGATTGAGATGAAATTTGAATATTGGCCGAATATTCAATGAAACATATTGAAATTATATCATGATCAAACCTGGATGAAAATCCGCTAGGTGGCTCTACATATAGAACGTCTTCTAAAACCTACGAAAGTATATTAAATACTTGCCGTAACTTGTTTTCAAGACAGCTCACCCAGTGGTTATGGCGATCAAAAGGCAGACTGTGGTGTCACCTTCATCAACTAAAAGACCTTTAGTAATTTGCCAAGGTATATTGACATCCACCAATATATCCAAATGAGATTGTACCAATATCGATAAATATTGTACTAATATCGATAAATATTTTGAGGCCATTATTGCTTCAAGAATATTTCATCAAAACTATCTCTAAAATATTCAAACAATATTCGACCAATATCGCAAAATGTTCACATTTCACTTCTCGAAAATATAACTTTTGAATATTGTGCCAATATTGTCAGAATATTGTATTAGCGATATTGTAACAATATCGCCGAAAATTTTGAGGCCAATATTACTTCAAGAATATTTCGCCAATATTATTCAAGTAATATTGGACCAATATCGCCGAATGTTCACATTTTTTTTCTCGCCAATATTGCATTTCAAATATTTCGCCAATATGTTCACAATATTATACCAATATTTTACCAAGATTTTACTTGGGTACTGTATTCCGAAATTTCGATGTTCTACTTGCTTAACAATAAGTTGGAAGAGCAATATGGCAAATCCATACTTTTCAGTAGAGGATTACTCAGCTATAGACGAGGAAAGTGATGACGTCACAAATGTCATTCTTGTCAAAAACTGATTCCAAACAAACCTCTGTCGAATTTAAATCAGCTCTCCGATATTGTTTCTGTTAATTTTTTATTTTGCTTGAGAAAACGAAATCCAAACAGCTAAACACAAACTAAAAAGCAAAGCAGCAAATAATCAACAGAGAATGTCACCTTAAATTCTTTGCTTGGAATCAGTTTTTGACAAGAATGACATTTGTGACGACACACTTTCCTCATCTAGTAAGGAGCTATTTAAGGGTCCATTCAGAATTTTTTATGCATTCTACAAAAATGTTTTTCTCGTTTTTATTTTCAAAAATGTATAGCGAAACATTGGAATAGACCACTTAAATAGCTCCTAATTACCTGATGAATCCACTATTGGAAAAATATAGATTTGCCAAATTGCTCTGCCAACTCATTGTTAAGTTAGCAGAATTTCGGAATCCAGCACTTAAATATCTTCTAATTAAATGATAATTCCTCGATTAGAAAAAAGGTAGATAAGTATGTTAGTTTGCTCTGCTGACTTTTTGTTAAACTAGCAGAACCTATGCTATTTCGGAAAATGGAGGGGAAAATTTCGGAATAGGGCCTTTGAATAACTCCTAATTTCCCTATTAAAAAAATCTGGATACGCCATCTTGACAAATTTAAAAAAAGGAGCACAAAATTTCGGAACAGAGCACTTATATAGCTCCTTATTAGCTCATAAATATCCGATAATGAAAAATAAATTCTTCTCACCTAGCTGTGCTGGCTTTATAGAAATATATCAACTTGTTTTTCAGATGCAAAACTCGTTATGAAACTGGATATTTCATACACTTGTGACAAGATGATGTACCACTCGCCTAGGCTCGTAGTTTAACATCTTGTCGCACTCGTCTGAAACATCCTATTTTCCTCACTAGTTGTACAAAATACGATTGTGTGCGGAATTTTTATACCGCACTAGTGCGGGAAAATAAAAACTCAATTCTGTGCGGGTATATTTAACGCAAACGAGGTAATAACTTCCACAATCCCCAAAATGACCTCCGACATTTTAAAACGGTGAAATTTATCTCATTTAACGTAGTTTCTAAACTACTTATCTTCACTTGTAAATATTTTTGCGGTTCAGAAAAACCCCAATTTATTAAAAGTTAATTGGTCGGTATTGCAATTTATCTACTCTTTCTCAAGGTACTCTCAATGATGACGGAACTAGAAAATAAAAGTCTGTTTTGGATTAGGTTGTCAAGATTGCACTCATATCTTCATTGAAATGTGTCTCTTTTCGACAAAATTTTTTTACTCATATTTGTTTTGGGTCTTGTATAAAAAAGAAGATAATCGACGTTTCGGACATTTTCATATTACAGAGATACAGCCACTATAACATGTCCTAATTTTTGTGAATCATAATACAGGGTGTTTATTAAGTATTTGTACAAACTTCAGAGGGGAAATCTTTGACTAATTACAAGATAAAAAGCTCATATGAACATGTATCCGCAAATGTTTCATTTCGGAGATACAAGGTTTTCGGTATTTCATTTCAAAAACTTTCTATTACATCATTAGAAAGAAATGGTTATGCTCAATAGTACAGACAAGAAACAAATTTATGAACTTATTTAACTTATGGACCTACAGAGTATTGTTTATTCCCAATTTTTCCTATTTTTTTACGGCTTTTATAACGCTGACGAAATGATATATCAGTTTTTTTGTTATTTGAAGAATAATAATTGGAATTTTCGGTATTTCATTTTAAAAAATTACTTTCTATTACATCATTAGAAAGAAATGGTTATGCTGAATAGTACAGGCAAGAAAAAATTGTACGTTCTTATTTAAGTTATGGACCTACAGAGTAGGGTAACCTGGTTAACAGTGGATCAGTGGTACACACTGAATCAGGTGGCTATTATTTGAACTATCTAATGAAAATGTGCAGGGGTTGGCAACATTGTTGAGTTTTAGTGTGTCATTGATTGAGCTTAGTGTTTGAGAAGCTGCCGTGAGAATTGCACGTGTTTCGGTAAAATTTATATTTTGGCGGTTTTCTTTCTGTATTCCACGTAAGTACAATTTTTTTCATAATGTTGTAAATAAAATATTTTCAGAAACAATACTTGGGTAGTAGTTTCAAATACATATAATGTATGTGTCTGCGTGTAAAAATCTACTTTCTTTTACCTATTTTTGTCAAAATTATTGTTTGAAAATAGGTTAACAGCTAGGTCCACAGTGGATCACTTACATGTGGTACTCAGTCGATCATGATCCACTGTAGACCTGTTGCTTGAATTTTTCACTATACTGCATTTTCTGCCTTTCTTCGCGATAATCAATAAGCCCTTAGAACCTTTAACGATTCATATGAAGAACATAGGACGATTATGGAACTTGGCATTACAAACTGATGAATTTAAGAATTCAAATCTGGTATCTAGTGCATTTATGATATTTTTTTTATTATAGTATGCCACGCAAGAAAACCGAGAGATAAGTTGGAAAACACACACCCGCCGATATGGAACAAGCTTTACAACTAATTCAAGGCGGTTCCAGCATTCGTCATGTTTCAAAACAATGCAAGATTGCTTTCACAACACTACAACGTTACGTGTGCAAACAAAGAAATGCTGAGCCAAACATGAAAATATGGTTAGTTCCCAACTATGCAGTTCATAAGGTATTTTCTGACAATCAAGAAAATATTTTGAAAGAATATTGTTATTCTTTCATCAAAAGACTGTCGTCAGGTGGCGTACCAAATGGCAAAACTCAATAATATTAAAATGCCACATACTTGGAAGGCTAATGAGTTAGCAGGGGTTGACTGGTTCAGAGGATTTAGAGAACGTCATTCCGATTTAAGTCTTAGAAAACCAGAAGCTTGCAGTCTAGCCAGGGCAATATCTTTTAACGAAGAGACTGTTAAAACGTTTTTTAGTAATTTGGAAAAAGCAATCCTGAGAAATTCTGCTTTTGCAAATGGTACCAGGATATTCAATTTAGACGAAACTGGGACCACCACAGTTCAGAAACCACAGATTGGACCAAAAAGACACAAAAACTTGTGTAAGGTCACCAGTGCCGAAAAAGGGACATTACGTACAACCTGCTGTATAATTAGTGCTAGTGGTTCTGCACTTCCGCCAGCCATTATATTTCCTCGTAAAAATGTCAATACCAGAATGGTTGCTGGTACTCCTCCTGGCTCTTTAATTTTAGCAACACAGACGGGATTGATGAACAAAGAATTGTTTGTCCACGTGATGAAACATTTTATTCAATGTAGTCATAGTACGCCAGACAACCCAGCAATATTAATCATGGATAATCACGAGTCCCACCTAAGTATTGAAGCACTGGATTTAGCAAAAAGCTCTGGTGTAATTATCCTCACGCTTTACCCCCACACATCTGCAAGGATGCAGCCGCTCGACGTTGGCATTTTTGGTCCTTTTAAGACGTACTACCACAACGCTATGGATTCTTGGCTAATGCGTCATCCAGGTTGTCCTGTAGTAACAATATACGACAATGGAGAATTAATTGGAATTGCATTCACCAAGTCAATGACCATACAAAATATAACTGCAGCATTTAGGAAAACTGGTATATTTCCATTTGATAAGGATATTTTCTCGAGTGATGATTTTTTACCAAGCACAGTGACGAATCGCCCAAACCCAGCCCAGTTAATTTCAAACCAATCCTCCACGACATTCGAAAATACATTTCAAAATCTGTTTGTCCAGATGAGTCCGTCGTTGAGCCTAGACAAAGTCCAATTAGTTCCGAAATTGAGTGCCCAATCACTATCCAAAATAAACATCAAACACTTCCAAAAGAAAATGCGGTCGCTGGACCATCCAACGAGAATAATGAATTCATAACTCCTGAACAATTTAGACCGCCTCTGAAAGCTGGACCTCGAAAGATGGGCAGAAGTATGATCGCGACAGATACTCCAGAGAAAAATCAAATAGCTTCAGCTCGGGAAGAAAAAACTAGAAAGAAAGAAGCCACAAGAAAAAAAACAACAAAGTGTAAAGTTTTACAGAGTGATTCAGAAGAAGACTGTGAAGAAGTGGTATACCAAGATACTGATGACGATGAAGACTGGTTTGAAGATGAAAATATAGACAATGAAATTATATTGACTGAAAAAGCCTGCAAAATCCCTTACTGCGAAAAGTGGAAATGGACGATCATATTGTTGTTGTATTTCCTACAAAGAAACAGAGAGTTTTCTACGTGGCAAAAGTTTTAGAAATCATCAGTCATGGTATGGAATATAACGTTAGCTTTTTCATATTAAAACTGAAATCTCAGCAACAATTTTGTATGCCTGATGTGCCTGATATCTCTCTTGTTCAAGAGCAGGATGTGAAGTTTATCCTTCCAAAGCCGTTGATTTGTGGATCAACAAAGAGGCAGGCTTATTACAAATTTCCAACTAACTTTTCGCTCTTAAATATGCGTTAAATAATAAATTTTGATATTTTTATTTATTTAGAACAGTGGTTTGTTTTATTATTTGTTACTTTGAAGTCACGAAGTGTTTTTAGTTTTTAGTCAAAGAAGATTAGTGATATTTTTTAAGTTCTGTTGTATATTTTTACACAGTAAATATGTTTAATATAACGTTAAAGCATCCGTCTCTTTTGTTATTACATTTTCAAATGAAAATTAAAATCTGCAGTATTATGATCCACTGATAACCACTGTGTACCATCATGGTGCACAATGGATCATTCTGTAGTTCTCATATAACAAAAGATTTGTAAATTTTTGGTTCAAATGTTATCCTAATGGATATCAAAAATTGGTACTAAAATAAATAAAGTAGTTTGGGTTTAATTTTGGTCACAATACGCATTATATTTTCGGAGATAAATGCTTTGAAAAATTTCCCGATCCACTGTTAACCAGGTTACCCTACTGTTTTCCCCAATTTTTACAATCTTTTTTTTGACGGCTTTTTATAACGCTGACGAATGAAAATAAAATATCACAGTAGTAGCAACTGTTATGAAGTGACATATAGTTTCTCAGCCAACTTTATTTTTGGCTTTCATTTTGCTTTTACGGCCAACTCAGTAGATTTCAGTAATAATTTTTTTCTGATCTAGTGTCTGGTTGGATACCAACCTGTGATATGTCATTAGGAAGGGAATTGAATGTGGAATGACGCGAAAAGAAAAAAAAATGGTTGCCATCCAAAATAAGAAAGTTGATGTTACTTCCGGTCAGATCGGAAGTTAACTTCTACATGTCAATATGCTCTAATGTTATTATATCGATGCTCCAAATTTCACAAGCCTACCTCATACAGTAACTGAGATATTCCGTAGGCAATCCTTCCGTAACCACCCTATCGAAGTAAATAAATCAAAGTATAGAGTAATTGCTACTAGTACTTACTTAAGTGTTACTTCAAGAATTATGTGGATTAAATGCTTTAATTTTTTGAAGTGAAAACCACAACATTGGGCATTTACTTGAAGTACAAGCACACACTCTATATAATCATACCGCCCATGGTAAAAAATTAGCAAAATTCATATTCTGCTATACTTAAAAATGTTACGATATGAATTTCTAGTTCCTCCTTGTATGATCGAGACAAACATCTGAGTAACGGCCATAAAAGCAGCGATAAACACCAACGTTATATACCGTAAAACCACCAATAAATAAAATAATTATCCTATCGGAGTAAATTCAAGTGTTTCCCGAATAAAGTGCGGACGCATAGTAGGCTGTTACATCGACCGAGCGGTCGCCTTCAAAGGATTCTTGCGCAGGATAAGAACATTGTCAAGCAAGAAATTCAATTAATGAATAATTACCTGCAGTAGGCCGTTGCAATTAGTTGGGTATCCGCAAAAAGCGCCATACACGCGAAGCATTGCTACATACAGCTACTAATGCCTATCACACTGTTTGCTTCCCTTTATCTGAAATGCTGCCAATTGCTCGGATAGTTGGGATTTCGCAACTGTAAGTGCTATGGGAAACGCAAAGGTGGACATCTATCTTTTCACTCATAGAAATGAGCAGATTGAACTTTCTTGCATTGCTAACTTCATAGTCCAAGGATGGTATGAAAATGCAGAGGTGGAGAACGGGTGCAAAGATAGTAGACCATCAGATAACGACAGATTTTGCTGACTCATTTTCTCTTTTCTGAAAAATGAAAAATGAAAATTTAGCTATCGGACGTGTGCTAGGCATATAGAAAATTCGTTTCCATTTTGCAGAAAAAAATTTTTTTGTTCTTATTTTCTCGCTTATGGAATTTTAACACATGAACAGGTATAACAATTTAATCGTGAAAAACCAAAGCCATAAGGTTTGGACGTACTTAAAGGGTCGAAATAGGGGCGCGATCTTGTAAAAAAACAGTTGGTTGCTTATGGTAATCGACAGAATGAAATTTAATATTGTTAGGAACCCGAAAAAAAATTCCCATAAGCCAGTCAGCTGTTGAATTTTTTTTCGTTTTCCTCCAAACTTTCTCGTGAACGAAATAAGAATTAGTTAATGTGAAAGTCTGTTATAAAGAAAGCCATAAGTCTAGTTCGTGCTTATCATTCTATATGAAACTGGAAAACTTGCAGGAAATCACAGGAATTTTTGTTCGTTTTCTCGTTTATCGGAATTGGCATGTAGGAAGAAAAACTGATTTCGAAACCAGAAAAAAAAGCCATAATCGGAAACATGATTACAACGTTTTATTCAGTGAGGTTCTAAAGTAATGGATACAATAATTTTCTACGTTATTATATTTTAAGAAAAACCTTGAGTCACGTCGAGTTATGTTTTCGAAAAGAAACTCTGTGACATCCAAAATCGTCCCTCCTTCACCCTCCTCAAAGTGACAGCCACTTACCCTTATGGGTAATGGGGTCAGTTGCAAACCCTTGATAAGATTCACCAATCCATTGAAGAACAGAATTTTTCAAGGTCCAAAATATTTTCAGAAATTCCAAGAAACCTATATTATGGGTGGTTTTTAGAATCTAGAAGATGAGCCCATCTTCTGGTGTCAAAAACTGGTGAAAAATTGATAATTTCTATTTATGTTGACAACTGCGTTACAAGCGTTGATGATATGTCAGAATTACAAAAATTCATCACTGAATCGAAATTGATAATGTCCAAAGGACAATTTGATCTCAGAGTTTGGATTCAATCTATTAGTGAGGCTAATTCTGATGTAACTTGTAACGGAAATATAACACCACTATTAGGTTTGGTTTGGAATTTTCGAGAGGAGTATCTTTCATGTGATATTGATACATTGATAAAGCGTCAACCAAGAGGGATTTATTATCAGTTGCTGAAAGAGTATTCGACCCAGTTGGCGTCACTTGTCCTATTACACTTACTCCAAAATTGTTGCTTCGAGAAACTTGGAAACTTAAGCTAGGGTGGGTTAATGTGAGTTCAAAAAATGGTTGAAACTAATATGATGGTTGAATTTCTGCAAAATTCCGAGGTTGTTCTCTGCATTTCCCCTGAAAGATACTTTGATTACATCTCTACACGTCTTCTGTGATGCCAGTAAACTTGCGTTTTCTGCTTGTATTTTTATTCGGGCGCAGAAGGGGAAGAATGTGTCAGTTCAATTGATTGAGGCAAAGTCGACAATTTCACCTATTAAAATTATAACATTAGCAATGTTAGAACTATTAGCAGCGGGTATTGGAGCTAGGTTATGTAAATCAGTGAACAAAGTTGATATTTTGAAGAAAATAGAAACCCATTTTTGAACAGACTCTATGTTTGTTCTGGGGTGGATAAAAACAAAAGAGAATTGGTCCACTTTCGTAGGAAATAGAGTAATGGAAATCTGTTCAATTAGCGATCCAGAAAATTGGCATTACGTTCCAGGAAGTTTGAATCCAGCTGATCTCCCTTCCAGAAGATGCAGTACAAGAAAGTTGATGGAAATTAAATGGTGGCAATGACCAGAATGGTTGAAGAGTGATCCTGACTTCTGGCCACACTCTGAATTAAATTTTTCTTGTCCTGAAACATACGCAGAAAAAAGGAAAGTTGTTTCTATGGCAGCTTCCAAACTAGATAGGGTGAGCCTAATTTTCAGTAAATTTTCCAGTTATACCAAAATGATGAGAACGATTGCATGAATTGAGAGATTTTGTTTCAATTCGATAAATAAAGAAAACAAACTAAAAGGACAATTGAGATATGAAGAATTAGAAGAAAGCGAAATTTGTATTCTGAAAATAATACAAGCTGAAAGTCTCGCAAAATTTGATATAGATTCAATCCACAATTCACAAGTTTTTTAGATAACAAGGGTATCTTGAGAGTGAAAACTAAATTAATTTTGAGAGAAAATACCAAAGATTTCAAATTTACGGAGATAGTGGAAATTGCTTTAGCCAAAACATAAGCTTCCTTTAAAACAGAAGATTTTTAGAAGAAGCTGGTCAGATTGGTCGGTTATGCATGGAACATGCAAATATTAAAATATCTGAATGTTGGTACCCTAACTTACTAGATAAAAAAATCTTCAAAGTAGATTTCGTTTTGTTCGACTGACGAATCCTGAATTTGTAAAGTGGTCCTTTGTGGATATTCTCTTCTACCCATCCCACCATTCACTCCTGACTTTTGATAGACAGTTACGACAATTTGTCATTTGAATACTTTGTACCACGCCGACATCTTTTTTCTACAAGATAAATCCCTTACGAAATGTGAGTTTTCCAACTTTTCTTTTCATCAGTTTCATACTGGTGACTGTATAGAACAGTAGTTATTCACTAAAAAACATATATAGGGTTGTTGTACCCGGGGGAATTTAATCCAGGGAATTGTCACGGTTCCTGTCTGGTTGGGTATCTCCCAAGCTTTGGTTGAGCCCCACGTCTTCCTGTTGTGGATATTTATGGTATTATGGCTCCGTATAGCTCAGTTGCACGAAGTGTAGACAGACTTCCTGGTTTCGCCTGATGAATTTCTGATTGCTGTCCGATATGGTGAAGCCTTTTTCATGGAAAGTCTTCGTAGACTCCCTTTCCTCATCACTCCATTCATGTTCCTGGTTGGACTAGGATCGAGTACAAAATCTTCTCGGTGGTGTTACCAGAAGAACAGGTTTCACTTACAATTTTTCATATAGGATGAACCATTTCAATTTTAATTATTAATTCCTATTCAATACTGATATTCTCCGGTTGGAGTTTATATCTTTCAACGACGATCTGTAAACCACCACACTATGCGCTGGGAAAATTGATTCACTAGTATAATCTTACATGTAATGAAATAAACCTCATATGCAACAAATATCGAATATTGAATATTATTAGAATCACGGTCCCATTTTTGGAAAATGTTACTCTAACCAGTAATTCGTATTAAATGTTTGTGTGTTTATTTATGTTTCATTTATTTATTGATCAACACTCTTCAACTTGACAACATCGTATGGTAAAGTCTCATAAAAAGTGTTGTGTTTGGCTCGCCCAGAAATAAGGCCTCTTCTCTCAATCATTACTAATAATAATCTTTATTTGAAATAGGAATCCTAATATACAAAAAATTATAATAATATAACTATTACATAATTAATTGTTTGATTAAATGAATAATATCATCTACTATTGCTAATTACAATAGTTTGTGTATCAATAGTACATTTGCATGACGAAAGTTAGTTTACATTGATGAAGCCCAGAAGATTGCTTTTGAATGAACTCAGTGTTGCACTATCCTTAATATCATTGGGTAAATTGTTATATTGAAGTAATCCTTTGTGAAACAAAGAATTCATGTTTTCTTTTTTGTAATTGGTTCTATTTACATGAAAGTTTGAACTTCCCCTGGTCTGGTAATTGTGAACTTGATTATTAAATGTGATAAACTGATTAAAATAATGAGGTAACTGTCCTTTTAACATTTTATAAATGAAAATCATTGAAAGATAATATAATCGAGTTCTCAGCGGAATCCAGTTCAGTACAACTAACATCGTATCAATGGGAGTGGATTTCTTACATTTGAGGATGATTCGCATTGCTCTATTCTGCAATTTTTGTAATGCCGCAATACTGTTAGAATCTAGTAATGACAGTAAACTTGAGCAATATTCGAAGTGTGGCTGGATTATAGTTTTATAGACCGTTATAGATGAAGAGAATGATAATTGTTGGCGTATTCGTGAAAGAAAGAATATTTTTTTACTTATTTTGCTATGACCATAATTGAAATGACTTTTGAAAGTGATAAAATTATCCACTTTGAAGCCAAGGTATTACTGGCATACAGTTTGTTGCATTGTATTTTTGTGCCAGAATCTTCAATTTTCAATGAGCACAGTTTTTGTTTTCAAGGAACATTTTTCAAAAAAAAATATATGTAGTGCATACTGAAAATTATTAAAACATTGTAGGTTTCATTTGGTATATTTTAAATTATGACTCTAATTCAGTGTATTAACTTCTAGATCCATGCCATTGATAATAAATAAAAGAACTTGTTTTGTTTTATTTGTTCAGTGCAAATATTCCATATTGTTATTACATCATAACTTATACATGGCTATAATTTCTCACCCACTATATACTTCCGGACTACTATCACTTGTTTGTTCAATGATCAAAGATTCCCATCAAAGCATATGCTTTTCTAAAGAGTAACAAAATTGTTAGGCTGTGTCCTGTAAATTACTAATGTTGATAATGCTATACTTACCTAGACATTATTATGAGTTCTTGTTTCATTGATATTAGTTCTTACTGATTCCAGAGTCTTTTGATTACGTTCAGCGATGGAAATATTCCGCTTTCATTTGTCAGAAGTGCCTATAAATTAATAATATAGTAAATGGTTATGGACATTCAGCTGTCCAAGTGAACAGAGCACCAATACGTACTTCTTCCATCCACTATCGTGTTGCTCGGTGAGAATAAAGGTGTGTTCCGATAATTATAGTTGTTCGTGCTTATCTCACTCTATCATTACGTGAATAAGAGATATGTCACTGAATTTTCCGACCACTGGGAGCAAGACTCTTATTTTGTATATTTCGTAAAAATTACTCAATGAAAACCATCTCAGATTGGTGATTTTTTTTAGCCATCGAGACGTCTTCGAGTTTGAGGATTTGACCCTATTTAGTTATTTCAGTTACATTATTTCATCAACTTTTGATTTACTCTCTGAGAAATAAATTCCAAGCAACCTTTAAAAAAAAAAATCCCATATCTTGCCATCTCATCCCACTTCTGACCTCATCATACCTGTGTAGTAATTTTTTTCAATTTGTCGCCATGACAGTGGTCACGTGACATGTATCAAAATCGATTTTTAGCTTGTCGGACATGCACAATCGATCATACTAGAAACTTTTTCCAATACTCTAATAATTACTTTTTTTTTCTAAATGTTACGTACTTCATGGCGGACACTGTATATTATAATATTAACAAATTTTAGGCGCTCCCCTTATTTATGGATGATTTATATAACAAACTAATATCTCAAAAACTTGCACCATCGTTTTGATTTTTGCTTGTGGGAAACTCGACCATTTTGATATTCCCTATAATGCGGTCATTTTTCAAATGGCGTCTTCTTATAAAATACTTTTGTTTCGAATGCAAGAGTTGTAAGATAATAAAGCTTCTATGTGCAATTTGTTTGAAGTTTTTTAAAAAATGTGGACATTTATTTATTATACAGTAAAGTGCACTAGGGACACACTCTGTGATTGGTAGACTTCAGAATCAATATTCCCCTTCCACTATCATTGATGTTACGAACAATTTTGGATGAATGGTCTTTGTATTAAAACAATTTCAGATGAGTATTCTGTCTACTGACTGGGAGATGGTGACAGATTTCAGGTGACGATTTTCTCGTTTACGCCTTTGAGACCAGTGAAAGATATGAAAGTTCTTTCCGAAATGATGCAAAATTTGAGCGGTCACCGCGTGGCCTTCATATAAAAAATTAAATTCCGGCACTTAACCTCACTTCGACATCCGCAAACCTTATGCCACTTTATTTTTATGGGACATTCATGATGGAAACTTCCATTATTTCAATTGGAGGAAACGAGAAAATCGTCTAAAATTAAAAAAAATCACAAGTTTACGCCATCATTGGCACCCTTTGGCCACGTACAACCCTTATGCCTATAATTTTTTCGCTGCTATTGTCTATCTAAACATGCCCTTGGTCTATATGGCAGCGGCGATAAAATCGTCCCAAAACACATAGAATTTTTAAAGAAAATCGAATTTTCTATATAAAAGCCACGCGGCGAACGCTCAAATTTTTCATCATTCTATTCAGAATTTTCAAATCTTTCACTGATCTCAGAGGCATAAACGAGAAAATCGTCACCTGAAATGTGTCACCATCTCCCAGTCTATAAGGTTGATCAAGTCAGGTTGGTTGTCTTGAAAAAACTACTTTAGGCACTAGGCCGTCAATTCTTGGTGGTGCAAATGACTGTAATGATAATAATAATAATTTTTCATCTGAAGATGTGCTTTTCCGACAAAATATTCTTGTGCGGCATTCCTCAGGTTGGTAGATTATGAAATAATAATCTCCTAGAACCTACTCCCGTACAAAAATAATGGGACCGGAAGCCAGAAAAAATTTTCAATTTCCGAAAATAAAAAAAAATCCTGGATTCCGGTCCCATTATTTTTGTACGGCAGTAGGTTCTAGGAGATTATTATCTCATAATCTACCAACGTGCGGAATGCCGTACAAGAATATTTTCTCATCTTCAGATGAAAAATTATTATTATTATTATTACTGTCATTTGCACCTCCAAGAATTGACGGCATAGTGCCTAAAGTTATTTATTTGTTCATATAGCAGCATCGTTCTGAATTTGTTTCATCCTGGGTCAAATGACCTCCCCAAATTGTTACATGGGCTTGTAGTCTATTACAGAGCGCGTCCCCAGTGTATTTCACTATCGTCTCGGTCATTTAGTAGACGAATTGCGCATGCGGAACTGTAGGACCAAAAGTAGAATAGGCTTCTTCATAAAATTTTTGAACCTAACCTAAAATCTGTTTTTACCATGTCAAAGTAGGAATGAGTCTAAAGATCATTCTTATGTCCAACTGTCACAGAAGGTTATTTTGAAATGATTTTTTTATTGTATTTATAAGAGAATTGGAAATATCGCTGAAATCCAAGAAAAAAATACTTTGAATTAGTTTTGTTTAATAGGAAAAATGTTTTATAGTTGGTTAGTTCACCACTTCATCAGAATAAGGAAATGTTTAGAGAACATATAACTGACATGCAAGTTTACTTACAAAAATGTAGTTATTTGTATGGCAGGAAGAGATATGAAAATGGATTAGATAATTTTCACCTACATATTGTTAGAAAAAATATTCTCTAGAAATTTTTTGTAATTATATGGTCCTGTGCTGGAGCGCACAGTCATATACAGTTTTTTAACGTAGTTGAATAGTTTAACCCTTTATAGGGCAAATTGAGACAAAGCGAAAAAAATGCACTTTTATTTTAAATCGCACTGAAGAACTCGATGTAAGAAGTTGTTATAATGATAAAACAATATGACATCGCTTCAGAATATTTTTTTCTTGGTGGACGATATTTGGACCAGTGTCCAATCAACACATTGCATTTGGACACTGGAAATATCAAACACAAAAAAATCAAAATTGTAGAAACATTTCAATGAGTATTTTTTATTATAATGGAAAACAAGAAATATTTTAAACTACTTCTAGCCATCGTTCTCAAAGTCACAAGCGGTAATATCACCACAAATTCAAGTTGTCAGAACAAATGAGAATATCATCCCAGCGGCAAAATTAATTGTTTTGCTAATTATTCCGGTATGAAAAGCATTATTTATGTTACATAACTGCAGTAATGCTATCCAGAATAACTAAACAATACGTTGGAGAAACACCACAAGCATAATCGTGACCTCCAACGCCGCGTGCAACTAAATGAACATTGGTCGAAATGTTAGCCGCAAACCTTACCATTTGCGCAGAAGCTATAATCTGGTCGAAATAAAGACCGCCGCCTATAAATGGATGTAATATAGTGTGTTCTGGCTGAAAACAAAACCAGCATCTTTTGAAATATCAAATATTAATGTAAGAAAGTACGAATGCTCGGTACGTAAACTATGGAGAGGAGAGGTACCCCTACTACCCTCCATACATTGTTATGTATTTAATCAATTATTTTGTTTGCAATTCATATGTAGTAGCTCCAAAATAACGCGTACTGAAATCAAATGTCAGTTGCTCCAAAATAACGCCGTACTGTTTACAATATGGAAGGTAGTAGGGGTACCTCTACTCTCCATAGTTTACGTACCGAGCATGCGCACTTTCTTACATTCAGGGTCCCATCAGACACGGCTGCGATGTTCGGTCCTTTATTATTACACGGTATACTTACCACGGATCTTTCTGTCACTCATCTCCACACGCGTTGCAATTTAAATCTTTTTGTAATTTCGTTTCAATATGGCGACTTTTTGTTTACAATTTGAATGTCAAAATGACGGTCATATTTGCACAAGTGCGAATATGAGAGTTCATATTCACACTAGTGTGAATATGGAAATCAGTTTTGATGTTCATTTGGAAGTATGAATGGGATGCTCATAATTTCAGTAAATTCAGTCATAAAGAGTCCACAATGTTGAAGGCCTGACGTTTTTCGACTTCTCAAGAAAGTATGCCAACATTACTTTCTCATTTATGATTGATAATTTATTTTGATCATTCCATTCTTGAAATCGTTGGTAGGTTGATTGGTAAATTGCTTTTGATTTCACTGGTAATAAACTTGAAATTGCCTCCTCCGCGGCAGCTTCAATATTACTTAGCACATTATTTTCTGTATCAGAATCACTCATTTTCGTTTGAATTTAATCAGACAGTCCGTCAGGTAATTCAATATGTTTGTATCTATCCATGACAACTGTCAACTGACGGCTATATATCCGGCAGTGTCTCCGCTACCGACTTCCCGGCAACCGAATCGCAACCATCATTCTAGACTCGTGCTATGTAAAGTACTAAGCAATATTAAAATAGTTATTGACCGATGCCCGTATTCAGTGTAATCCATGATTGTATATGAATAAATATTCCAACGAAATTACAAAAAGCCATGTATATAACACATTGCAAAATAGCGGGTTTTTTGCACACGACGTGTTGGACCACTCGCTACGCTCGTGTTCCAATGTTCACGTCTGATGCAAAAAACACGCTCATTTTGCAACTTGTTATATAAATAGCTATTAAAATTCGCAAACCTCTATTAGGACCAAATATTTCGCAGACAACCCTATATTAACGTGTCCACAATAAAACAGCGCCTATGTTGAAATAATTTTTTTTTATTATCACATCAAGTTAAAGTAACTGGTATCGACATACCTGTTTATACCTGGCAACCCAGTAGTTCGTCCAGATAAATAATAGACAACCCTATGTCTGCACATTCTACATGTTTCGTACTCTAAGTCCAGTATAAAATTTTCTTATTATCTTGATGTTGCAAAATTTTATAAAAAATCGTTTTTCAAAAAATAGTTAAAAATATTCTGTCCAGGCTTTTTCTAGACAGCCCATTTTTAATATATTTTCTAATATAGGAAATTTATTATAAAATAAGTTTGATTCTATTATCAGCTCGGTGAAGGTCGATTTAGGTTCGGATCTTAGACGATTAGTAATATTTTATTTGATGTTACAAGGTACTCCTGTCAGATGAATAATAAAGAAATTGTCATTCAGACTTCACGTTTCTCGAGTTGTTGATGTTGCCAAGGTAACTCGTGGGATAGCTCGAACGGAGAGCGCCGGTTCACCGATATCTGAAGCCAAGCAACGCTATGCGAGGCCATTGTTTGGATGGTTGACCTACGGACCTCCTTTCGATATTCTCCTCGGATCGTGCTAGGAATCGCACGTTAAAAGGTAAGACCTCGTTAATCCTTGGATTCGACTTTTGAGGGCTGCCGTTCGTAAGGGGACGATAGCTGGTTAACGGAAAAAACAATTTTAAAAATTTTAACTTAAAAAAACGCGCGTTTTTGAAAGTTCGATTTAAACCTCAGGCGTGCTTGAAATAGGTAAAATGGGGCACCAATAAAAAAATTGTTGTGTTCTTCATGTTATCGTAAAGATGCTATGGAATAGTTATCAAGTGGTTACTGAAACAACAACTAACTTTCAAAAGCAGAATTGTTTCTAAAGAAAAGAAGATTATTTTGAAATAATTGTTTAATATATTTGTGGGGGAATTGAAAATATCGCCAAAATGCAATAAAAATCAACTCAAAATAGTTAAGTTTTGAAAAGAAAAATGTTGTATAAGTTTGCTATAAAACTCTTTAATGGTGGTTTTGTGACTATTATAATAAGATATTTCAAAAAAAATTTAAAATATAATGATAAAAAAATTCAGTTGTCGTAAACAATATGATATTCCTTGCAGCCTTAATAAAATAAATCATCATTTTGAAAGTGACAATAAAAGGTCTGTGAATTGAAATAGTGTCAGAACATTCAAAATATAAAACAACTCGGATGGTTGGGATATTTGTACGAATTAGTTTTACCAACACAGAGACGCTACCAAAACAATCTGTAGGTCATTCTTTACACGGTTAACCCATTCCATTTGAAACAATCCCTGGAATTTCCTAGATAATAACCGGAGCTCAAATTCCAATTCGGTAGCTTTATCTAGAAATGGTATCATTATCAATACAGCGCTGCGCTGGACAGGCGACATCTATTAAAAAAACGTATCCACCTTAGCGAGATGAAGTGAGGATACGGCATGACAAAGTGGTCGCTCGTGATTGCGTTATTCAATTGTCTAAATTTCTTTGATGAGCCATTAGTTTTTCGGGCAGCGATTATAACGTACTGCTTTGTACAGGGTGTCCGATCTTCGATACTATATTTCCGAAAAGAGTTGCGTAAAATTAACACCATAGGATGAACCCTGGTTCGGCAGAACCTGTTCTGTCCATTTTTCCTCTACACGACGTTATGACGTTTCGATGAAATTTTCGTAACGATATCTTTGTCTGGCAAAATCTCTGAACCCAGATACTCTGAGTGTTTCTTGATCTGCTCGCAAGGTGGAGCGGCCTAGACCCGTTTCGTCAACGCGAGACTAAAGTAACGAAATTGCTAGATACACCAATCAATAAAATGAGTGATTTTTTAACAAAAATACTATTAGGAAACTGACTGTGCTATCACATGATAAACAATTTGTTTCGGCAGGCCCGGACTGGTCAGGTCCGCAGGTCCGCGATCGCGGAGGGCCCCCGGCCCGAGTGGGGCCCATATAACGTACAAAAAAAGTGTTTGTCTTGTTAGAAGTTATTTTGTATTCTTGTTAGTGTTTTGTTTACATTTTTCAAATCAAATTACATTTTCCAAAAAAAAATACATTTTCCAAATGTAGAACACGTCCAATAACTTTTTATATCTCGCCGTTTATACGAAAGCTTTCTATAACGAGCACCGAGGTGGTGGAGCAAATATAAGGCTCTTTCATCAATTGTTGATGAAGAATTCTTAATCAGTGAAGATAGGGTAAATTCAGTGGTCCAAATTTTAAAACTTGTTTATGTCGTTTGTTTTACTAGATTTGTTTCTGGTCACCTTCCTTGTTTCTAAGTTCTTGCAAAGTGAAACCATTGATTATGCTTTAGCTTGGAACTTAGTACAAACACTGCTCCAGCAAGTTAAGGACAAAAGGAATGACGCGCATTTTGAAGTATTGTACGCAGAAACAAAACCTATGCAAGTGCAGTTAATCTTAAGCTAGACGAAACTGACATTGATGTCGCGTTAGAGTTGCACTTTAAGAGAAAAAGAACGTCAAAGAAACAACTGATGCCCGGTGAAAAATCAAAAGATGAAGCTGGCTCTATTTCAACAGTTCAAAATTACATAATTGTATATTTTGTTATTTTAGACTGTGCGAGGATGAATATTGAAGAAATATTTTGCGCAAACGAAGACGTTCCACCGGATTGTTTTTGGTTGGACCCCAAAAGGTTTGACTCTATCTTGAAAGTCGAAACATTTCCCACGGAAGCCCTGCACAGTGTTTCTGAACTCTGTAAAATTGAGAGCAGTTGGCTGTTGACAGAGCTGCGACAGATTGCACAATAATATAGCAACTTCAAAGCGGCAAGAGTACACTGAGAACTACGGAGACAGATGCAGTGAAGAAGAATACGATTTGAGCCCAACCGAAGGAGCTGAAAAAAATGCTAACATTTACTGCTCTGAAAGAGAAAGTGCTTTTTCTGTTCTGTTTGAACTCACTCAATCTGGACTGTTTACCAACCTGTATATTGCATATAAATTTGTTCTTACCAAACCTTGTACCCAAGTCACATGTGAATGAGTTTTTTATAAATTTAAAATCCGTGTGTAATTAGTTTTATTACACTGATAAATTTCTTATATTAATGGATAATAAAAGTCGAAAATCATAATCATAACATTCGTATAGAAACCTAGCAGAATTTCTTCTTCTTTATAAGTGCCAAAATAGCGTCAAAACGCGTATTCACTGTTTTCAAGCACCTGAGTTTCTCGTTAAATAACCCACTCCAGTGGCTATATCCGGGCGAGTTGTGGTGGAAAGGTAAAGAAGAACCCCCACTGCTTTGGCATATTTTTCATTATTGGACAAATATCCCTTTTCTTCGCACAATTTTGGATAATCCGAATTCATTGGGATTGTAACAGCTGCAGAATCCTTCAAACCGAAGTCGTGAATCATATTATGAATTTTCTTCTCTTGGTCAAGGAGAAAACTCCCATCAATGGTTTGTTGAACTCGTACACCCAAAGAATAGCTTATTTCCTTCAAATCAACAATGTCGAAGTGTTTGTTTAAATTTTCTCCCAGTTCTTCCTTTTTGTGACAGATAATTAAGTCGTCTACGTATATTAAAATATAAATGCACCCAACTCTATCATTATTTGTGAACAAGCACGGATCATATTGACTTTACAGAAAACCAAACTTCTTAAGGATTTCTGTTAAAGTTTCATTCCACGCTCTTGGAGCTTGTTTCAAACCATAAACTGATTTGTACAGTTTATATACCAAATGAGGAGCACTTTCGTCCACATATCCTTCTGGTTGCAGCATATTGTAGAGTTCCTCATTCAGATTTCCATTTGAAAATGCTGTTTTCACGTCGAAGTGTCTGACATTCAATTTATTGACAGCAGCTATTGTCAACAAAATTCGAAAAGTATTTTGTTTCAGTACGGGAGCAAATATAGTATCATAATCTTCTCCATGTGTTTGAGTGAAACCTTTAGCAACCAACCTGGCTTTGTATTTGGTGATTATTCCTTCTGAATCCGTTTTGATTTTGAACACCCATTTTGAATCGATTGGTATCTTATTTACTGGGAGACTGGTCAGAGTCCACACATTCGTCTGCCGAAATGTTTATATTTCATCGTCCATTGCTTTCTTTCAATGACGTTTCTCATTGTCGGGAAACTTCATCATATCGGACCACGACTTGGGCTCACTGGCTTGCTCAGTGCTTGCAATATATGAGAATTTTTCTGGTGGTGTCCCCTTATTGATTTTAGAGGATCTTCTCACTTCCCTTTCTTCCAAGCAATTTTCAATCGGATTCGTAACTACATTTACTGGCAGTTCTGACATTTCGTTTGGCATTAGAGTTTCTATGTAGATAGTTTCACCAGGGGCCCAATTTTTTAATTGTCGGAATTGATTCTCTAGAAAAAAAAGACGTAATTTTCTCTCAATTTCGAGCAGTAGGTAGGTAGGTGCCTATAAAATGACGTCATATTTCTCTTGAAAACATTGAGAATTAATTCCGGCAATTCAAAAATTGGGTTACAGGTGAATTTCTATCGAAACTCTTTGAATGTTGATCTTCGAAAAATTCAACTGTTCTGCTAATCGATATTTTGTTTGTAGATGGGTCCAGAATTCTGTATCCAGTGTCTGCATAACCAACGAAGATGCCCTTTTCTGCTCGTGGATCCAATTTGTGCCTCTTTTCTCTCGGCACATAAGCATAGACTTTACACCCAAACGTTCTCATGTGATCTAATTTCGGCTTTTCTCCATTCCAAATTTCAAACGGAGTCCTGTCAATAGATTTGCTTGGGAGACGATTCTGTATGTAATTTGCAGTATTGATAGCTTCGCCCCAATATTTATTTGGAAGCTTTGCACCAATAAACATACGTCTTGCTGACTCAACCAGAGTGCGATTTTTCCGCTCAGCTACTCCATTTTGCTCTGGTGAATAGGGAATGGTTGCTTGCGATTCTATACCATATTTTCTCAATAGACATTTCACTGTTTGCGATGAATATTCTCCACCATTATCGAAACGGAATGCTATGGGAGGCCTTTTGAATTCATTTGTGATATCTGTGATATAGTCCTCCAATTTTTCCGAAACTTCGTTTTTGGAATGTAACAAGTAAATCCTGGTGAATTGAGAGTAATCGTCGACGAAGCTGAGGAAATATCGTTTCTTTCCTGGTGTTTCAGTTTTCATTGGGCAGCAAATATACGTATGAACCAAATCGAGACATCTTTTTGGTTGCTTACTGGTATTTTTCGGGAATGGCTTCTCAGTCAATTTTCCTTCAATGCAACTGACACATTGCAAATACTCCCCACAGTTTTCTGAATTCATCCCTTCTGCAAGTTGCTTCGTAACGATTTTTCTTATATCTTCAGAATTTCTATGTCCCAATCGTTTATGCCAGAGGTGGATACAATACTGATGTTTTTCAGTTGAAACATGTGCTTTTGGAGGTTCTAATTCCAGTTCATACAGTCCGTTTTTGATTTTTGCTTCTGCATAAACTTCATTTTTTATTTTTATGAGACACGTGTAAGGATCTAAAATTACAATGAATCCATTTTCTGTCAGCCGTTTTACAGACAATAGATTGGAACACAAATCAGGAACATATAAAACTTCTTTGATGCGAACTGATTTGATACCACACAATTTAAAATTCCTTCGACTCTACCAGTACATTTCATTCGCTGTCCATTGGCGACTACAACTGAATCACTGTAGTATTCAATACTGGTAAAAAATTCTGAGTCGGATGTCATATGACTAGAAGTACCAATTCGAATTACTATTCTTCTTCTGTACTCCTGAGAAACAAAATTCTTGTGTATCCTTCTCAACCGCTGTTCTGGCACTGTTTTGGTTTTAGGGCTATCATGGTCTTGCCTTCTAGTTTGTGTTTGTTCTTTTTGCCTTTTCTTGAAGTCCTTTTTCAGATGGCCCCTCTTCTTGCAATAAAAACACTCTAAATGTGTGGATTTATTAGATCGACCACCAAAACTTTTCAAAGCAGTTTGATCGCCTTGCTTAGAATTTCCAGTTTTTCTATTATATTCATCTATTAGCTTGCCTTTTACGTATTCCAAAGTTAACTCATCATCAGGACGAGCATCCAGAGCTGTAACTAGTGTTTCATATTTTTCCGGTAGGCCTCCAAGGAGTAAAGCAGCAACAAGAAAATCCTTGATATCTTCACCTATTCCTCGCAACAATTCAACCATCTCTAGGGTTTTTCTGATATACTCAGACATCAGTTGATCACTTTCCAGTTTTGTGTAATATAGTTTACGAAGCAAATACAATTTATGCTCAGATTTGCTCTCTCGTGAACTTTTTGAATAACTTCCCACATCTTCTTGGATGTTTTCCAGTTACAAACATGAACGATCTGATCATTTTCCACAGACAATGAAATTGTAGACTGCACTTTCTCGTCCAATATCTTCCATCTTCGACTTTCTTCTGGTTCGACTGGTTCGGTTTCACTGATTAGTTCCTCTTGTTTGAGTTTGTCAACTCCGAAGGTTCCAAATCTTAGCCTCCGGTATGCCTCACACTCGCCGAGGAAGTGAGATGCGCATCTACGCATTCCTGTACAAGCTTTAGGATGACAGACGGCTCTGAGCGCTGCCTGACTATCCGAACAGATATAAATTCTCTGATCGGATCCATCTTTCACCTCTTCTCTCGTAGCTACGGATAGGATGGCGAACACTTCAGCTTGAAAAACTGTTGTATATCTGCCCAAAGCGTAGTTCTCTCGTACTTCTCTTCCCTCCAGGTAGATTCCGGCACCCGAAGCCTGTTTGTCAGTTAGACGCGAACCTTCCGTATAACATATTAGGCTTCCTATGCTAAACTCCACCGTGTTTCCTTCCCATTATTCTCTGCTCGGAATAGTAAGAGTAAACTCTCTATTCCACCGCAGGCAGTCTTGTGCGCTTTTTACTCTGAGGGCAGAGATAGGGATCTTCTGTTCCACCCACTTCGCGATTTCCGCATGACCTATCATCGCTCCTACGTTCACCCAGACTCCCGATTCCCGCATCCTCAAATGGGCTGCCATTGCGTCCTTCTTGAAGCGGCGTCAGCCTCAGCAGAACCTCTAACACTGCGGTTGGAGTCGTTCTCATTGCGCCCGTTATTACCAAACAAGCCAACCTCTGAACCCTGCTAAGTTTTCGGCCTATTGTGCTACCCTGTGCGCCTGGCCACCACACGGCTGACCCATACTGGATCTTTGGTCTTACGACTGCCGTGTACAGCCAGCGCATGATCTCTGGGTTGGTGCCCCAATTGCTTCCTACAATTCTCCGCAGTTGCCATAGGATTGCTACCGACTTTTGAATAACCCTATCTACGTGCGGCCTCCATGAAAGTTTGGTGTCCAGGACCACCCCAGGTATTTGACCTGCTGAATTAGCTCCAGCTCTTGCCCAAACATGATAGGTGGCCTGAATCCATCTTTTTTCCAACGTTTGGTGAACAGGATCATCTCTGTTTTGTCATGTTCGATATAAATAGAATGTTATAGTTTTCCTATATCCATGGTAACACCCTATAGTTCGAGAGCTCCGGTGAAAATGACTTCATTATAAGTTACCAAAGGTTTGAATTGGCACGTCGGCTCTACTTTAGATTGTAATTTCAAAACCGCCCGTCTGCCGGGCGTGAGCGGTTGCTTTATTAGAATTATAATTAAAACAAAAATTTAAAATAGCTAATAATTACCTAATTATTACCAAAACAAGTGTTTGGTGAAAATGGTCTAAGATCTTAACTAAATTGAAATCGTAAGCGTCTGCCGTTGTGAATGGTCGCTATTTTGGAGCAGAAATGTATCAAAAAAACGCCGTCAACTTCCTCACAGGTTACCACCATTATTTTTGCGCCAAAGTTTCACTAAATATGTTACTAACCAAAATTCAAAGAAAAAACTTTGGCAGACTGTCGCATTCAATTAGCAGAATCCGTGCAAAACAGAAGTATTCCTACTCAAGAAGACCGGAAAGAGCATTCAGTTATTTTGAAAGAACGAAAAATTGCTGCTACTGCTATGGAAAGGATTTCCACGAAGATATGCGATATATGCCCCCAAATGAAATCTGATGATATTGATATAAGGAAGAAAAAAGTGACGGAGAAAAAGCTTTGTTTCTCGTGTTTCAAACGGAATCATCAGAAATTCAAATGTAGAAGTAGGAAAGCATCTGGTGTTTCAGCCTGTAAACTGTAACACAACACTACCCTCGTTTGCACAAAGAAAAACCTGAGTTATCTGTTATTCCCTCCGAGAATGTTGCTGCCGATACAGTCACCCGCCGGTGCAAAGATTGTGTATTGTGGAAAACGAGATATCAGTCTTACTATGCATGGTACCAATAAGATTGCATGGACCAAAAGCAATCTTGGAAATGTATGCTCTGTGTGATGAAGCCTCAACGGTGATACTTTTGAATAGCAAGGTAGCCGAAAAACTTGCTCTGAAAGGAACCAAAGAACCGGTCAGTCTTCAATTGACTAATGATTATGTTTCTACGCAAAATAACTCCCAAAAGCTCGATTTGAAGATTTCTAAATTAGACCAAGAGCCTTTTTTTTTCTGAGAAGCATTCGAACACTAGAAAATTTATCTTTGCCGTCGCAGACAATAATAATGGAAAACTGGAAGAAATACCCATATTTGAAGGGAATACCTATCAAAAGTTTCAAAAACGAAAAACCCGTCATGATAATTGGGCAAGATAACATAAATCTAATTATTCATAGACAGCTAAGATGTGGTTCAGAAAGTGTAGCGGTTGCCACCAGATGTGAATTGGGATGGCAGTCCACGGTCTATGAAATCATTCGAAGGATGAGGAACATTTGAAGCTTCATATTTTACAAATTTACGAAACAGGCAACCCAGACGAAAATTCACAACAACTTGTAACACACTCTTTCTATACAGAGTCATTCGCAGTACTGATTACTCCACATGATGAACTTGCATTCCATGATGAATTATGTGGAAGATAGATACGAGATAGGACTTCTGTGGAAAAATAAAAGTATACAACTACCAGAGAGTACATATAGAGCGATGCAAAGATTGAAATCTGTAGAAGAGAAATGCAAAATGAATGAAAATTATGCAAATACGTATTGTTCCAAAATGAAATATTACGAAGAGAAAGGGTACATCACGAAACTAAAACCCGAAGAAGCTGAACAAGAATTTGCTACAACCTGGTATCTTCTACATTTCTCTGTTGGAAACCAGAATAAGCCTAATAAAATCAGACTGTTGTTTGATGCAGGTTCAAAATCTCATGGTCCTATAAGTTTGAATGATGTTCTACTAGCAGGTCCTGATTCATTACGATCTCTCGTGGGAATATTGTGGAAATTCAGACAGAGGCGTTACGGATTTTGTAGTGATGTTGAGGAAATGTTCCACCGGGTGTTAATACGGAAATAAGACAGGAGCTCAAAACGATTTCTTGAAATCTGGATTATGTTAGTGTCGAAATATAGCACAAAAATATTATTTCAAATATTGAAAAGTATAGTGAATTCGATATATTTCATGAACATTTGATGTTTACTAGGTGATGACTATACATTTTTCATTTTCGAGAAATAACGATAATCTATCGAAATTTACTATAATAGTAAATAAGTTTATCTAGATATAAATCGAAATGAAGTAGTAGGGCATACTGATAAACTGAGTGAACACTGCAAAATAATATGAGGACATTGAAATAATTCCCATTGACTCCTACCTGACGATTACTGCTTTACGGTAAACAAATCCCCAATACGCTATTGTTTATAGTTGCTGCCTATTATACATGACTTTCTAATGAATAAAGTTATTTTTAAATTAACTTGAGTGTCCCATGGCTTCAAAACTTCATATATTACACTATATGAAGTTTTTGCTTAAGGAACTCTATTCTCTAGGTCGTTTTCAATAATTACATTACGCCTACTTTCATATACTCATGCTACTTTCATATACTCATACTGATTTAGGCCCGTCTACTGTTAGAATGCAACCGTCTGCCAAAGATTTCTTTTTGAATTTTGGTTAGTAGGTAACATATTTAGTGAAACTTTGGCACGAAAATAACGATGGTAACCTGTAAGAAGTTTATGGCGTTTTTGATACATTTGACAGCGTCTGCTCCAAAATAGCGACCATTACCAATGGCAGACGCTTACGATTTCTATTTAGTTAAGATTTCAGACCATTTTCACAAAACATTCATTTTGGTAATAATGAGGTAATTATTAGCAATTTTGAGTATTTTTTTTAAATTGTAAATCTAATAAAGCGACCGCTTACGCCCGGCAGACGGGCGGTTTTGAAATAACAATCTAAAGTAGAACCGACGTGCCAACTCAAACCTTTGGTAACTTATGAGGAAGTCATTTTCACCGCAGCTCTCGAACTACTAGTTTTTGTGTTCAATCCAAATATAAATATAATAATTATAGTTCTTCATTATTTATCGAGTGTAGAAAAAATAACGTATGCAACTCGCATGTTATGGTTGACGCAGTTGATGGGAAGACGCAGCCCTCACCTTTTAACGTGTGATGCCATGCACGAGACCAGTGACCATGCTGGGGAATCGATCTCACGACCTCACGCTTTAGAGGCGAATGCACTAACAGCCAACCACCCCTCAAGACTGTCCCATAGCTGATAATGGGGTGGAAAATATCCTTTTCAATATTTTTAGGTTCAAGCAAAGGCTAAGTTGGCTAAGAAACATTAAATTCTGGACAGTCTGTTACTCAGTTGATCTATGTGGTGTGTCTAGTTCAAAGAATCATTTAAAGCAACCCCTAATGAATAACAGTGGTAACCTGACGTAACTTGGTAATTAGTGAAAATTACTAAATTTTGAGTTTTTCTCTTGTTCAGTTGGAGATTATTCGCATAAAATCAAGATTCTGATTCTAAAAAGGTTATTGAATTCACATTCCTGAATGTAATTGATATCATTCAGGTATAAGATGAACAGTAGTGTCCCCAGTGCATTCCCTTGTGGAACACCGGTTTTGATGTCTTTATTGGTAGAACAAGTCTTATTTTCTTTGTTATATTATGACCGGCTTCATTTCTCAATAATCAAAAAATAATTATTTCATTTATCCTTCTCTTTGGAATATTGAGAAGAGAAACCGTATCCTGGCAAAATTGATAGCAATTTTGTAAGCTGTAAGTTGAAAATATTACAATAATTAATTTTTAATAAGAATACTCGATCTACAGGATGAATCAACTATATTTCCTGTATAGTTTCGACGAAGTTGAAATACCCTTCTCTCCACACATTCCCACAATGTGGGAATTATGAGGAAAATAACTGTCAGAAAACAACTACTTTCCCTTACGATCATTTAATTATATCTGACATCCATTTGTGCAACGTTCCTCAAAGAGGACACAGTTGCAATTGCTAATTTTGATAAAACAATTAATAATCTCCTTAATTTCGTAGAACTGACCACCTGCATGCATGCTTAAAGGCCTACAAACGAAGCAGAAACGGGGGCGGAGACTCTAATATTATCTGACCTATTCTAGCACCTGCAATATTGTCCTTCCCGAGGAACGTTGCACAAATGGATAATAGCTATAATTTAATGTCCGTAAGGGGGAGTAGTTGTTTTCTGAAAGATATTTGCTTCATGCGTATTTCTCTTTTTGTGGGATGTGTCTTTGCCGAAATTATTCGTTTCATTTAGTTGATAGATACTCTCTTGCACATTTCTCGAATTTTGTCGATTTTAAGTATCCCATGGCTGATTTCTCCATTGTTAATCACCATTCCAATTTCTCATATTTGTTTGCAAAATGAACCACTTAGGACCATCTTCCATAATTATTGTTATCATTTAAAAAACATTGCATCATCGAAACGTGAATTACAGAGTGGTCTACATAAAAACCGTTTCGAAGTTCTAGTCAAATAACTCTTCCATATGCACAACGTGTGTAAAAAAATGCAGCATATTGGATTTTTTTTCAATATATTGGATTTCTTTTCAATATATTGGATTTCTTTTTAATTTATTGGATTTTTTCAATATATTGGATTGTTTGAATTACTGGAGTTATTCCAACAGGGCGAGGGTAAATTTCATTTATACTTCTCTTCTGAATATTGAGAAAAGAAACCGTTTCATGTGAAAATTGCCATAATTTGAAAATATTATTTCAAGCTAACGAATAATTTCAATTATTTTCTTATTACAATTAGCACTTGCAATTGTGACATCCTTGAGGAACGTTGCACAAATGGATGTGAAATATAATTCCATATCCGTAAGGGAAAGTTCTTGTTTTCTGGCAGATAGTTTCCTCATATTTCCCACATTGTGGGAATGTGTGGAGAGAAGGGTATTTCGACTTTGTCGAAACTATTCGTTACATCCAGGGAATTCAGTTGATTCATCCTGTAGATGGAGTATTCCAGTTTAAGAGTTTGCGTCCGTCTTATTCAGAATTATGTATTGTAATATTTTCAAATTATGGATCACATGATTGCTATCAATTTTGCCACGAAACAGTTTTTTTCTCACTAGAGAAGTATAAATGAAATCAAGCAATACACTGCTGAAATACGTAGCGTAAAAAATCCAATATGTTGAAAAACCCAATATATTGAAATAAAATCTAACATATTGAAGGGAAATCCATTATATTGAAAAGAAATCCAATATATTGAAAAAAGAAACAATATTTAGATGTTTTTTTAAGAAAATAATCTTATTTTATTTGTTTAACCCCAAGACGCTTCCGTAATTGTCTCAATCATTTATAAATAAAATAAGAATTTCTTATTCACTTATTAGAGAGATATTGCAATACCGCCAGTCATTATTTAAGGCAACTTTATTTCGATACTGACTGCCACTATTCTGTGATTGAAAACAGCGATATTGCAAGTTTCATCTGTTCGTCCCTTATTTACTCGTGATTGACAGATGCGTTCTTAACTTATATCAAATTTGTCTCTTGGATTTTTTCTCTCTGCATAATTAATTTCAGAATTAGAAGGAATTATTCTGATGATAGAATTGCCCAAACGGACTTCTACGTCGACTCTTGACGTTGAAAATCTAATATATTTATCAGTCAGCGTTATCTTCGGCCAGACACAGAAATAAATTTTAGCATGTGGAGTATATCCAGGAGCGGAGTCCAAATAGGCTCCGCTCACCAGTGGCTTTGCCTCGACATTGGCCGGAGCAAATGTACATTATTTCTATTTAAGAAGCTCAAGTTGGCTGAGGAAGTCAGTCATCTGGGACCGGGAGCCACAGAGCTCGAATGTAGCAGTCCTACAGAGTGGTAGTCCGGGTGGCTCACTCCAAAAAATGGCTAAATTTAGTGTCGATTTCAAAGTTTATGTCTGTCATGATGACAGAACGCTATAGTAGAATGACAGATAGTTCAATAAAGTCTTTATTGCACTCAGTGCAATAAAGAACAAGTTTTTCCACCAAATATAGTTCAATAAAGTTTTGTTTTTGCATGAACGTAGAAAAGGAAATATTTCTCACTTATAATCGTCATCAATAAAAACCTTCCTCAAGTTGAAATCAACTATGTATTTTACCGATCGTCAAACAAAGAATGAATAGTAAAAGAAACAAAAAATTACAAAGAAAGGGGGCACAAGAATATAATAACTAAAGCATATGTTCGAAATATTGACCAACTGCTTCTACACATCTTTCAGCTCGGTGGAGTAGTTCACGAGAAGTAACACTTCTCAACACCTCAGCATTAAGGGCTCTACATTCATTCCTTATTTTGTTTTTAGATCTTCCAAATCAATAGGAGGAGTCTGATACACACGATCTTTCACATACCCCCAAAGGAAGAAATCTAGCGGTGTTAGATCTGGAGATCTTGCAACCCATCTTATCGGTCCGTGTGTGCCGATCCATCTCTCTCCAAATGTTTCATTTAAATGATTCCTTACCGCTATATCATCATGGAAGGGTGCACCATCCTGTTGAAAATGAATGTTTATACGCATATGTAAAGGAATATTTTCAAGAAAATTAGGAAGTCCATCCCGAAGGACTTCTAGGTACATTCGACCAGTTAACTTACCATCGTAAAATTTTGGTCCTAAAATGAATCCATCAATCATGCCGCACCATACATTGACTCCCCAGATAACTTGAAAATTGGTTTGTCTTAGCCAGTGTAGATTATTTTCCGACCAATAATGACAATTATGTCGAATTACAGTTGCATTATTAAGGAAACGACGCTCATCTGACCACAATATCGAGCTGATAATACTATCTTCACGTCCCTTAGCTAACCAAGCAAGAAACGCAAGTCTCCTCTCGTAATATGTGGGTAGTAATCCTTGATGCAGGTGAATTTTGAATTTTTTAAATTAGGCAATTTTGTGAATGCGCTGAACTGATGAACGAGGAATACCGCTCTCATGTTCTATGTTTCTAATAGAGATATGGGGATCAACAACCACTCTTCCTAAAACCCCGACGATTATTTTCGCATTTTTCATAAATCAGCATCATATCTGTTATGTCTTTTCTACTTTGGCAGAGATGATTAAATTAAACAAGAAAGTGATAATTTGTATATTCTCATAAAAATTATTTGACAGTGAGTTATTTCAAAAACATTTTCAAACATAATAAACATTAGCATAGCAACGTAACACAGGATGTATCATAATATACAACAATATCCCCGCCACTAAGCTAAACGATCACGTGGTTTCAAAGTAAGCCTACTTCTCAAGTCGTAACGATTACCAGGTTGAGTTTTATCAACTTGGTCGGCTATTGTACTTGAATTTGAACCAGTAGGATCGCTTACTTTGCTACCGGAAGAAATAATATCAGAATTATCAGAAACAGGGTCCTCTCGGGTTTCATCAAAATCACTATCTGAATCGTTATTTATAGATGGAAAACTATTTGAATTGGGATCTCTCATTGCATTATCGGTGTTATTGCATTTCAGTAACTGATCTACATGACGTTTCCAAACAATTTCCTCACCTAAAATTTTACAAAAGTATATCTTATTTCCTAACACTTCATCAATCACACATTCTGTCCATGTTTTCCTATTAGGACATCGAAAATCTCTACAATATACTATTTCTCCCACTATAAATTTATTGTCACTTAATTCCCCTGCATTATTCAACATAACATCTTTTCTATTGATATAACTTTTCAAAAGATCGAGTCTTGTTTTTGGCTTGTTCCTTAAAATCATATTAGAAGGTGTCAAACCTGTAGTCATTTGTACGCTAGTTCTTGAACTAAAAAGATATCTAAACATCAAGGTTTCGAAACTAACATTTCTATTGGCTGGATCTTTCAATGCTTTGGACATTGCTAATTTAAAGCTTTTGTCTGAGTTTTCTGCTTGACCATTACTAGAAGGATGATACACAGGTGAAGTCATATGACGAATACCATTCATACTCAGAAAATTTGAAAATTCTTTGGATGTAAATGAGGAACCATTGTCTGTGACCAGTACATCCGGCAACCCAAAGCGAGAAAAACATTCCCTGCACTTCTCGATAGTTTCCGCAGTATCACATTTTTTCATAATGAAAGCTTCTACCCATTTTGAGTAGGCATCTACAATTATCAATATCATTTTATTATGGAAAGGACCCAGAAAATCACAATGAACTCTCTCATACATTCTATTGCATCTATTCCAAAGGCGTGAAACAGATTTCACAGGTTCGGGACGGAATTTAACACAAATTTCACAATATTTTACCTTATTCTCAATATCCTCATCTAATGACGGCCACCAAAAATAGGATCGGGCAGTAGATTTCATTTTAACAATTCCCTCGTGATTTGCATGTAATTCATTCAATAGAGTTGCCCGAAGTTTAAAAGGAATTACTACCCTGTATCCCCACATTATTATATTATTCTCAATGTAAAGCTCCCCTTTTCTCCTAACATATGGTTTTAAATCTTGACCACATTCTTCTTCTGGAAAGCCATAACGTACATAATTACAAACTTTTCCCAAAATATTATCCGTCCTAGTTTCAGAGCGAACAAGATTGGTATCAATTATATTCATATTCTCAACAAAATTCAAATAATCTAAATCACTTTTTTCATTATTTTCTATTTTTCCGACAGGCAATCGTGATAAAGCATCTGCTCTTGTATTATTTATACCCCGTATATAATCAACCGTATAATTGAAATTTGACAAAAACAATGACCATCTTTGAATACGCCCTGAAGCCATTTGTGGTAAACTTTTCTTCTCGCCAAAAAGATTAATGAGAGCCTTATGATCTGAAATGATTCTGAAATGTCTACCAGCCAAATATTGATAAAGCTTCTGTACCGCCCAGTAGACAGCTAAAGCCTCTTTATGGACAATTGAATAGTTTTCCTCAAATTTATTCAAAACTCTCGAAATAAAACACACGGGTTTCTCTGAACCATCTTCGAAAACATGTGACAAACAAGCTCCAATACCTTGACTACTAGCGTCACAATATAAATTCAGTGGTTTGTTTGGATCATAATGTACAATTACATATTCTGATAGTAAATCATTTTTAGCAATTTCAAACGATCGCTGGCAATCCTCAGACCATTCAAATTTTTTGTCTTTTTCACATAGACTATACAATGGTTTCAATTTAGTGGATAGGTTTGGAATGAATTTTGAATAATAATTAACCATTCCACAGAAAGACTTGACCTGTGTCACTGACTTTGGTACAGGACAATGTAAAATGCTACTTATTTTATCATTATCTTTCATCAGGCCTTCAGAATTAATTATATGTCCTAAATATTTAATTTCTTTTTTTAAAAAATTACATTTTTCCTTATTCAAACGTAGACCTGACAATTTGAGCCGTTCAAAAACGGTTTTCAAATTTTCGAAATGTTCCTCCTTAGTTCTGCCGGTTACCACAATATCATCTAAATAGTTAACTACCCCTGGTATACCCAACAAAAGCTTTTCTACCGCTTGCTGAAAAATTGCACTGGCGGGTTTAGTTCCAAATGGAAGACGATTCACCCTGTAAATACCCTGCTCAGTACTCCATGCTAATAACATACTAGATTCATCATCCAGCTCCAACTGATTATAAGCATTGCGAAAATCAAGTTTTGTGAAATATTGACCACCCTGTAAAGCTGCAAAAATACATTCGATTCTTGGTAAAGGATGATTGACGTCACTTAAATATTTATTTACAGTAATTTTATAATTTGCACACAATCTGATATCTTTCCCATTTGATTTCAAAGCCACCACTAAAGGTGTTCCTCATTTAGAATTATCTATTTTCTCTATAACTTTTTCTCTTTCTAAACGTTGAAGCTCATTCTTTACTGAATCCTTATAGGCATATGGAATTGGTTTCGACTTATAAAAAATTGGCTTAGCCGACCTATCATATTCCAGTGTAATTTTCAACCCTCTATATAACCCCAAATCGTTTTTGAAAAGTTCATCATATTCCTGTAGCAAATCATGTAATTTTGTTTCACTACTCAATGAATTGACAAATATAGGTGACAGAAGTGACAAAACGTCAATCTGAAACTTTTTCAACAAATCGCGTCCAAAAAGTAATCTACATCCACCATTTACCACTATTAAGTCACAAACCTGGTTCATATTTCTCAAAGATACATTGACCTTTATCTTGCCAACAGGAGCTATTATGCTTCCATCGTAGGTTCTGAGCTTAACCGGAGTATCAGTCAAAGTAACATCAGAAAACGATTCCTCATATAGCTTCAATGGAATACAAGACAAACCTGCACCATTCAAAAGAACATTAATATAAATGGGTTCCAACCTAAAACTCGAATTATCATTAGTATTAAACATCTCTATGAAATCATTAGGATTTTCCACTTACATGCTGTCTGAATATGGCCCTTTCTTTTGCAAAGATCACAGGTGAAATTTCTGAATTTACAGTAACGAAAATCATGATTGGTTTTGTTACAAGCAAAACAAACCTTTTGAAAAGTTTCATTCGGAAACCTACTCGAAATCCGTTTATTATCCCTTTCTGGTATCTTCTTATAAGCACTTTCAATTTTTTGAATCCTATTAACCTGGATTGGTTGTTTTCTCTCTTCTAAAACTGCCTCTCGCGACAAAGCAATTTCAAATAATTCTTCCATAGATTTCTTCACTGGAGATTCTTCACAAAGTCGATCTAGAATCCGACCCGGCTTGAGCCCAACCACAAATCTGTCCTTAACACGGTCATTCAAGGAACTGCCAAATTCACAAACTGCAGCCAGTTGTTTCACTCTGACGAACCAGTTACTGATACTCTCATCTCCTTGCTTGAGATTATCAAAAAATATCCTCTGACGGTAAATACTGACTCTTTTCTTGAATTGACTACTCAATAACTCAACAATCTCTTTGTAGGTCTTGTCTTTGGGAAGTAACGGATCACAAAGATTCTTCAATACTTTGTAAACTGCTTCATCTACCAATGTCAATAATACAGCTGCCTTCCTCTTCTCGTCTATTGAATTTGCCACAAAATACTGCTCCAATCTTTCCGAAAATATCTCCCAGTCATCACCTCGTCTGAAACTATTGATGGTGCACACAGAACCATTAACAACCATTACTTTCTCAGCCATAGTTCAAACTTCTAAAACCGTTTTCCTCGTCGCCACGTCTTGTTATGTCTTTTCTACTTTGGCAGAGATGATTAAATTAAACAAGAAAGTGATAATTTGTATATTCTCATAAAAATTATTTGACAGTGAGTCATCTCAAAAACATTTTCAAACATAATAAACATTAGCATAGCAACGTAACACAGGATGTATCATAATATACAACAATATCCAATGCCTCTTGATTAGTGAAATTATCATCATTTTCACGGTTATTCATTCTTGAATGTTAGTTTCTCTGACACGCACACAACTATTGAGAATTATTAACTATCAAAGTTACAAACAAATGGATTCAAATGTTTCCATTGCACACTAAAGTTTTCATTTAAGAATTATTAATTCTTTCAGTTCTACTACAATGGACCTTTCCAAGAGATATGAGGTAACACTGAAATTAGAAAGTAAATACGCTAATATCACTCGGGATTTTTTATTTATTTTTTCTGACTGCTAGTTTATCTATAATCAGAAGAAAAGTGGTTTCGTGACGTCACGTTCATCAAAACTAAACTTGGCAACGTTGTTAAAGTTGTGCACCAAATTCTCATTCAAATATAATGTGTCGTATGACAATTGTCATTTGATACCAGATGGGTTCTTTCGTCTGTTTCACGGTGCGATCAATAAGAATAGTTTGTCTCTGTCTAACTCATTTGCCTAACCATTGGATACAAGTAAAGCAGTTCCATCAGATCTAAACTTCAACGAACACTACCTTGATTTATTTTTTGAGGTTAATGGTTTTCTAAGTTTTGATAGCTTTTGTTGTTTGTGTTCCAAAATTGGTTATTAATTCCTGTATCTCCATTACCTGTATCCCTGCAATAACTGAACATGTCGAAAAGGTGCTTTGTACCTCGGTAAATTATCCGAACTTCCCTTCACAAAGCCTTGTTCCATATTTTTAATACACAATTACACAAATAAATTCACACCAAATCGTTTATGATAACTTCTCACTACACTATTATCGAATTTAAGGTTCCGTCAAACCGACGCGGAAACGCGGGAGCGGGAACGGATCTTTGGAACCGTGCGAATTGCTGGGAAAACAGTACACGTAGCAAACCATATATATTTCGTTGCTTGTATGCATTTTTGAATACGAATAATCACACCCGTATGTCTCAATATGGATTTTAGTATCGGATTCATCTCGTTCCCGCTCCCGCGTTCCCGCGTCGTTTTGAGGAAACCTTTATCAGTTGAATGTTGATTGTTGAATGCACCGACTTAACCTTTAAACGTTGAATGGAAATAAAATAAACATTAACCTCACATCTCCATATAACTTTTGACAGTTGAGAACTGTCATTACGATTTGCTGTGTTGTCAATGCTCGTTCTTCATCAAAAGGATGGTCTGTTCAGAAAATTTGAAAGTTACAAATACAATAAAAAGTAGCTAATATGTGGATTTTTATCTATGAGTTGATCAAGTGACAATGTATTGATTATTTCTCAACGGCTTATATCATGCTAGAAGTTACATTTTCAAGGAGAACGGTATTGCCTGTTTCGGAATGTGGATTATGGTGGGAGATATTTCCTATGAACGTGACGTCAGCGGCACACTTTCAAATGTAATATTTTTTTTTAAATGAAAGAAAAATAATGGAACTTTTTGTTAAATGGACTTTTCTGACTAACAACTATCGATTTAAACAAGTTTTGAAATTTATTTTCCGTAAATGTAAAGGTCCATTCTAATAATTTGAAATTACGAATATTTTGAATGACGTTCTCTTCATCATCTCGAATGCAAAATTGTTCATGAATTATCAATTATTATTGAAGTCAAAATCAAGATTACACAAAATATCGTAGCCTACTGCAATTTTTTCAATTTGAAATTTTAATTGTCGTTTTCTCCATCAAATAAAATGTCAAATACAAAGTGTGATACATCGTTGGAAAGATAATTTTGAGTAGAAATAAAAAATTGCAAAAAACATACAGGGTGCTATTTGAAATAAAAGAGTCAGAGTCACTTCCTGTAAAACCGAAATTGACTTTCATTTTTGTTTTGGTCAGTTCAAGGTTCCTTGAACGTATTGGAGATCATGAAATTTTCAAATTTTTATCTTCCGAAATTGCTGAGATATTCCATTGGAACAGGTATACTGGGACACCCGGTATAACTTAACTAGTAGATTTACCTACAAGCGAAAATTCCGAAAAATCATTTTGTACACCTAGCTTGTAGATAGTAAATGGAAGACTGCGCGATTTTTTATTTTTATTAATCGCCATCTTCTTTAACAAAAAACACAAATGCTGCACTATTCTAGCATTCGCTGTTCCGGTATGGTCTATTGTAATGCACAATTTCTTACTGAGATCCACAATCTAAATTTGAAAATTTTATTATGTTTCGATGGCTTTTCCACTCCTTCGTAAACAACAGATATCACCTTTTTTATTCCAAAGTCGAAGTCATTTTCCTACCATCCGGGCGCCTCGCATAAACACACCAATATTCCGTCGTAAACGATTGTTATTCTCTGTATTTCACTTTAATGGCTACTCAAAATTATTTACTGCTTACCTGTCCCTAAATCTCGAGAGCGAATAAAGCCCGCCGTAAACCAAACTGACACTAGTCATTCCAAAAGCATTAAAACAATAGACAATTCGAAAGACAAACGCTAAAATTTACGTCTAGACATTAATAAGCCTAACGCCCCTTTTGACCCACAATCCCGTTTCACTAATATTTCTCGGTCTTTTCATTTTTCAAAAAACATAATCCCTGGTTGTGAACGCGTCCAAGGAAATAAAATAACATATCAGTGATCATGCTTTGAACAAATTCAGACCATTTCCAGTCTGTTGGTAAGATCGTTTTTTCGTCGGCACACCCACCGTGAGTGGGTTGTTTCTGGGTAGGATCACCTTGAATGCGCCCCTCGAAGATGACAGCAGGAGCCAATTCTTCGGTTGTCACCGGTGCGCTATGCACTTGTTTTTCGCCATCAATCTTACCGCTATCGCTAACTAGATCTAGTAGGAATTGAAATGGACACTGTCGGGATGCTGGAAATTACCTGGTTAGCGGTCAACCTGTCTTTTTCTCGGATTGTAGATTTAGTGATATATCCATAAAATCAATGAATATTTAAAGTTCAGTGGTAGTCAATATTTTATTTATCTCAACGTATCCTGTTGACTTATATTTTATAATTCATTTATTTATTCATCCAACAGGTAGTCCAAAAATATATACCTACCAATAATAATTTTGATGGACAATATATTTGTTTTTAACATATCGTTTCTTTTATCATGCCTTAACATTGCTATAGTCAAAAGAGATACGAAGACGATGAAAAAGACAAAAAGGTAACTATTTCGTCCCAAAAAAAAATGTACTGGGAAACTTGCCCTTCTATAATTATTGTAGGGATATAAGTCACAGTTAGATAATAATTAGGGTTGTGGCCCTGAGGGAATCCCTGTAGTATTTTTGAAATCATGTAAGAAATCCCTAGTTGAACCACTTCACACCCTGTATAACAGAAGTCTACGAGAAGGTACATGTCCCAAAGTTTGGAAAATCACTCAAGTAATACCGATACATGAATCTGGTCTGTCTCATAAAATCTCTCTCATACTATAATGACATACAGGAGGACCTTGATCGGTTTTCTAATTACTGTAAAATATACAAATTTTCACTAAATACTAAGAAATGTAGTCAAATCCTATTTACTCGTTTCCCGAATCCACATATTATTATGATTTCGCTCAAGATTGACAATGGCCAACAATCCATTTCTTTTTTTTTTCTTAGGCGTTTTGGCATCGACTGCTATGTGTTCTGGATAGGCCTCGTTACTAACTCCATAGGTCACCGTAGGAGCAGCACTGTTAATTGGAACACAACAGTTAATCGTGTTGGACTCACCAATTTCTAACGGGATATTTAATTTAGATGTAACTTTGGATACCAAATTGACATTTGACAGTCATATTGATAAAATTGTTAGGAAGTCTCTGAGAATCCTTCGAGAAATACCAGGGATTGTAAAAACTCCTACTCCTAACTGATTATATTCAATAATATCCTCGAATACTTTAGTGTAGCTTGGAATCTATCGTATCAAAAACACATGAAGAGATTGGAGTTTGTGTAGAAAAAATCATCAATATTATAAATTATAGATTCTTCAGATATAGGCACTAATTTCCATATGAAAGTAACCCAATGTTCAACAAGCTCGTGAGCCTATGTCTTAGACGTGACTTCAATTATATATGTATATTTCATTTACAATTTTTTCAATAATCTCATTGTTCAACTCTCCTTTCACTGAACTCTTCCTCATAAAACATTTGTTATGCAACTATTTTGTACTCCTTATTTTTCCACAATTTTTTTGGTAATAAGCTAGAACACGAAGTTTCAAAAATATTTTCAATGGATTATGTAGCTTGTGAAAACTCTAATGGCAATTTTCTTTCTTTTTTTTAAACTTAAAAAATATTTAAAGTCGACAAAATTCGAATGGCTTCTTTCTCGCGCCACTGCAAAATATTGTGACGTACTCTTCATAGAATCCCGAGCAACCAATAGCATTGCCGTTTCACGTTACAATCAATGCGATTAGAATACGCTCTTTCGCTGATTGGGCTCGGGAGAGTACGTCACAAAGAGCGCCAATATTATAGTAGCTTTGAAATTTTCTGATTTTGAGAAACGAATGGGAAGGGCTGTAATTGAAATTTTACTCCAAAAATTTTTTCTGAATTCATTTATATATGCGTTGTGTATTTTAAAGCATATTTGGAGCGATAATATTTTTTCGTGTCATCGCCTATTCTCCAATGATTAGATGTACGGTTATCCGATGACTTGAATATTTTTAAACTCATTGTGAACTGTTTCAAAAAGAACATGAAAAAGCTCTCAGCAACTTGCATTATGCTTATACCTAGTCGAGTTATAATTTATATTTTAGATCTATAAACTAGACTAAGTTTTTGCTATCATGATAAACAATTGTTGAAAATTTTTATTATTATTGTGTTATCGGGCTCGTCCTGTTGGGTAACCTGTTCAATTAAATATGTGAATAAAACGATCCTGTCATAGTTTTTTTGTAAATTCGTTTGATTTCATCAAAAAGAATAGAACTATAGACAAACTTCGTCAGTATCTCACAATTTCGATAAAAAGGTAATACAACATAACGAATATTAAAGGTTTCAAATCTCATTTCTTCTGAATGAACTTTCATTAGAAATTGTTGACAGAATTCTCTGATCCTCTGAGAAAAACTGAAAGGGTTTTTCCAAAAGACTAATTCTTTGATTTACTTGGCCTTTACTTGATCTATATTAAAAGTATACAAGCACACAGAAAACGATTCGATCTTCATAAACTTCATTTAATCACGACATTTTCACTAACACAGTAGCTTCTTCAAGTGAATATTTAAGCTAATAAATAATCATTTATACCCCGTTGCAATCATCAATAAGAACTACCTTCTCCAGGTAAGAACTAATCAAAAACACAGAGAGTATAACCCCTAAAGGATATAGATGAATAAAAGGACCTCAAACATTAAGATTGTAATAATCTCCACCTACAAGAAAATAAATTAAATAAAGTTGAGTGAATTTTTAAGTCAATTCAATTTTAACGATTCTAAGTGATTTAACTCGAATCCTTTATTTTCTATAGGTAAACTTTTAAACTCTTCATCAAAAGTGTGATTTGCTTCTAAATGATGATTTGAACATATTAAATTAGTTTTTTTGCTCACATAACTCATATGATGATCATTAGAGCGATTTTTAATTGTTCTACCAGTTTGGCCAATATACCTTAGAACAAGTTCCACAATGTAACTTATATACTCCTGATTTTTCGAATTTGAGAGTTCTGCTTTTATTAGGTTTGGATATACCTTTCCAACGTGTTATCTGTTTTATATGCAATGCTTACATCTTATTAAACTTAAAAATTATAAGCTACCTTTTTTGTTGCTTGTCCAAAGTAAGTCAAAGCTCTGTAATTTCATTATCTGTTTTTGTGATAGGAAAAACTTGAGTAGAGGTTTTAAGAATATATTTTATGGATATTTCATATCCCATGGAAGTTTCATTTTTCAGATTTGAAATGATGTCCATTACTTCGTTCTGGTCATATACAACGAAGGAGAATGAGCTATTGGTAATTTTGGGTACTGTGCAAAATGATCTGCGAAAGTCTTTACGGTATGACATTTATCTAGAATAGTTTCATGTTTATATAAATGGTGATTTCAAAATGGGAAACTTCTTTTTTGTATAATTTCAAGTTCTCCAACTCCCATTATTTTTTGTTATGTGCTGCTATACACGAGACCTGTCACCATGCTAAGAATTGAGCCCAGGCCCCTATGATTGAGAAGCGTACGCTCTATACAATCACAACAAATTTTGCCGCCCCCAGCTAAGGTTTTCAGAAACATTGAATAATAGACTATTAAATAACAAGGTTTTGAAACGACTCTTCAAACACGAGCGAAACAAATTGGTGAACCAACACCATCACCATGCACCCCCTAAGGTTGAGGCCCGGAAGGATGAACTCCCCAGCACTCCTACGTACTCGAAAGCTCACCCCCCTATCCACCACCCCCACTCGTTAAAGCGGTTCATCATCCTGATGACTGGCGATCAGCAGAATAAAATCTGACCGTTTGGTATGGAGTGCCCAGCCAATTCTCGGCTTGAAGCTCCCTTATATCTGACATGAGTTTGACTTTTAAAACAATGACTTTACTTTATGTGCATGGTGCCCCCCTGAAACTAGCTGAAGGCCTGAAAAAACTCTCGGCTGAGGGCCAAGTGCTGTGTACTGAGTTAACTGAAATTGAAATTACTACTTGGTCGGTTCTTCTTGGTATCTGAAACATAAAAGCATGATTAATCGTGATTTGGTGCCTGTTGAAGTAGACGTTGGCGTCGCCGAAGGTCTCACCTCCGCCGTACTTCTCCAGGGGTGTCGTTGTAATAAAAAGGTTTTAAAACGACTCTTCAAACACGAGCAAAACAAATTGGTGGACTGAGCGGAAGGCGTGGTTCACAAGTCGAGCGAGTGTGCAAAGTATTTTTCACGAAACTTTTTCTACGACTGCAAATCAAAACCACACAAATCTTATTTTTCGCATAATCCAACATTTTCTTCTACAAACTCAGGAAACAACAATTTTTTGAGGTATTCAATCAACAAAACTATTGGAGGCCGTGACAATTGTTATAGAACTCAGCCAACTTGAAACATTGCAGAATTTTGACGTTGTTGGGAGAGATCAAAAAAAAAATCACGGTGAACGAGATATGCGTGCGTAAAGATGACATATCCGTATGAAAAGTGTTTTGCAAACGGCCGGCGTGTGCGAAGTACCGCTTTCGGAGCAAGTTTTCCGTGAGCAAAACCCTAATTTTGCTGAGTCAGTCGTATAAAAACTTATTTTAAACGTAGTATTTAATTTGCCCGACGCTTCCCCACCAAGAATTTTCGCAATTTATGAAAAACGAAAAAAGGGTGCATTCATTATTTACGTGAAGCGTTTATGGGGAGGGGGAGGGGGTCGAGCAAAACCTCACTCAATCTCACGTGGGAAAGAGGGTGGTTTCGGCAAATATCACGTTATTTTTATTCGCAAGAAACAGTGTGAAATTTGCGAGAAAACTAGTAAAAAAAATTTCTCCACTAAAATATGGCTAAATCATTTATTAAAAATTGAAAATATTCATCACGTTTAAATAAGGAATTACACTATAATAAAAAAAATCGTTTTATTTGTAACAAATGATCTTATTTGTAAAATCATTTCACGAAACTATTTATTTACTTCATATCGACTACAATCCACTTCTGTTCCAATTTGAGGGAGATTCAAACGCCACATTTTCGCGGTCTGACGTCACTTGTTTTCTTGTAAACCCTGACTCCTTAGAGAATAAATGCTTTCCAAGTTTGAATCACAGTGTACACCGGATTAATCTTCTTCTGATACTATTCAGTCGAATTTGAAGGAAAGGTACACATGGTTTTGACAACAGACAGACAAATAGGCAATATATCTTGCAGGAGATCTTGAAGTCAGGAGAATTTGACGTCACTTGTATTCGTCCAATGAAAAACCAATAATTTTTTGCGCGAATTTAGCTAGTATTTGAATTCTAATACAATCATTTTTTTTTCTGGATCAATCTCACGAAAAAAAAATCCTTTCCAGTCTGACTTGTAAATCTTTGGAAGAAAATAAAAAATGACCATTGTAATTCCCTATTATATGCACTGATAGAAGAATTTATTGACTATTAATAACTTCATTTCCCAACAAACATACAATCTCTGGTCACCATCCGTGCCAATGATAGACGTGCCGGCTAAGTACTGGCCATGGCGGGATGTTATCGGCAAAACATCAAAATGCTACTGGCCAATCCGTAATCTGTCATCGGTTGATTGGCCGACATTGGCCCAGAACTAGTTAAAAGGAATCACTTTTGCCAGTGGCATTCTAGTAAAGGCTGATTACCATAGCACGGAATCTGTAGGGAATTCAGTTGGCCCTCCATCCTTCCATTATAATTTACGTCAACTAGCTAAGTATATGTCATAAATTATACATTTTAAATCTTATTTGGTTTGCTATATCACCCGAGCAAAACTTATAAGAAATAGCCGTATTACATTTGCAAGTTTTCATGCAAGTTTGATGCTATGCAAGTTCTGTGCAATACCAATTCGGAGAATACCTATGCGCCGGTGCAAGTTTGTGGTGAGTTTGTTGCCATAAATAAAATTTGAAGAAATTCTATTTTGTGGACATTTGTTATTTTTGTAGGGATATTTGTGATACTACCTGAGACATATGTCTCTGATATATTGTACATCAAGTATTTGTGTTTTTGTCACACAAACCGGTATTTTTTCGAGATCTAAGAAGATGTGTAGGGTCAAAAGATATGGCAGGTATGTTAGATGAATGAGATTTTTTCTACGACCGTGCGTTTTTACCCACTTTCCCGCACTCATATTAGTTTAGAAAGTGTCACTTTCCCGCACTAGTGCGGGAAAGTAAAATATGTTAATTTATCGTTATTAAATGTACTGTAGTATATTTATAGTCCAATTAACTCTAAAATAATTTATTTAACGAAATACAATGATTCACAGTTCTCTAATCACTGTACTATTTATATTCGACTTTCACTTCACTGACTGCCCGTCTGTCTGCTGCGTCGTTCTTTTTATATTGATTGTTGACTTCTCCGAATGCTCTGGAATTCTCCATCGAATCGTCCGGATCCATCGAATCATCCAGATTCTTCTTGGTGCATAGCGTATCGAAGGTCACATGCAGCCTGCATGAGTGTTCAGGCCCGGCATCGCCCACAGCTTCTCCACATTGCCCCCTTCTTAGAGATATTTCGTCCCGAAATGTCATCCTTGGAGTGTGTCGATATTTGCAGGATTCCCCATATCTGCATCGTGAAGTTCGATGGAAATAACACTCCACAGTCTTCATGTTAGGTCGTGGAATAAGATTACAACAAACCAAAATCTGGATGCCGCTGGATCGGAATATCGTCTCCAACATACTTCTTATAACTCTCCAATCCAGCCCGTCAATACCGCAGGATAATTTTGGGATTGCAAAGTCCACCAGATTCTGGTCCACCATCGTATCTCTCAGTTGGGTGAGGCTCCTCCAGACATCTTCATAGGACGGTTTGTCTTGGGAATGCTTGGTCACCAAGTAGTAGATGTTCCTCTGGCCATTCTTCAGCTGTAGCACACCTCCAGTTTCTGGATTCTGTTTCCGTAGTGTTTGGAGTTGGCCAAATTTCTTGGAGAACACCACAGCGATGCCCCTGGACATTCGAAGATCTTCTGCGACGCAGTGTGCTAGGGCGTAATCGACTGGCACTTTGAAAAGGTCCCGTGGCTCCTCTCGAGTTACCCCGTGAGACACTTTCTGTCCATTTGAGTATAAGGACATGAATTTCTGGAACGTCATCGCATCCTCTGGTGGTCTGAGGGTGCGGACTTGGTCATGATTTCTAGCGTAAGGGGCCAACCTGTTGAAATGAACGACCCTGGGTTTACCTCTGGGTGGCTTGTGGATTCGGTAAAGCAGGTCGTTTATCCTCTTGATGATCTTGTACGGACCTTCCCATGAATTCCGTAATTTTGGTGACAGGCCCCGGCGACGCATCGGGTTGTACAGCCAAACTAGATCACCAACCTGAAATCCTCCAGCATCGGCATTGATGTCATAAGTCGCTTTCATTCGGTCGCTGGCACTCTGGAAGTTCAAACGGACTCGTTCGTGGATGTCTTCCATTCGCTGACGGAGTTTGCTGATGTAGTCCTCTCCCGCGGTATCCTGTCCTGGTGGCGTCCCAAACTTTAGGTCACAGGGAAGTCGCAGCTCTCGGCCTATCATGATACTAGCAGGGGTTTGGCCGGTCGACTCGTGCACTGCGGAACGGTAGGCCATCAGGAACAAATGAAGATACTGGTCCCAGTCTCTTTGATGGTCAGAGACTACCTTGGACAAGTGGCGATTGATAGTCCTGTTCATCCGCTCAACCATTCCATCGGACTGTGGATGTAGAGCTGTGGTTCTCGTCTTGCGGATGTTCAGCAGTTGGCAGATTTCTTGGAACAGGTTGGATTCGAAATTTCTGCCTTGGTCCGAGTGCAGCTCCAAGGGGACACCGAATCGATATATCCACTCTTTCACCAAGACGTCTGCGACAGTGATGGCTTCCTGGTTGGGCAGGCTTCGGCCCACTTGCTGAAATAGTCCATTGCCACTAGGATGTATTTATTTCCATGATCTGATACGGGGAACGGGCCGGCGATGTCAATGGCGATTCTTTCGAATGGACTACCTACGTTATACTGACGCATCGGGGCCTTGGGTCGTGTCCTAGGTCCATTACTGGCAGCGCAAACAGCACACTTTCTGCACCAGTCATTGACATCAACTTGACAATTGACCAAGTAAAACCGTTGCCTTACTTTCTGCAGGGTCTTCGTCACACACAGATGACCTCCAGCAACTCCATCATGGATCTATCGGAGTACTTCCTGTCTTCTGTTCTTGGGCACCACTATTTGACGTCTGTCTTCCCCACCATCTTCTGACTCCAATACACGTTTCAGGACCCCATTGTCCAGGGTAAGGGAATTCCATTGGGCCCAGTAGGATTTGAGTGCTGGGGAATATCTTGCAATTTCCTGCCATATCGGTCTTTGATTACTCTTTTTCCAACCGATCACTAACCCAAGATCTGGATCCTTTTCTTGGTCTTTCTGGACCTCGTTGTCATTCCAGTTGTTGTCAACTGCCGTGGTTCTACAAACCGCTGCTTCCTTCTCTTCTGCTCGACGGCAATGTGAGCAGTCGTCTGGGCACGGTCTCCTTGACAGGGCATCTGCATTCTTGTGGCCACTCCCTGCTCGATGTTCGATGTCGAAGTCGAATTCTTGGAGTCTTTCGATCCAACGTGCTACTTGGCCCCCTGGGTTTTTGAACTGTAGGAGCCATTTAAGGGCTGCGTGGTCGGTCCTTAACAGGAATCTTCTTCCGTACACGTATTTGTAAAAGTGTTCTATTCCCTTGACAACAGCCAACAGTTCTCGTCTGGTGACACAGTAGTTACGCTCCGGTTTACTGAGAGTTTTACTGAAGTATCCGATGACCTCCTCTTGCCCATCCTGGATCTGGGACAAGACAGCTCCAAGTCCCACGTTGCTGGCGTCCGTGTCCAAAATGAATTTTCCACTCGGAAGGGGATAACTTAAAATTGGTGCGTTGATCAATGCCCCCTTCAGCTTCCTGAACGAGTCTTGGCATTCTTCGGACCATTTGAACTTTGTTTGACCTTCCGTGAGCCTGGTCAGTGGTTTAGCGATGTTGGCGAACCCCAGCACATATCGGCGATAGTATGTGCACAAACCAAGGAAACTACGTAGTTGGTGTATGTCTCTCGGAATAGGCCACTCCTTCACTGCTCTGATCTTCTCGTCATCCACTGCTACTCCGTGCTCAGAGACAACATGGCCAAGGTAACGTACTTCTTTTTGGAACAGGTGGCATTTCTTGGGGCTCAGCTTCAATCCAGAATTTCTCAGTCGCAGGAATACCTCCTCCAGGTTTTAAACGTGGTCTTCGAAAGATTTGCCAACTACAATAATGTCATCGAGATATACCAGACACGTCCTCCATGAGAGTCCTTTCAGAACCGTCTCCATTAATCTCTCGAATGTTGCTGGAGCATTACAAAGCCCGAATGGCATAACGGTGAAATGCCACAGTCCCGAGCCGATGGTGAAGGCTGTCTTTTCTCTATCTTTTGGAGCCAGTTCTACCTGCCGGTATCCACTCTTCAGATCAAGGGTCGAGAAAATCGTGGAGCCGGCCAACGTGTCTAGGGTGTCGTCTATTCTCAGAAGAGGGTAACTGTCTTTCTTCGTAACTTTGTTCAGTTGACGATAGTCTACGCAAAAGCGTGTTGATCCATCTTTCTTCTTCACCAGCACGACTGGAGAGGACCATTGACTGTCGGATGGTTCAATAACTCCATCTTTCCCCATTTCACTGACTATTTTGTCAGCCGCTTCCTTCTTGGCAAGAGGAAGTCTTCTAGCTGATTGTCGGATCGGTCGGGCATCCCCAGTATCAATTTTATGCTGAACTACATTCGTTCGGCCCCCTTTTCCTTGTCCGGTATCGAAGATGTCTTGGTACGTCTTGACTAATTCTCTCAATCTGGGCTGTTGGGCTGGTTTAATGCCCTTGGAAGAGAGGGTAACCAATTTTTCCAGTTCCGCTGTCAGGTTGTTGTCTTGACTAACAGTACCATGTACACTCCTGATCACAGAGGATATTGACGAGCAGTACCCCAAAACAGTTCCTTTCTTCAAAGTCACTGGGTAATAATTGACATTCAGTACCCTTACTGGCACAATTTTATCAGCACGCAGCAAAGTCTTGCCTAGTGCAATCCCTCGTCCAATTTTCTCATCATGAAGCTTGGGCTCTAACATCACCACGCTTCCATTGCTCGCACCTCCGTCCAAGCGAGCCTAAAGTATGGTCTCAGCCCTCTCGGGTACACTTACATCTTCAGCCAGCAGAACACGAACCATCTCTTCACTTCTTCCATATAGCACCAGATCTTCTCCGTTCACACGTAGAACGCCATCTTTGAAATTCAATTCGAACCCTCTGGAATTCATGATGTCCATTCCAATAATTGCCTCGTCCTCAATGTCCGCTACTAATGCCCGATGTTTCACTTTTGTGCTGCCCAGAATCAGTTCAATCGGTAGCTCTCCATGTACAGTGGCCGGCTCCCCTGTTACTGTGCGTAGCTTTCAGGATGACGGTTCAATTCTCTCTGTTGTTTTAGTAAAAGCAGGTCCAAGGATTGTCCTAGTCGCACCTGTATCTAGCAGCATGGTGCAAGGCTCGTTGTTGATGAGACCGTCTACAAAGACTCCATTGTTTTGACGTTGAAGGACAGCGACATATGCATTGTTAACGGGGGCTTGCTGGATACAGGTCGACTATTACCCCTCCTCATCGACCTTCTTTAGTTTTCCTGCATCGGTGACGATTCTTTGAATGTTGGACATTTGCTACGCACATGCCCAATTTTTCCACAATTCCAGCATCTTATCTGTCTTCTCTCAGGCAACATTTCCTTCACCAACTTTCTTATGGCAGCTTCCAGGTTAGCAGGCTCCTGTGGGTCTTCTTCAATAACTCGGACTTTACTTTGGCTTCTGCAGGATTGCTTCGCTGCCTCAAATTCCAAAGTGCGTGCCAGTGCATCCACGAGATGTGTTGGACGAGCTAGTGTTAATGCTTGTCTCGTTTCCTGGTCACGAAGTGCATCTAAGAATGCCTGAACTGCTAGTCGTTCCATTACCTTTTCTGGTGTAGCTGGGTATGCAAGGCGAACCAAGCGTGCAATGTCGGCTTCAAATTCCTGTAGGGATTCGCTTGACTTCTGGCAGCGGTTTTTGAGCTGTGAGTGGTATACATGTTCTATGTTCTAGGTTCTATGTTCCATGTCCATACCGTAATTCTAGAAGTTTGATCAGCTGCTCGTAGTCCTCTTGCTCTTGTGCCGTGAGGGTTTGTAGAATATTCGTTGCTTCTCCACGCAACGCCAGTGTTAGTGCCACAGCTCTATCTCCTGCATTCCATCCATTCGCCTTTGCTGCAGCTTCAAATTGTCGGCGGTAGTTTGCCCATGGTGATTTTCCATCAAACTGGGGTGGTTTCATGGAGTTTTCCTGTTTCTGGACTGATTTTTACATCTTTCAAACCCCTTTGAACATCATTTAAGTTCAAACTCAGTTCCAGCATTGAATTTTCATTGACAGATTCTGTGGTGGGGGTAGTGTCATTCTGGTTTTCCAACTTACAGATTTTCACCTTTATTTTGATGATTTCCGCCTCGAGTCCGCCTTTGATTTCGTCACTAATTGTTTCCTTCAATTTTCCCATCTCTTCCTCAATTTCATCTTTGATGCCGCCTCTGATTTCATCACTGATGGTTTCCTTCAATTTCCCCATCTCTTGCTCAATTCCATCTTTGATTTTCTCCATCTCTGTCTCGACAGTCCCCATTCTTTCTTCTAATCGATTCGCCACGCCACAAAGTTCTTCTTTCATGTTCTTCGAGTTTTCTAGAAGCTCTTCCCTCAAACCCTTCGAATTTTCTAGAATCTCTTCTCTCAAATTCCTCGAACTATCTTGAAATTCTTCTTTCAAACTCGCCGAATTCTGTTGCATTTTGTCTTCCATTCCGTCGAGTTTACTCATTATGGAACTCATATCTATTCCAGAAACTTCGAATAGAAATGTTTCTGGGTCCTCGCCCTCCTGAGCTAATCCCTCGGCAAGTCTTGTTTGAAGCACGGCCTTTTTACCACTTGTGTCAAGTTCCCTCTCCTCCAGTTCTTGCTTCAATTCCGCAACCTTCAATTCAACCAGGCGAACTTTCCTCGAATACATTTTGTCTTAGTCTATGTTTCACAGTCTATTTCACGGGTCACCAGTCTATTATTATTATTATTGTCTATCTCACACAGTCTATTTCCCGGAAACTAGTCTATTACTATTATTATTGCCTATTTCACACAGTCTATTCCACGGCCACCAGTCTATTATTATTATTATTGTCTTTTTCACAAGCGAAAATAATTGTCCGAAATACACAAACTTTCTACTTACACGAACACTCTGTATTTAAAAATCGCACTTCTAACACCAAATGTAGTATTTTTATAATCCAATTAACTCTAAAATAATTTATTCAACGAAATACAATGATTCACAGTTCCCTAATCACTCTACTATTTATATTCGACTTTCACTTCACTGACTGCCCGTCTGTCTGCTGCGTCGTTCTTTTTATATTAATTGTTGACTTCTCCGAATGCTCTGGAATTCTCCATCGAATCGTCCGGATCCATCGAATCATCCAGATTCTTCTTGGTGCATAGCGTATCGAAGGTCATATGCAGCCTGCGTGAGTGTTCAGGCCCGGCATCGCCCACAGCTTCGCCACAGTACATTTCATTGATTTAACCTGTATATTACTATTCAAACTACTATAGGTTTTAATATTCAATCTAACCCAGACTATTTTTCATTCATTGGAATGAAGAAATTGCGATACTTTTATATATCTACCCTACACATTTCTCAAAATCAATCCACATAACAATCAAACTAAGCTGAGTCAAGTGGTTTGGTGTGGTAACCAAAGATTTGTTATGACAACCAAGTTGTCATCAAGACGTCAAAGTTTCAAGTCGAAGCGTTGCCGAAGTGTCCGATTCTGGCATTTTTCAAATTATTTTCAATAAAAGCAAAATTTTAATGGATTCGTCAGACGAAGAGCTCCCAGAAACTTAAAGGCCGCAGATGAGGTAAATTCAGACCTGTTACCAAGTAAATCACGAGAAAGATACGAACAGCAATACAACCAATTTTTAAACTGGTGTAAGGAAAAAGGAGTGAATAGCTTCAGAGAAGAGGTATTTTGGCGTATTTTTCCGAGCTGAGTAAGGTACTGAAATCCAATACCCTATGGTCGCGTTACTCGATGGTGAATTGTTTATTTAAAATAAAACAAAACCTGGACATAAGCAAGTTTCATAAATTGACATCGTTCCTAAAAAAAGCAAAATGTTGGTTTTCAGCCACATAAAGCGCAGATTTTTACCAAAGAAGACATATCCAAGTTTATGCTAGCCCCTGATAGATATATCTTATGATTAAAGTAAGTACCATTTATGCTTTAGCCGGTGCTCTTCGCAGAGCGGAGCTTGTGAAAATCACGCTTGACGATATTCAAGATAAAGGAAACCTAATTATTGTGAAAATTTCCGATTCGAAAAACCATACCTCAAGATCCTTTGTTATATCTGAAGACATAAATAATGGAACCTTTTTGAAGCTCTATAGAAAGTATGCAAATTTACGGCCTCCTACAACCACGCACCGTCGTTTTTTAATCAATTACAAAAAAGGCAAATGTTCTGTTCAGTGCGTAGGCGTAAACACATTTGGTAAAATGCCGGCAGAGATCGCTACCTACTTAGGCCTACCTAACCCAGAACGTTACACAGGTCACAGTTTTAGACGATCCTCGGCAACGTTTCTAGCAGATTCAGGCGAAGGGATAACCAACATAAAACGTCTTGGAGGCTGGAAGTCAACTGTTGTTGCTGAGAGTTATTTGGAGGACTCCGTAGAACAGAAGAAAACCATCCCGAATTAAATTCTTTCATGTACTGGCAACTTGCAACCGATGTCTTCTCCGTCATCTTCATGCACTTTGCATTCTACGAGTGTTACTCTTAACAGCTAGTTACCACCAACTAACTACTCTGGACCGGCTATTCTGACGCATTTGCAGAATGCAACAAATTGAGTTGTCAACATTAATATTAATAAGAATTAGTGGATTTTCATGGAATGTTTTGTATGCTGAAATAAAATATATATTTTAAATGTAAGTTTTGAATCTTTATGCGGTCGTAGAAAAAATAATGTTCCTAATTCATGCGTAAAGTGTCTTTCCCGCCCTTGACTGCTTGCCCGAACTCCGCTTCGCGTCGTTCGGGTCAACGGCAGTCGCGTGCGGGAAAGTATCACTTTCCGCACTTCTTAGGAAAATAACTTTTGAACACATACTACTTTCAAAGCTGGAAATAACCCTTCATTCAAACAAAATTGCAACCAACTTACAATCAATGTAAGAGAAGAAGCAATTCTCTCTCTTGCACAGAACTTGCATGCCGTGAAACTTGAAAATGTATTCGGCTTTTACAAACTGACGTCCAGTCGGTAAACATGAAATTGTTAATGTTTTATAATAATAATATTGTAAAGGTGAAAGGTTTCTCGAAGATTCAAAGTAGAATCGAGATATTGACCAATCTTAAGACAAGTACATCATGCGTTACAAATCTGCTATGACTTACGAGTCTTAAGCCTGAAGTGAAGGTCAACGTCGACGACGACAGCTGTTTGACATTTGACACTCTATATATTACACATAAAATAAATAGGATAATACAAAAAAGTCCAAAGGGGACACGCTCTGGGATTAGTTCAGATAAAATGCTTGCGGGTTGCCGCTCTCTGAATTTTGTATGGTATTCTGTTTACGTAAGGACCGTAAGGTTAGTCGGTCATTATGTCAGCTGATAATTCACGCATTTTTAACTCGGTTTGCATGACTCTGTCGTGTGTGTTATTTAAATTTCCCGCCATTTCAATGACCAATAGCAGAGCACGTCCCTATTGTAATTTACTTTAGTCTCATCACTTCATAATCATAAAATCATAAGTTCATGATAGTCCATTTTGTGTCTGTTTATGTTTATTTATGCATCGTGAATTTCAACGTTTGGTTTTTGGTACAGTGTGAATAATCAGTTTGAGTTTATATTTTCATAAAAGGAATGCCGAATTCCCTCGATGAAATAAGGTAAATCAATAATTATCTAGAATTGGTTCCCGCCTCGGTTATGTATTTGAGGTTAGGTTAGTTTACATACAGCCAAAATTTTTATCCGAAAGTCATGAAAATGTTCAAATATTATTGCAAATGTCCAGTATACGATTATAAAGAAAAATCACGAACAATGTGTTAAATTGAGTGGAATTGATGGAACGGTGACAACACAGTATGTACAGAAGTCGGGGTTCAAACTCGCTCACATCTATTTCTAGGGCACAATCGCCACAATTAGAGATATGTACGAGGATGTATTGATATCTAGTTAGCCTAGACCAGTTCCCTGCATAAATAAAATATTGCGTTACCATAGCAACGAGCAATAACTTATTAGAAGTGTCAGTGTAAAGTTTGACGCTGAAAAAGTAAACCAGAGTTACGCAATATATTAAAAGAAAAAATATGGCCACCGAAATTGTGAAAATCGAAAAATTGGAGTATCCAGCCATCATCAAGTACCTGTATTTAAAAGAGTTAAGAGGTAAGCAGATTTACGAAGATATGCTTAATACCCTTGGTGATCAATGTCCTCCGTATGCCAACGTGAAAAATTGGACTGCAAGCTTCAAAAGAGGTAAATTTTCCATTGAAGTTGATGACCGATCGGGAAGGCCAGTTTCTGTGTCAGTCCCCGAAAATATCGATGCTGTTCATGACATGATTTTAACAGACCGTCGAATTGGGCTAAAACGGATATCTGAAGCACTGAATATTTCATACGAACGCGTTCATCATAAAGTTCAATTTGGACATGAGAAAAATTGCTGCAAAATGGATCGCCAAATGTTTGAATTTTGACCAAAAGCGTGCAAGGGTAGTAGCATCGCGTTCGATCTGTGCTCGATTTGAAAACGATGTAGACTTCTTAAACCGAATTGTTACTATGGATGAGACTAGGGTACATTTTTACGATCCAGAAACAAAGCAACAATCGATGGAATGGCGACACTCCGGTTCTCCAAGACCTAAGAAGTTTCGTGTCCAAAAATCTGCTGGAAAAGTTCTTGCTTCAGTTTTTTGGGATTGCCATGGAGTAATCATAATTGTTTTTTTGGATAATGGTAGAACCAATAACTGGAGATTACTATTCGACATTACTGACCACTCTACGGGAAAAAATTAAAGAGAAAAGACGCGGAAAGCTATCCAAATGTGTTTTGTTTTTGGTGGACAACGCCCCTGTACACAAATCTCATGTTGCCATGCAAAAAATTGGTAATTTGGGGTTTGAATTACTAGAACACCCCCTTATTTACCAGATTTCGCTCCGTCCGACTATCATCTCTTTCCTCAACTGAAAAAAAATTTAAAAGGTCGTAAATTTTCTTCCAACGAGGAGTTATTAAAAGCTGTGGAGGTCTGGTTTGCAGAGCAAGAAGAAACATTTTTTTTGAAAGGTCTAGAGTTGTTGCAGGTTCGCTGTAATAAATGTATCCAATTAAGAGGAGAATATGTTGAGTAATAAAATATTTTGAAATTGATTTTTTGTTTGGTTCTATAGTAGGCTAATAATTTCTCAATATATCCTTGTATGTATCCTTATCAAGCCCACCCTATCTATTCTGCCACCGAGCCCATCCCATATCTACTTCTGTCACCGAAAAATTATTGAGTTGGTCGTGTGGAGTATCATTTGAAAGGGATTTCAAAAATATTCGGTTTTCTATTTTATGAATATACTGCTAAAAATTTGCTACCCCCCCCCCTTTATTTCAGGAACTACACTTGAACCTTACTGGAAATATCTATAGTGATTATTCCAGGTTTAATTTCACTTGACCGGTTTATTTCTTTTCAGTTTTTCTTCTAAAAAACTCACTGAAGTGGAATGCCACAAAAGCCGAAGTAAGGGAAGAAGTAAGTGGGGAGAAATAAAAGAAGAGCAAAGGCAGCGGATGAAGTGGAAGATGGCTCTATAAAATCTTTAAAAAATGTTTTGGAGACTTTTACGTTATTTTCAAACCAAAGAATTATTTTCATGTTTTGTTTTTTACATATATTTCATTAAAGTATGAAATATTTTAATTTTAATTGAGTCTTCATTACATTTTATGCAACATTTCTTCGAATTCCAATTATATTTTGTTACTAATTATGTCAATTTGGTACAATCGTTCATAGGTAAATTAAATAGCATTTTTTGTACATTTTAGAAAACTTCACTTTCATCATCCATCACATAAAATTAATAGAGGGCCAGTACCATTGCTCTGAGTAGGTTGCATTAAATAAGTGTACTGGGCCATCAACGGTTGCTACAGTTTTGCCTTCATGGGCCCGTCACCTAAAAAGCACCGTAATATTGGAATACAGGCATTGGCCCTAACGATGGCCAGAGTCTCCTATTTTCACTGGCCCGCAACTCGCAACTGGCAACAGGAGTCTTCGTTCCGGCCAAAAATGACCAACAAATTCTGGGCCAGTATCATGCCGACTAAAATTGTTTGCTGGGGTTTGAAACAATTTATTCATTCACCGGCTAGCCAAAGAAAATTGTTCTTTTTAAAATAAATCTGATGCATTCGAGCACATATTAACTCATTTACATTACAAATACGCATTTTGAAAAATCTCACGTGGGATAAGGGGAGGGTGGAGGGGGTCGAGTAAAATCTCACCAAGGGGGAGGAAATTGCCTCACGTAATTAATGGATGCCCCCTAAAGAACAGTCTCGAAGTTTAGGTAATCACAAACTTGTTTAGGTGTGGTCCTGAAGACTACTTCCTTGGCCAAACCATACACATTTTCAATTATAAACACAATAAACAGAAACTCATAGTGAGGCACAAAATATTCTTCCAGAATTCATTCAGCAGATATCCTTTCATCCGCCAACAAATAAAATATATCAGTAATAACAGACGAACAAGACGGCGTATTAGCTTTATTAAAACAAGCGAAGTCTTCTGCTAGTCACTGGAGTGGAACATTATTTTATTGCATCCTCTCAGTGTGGTCCTTATTTTACTTATGAACACTGTTGCCGCATCAACTCGGACTTCTTGACAATTTTCTCAAATACTGGTAGAATCAGTTATTAACAGTCAAATATTGAATGAATAATGTACGATTTTTATCTTATTGGATATCAGTTAAGTTTAATAAATTTATTTGCAGTAAGGGTGAGATAGAGGTGACAGTAATTGAATTTACTTGATGGAAATCCATAAATACCTAAATCAAGAAAAAGGTTTAATTTTCACAAATGTTTTTGAAACACATGACATGTTTCGGTACACTGTAGCATCCCCAAGTGAATTAGTACGACTAACAAATTTTTCGTTGAGCTAGGTACCTATCTTATAGTTATTTATTATACAAGGGAAAAATGTATTAGATTTTAGCTCGAGGTTGTGTTGTCTCCCGACGAAAAAGGTACTCACTTTTTTTCCCGGGGAAAAAGGTAATTTCATGAAAAGTTATATTTTGTTACCTGGCAACAGAGATAAAATGTCACTTTTTTTTAACGTCACAGAAAAAAATACATTTCTAACCATAAACATTACAGAAAACTACCTGTATCAAAAGTATTCATTTTGAATAAATAGAAATCATAAAATTAAATTGAGATTACATGTAATAACAATAACAACTGGAAATGTAATTAATCATCAATGCTGCAAACAAGAAAACAAATTCAGCATAATATGAGAAGTATTGAGTTGATGACCTATTTTTTTATTTCCGTCAACTGGTTGCACAGCTACGCGCCATACCCAGAAATCCTCGGAAGACTTGTGCGATCAAGGAAAGACGTGGTATCCATTACCTTTCAACGTGTGATGCCATGCACGAGACCAGTGGCCATGCTAGGAATCGAACCCACGACTCTATGATTGAAAGGCGTACGCTTTACCATCACTATCACCACGGCCAATTATTATTAGAATTTAATAATTTGAAAGGTTACTGAATAGTTGAAATTGATACCTTTAATTCAACTTTCTGAAGTTTCCATCAAAGGTCGATCTTTCTTATGCATTTTTTTAATGTTCTTCCTGCTTGTTAACATACCGGTTGTCCGAAGAAGGTGGCTAGCGCCTATTTTGTTTTCGAAGAGAATGGAATGAAATTTTGAGGATCTATATAAGAAAAAAAATTGCATCTTTTGACAAGTGACTCAACTACATGTAACTTCCGGTTTCACCGGAAGTGACATAAACTTTAAATTTTTGAATTTTCACATCTTTTGTCTCTATATAAAATTATACAATACAACGATGTATCATTTGTCACTTTTTGCAACACATTTTTATTATTTCATTGAAATTTATTTTCCAATCTAGAGGGCTCTATGAATACGTTCAAATCACTTTACTGTTTCCGGTAAAAATGTATGTTAAATTTAAAATTTTATTTTTAAATTGAAATTATTAATTCTTTTCAAATGGCAACTTAAATTAATAACATTTAAAAAAAGTAAATCAATACACACCACTGGAATTACTACAAACAAATTGAGAATATGACTAATCCCATACAATCGAGTTAAAAAAAGCCTATCTAGAATTTCGATTGAATATTATAGTTGTGTGTTGTGTATATATTTAAGGAAGTGTCTAGAGTCCCTAACATGGGATTCGCTGGAAAAAGTAAAAATCCCGAAGAGGTGTTGCTTAATGCTTGCTCGGTTAGGTTTGAGTGTAAATTCGTAGCCAGAGGCCAAAGCAAAAAACACGTTATTTGGATGGTTATTCTGTCTACGTAAGATTACTCAGGTCAGGTTAAATTGGCTAATAAACTACAAATTTTCAAGTCCGTGTGAATGCGGCAGTCTTCCCGCCATTATAGTGATGGTGGGAGGGGTCTAGTCGGGAAATCTAGCTCTCGTAACAGTGGTCTCACAGTCGGTATTACGATTATTTTCGAGAAGTACCGAAAGGTGTTATTAAGCCACACGTCTTCGGGATTTTTACTTTTTCAAGCGATCCCGCGTTCAGTACTCTAGTCTCGTCTTATATTTAATAAGATTTTTCTCCCACAAATGCATATATTTATGCGTGCATACATTTTCTGATTGAATGGTAGAGCAAGGTCTGATTTTGATGGGGTTTTGACATTATTTTTGATTTACCTGTCAATAATATCTCTCATTATTATCATTATTATAAAGTCAAAACATCCACCAATTAAAATAAGGTAGTTTTCTTAGTACACTCAATAAACTATACATTGTAGTGTAAGTTTCTCAACTTTTCGAGACCGACTAGATTAGGATAAGGAATTCATTTGTGAGATTTGACAGTAGTTGACAGTTATTGATTAATATATTTGAGGTGTAAGTATAGTACAGTGTTGTCAAATTGAGTTGAGATAATGAAGGCAGCATCCCACATCGTCTTGATGTCGAAGAGAGGTATATTACCTAGGAATCGAACAATACCGTTCTCAAGAGACAACCACGGTAAGTATATCGTTTCTTGAAAGTTAATCTGAAGAATCTGTATTGAAATTATCTAATATTTTTGGACCTCAACATGTAAGAAATTATGATCTTCATCTTGATCGGATATTCTTTCATGAACTTAAGTTATTCTAAAGAGTAGGTAACTACACTGATCCCCCAGTCAAATTCGGTGTAATATTTGCGAGATCGGCAACACTGCATTTGCATACCATATCAAGCGTAGTCCTTTCCGTTACACACAATTTAACATATGATATACTACATGCGATTTTGCAGAGTTATCAAGGTTGAAAAGGAACCTCAGAGATTTTAATACTAATGTATTGGCGTCAAGCTCAAGATCGGAAACTTTGAGTTCGAATCATCCTCACGGTGGAGTTTTCAAACTGAACATTTTGTTTCGTGAATCAAAGATGCTGGGCCAGCCTTGCGCTATCAATGGGTTGGGAATTAGTAGTGTTGTTCCTGAAGTGTATGAAAACAGTTACAAAGTCTACACAGAACACGGAGTAAGTGAGATCTATACAGCGTTTGCTACATTCTGCGAAGCGTATAGCTAATCTATTAATAAACAGGAAAAAATTATTAAATTTGCGTATAGGCTGGTGCCAAAACGAATTTTGAACACTAAAAATAAAAAAAAAAGTAAAAGGCAAGGACCAGGTGGAAAATATTGTTAAGGTTGCAAATAATGAAAAAATTCGAAAATCAATGAAATTATTGAGAAAATCATGATTCAGAGAAACTTTTTTCTCAATTTTAAGCGGTTTACCGATCAATAAACCGCCAAGTCACATAGACCATTGCCAAGGAGACATTCCAACAATTGAAATAATCACTTATAGACCTTCGAAATACAAAAAAAAAATAACAAGACAATAGTTGTTCTTGGAAAATAAGGGTATTTGTTTAGAAAAATTTACATATCTTGAAAATTATTCGTCTTCTGAATTGCTAAAAAATCATGCGTATTCAACACCAAATAAGACAAATTTTCATCTGAATTAAATCGTTTATACGCGAGAAAAAAATTTATTCATGAAAAATCGGTTTTCCGCCATTTTGACGGTTAATTTGAGCTTATGTCAGAAAGCGTTGGAACTGAAGTTTTCGATTTTTTCATTATCTACAACTTTTTCATCGAACATTTTCCGCTAGAAGGTCACGTTTCACCGAAAATTGCAAAAAACCGTATTCAACCCCTAAAGTTCATCCCCATTTCACCATTTTGAGTGTTTTCGTGTTTAATTTTTTTCCTCAAACTTGGAACCTCTACAACATTTTCCACCTAGTTCTTGCCTGTTACTTATTACAAAAATTATAGGCACTACAGCCAGTCTAATATATACCTTGTGATAAAAAAGTTATAGAAAATTGTTCAAAATTTTCAACCGACTCCGAGGAAGTGTCACCTTCCAACATGTGATCTGAGCATGGATACCTTGATACTTGAGTATTATCAGGTCTTCACATTGGCATATTACATATAGTTCAGCTTCTTCCTCTTCCTGGCAGAAATAAATCTTGTAAAGTCCATCGACATAATGTCAAAAATATTGTGCTATATTTTGAAACAAGTTCAACTTTTTTCATTCGGTGTGATTCTTTCGGTCTAATCGAACGTTAAATTTATCCGCAGGAACAGTGTAAAGAGCTGGTTTCCATTACATTATAGAGTAGAGTAGAGTTTATTGACTACGTTACATAATCTGATTACATTTATAGCAGGTCCTTGAGAAGAGATTTTTTAGAAATATGTATACTTAAAATAATATCACCTAGTTAAAATTATTATTAAAAAAGACAGTACATATTTAAAAAGACGATAAAAAATCCAGTCTGATTGAAATAATTGAGCACAATAAAAATTCTAGTTCAAAAAGAAAAACAAAGAAGATAAAATATATTCACTTAGATATAATAGATTTAAGGCATTTAAGCCCAGGTGTTTGAGAGTTTTTCACCAGTCCTCGATCTTGTAGTCGTAGACGAGAAACTCATTTTCTGAGTAAAAACATTACTTCAACAAAAAAGATTTAACTTTATTTTTGAACATGTGGAAATTCAGCTTTCTTATTGCTTCTGGTAGATTATTATATAAGTGAATATTCAAAGAGTTTTTTTGAGACATTGATAGCCTGTATCTAGGAGTTCTCAGTAAATTTCCTGATCTAGTATGATACTGATGTAAATTCGAATGAAGAGCCAAATCCGCTCTATTTCTATGTATTTCAAGGAGAGAGTAGTACATATAAGCACAAGGAAATGGCATGATTTGCAGTTGAAAGTAGAGGGCACGACAATGACCCCATACAGAGTAACCCATTGGAAAGAGGGGCACCACTGTGACTTATATATTTGTTGTCCGATCAAAAAAAAAATTATTTCCTAATCAATCTTGAAATGAAATTCGATATGTAAAGGACTTCTTCGAAATTTTTCCAAAGCCAAAAACTCAAAAACATATCAGCAACTTTTTCTATAAAATTTGTCTGCACCACTGGATTTGTGATCATTTTGAAAAGGTTTGACAGAAATAACATGGGAAAATAATAAAAAAAGTTATATATCATTGTAAGCCATTTTCCTCAAATAAATTTGACGTTCGTCTTAGTTCTGCTGACTTATCTTCTATAACAATATCAGTTCCAAACTCCGCTCCCAAAAATGAGCTGAGGCATGTTTAGAGGAAGCACAAGAATCAAAATGTGGCCGAATTATACAGTTATGTGAACCGCATCACTTTGCTCTACAGTACGGCGCAACCCTAATGGCCTAAATTGCCTGGTTGCCGATACTAATAGATACAATGAAAAGTTGAACTCGAAGTCGTATCCAAGTTTTTCTTTTTTTCATTATACTAAAACTCCACTTTGAGGATGGACTACTTCCTTCATACTAATAGAAATATTTCCAGAAGGTATTCACTTTTTTATTGGCAGGAGGGTTATTCTTAACACGTGGGAGCTCTTGGAATGAGCGAGAAGGTAATTCGCGAAACTCCACCTGCCATCAAGGTAGTGCTATTTGGTGGTCAACAGCACTCCTCGGTAAACGTGTTGTGAATTCATTATAGTGTTGCGACAATTCTCCGTTCTTCGGGTCAGAAAAGCCAATTAGTCACCACGTAGACCATCACGTATTGGATACTAGACGCAAGGGGTTATCCAAATCAGTCTCAGACTCCAACTTGTGTGTTGGTATTCCTCCTCTCCGTTTGGGATAGAAATCGGTGTTAAATTGGCGAACATCAGGATTTTGTGAATCTCCGCATCCATCCGTGCCAGTTGTTAAGGCTCAAGAGATATAGTAGTTTGGGACCAAAGAGAGGAAACCTACAGAATAGTTTAATAAGCTCCAGCCAATCAGAATCTTGTATAATCGACGCGTCATAGTGACGTACTTGGGCATGAGTACAGAGACGAACTCGATCCAAGGAACAAAACTGTCACCTGTAAGTCTCATGTAACAAGAGTGCGGAGTGCGCTAGTATGTTACTGTGTATAGAGAATGGCGGCCATGACATGTCCAACTACGTCACAAATAATAATAAATCGTCTTTATTTTCTTCGGTACAAAGTAGGCGAGGTTTAGCTTAGGGCTACTCTCACACTTAACATAAGTTGTACTAGTGAGAGACTAAATACGAGTAAATAATAGACATTCATGCAGTAAAGCGAGAAAAAAAAACATTACTATTACAAAGCACTGGTATTTCATCAAACATATAACTATGAGTACCTAATTTTCTAGTATAGGAATTCACAAAATTTGGCTTTCAAAAACTTCTCAATTTCATATTCAGATGAATGAGTGTGATTGAAATGAAAAGTATTGTAGAGTATAAAGCTCGATAGGTGAAGGATTTCTGAAACATGGCAGAACAATGATCTTTCATCTATTTCTATTAGTGTCACCATTGTCTTATCGGGACTGAACTCTACTAGTCAGATAACGTTTAATCTCAGAGGCGTGCTCAGTCCAGGTCTGGCCCCAGTCAAGGTTCCGGACCAGCCGAATCCAACAAGCGAATGCCATTCCAGGAACTGGATATGGCTCGGACCACCCGACTTCCGCAGCCTAACAAGGCACCAACCTTTCGGTTTCTCTAAATTGATAGAAATAGGCAGATTCAGATACGCCAAATCAGCGCGCTAACGCCATCTCTATCCGTAAACAGCATGTGCCCAACTACTATTGAATTGTCAAATGGTGAGGCCATTTACCTTAATAGGGACGCCTCACTTACCCCAGATCCCAATGTCAGTCTGATTCCTCTGACTCCGTTTGATTGGTAACTGTTTGCACGCGTACCCATGTCAGTTTAGATTTCTTCAGCCTACGTTAGATGGGTGTCCGTTAGTTGCAGTTACGAATAACTACCATGCTCACTTGGACGAGGACCCGTCGGCTTTTAACCAGAACGATGTGTAGCAATAACCTGGAGTTACCAAGGTCACCATCGCTCCGACGCCAAGGTCGGCCCCCAAGCGCTTCATTGGCAGTTTGCTAGCCTGTTCTACAACCAGACCGGCACCTGTCATGTCTGTCACTTTGATAATCGATTGAGAAAAAGATCTGTCATAACTTCACTCCGAAGATGCTGAAACACTAATATTTTGGCAGAAAAAACTGCAAGCTTTGGGTGTCATTTACATTCTTTGAGTGGGCTCCCTGCTTTCGTGGTAATACCGAAGATTTCGTCCACTCAAAGAGTCTGTTATTGCGATCATTGTCTATTGACAAATCATCATTATTGGCCCAACCACATTGTCTTTGACTCCTATTCCGATGGGGTTGGTTGTGCCAAAGAAGCAAATATTGGATGGAAATAAATGAATGATGGTTTCGTAAATAAGCTTAGGAAAGGTTATACTACTGAATATCACTAAAATCATATGAAATGGCATCTTTTCCAAACACGAAACTTTGACCTTTAATCACTCATCGCTTTTGAAATCGCAGTAATTCGATTTTTCAAAAGTTTTTGAACCTTGAGATGAATGTATGTTCATCAAATTCACGAATAGTGATTTTCTCGAATATTTCACTTCTATCACATCAATGAGCTGTGGTGGCCGTGCTGGTAGAGCGTTCGCTTCTGAAGCATAGGGTCGAGGGTTCAATTCTCAGCAGGGTCATCGGTCTCGTGCAAGACATCACACGTTAAATGGTAAAGGCAACAGGTTAACAGAAATAACAATTTTAACAAAAAAAACATCATTCTGAAAACTTACTAAAAATAATGAAAACTTCTATAAGAATTAAAAAACAAATATATTTGAAATTTTTTTAGCAGAATTGTACACGCTTCATTTGGTATTCCTGTCATGATCTGGAGAGGGTAAGCGAAATGTCTAATTCTTGTTCAATTTGAAATAATACTGAACGTGGTACACGTAAAACACATTAATAGCCGGATCCTAAGTTTCTTTTGTTCCACACGGTTTGGCACAATATACTGAGAAATTCAATTAATTACCTGCGACATGGATTGGCTGAGTCTTGCCAGACAGACTCGTCAGTTTCATTACTCGGTATTCTTTCATGGCCATGACTCACAGCAGTTTCACTATATGCATTTGTAATGGTCTTTTGCATCGCAAATAGGACAGCCAAGATGGAACAACTGTAGTGTACTAACTAGTCCTGTCGAGGAGACGTAATCTTCACACTTCACTGTATTCGTGCAGGGGGCACTTTAGAATCAAGCAAACACTGGCTAAAATTCGAGAACGATTTTATTGGGTAAATAACCGTCGAAATGTGGAAGAATGGGGCAGGACATGTGACCTATTTTCTTCAACTCAAACTAATCAAAGTAGAGGAAAAATTATGCACCATTTGGAATGCCACCCAGAAATGTAGAAGACACAGTTTTTTCAGAATACGTCAACGAAGGTTATAGCTCTGCAGACGTCGTCCTCAAATATCCAGTGACAAAATGAAAAAGAAATTTGACGGAACACTCCAAGAACTATATTTGAGACAGGTGATGCCGTTTAGCTCTACCAAACCTCAGAGAAAGAAATATGCTACAAGCAACATAGGTATTGGACAGGCCCCTACGTTGTCATAAAGAAGATCAACGAATTGTATATACTGCACACCCCAAGGAGCAAACTCAAGATTGTTCACTTGGAGAGGTTAGCAGAATACCGGAAACAAGATCCCCTCATACAGAGTGACATCCTTGATGGTGTTTCAGGGACGGAATAACATAATGGAGGAGGCAGTGTTCGATTAATTCGATAGATCTAGGATCTAGGAGCACTAAATTTTGTTCTAGATCAAACGTCAAATATTCGTATTGTATTCTATGATTTTCCTAATGGTTCCAGTACAATATTTTCCTCTATAAGTAGTGCAATTGTGAGATTTAAATGGTTAAATAGTAGTTCAGTAATTGAATTGAATTTGAAGTGACAGTGCTCAGTCAAGTTCAGCTGAGCAAATAAAAGCAGTCTCTTATCGTGTTTACATTACGACTGAGGCCGCTTCAATGATTGAGGTCGGTAAGAAAAAATCACCAATCCAACACTGTGTGTTACCCCTTTCACATAAAAACCAATCAACTGATTGAGCTGATGCGGAAACTTACAATTTTCTGAGAAACTTCTTACAAAAATATATCACGTTATTAGCCAAAAACTTGCCCGTTACAACGTATAAAATAAACAGATTTTAATCTAATCAACCTTGAATATGTGAAATCCATAATTAAAAAAAAATGGTTCGGTACAAAACGAGAACCTTGGGGCGTTCCTTCATTACGCACTCCAATCATTATGGAATGCTTGTTTCCAGTGATAAACTAACAGTTAGAGAAAATTCCTCCGCAACACCAATTACCAGCGGTCTACGCAGAACGGTAACTCGTTGACGAGTTGATTGATAGATCGGCAGCACTTGGTGCTAGACTAGGCAACCGGTGTCGAGAGTAAGGTCTTCTTGAGTGGTATACAGCGCTGGGGAGTCGTAGATCGCAGTGTCGGCCGCACAAAGGGGCCCCGTCACATAAACAACGTTGGTCTCGAACGGTGTGTGGATGAGCCCGATGGTTGCTCAGCCATCTGCACGCTGGTGAAAAGTGTTTCTCGGATCGATCTAATTAGGATTGGGCAGGTACGGGGTGGATTTGTGAGGACTTAGGAGTAGGTTTGCGAAAGACAGTAACAAAGGAGATCGCAATGGTTAGATGTGTACTGTATTGTAGGTTTTACTACATCATACTGCAAGCAGCAGTCAGGACACCTGTCACGAAATTGTGTACGTCTGACGATTTCATTACTCAGATAACCAATATAATATCCGAAAGCATTACTGGAAGATTTTACGAAGGAATCAAATTAATGAAGGAAGAGAACAGAATAAAACAACTGAAGAACTGAAAAACTAGAGAACTTTTGAAGACGTAAAAATGTAGGAATTTATGGAATTAAAAGGAAGAAAAATGAAAATTGTATCAATGTGTGAAGGAACTTTTCAATAAAAAAATTAATCTCAACATTGACGTAAAAGAATTTGAAGGCTGCTATAAGTATGGGAAGTACTAGATCAAGAAGTAGAAGATCTAGGAAAAACAATGACTAATGCATTTGAAGAGGCATTATTATGTTTTTTTCAATATAATGTTAGACGAGACTAATGATGTAACTCTCAACATTTATTGACACGGACAGGAATGCTGATGAACAGGTGTTTATAACAATACTAATATATAATTGTTTTCCGCCGCTTGAAATCGACTGTAGGGAATGAATAACAATAAAAAAAAATAGAAATAAACCAAACATTTATAAATTCAAACGTACAACTGGTTTTCGTATTCTTGTAGAAAGTCGTAGTTCAGAAACAGCAGAATTGCGCTCAGATCCAGAATTCGTCGATGAGCTGGTACTTGGCATTTCGTTCAGTAGAGCATCATTTCTCGGAAATTCGAATGGTGTCGAGCTGGTACATGGTATTTCGTTCAGTACAGTATCGTTGTTCGGTGGTAATTCGAATAATGGATTGTTCATTTGAGAAATGAATTCCCCTCTACAATTTTAAACTTCCTCCTGTTGATGAGCGCTGATGTTCTGTTGGTTAATTAGGTGATCTGTGGCAGATGATTTTCTTTCTTTGGCAACTTGACACAACCTCAGTTGATCAAAATGACGTTTGATGACATAACCATCATTCAACTCGACCAGATAATATAGTCTTCCTAGTCTCTCAATAACGCTGCCGTATTTCCACAAATTTCATCCAGAATAATTCCGTGATTGAACTCTATCTCCTGATATATAAAAATTATCAAAGGACCACGCACGTTTCTTATGGAAAATGGCTTTCCGTAAATTTGTCCGAATTTTTGGTATGGTGTAGATCTGGATGCACTGATCAAAAGTGTCCATTGCCAAAAACTCCAAAAAAGGACAGTTTTCGAGATATGGCTCTATTAATGTAATTTTTTTTGCATTTTTTGGATTTTGACACATAATCAGTTCACTCTCATACTCGACCGAGTTTCAATGATTTCACTGCAGGAATCGAATGAAAAATAATTCTTTCTTCGTTTCAGATACTGCCATTTGAAGAAATTATTATACACTGCTCGTCACTGACGATGCAACTGGACTATTATTTTCAATTTCTATAGTCCAGTTTTTGTAGAAACAAAAACTTCTGAATTGCTCAAGGTATCACAGAGTCACATATATTCAACTCCTTTCGGTAGGGGCACTAGAAAAATAATATTCGATACACACTATAGGAACTGAATCTGTGGTACTTTTTTTAAATAGTTTCCTAGTCGTCAAAATAATAGTGGTAAATGCAAAATGAGCATATAAAAAATCGTTCATAATGTAGGCTGACGACACAAATACTCGTATCGACCGCAGTTTGTTTATACCGAGTGTTAAATATCAATAGAAACAAGGGAATACATACCCAATAATCATTTCTAATCGCTAATCGAACCGTCAAGGCAAACGGATCCGTGAAAATGTCTGAATATTTGATATGATGTGGATCTCGATGCACTGATCAAGTGTCTATTGCTACAGACTACAAAAATGGACGGTTTTCAAGTTATGGCCGTATCAATAACTGATTTTTTTTCGTTTTCTAGATTGTGGCCCATAATCGCTTAGCTCTTATACCCAACAATAACGGAATTCTATCATCGATTTCTGCGCAAGAATTGACTGAAAAACAGTTGTATTTCATTTCAGATACATTCTTTTGGAGAAATTAGCATACACTGCTCGTCACTGGCGATGTAGCTGGGCTATTATTTTCAACTTTTGTATTTCCGTATTCGTAGAAACAAAAACTCTTGAATTGTTCTAGTTCTAACAAATATACTTATATTCAACACAATTCAATTGTGGCATTTGAAAAAATAATATGCGATATCTAAATATGATTTGAATTTTTTTTGAAATATTCTCCTGGCCATCAGAAAAATAGTGGAAAATGCAAAATGAGAAACTAGAAAATCGTATTTATAATGTACGCTGACGAGATGAATGCAGTTTGTTTATAAAAAGTGATGGGAAAATTAGAATATGCGCAGATTACAAAGTGAATGTCGATAGTCAACTTCAGAACAATCGATATCCCATCCTCGTCGCCAAAATACTATATTTTTCATTATAAGGTTATACGAGACTAATGATGTATCTTTCAACATTTATTGACACTGACAGGAATGCTGATCAACAGGGTGCAATAACAATACTAATACTTTTAATAGTCCCCCCCCCTGTTAACTTTTGAACGGTTCGACGTAGAAACATGCGAAAAAAACCGTTGCCTGTCAAACATTTTCATATTTGTCCTTAATCAAAAATGCCTCGCCCAGTAGTAAAACGTTAACTGAAAGGGCAGAATTAGTTTTAATCTGTGGTGATGGTTATAAAACAATGCGCGAAGCTGCAAATATTTTCAACGAGCGGCATCCAGACAAACAAATTTGCTATTCAAGTGTAAGTAGAATTTTAAAGAATTTCAAACAGACCGGCTCACTAGGATATAAACATAATACGGAGCGTACGAAACCTGTATACACAGAAGAAAACTAGCTTGACGTACTTCAAGCAGTATAATAGAAAATCCTAGAAGGTCCACCCACGAAATTAGTGATCATACCGGCATAAAAAAAAAACCTATTTGAAGCGTATTCTCAAGAAACATAAGTACCATGCTTACAAACCTACATTCATTTGTACATTGCAAGAAAGAGACTATGATTTGAGATATGATTTTTCCATGTGGATTCAGGGTGAAATAGAAGAACAAAGAGATTTTCATCGATGTATTCTGTTTGGAGATGAACCGACTTTTATAACAAATGGGGTTCTATCATCACAAAATTGCAGATGGTGGTCAGATGTCAACCCAAATTTTATTATTGACAACAAAAATTAATACTATCAGAAAACAAACGTTTGGTGTGGTATATTAAATGATTCATTACTAGGTCCGTTTTTTTCGAGAGAATTTAAATGGTGACAGGTACTTGAACTTTTTGGAAACTGAAATAGGAGAGTTTTTTGATGATATGGTATTAGAAGAACGGCAAAAAGTATGGTTCCAACATGACGGATGTCCTGCCCATTCTACTAGAAATGTTTCTCAGTGGCTGAATAGGACATTTCGTAATAAATGGTTAGGACGAAATACCGATCCTCGATAGCCTCCTCGTTCTCCAGACCTTACACCTCTGGATTATTTCTTATGGGGATACTTAAAACAAAAAGTCTACAGAGAACGCCCCTATAATGTTGCTGAGCTTGAAACTTCAATACGAGTTCATTGCAGATATATTCCCGCTAATGTGTTGCGATCTACAGTAAACGATTTTATGAGCGAGCAATTAGATGCATCGAAAGAGAAGGTACAGAGACGTTTCGATAATTTTTATTGTTAGCACCTGTTCAGCTACCTACTGTAAATTTCGGTACTATCGCTTATTGGTTCTTTTTGTTCATGGCTATCCGCGATAGATTTTGACAGTTTTTTCATTTGAACATTTACTTAGTAAAGTATTTGCCTCGTTAAAAAGAGTATTTGTTTTATTCTAGAGTTCTGTTAAATATCGTTGCAACAAACATGAAGTTGACGGTCACCTGAAAAAATACAAATCCAAGTAAATTTTACATATACACTTTAATTTGATAAAAAATATTCCAACCTGATTTGATTGTGGCTACTTCACATACATATTAAATCAAAATAGTAAAAATATGTATCATACGGGGGTAATTCAATATTTTCCAAACGAAAAAAAAATCGAATAGCAGGCCATGACTTCGTATCTGAACAAAAACTTTTAATTCTAAGCAACTTTTCTCTTCAACATATTTCTATATTTTTTGAAATAAGGGTATTTTACTCTTGAACGAACTTTATATTTTTTGGCCTATCCTGTATGGTGTTTGTCATAAAGCCATTTCAGGTACACTTGGTATAGTTTTGGAACATGCACCAACTTTTGTCAAGAATAACATTTTCTGAGAAATCGATAATAAACAAGTTTCCCATTTGTTGCAAACTTAGTGGACCACACTGTATAGCCCCTCGATAAATCCATCCTGAAAAATAATATAGATAAAGTAAGAAAACTAGAGTTTGTGTTTCTTGTCTGGGGTTCTTGTCCATCAATGTTTTGTATCGGACAAACCAGGACAATCTTCAAAAATGCCTAAATGAACATAGAAATTGCTTTGTGAACGACCAAACAAATTCAACCTGTGCTGCCCATATACTCGTAGAAAATCATATATTTGAACATGATTTTGGAATACTCGTCGACAGAAAAGGGTAGAAATTAAATCGGCTGGAGAGTTTGGAAATCAGTAAAGAGAAGAATTCTCAGAACTCAATTAATGATCCGACAGAACTTAATAATACACTTGCGCTTAGTTTGTATTTCCGTAATACTACACAGGCATCGGAGGACAGGTATAAAACTGCTCCCTAATTAATTTACGGTTATGGTATATAAAAGAATGACTAAGCCAATGTATTGGCGAAACATATGTCGCGGTTTAGTGAAACAAAATTTTGTGAAAATCAAAATTAAAGTTTTATTATAAACGCTATTAAATTTGACATAGACCATTCCTGCTACCCGTTTCGTTGATATATATGGTTTTTGGCTCCGCGCGATGTCAAGATGTTCCAGTCCAGGTAAACAGTCCAGGTAAACAGTTTTTTTTTCAATTTTTATTATATTGAGTCCTAAATTTTATAAAATATCATACCATAACAAATCATATCACAAAAATATACATTATTGCCTACAATTATCTATCAACTGAATTATGTACTGAGGTTTTTAATAAAACGAGGATTATTTTGAGTTTACTAAGGTCTTTACTGAGGCTGAAGAGACTGAAGGCTTTTACTAACGAACATTGGATGTGATATACTAAATGATCTGAATTATCACGAATCCATTTTTCATTATTATTTAATGCTCTTCTGTCAAGATTTGTCGCTCACTCCTTATGAATTCAAATTGAAAAACTATTTTAATGAGTAATAAGTATCACTTTTCCACCATCCTAGTTAATAAAATTCCTCCTTATAGGCAGAGCTCATTTCCAAAGAATATCTTGGTAAGTTGTTTTTTCCGGTTCACCATTCCTGAACATGCAGTGTCGGAAGTTGGCGTCCCAAATCGATACCGTCTGAGATTCTAAAGAAAAAAAAATCTCTAATTTTGCTTTGCCCGTATCCTGGACCCGCATTAGGATTATCATCCGGTCAAGTGGGCCATGAATGAGCAAATAAAACTTTTCAGATGAAGAGAACACGTGAAATTCCGCCTTGTCTGCACTTTCCGAACTATCCTTTTACAATACATTTAACATATTCATCGGCCAGCACAGAAAACTGTGAAATTAGTAAAAGGGACAGGATTGTATTCAGTTCCACAGCTCTTCGACAGGACGCAGTAACAATATTTGTAGAATTGAAATGTCCTCGATTACTTACGTTTCGGACGTCCACCGTTTTAAATGGGTTGAAATATTTTAAATTATTTCACTTTCTTTTCATTGCTTGTATCCGCAAACTTCTTCAGGTGAACACTGACAATTTTAAGTGCTACGAGCTTTTATATAGGTCTGTCGGTGTAGGTGTAGACTTTCCACGAAATGGTAATTTAAGTAACAAGTCCGGAAAATACTGCTTTTTTGGACGAGTAGACCAAATTCTAGGACGAGCGTTAGCGAGTTCTGGAAGTCTACGAGTCCAAAAAGCTATTTTCGGACGTGTTGCGTTCGGCAATCATGTAGTCTAAGAGACGAAGAGAGGTCAAATTTGAATATTTCGAACATTTCAGTTCTTATTTATATTATACAGGGTGTTTCTTAAGTAAGTGAAGAAAATTCAGGATCGTGTTGCTGACATTAAAATAAGAAGAAAAGTTCCTATAAACATATGTCCGCAAGTTAATCGTTTCTGAGATACAGAGTGTCAAAGTTGAATTCTTATTTTTATTTTATGTGAATAATTTCAAAATAATTTTGATACTTATTTGGGTATAGTTTGGTATTTAGGAATAGTTATTATTTAGTTTGTGAAAAAAATATATTCTTGCGAGCAACTGTTTTTGAGTTATTGAGATTTGAATTAATCGATGCAAGTGATTTTGAATGACAAGATTTTCAAATTTAAAATAAATTCAATTAGAAATCAGTTTTTTCACAATTAACATAAAATTTGTTTTTGTCATTGAAAAATCATCCCAGATACCAAACTTCACTCGAATATCACAAATATTTTGGAATTTATTCACAAAAAACAAATAAAAGAATCAAACTTTGACACTCTGTATCTTAGAAACGTATAACTTGCGGACATGTGATGATGGGAACTTTTTTTCTTATTTCGACATCAGCAACATGCTCCTGAAGTTTCTACACGTACTTAAGAAACACCCTGTACATTGAAATTCGAACAGAAGATAGATACCAACAGAAAGATTCTAATTCTTATTTATATTAATAGTGGGGTACTTCCCAGGCTAGGCCGGGAAGTGCTACTTTCCCAAAGAAAAAGTGTCCAGGAAGAGAACACTTAATAATTAACAGTGCTGCTCCTAAGGTGGCGTGTGGAGTTAGTTACAACGCATGTTGTTACTTATATTTGAATACTTTGTAATCTTTGTATTGAATATTTGAGATTTCTACTTTTGTAGAGATATAGAAGATTATACAAAAAATCCTATCATTCTAGACCCAAAAAATTATTACACTCGTCTGTTGGTGAACTTCTATCATAGGAAAACAGGTCATCACAGTCAAAATCTGGTATTAAATGAACTTAGGCAGAAATATAACATTCCAAGATACAGAACAGCAGTCAGGATCTGTTGGAATTTCTGTGAAATCTGCAAGAATAACCGAGCAACACCTTCCGACCCAGAAATGGCACCACTACCATCTTGCAGACTTGAAAGTTACGAGGATGTATTGATATCTAGTTAGCCTAGACCAGTTCCCTGCATAAACAAAATATTGCGTTACCATAGCAACGAACAATAACTTAGTAGAAGTGTCAGTGTAAAGTTTGACGTCAAAAAAGTAAACCAGAGTTACACAATAAATTAAAAGAAAAAATATGTCCACCGAAATTGTGAAAATCGAAAAATTGGAGTATTGAGCCATCATCAAGTACCTGTATTTAAAAGGGGTAAGAGGTGAGCAGATTTACGAAGATATGCTTAATACCCTTGGTGATCAATGTCCTTCGAATGCGACCGTGAAAAATTGGACTGCAAGCTTTAAAAGAGGTAAATTTTCCATTGAAGATGATGACCGAACGGGAATGCCAGTTTCTGTGTCAGTCCCCGAAAATATCGATTCAGTTCATGACATGATTTTAACAGACTGTCGAATTGAGCTAAAATGGATATCTGAAGATCTGAATATTTCATACGAACGCGTTCATCATATAGTTCACATCAATTTGGACATGAGAAAAATTGCTGCAAAATGGACCCCAAATGTTTGAATGTTGACCAAAAGCGTGCAAGGGTAGTAGCATCGCGTTCGATCTGTGCTCGATTTGAAAACGATGTAGACTTTTTAAACCGAATTGTTACTATGGATGAGACTTGGGTACATTTCTACGATCCAGAAACAAAGCAACAATCTATGGAATGGCGACACTCCGGTTCTCCAAGACCTAAGAAGTTTCGTGTCCAAAAATCTGCTGGAAAAGTTGTTGCCTCAGTATTTTGAGATTGCCATGGAGTGATCATGATTGATTTTTTGGATAAGGGTAGAACAATAACTGGAGATTACTATTCGACATTACTGACCACTCTACGGGAAAAAATTAAAGAGAAAAGACACGAAAAGCTATCCAAATGTGTTTTGTTTTTGCAGGACAGTGCCCCTGCACACACATCTCATGTTGCCATGCAAAAAATTCGTGATTTAGGGTTTGAATTACTAGAATACCCCCCTTATTCACCAGATTTGGCTCCGTCCGACTATCATCTCTTTCCTCTACTGAAAAAAAGTTTAAAAGGTCATAAATTTTCTTCTAACGAGGAGGTAATAAAAGCTGTGGAGGTCTGGCTTGCAGAGCAAGAAGAAACATTTTTTTCAAAGCTCTAGAGAAGTTGCAGGTTGAGTAATAAAATATTTTGACATTGAAATTTTGTTTGGATCCATAGCAGGCTAAGAATTTTTCAATATATCCTCGTATGTAAGACCTTTCACATACACATGGATGGATTTCTTCGGCCCCATGGAAGTATATATCGGAAGACGCAACGAAAAGCGATACGGTGTGATTTTCACATGTTTGAGCATAAGAGTTTAGAGTTACAGTTTGGCAAACTTAGCTGCAATTGTGAAAATATGCACACCCACGATGCGCAGTGGTCGTACAGCGGACTATCCAGTGATATTCACGTGATTGTTCGTTCAAGAAGTGGGAATTTCACAATCTCAGCTATGTTTGCCAAACTGTAGCTAACTCTTTGAAGACGGACTCAGCTATCATGGCAATTCGAAGACTTCTGGGACGAAGAGGATGCCCAAAGAAAATATACTGTGATAATGTCACTAACTTCCACGGAGCAGAAAAGGAAATGAAACGAGCATTAGCAGAAATGGGCGAGGATAAAATTTTAAGAAATTTATCACAGAAAGGTATCAAACATCATCCATTTCAGCAAACCTTCCTGGAAAGTTCTCAGAAGGCGATTTGTGTTCCTGTAAAGACTGGAAAATTTCCCAATTTTACACCGATCTCTTTTGGAAGAGATGTATTAAGGAATATCTCCCAACATTGACAAGAAGGACGAAATGGTATTCCAAAGACCCAAAAACTGCCAAAGAAGGTGACATAGTAATCGTTGTTGATGGTGACCTCCCCCGAAACTGTTGGCCCAAAGGAAAAGTGACTGCTGTGTATCCTGGACGAGATGGCATTGTGAGGGCAGCCGATGTCAAAACCAATTTTGGAGTTTACAGAAGACCAGTAGTCAAGTTGTGCATTTTAGATTTTAATTAATTGAACTATTTTTATTTCAATGGGGGAGAATGTTGTTACTCATTTTTGAATACTTTGTAATCTTTGTATTGAATATTTGAGATTTCCACTTTTGTAGTCAGGGTTATGAACTTTGGACAGATATTAAAATAATAAAAAGTCAACAAGTCAGTACTGTCAATCATTACAGAAAATAACGTTTATATTGATAAAATCAATATAAAGACAATATAACGAAACATTGGTTTCAACAAAGCATATCCAGAACACATGGCTGATAGCACCTTAGCAGTCGATGCCAAAAACACCAAAGAAAAAAAAGTCAAAAAAGCCATGTTTAGTTTCTAGGCATTTTTTGACAGTTAACAATCAGTCCATCTAGAACTAGCTTCATCATCTACTTTTGTCAATGCTTGTGCTGTCACGGTATGGTTTAAGATAGATCAGGAATTCACAAAAATAGCTGTCAGAATTGTGATAAAGTTAATTATGGACGAATGTCCGATTACGTGAACATTTGGCCCATGCTAAATAGTCGCCAGAAAATAAATCTAGTGTTGATGCAGGTCATTCATTAGAAATACACCAAAAAATTATAATTAAAAATTTAAAATTATTAAAACCAGCTGATGATTACCGGAAATTTGAATGTTATGAAAGTATTGCTATTTACAAGAACAGCTCAAGTAAATCCCTTCGCAATAATAGACTGGAAGATGGTGACAGATTTCAGGTGACGATTTTCTCGTTTATATGCCTTTGTGACCAGTGAAAGATATGAAAATGCTGTCATAAATGATGAAAGATTTGAGCGGACACCGAGTGGCTTTCATATAAAAATTCAATTCCGGCACTTGACCTCACTTCGACATTCGCAAACCTTATGGAACAGTCATGTTTGAAACTTCCATTATTTCAATTGGCAGCAACGAGAAAATCGTCTAGAATTTAATTTTTTTTTTCACAAGTTTACGCCATCATTGGTAACATTTGGCCACGTGCACCCCTTATGCCTATAATTCTTTCGCTGCTACTGTCTATCTTAACATGCCGTTAGTGTACATGGCAGCGGCGATAAAATCGTCCCAAAACATATATTTTTCAATGAAAATCGAATTTTTTAAATGAAAACCACGTGGCGACCGCTCAAATTTTTCATCATTCTTGTCAGAATTTTCATATCTTTCACTAGTCTCAGAGGCATAAACGAGAAAGGGGTGGGTGAAATCAGATTTGATCACAGGTAGGACCCCACTCAAGTTGCATATCAATATTAATTCATAGTAATTAATTATTTGATAAAAATGTATGACAGGTTTGGATATTTACTGTTAGTTTAGTATTCCTACTGATGAAGGTGACTTGGTTATCGAAATGAGCATCTAGAAGTGAAAATACTTCTGTGGTAAAGGGGGAAATAATAATAATAGTAATAAACGCTTTTATTGGTAGAAGCAGAGAAAAACAAACATTGAAAATGAAGTACCTATACAGATCTACCAAAAGGCAGAGTTAGCTTATGCCTGAGCCACAGGGGTCAGACAAGTGCTTTCTACCACTCAACCTTGAAAAAAAAAATAAACAAAAAAATTCAACATAAAGAAAATACAATAATAGACCAATACAATTCAATAATTAAGCCTAGGTTAAAACAAGAAATAACGCCTGAGATAATACTAATAACAAACTAACATTATTTAGGATTGCTCATATCAGGAGAATGCCCGTCAGAAATTCATATCACAAATACGAAGGATATTTTTTAAATGGTTTTTGAAACTCAGTATGTTCAGGGCTTCTGGAATCCAGTTGTAAAGCTTAGTGATTGTGTATGAGAAAGAGGACCGATATTGAGCCGAGGTGTGAATGGGTGGCGTGAGCCGAGATTTAAATCGTACATTGACATTATGGACATCGGTTCGAAAAGTGATCTTTCGGTATAGATAGGGTGGTTTTTGGGTCGTGACTATCTCATGAAATAAGGTACAGGCATGCAGAATCCTTCTCTTCTCAATATTTAGTCATTCCAACTCATTTAGAGGTTGAGATAAATGGGCACGCCTGCCTAATCCACAGATCAGACGAACACAGGAGTTCTGAACTAGCTGGATTCGTTGCGAGTCTCTTTTCGTAATAGCAGGTCCATAGGCAATATCACCATAATTCAAGTGCGAAAGAACCAGGGATTCGCATAAGGATATTTTAGCACGTTTACTGAGAACTTTTCTGTTGGCGTAGATCAATTTTAAATTGCAAAATGCTAGTCTTATCACCAAGTTTACATGATTGGTAAAATTCGAAGAGGAATCCAAGATTATTCCTAGGTTTTCAGCACTGTCAGAGGGAGAAATTGACATATCCCTGATTTTGATCTTCAACTCATCATAACAACGAGATCGGGTCACTTTCCTACCGACCAAGATTACCACAGATTTTCCAGGATTTATTGAGAGACACAATCTCTCAGAATTTGATATGATTGACTCTAGCGTTCAGTTGAGTATTTGCTCCCATCAGACCAGTCTCTGGAAATGACTGATAAATTTGCGTGTCGTCGGCATAAAAGTGACACTTCGATCCCTGTGGAATCCCATTCTCCACAGTCAAAAACTCAGAGACACCCCTTTCCAACATAACCGCTTGCATTCTATTAAATAAATAGGACTGAAGTAATGATACTGCATCTGTAGAAACTCCGATGAAATGTAAAATGGCAAATAAAAGCTGATGTTTGATTTTGTCGAACGCTTTCGTATAATCAAGATTAACCAATGCCGTCAATTGGTTTCGGTCGACTGCGGAGAGGATGTCATCTGTAACTTTGAGGATAGCAGTCACACAGCTATGCTGAGGCCTAAAACCGGATTGGCATGAAGGTATGATATTGAACGCTTCCAAATGCATTTGCGATTTCATATCATCGGGATTGGGTACTTTGGGCAATGGAAGAATAAATGATTTTTGCCATATGGAAGGAAATACGTTTTTAACGAGACAGAAGTTGGAAATGTGGCAAATGACTGAAAGAATAATAGGACACCAATGTAATAGCATTGTTATTCGATACCAGTAGCATTTGACTTGATGGACAAAAGTGTCTTGAATATTTCAAATTCTGTTGTGAGAGAGAAAGAGAAGTTGCTAACGCCTGGTCGTAAACGGTTTGAAAAATAATTTAAAGTATTGAGGTCAAGAGGAAGATCGCTACAGTAGGAATTCACGAAATAAGATTTGATGTTGGAAACATTCTTCAGGTGATCGGGAATATCATGAGAAGCGTTTTTGTTATGAATACCAAGATTTTTGAGCTCCCTCCAGAAGTGCTGGTTGTTTCTGTTGTTGTTGACTCTTAACTGAAAGTAGGCTTTTTTCTCGCGAAATACTATTTATTCTCAAAATTTTTATATAAGTGATTTTAATCTCTCTGGTGGTTTACCATTAATAGACTAAGGATTCATTTATGTTGATATGTTGATGATTTACATTCAGAATTTTTTGCTACTGAATGAAAACGAAACATTTAACAATCTTTCAAAATTTCTGATAGAAATATAACTTATTATTTTGTGATGATAATGTGATGGTTCTGGAAAACATTTGGTACTTACCAAAATCTATCTAAAGAGACATTCCAGATCATTGCTTAGAACTAGCCAATCATTGGTCAGATATTTCTTTTTTAATTGCTACAAGATAATGTGATACTTTTCCATAAACTTAATAATCTCCTTAACTACTATCTGACCACTAAAATGGAAATACCAACTAGGATCTCACTGTTCACTAACAGAAACTCAGTTGTCCTTTGGTCACAAGTTAGCCATATACTGATGAAACGATAACTGCTTGATTACTGAAACATATCAGCTAACTTATACGAAAGAGATATCTGCTCACTTGTGTTTGGCCCCAAACTGATTATAACAAGACATTTATGTTTCAATGACAAGTAAGGGGTGATTAATCATAAGAAATTAGTGGGAAGTGATTACAGCTGCTGAAGTGAACTCAGTAATGGAAGTGATTCATTTCACCGACTACATTTTACTTGTAGCAGGTTAGTTGGAAAGCAGTCCCTTATGGTATATAAGTTTTCACTTGTCACAATTAAATATTCGCATGTGAATAATGATTTCGGTTTCTGCTTGCACTCAACATTTTCCTATTGTTATTGGTTCATTTCATATTTTTTGTAATTTTTCTGATGACCCGAGAAAGTGCTAGGAATCGCACATAAGAAGGTAAGACCTCGTTAATCCCTGGCTCGCACAAGTTTCGACTTCTGAGGGCTGCCGTTCGTAAGGGGACGACAGCTGGTTAACGGAAAAAACAATTTAAAACAATTTAAACAATCACGCTTGTGCAGGGGCTGTTCATAATGGGAGAACAGTTATCTTGTTACCTTTTTCTATGTGTTCCGGATTCCGGATTCATGTAGGTACAAAGCAGGATTGAATTTTCCGGAAAGTCCTATCGAATTTCACATAGCGGCACGGTGTCTATAGCAACAGTATTCTTCCTATAAATACCCGGCTAAAATCCAGGAGCAGTCAGTTCATCTGAGACCTTCAACGAGACACTAGCATTGAATTTGAATCCCTCCTTTGTACCAGAACTGACGGGGAGATGGAGTCACCGACACATTCCGATAGAACGCCCTTAGATCAAGGAAGCACAGGTCTGTAAGAATTTGGAATCAAGCATCTGGAAGTCATACAATAACTACATCATTCTTCCTTAGCTTTTCTCAGAAATTTTAAATCTAGTAAATCAAATTCAGAAGTTGTAGACGGGAAAATATCTAATCATCAATTCATTGAAAACCATTCGATGGTTACGTCTCCAGAGTGTAGTCTTGAAAACCCGTGTTGCAATGAAATCTTACCCGGTTTGTTTTTCTTACCTGCCGCCCTCACCGCCGCCCTCACAATTAGAAATCAAAAAGAAAGTATCAAAAACATATACCCAGATGGCGTGCACATGATATTTTCTCAAGTTGGGTTTTGCATTCAGAATATGATAGTTTGAACTTCCCTATCATTGTGAATATAAACTTTGAAGGTGCACATCAATAATTATTCATTGTTATTGTATTTAAAAATCGTAATATATGAGACTATATATTTAATCAATTTTACAATTTCATCAATTTATATTTTAAGTCTGTCTTAATTAGGTTTAAGTATGTTTTTCCTAATCACATACAAGCAATAGTGTTGTCACTAGAGCTTCGTGATATCTCTTCCGTTTATTTACTCTTTTTTTCTACTATGCAATGTTGTTGACTTTGCTAAGTAAATAAACATTATTATTATTATTATTATTATTATTATTTCGCATTTCATTTCTCTTTAGTTGGGCAGAACTTTGTATCCTGAAAGAAATAAAAAAAACAACGTGGGAAAACGGGGTGTTGAATTGGAAAGATGCTTTTATTTATAAGGCTGCATGCCACGGAAAAGGATGGACTTCTTTCATGTATTGGGCTATGTGCTTAATACATGGGGGGAGTTGACATTTTTCAAGAGCAGCCGGAGAGCCAGACTATCAACAATCCAGTATTTTAGACGATCAGATAAGGCCACCTTACATTCGGTAAGATATCATTGTAATTGAACTTATAAATACATACAAACACCATCATATAAATACAGGGTGGGTCACGGTCGATGGTACCTTAGACGTTTACGGAGAACGGGACATATGATCATTCTGAAAATTTAGTTTCTCAAGTAGTTGCTCTTGGTCTATCGATCTAAAATATTTTCAGCAATGCAGCGTTGCCGCTTATACCAGAAAGTAGCAGCATCTTTGTTATTTCAAATGGGTCACCCTGTATATTACCGCATTTTTGAACTTGTCATTCTTTTTTGATTATTTCTGCCTCATACTCCCCTATACCTATCATACCTATCTCTAACGGTTTTTGAGATATTGGTTATTTTCCATATTTTTATCCAAAACATAGCTCGAATTGAATGTTTATCTCTGTGGTATTTGGATTCTTAGGAAGTTGCAATTTTGTGTTTAGTTCATCAAGATTATGTACATTGATTCTGTATAGAGAAGGTTGTTCTGCGTTATACAGGGTCGTTCAAAATTCATGATTTTACTGCTAGATACGAAAAGGGTTGAAAGTGCGTTTATTTTAAATGGAACATCCTGTATATTACGCAATATCCTGAAAGATTAATAAATTCCCTTCGTATTGATATATCATGTCCCTAGACCTAAATAGCCAGAATTCCGAGATAATAGCAATTTTCACTAGTAATCTCCCAAGTGCTTGAATTATTACGGCAATAAATTCAAGTAGGAGGGGGATTCGGTAAGAAAATTTCACACCGAGATATGAAAATCATCCAACAATTCATAAGACATAACTAACGATGGTTTCACCTGAACTATTTATAACCACTGAAATATTGATATGTAAAATACTTAACAAAATTTTCATCAATAAATGTGTTTAAATTTGGAACAAAAAAAAAAGTTATTTTCTTATCGTGGATTGAACCATCGACCTAGCGACTCATAAATAAATAAATAAAAGTTTATTCTATCAAAGTTATTATTTACAATTCATTATTCTATACGAAGCAGCTACTCTTTCTTCAGTCAATCTTTGCCCGGTGGGGGGATAGGATGAAAGGAAGGAGAGGACGGCAAGTGCGCTTCACGCCACCCTGCTGTTGCCAGCTCTGGTGACGTGCACGATGCCTTTTAACAGTGCCAAGAGTCCCCATATAGAGAGGGCGCTGGTCACTGCCTCCGCTGGTGCACGGAAATGTCGACCTTTGGCAGAAATAATGGTGGTAACTGGAGTACTCGCGCCTCCTGCAAAGCTTATGCGCGTGTTGTCCCATTCAATGTAAAAAGAGGGTTGGTAGTTTGTGAGGGCCATAATTTGGATGTTGCCCTGGAAAAGGCTAGAAGCAAAAAACCGGGTTGAAGTACTTGACGTTTTAGATTCTTAACTTGTATTCCCTACGGCACCGGTTCTACCCAGCGCTCCTGAAAGCTATCCAGCGACTCATATAACACCCCACCATGTTTGTGGGGTAGGTTGTCATGTACTTTTAGCCTGGTGAGACCGGCCGCAACACTACCGCTGAGCTACGGGACTTGTGATAAAAACTTGTGACAAATGGTGAACTTCTTCTGAAATATGATTTCAGAATTGACAATTTCTGCAATAATCGTGAAGAAAATACTTTCAGACACATTCCAAATATCTAGTAAATACATAATTATCTCCTTTAATATGAAAACTAGACCTCCATTCTGTACATTAAAGCAAAATATCAACTTGTCACATGTCAAATGTTTGACAGAAAAATGTCCACTTATTATGGTTCAATCCACGATAAGAACATAACTTTTTTTTTGTTCCAAATTTAAACACATTCATTGATGAAAATTTTGTTAAGTATTTTACATATCATTATTTCAGTGGTTATAAATAGTTCAGGTGAAACCATCGTTAGTTATTTCTTATGAATTATTGGATGATTTTCATTTCTCGGTGTAAATTTTCTTACCGAATCCCCTTCGTGCTTGAATTAGTTTCCGTAAATTTATCTCGTATATGAATTTTCAAAGAAAATATAGGAACATGATATTTCAATTCGAAGGGAATTGAGTCATCATTCAGGATATTTCATAATATACAGGATATTCCATTTAAAAAAATGCACTTTCAACCCTTTTCGTATCTAGTAGTAAGATCGTGAATTTTGAACGACCCTGTATAACGCAGAACAAACTTCTCTATACAAAATCAATGTACATGATCTTGATGAACTGAACACAAAATTGCAACTTTCTAAGAATCCAAATACCGCAGAAATAAACATTCAATTCGAGCTATGTTTTGGATAAAAAATATGGAAAATAACCAATATCTCAAAAACCGTTAGAGATAGGTATAGGGGAATATGGGGCAGAAATACTCAGAAAGGAATGACAAGTTCAAAAATGCGGTAATATACAGGGTGTCCCATTTGAAATAACAAAGATGCTGCTACTTTCTGGTATAAGCGGCAATGCTACATTGCTGAAAATATTTTAGATCGATAGACCAAGAGCAACTACTTGAGAAACCAAATTTTCAGAGTGATCCTATGTCCCGTTCTCCGTAAACGTCTAAGGTACCATCGACCGTGACCCACCCTGTATATATTTACACTCATAAACATACTAGTCTAATATCACAGATTCGCACTGAGATAGTCAGCGTGTAATATGATTTCACTTAACTTCTTGATTCTATGATTGAAGTGTTTTACAGGCAAATTCTTGAATTCATTTGCAATTTGATTCAAACTTTTATGGCCATAGTCGATGTAATGTTTCGGTAGCTGTCAATATTTGTGTTGGCACTTTCAGCTGTTGCAAGTTCCTAGTGATACGGTTTGTGTTTCTATTGATAGTCTGAAAACTTGTTATATCTGATCTAACATATTGCAATAACTCATAAAGGTATGTACTTATAAGTGTTAAGCTGGATTTATAGATTGAGTCGCAGCCGCAGCCTCAGTCGTTGCAGTTGACGTTGCCGTACGAAGATGAATGTGCCGTTGCATACGTTTATAGATCCGCTGCCGTTGCAGTTGCTGTTGTCGCTGCCGCCGGTAGTAAACCAACTTTTATATTCGACGGCAGCGGCAGTGGAAAATGATATGAAACTCAAAATGTCTTTGTCAAAAATGAACGAAAGGTCACATAATTTAGGTTATGCAAATGCATAACCTAACCATAGTTTGAAGGCAAAAATTAATTCTTTTCGGAAATGTAAGAATATGAAGATAATATAGATGTTGATGTAGGCGTATTCCTAAACATACTAGAAGGACATCTATATAATCTAAAGGGCAAGAATTATAAAAATATGTTCATGAAGGAAAACAGTTGGCGCTCAATGAACACAAAATAAAACTATAAATTGGTCAAAATTTTGCCAGATGCTACGGCAACGGCTACGGCAGCGGAAGCGGCTGCGTCCCAATCTATAAATTCAACTTTAAGATTCTGAGAAATGGTTCTACAACTGGTTCGCCTACCTACTCCTGCAATATATCAGACAGCTCTTTTTAAAATTTTATATATCCTAAGGCATTTGCTATATTCTCCCCATACCACAATTCCATAAGAAATAATGGAGTGTAAATGTGCATGATTAGATTAATAATGAAGATCATTTGGTTGATTGGTTGTTTTTGAACGTGAGACCCTCTACTGCGGCCAATGGCCTATTGTGGCTCACCCTATGGTTATATTTCTTTCAGTATATCCAATCTCTTAACGAAATTGAGGAATGCATTGGGATAACAATTCTCCAGGTTTGTTGACCTTACTGTCGTATTGCCAAATATTGAAAATCTGGTTCTGTCCGCTGCAGGGCATGTACACAGAATGTGTTTATCCGTTTCATCATCATACATAGCCGGCACTCAGCATCTTGTGCAAGTCCGATTTCATGCATGTTATGTTCGAGTTTGCAGTGGCAAGTAAGCAAACATACTATTACTTTGAGATGTGCTCTAATGAGTTCTAGCAGTTTGCCAGAGTCCTGTTTTTTTCTTGTACACACGATACATGTGGGAATGGGCTAGGGCCGATAGACTACGCCAATACTAGAGTATCTCATTGTCTGCCCAGGCTGTAAGACATTCTTGGCAGTGCTATGTGCTAAACCGATTACCGGTTCTGGTCCAGTGAACGTTGTTTAGGCCCCCACTTCTGTTAGAGCGTCCGCTATTTCGTTTCTTTCTAGGACCGTGTGACCTGGTATCCAGACTAGGGTAACGTTGTCGTGTTGTGTTAGTCGGTTTACGGTGTCTCTGCAGTTCCATACTGCTCTAGATTTGAAGTTGGATTCAAATGCTTTCAGTGCTGCTTGACGATCTGAAAATATTTTTATTGTTTTTCGGGTGTGGTGTCGATTTTCCAGCTCCCTTACATACATTTCAATGGCATATACCTTTGCCTGGAATATCATAGCTGGATTACCCATACTGAATGAGCGTTTCGCTACTGGGTTCATCCCATATATTCCGGCTCCGACGCCTTCAACAGTTTTGGAACCATCGGTAAACCAACGTTCATTTGTCCTAGATAGGTCAGTTTCATTCTGGAGACAGTCTTTTCTTTCAGGAAAGGTCACAGTGTTGGACGTGAGTTACAGTTCGATAGCCCCATGCATCAGCAAGTTATTGTCCTATGAGTCGAAGACGACAGCAAGTATTTATTGCAAACATCAGCAAAAATTCATATATAAAAACGATGATTGAATTGTAATAGTCAGTAGTCATGTTTTATATGTAGTTACTCTATTCAAATAAAAAGTTTTTGAAAACCATTCATTTTGTGTGAACGAGAAATATAATTCGTGTGAAGGTTGATAGTTTTAGGCATGATGTCTGAGGACATTTCCAGAATATTGTGAGCTATTTTGCCCTCCAGCTTGCTGCTGCTTCTCATGACTCATGCCTGCGGTAAACCAATGGCCGCTTGGTAGAGTCTGTATGTTGCCCATCTTGCCTCTCTCTCCAGAGCTATGTAGAGAGGAAGAAATCCAAGGAGGGCTGCCGTTGGTTTGGAGCGAATGGTTTCAGTAATCGCCAGGCACGCTTGACTCTGCAGTACTTTAAACGTGATCATTGGTCGTATGACGGTCACGTACAGTCAATAAACGTGTTTTTGTGACATGCCCCATGTTTTGCTACATATTCTGCAGCATATCCATAATGATAGGCTAGCCTTTCGGATAGTCTTTTCCAAATGCGAGTTCCAGTTTAGCTTTTTATCTAGGGTTATTCCCAGATATTTTGCTTCACTCGCAAAAGGAATTGTTACACCATTGATGGAAGGAAGTATTAAATGTTCCAGTTTCCTTTTCCTGGTGAACAGCACTATTACCATTTTGTGGGGGTTTATGGACATTAGCTTCCTCTCACATCATTTATATATGGTATGCAATATATCCTGAAGGACGTAGGAGATCGTCTCTTCGGATTTATCGTTTATTACTAGGACTAGATCGTCAAGAGAAAGGAGATCAACTCACAGTAATTATCTACAAAGGAGTGAATTAATTTTGAAAAATTAAACAAATCGATCTGAATTCACCACTATCAATGATAAATAAATCAGATGGTTGATTTATGTTGTCAGTTGAGAAAAAACTGATGGGATATAAATTACTATATAATAGTATAAAACCAACGATCTCACTTCTAAGTATATTCTTATAGATAATATGTATCAAATAAATTGAAATGGCACAAAAATTAATGATGAATAATCTGAAAAGTCCTGGTAATCTCACTTCTCTTAATATTTTCATAAATAATAATATTAAAGAAATAATAAATGGCATGAAAATTAAAGATGAATAGAGATTCACAAAAGTACAGGGTGGTAAATATTTTCGGTGGTACATGACTTTTCAAAATGAGAACGTTAAGTAAACGCTTCCATAAAAAACCGCAACCTGAGTTTTCAGAAGGCTCGGATTTGTTGTTTTATCAATTAAAATATCAACATTTATGCTAGGAAATCGAGACCGATCTCGACACAAAAGACCACAACCAACAAAGCCGAACTCTTCATCCATTTTCATGGTGCCCGTTCCCATATAATATGGGCGCGTCATCGACTCGTAGCAGACACCAGACAGAATATTACGGTATGAACGGAACTAATGCTTTACGTTACGGATCGTTCGCTCCTATTAGAATACAATCACGCTGTCACACAGCTAATTTGTGTGTCGGAACACACACCAACGATCGTTAACATATGGTAGCGCATCGCAAGAAATATTTTATTAACGATAAGTTTTGAAACTGACACGACTAATCATACGAGACAAGTTAAGATAGTTGCAAATGTTTTCAAAAGTAGGACAGGATTATTTTCTTCAGAAACTTTTGTAGAAGGCAAAAATGGACTTTTTTATGTTTCGATTCTCACGAAGAGGAAAATCCTGTTCAAACAACATCGTGAGAGCCGAGAGAAAGTCGGTAGGAATTGTTGTTCTTCTTGAATTTTTGCAAGCTGTATGCCTCAGGGAACATCTCCCAAGACAGTGAGTTCCAAAACTTTGGCGTTAGTTGGAAAGAGATGTTTGGCATGTCTCCAAAGTGACGACAAAGGAGTATATTTCAGAAGAGCATCGGCCATGTGAAACTAGGTAAAACAGAGACAGATAGCCAACTTTTCTGAGGTGATCCAGAGAGCTTGTAGCTCAGCATCAGCGACGAGACGACTGGCTACTTTTTGGACAGAATCTAAAAGTTACAGTGTGTTTTTAGGGGACAAAATTCCAGGACATGACGGATCTGTGCCCTATAAATCATTATCAACTGATTGGTAGTGAAACAGATCTTGGCACGAAACAGAAAACCAAGTTTTCGAGAGGTACTTATGCTACTTATGCTACTGCTGATGGTAATACTGACATTTACTTTAGGCTGGTGCCAAAACCAATACTTAACGCTTAAAATGAGGAAAGAAGTAACAGGCAAGGACCTGGTGGAGAATGTTCAGGTTCCAACTTTGAGGCAAAAATTAAATTAAATAAACACGAAAACATTCAGAATGGTGAAATGAGAATGCAGTTTATTAGCGTTTTAATTTTGTTTTTGGTCATGGATAGTAGTCCTTTACCCACACACCAGTTATACTTACATACTCACATGCATATGTCGTCAACAACCATATTTTAATATTGTTTGTAGTGACAAACTTTACCAAAATATCACATATCCGTCTGCTATCACTCCTAAGTAGGGTCTAAATATTTATTGGAAAAGGAATATTTTCCCTGATTAGCTTATCCAAGAAGTTTGTCGTTGGAAGGTTTCGACAACCAAAGAATATGTGATTTAAGTCCCAGACTTCATCGTCATGCGGACAAGAAGGAGAGTATATCAGCCGCATGCATAGTCAATCGCCAGCGACTCGCCAGAGTTTCGCCGTTCGCTACACAAGGATTATAATGCACAGTCGAGCTCCAAAAGAGTGGCAACTACGCGATAATTCACATTTTGGCGAAACGCTGGCGATGTACCACTTTTTTGGAGCTCGACTGTGCATTATAGTTCTTGTGTAGCGAGCGGCGAAACTCTGGCGAATCGCTGGAATTGACTATGCATACGGCTGTATGACTCCTATTTTATGCAAGTGGTATGGAAAGCATCCATGATTCAATTTTAACCGAGTTATGAACATTGAAGCTAAATATGTGTGGAACTTTGTTTGGCAATTCTATGTGAATGGTGTGATAGGAGCTCTTTGAATGTTCACAAATTTCTGTCCAGTACCTCTTCCAACCGTTCAACATATTCAGCTTGAATACAATGAACAGATCCTGGAAACAGGCGATGTCCTAGGAATCAATGCAGGTTCGAGCATACTTGGCTGCCGTATCGACTATTTCGTTTCCAAAAATACCACTATGCGCTTTTGCCCATATTGTTCCGTATTCAATTTTATACAAATTATTTACTGTGTTACTATAATTATACTATGATAATTGTAACTTCACTTATATTGTATGTAGGTACCTACATTTTTGACTTGTCATAGCACTAAGGTGCAATAATTTGACTAATAAATATCTAATCTAATCTATAGGAAAACTATAAACATTATATTATTATTTATATTGAAAACAATAATTGTAATTAATCCGATTTCTTTAAAAAATTGAAATTATTGTTGAAGATTGTATAAAATTGTTAAAATTGTTATTTCCGTCAACCGATTGCACCCCTATGCACAACCCTCGGAAGTCTTCGAGAGACTTGTGTGAGCTAGGGAAGACGCAGCCCTTACCTTTTAAAGTTTGATGCCATGCATGATACCGGTGAATCGGTGGATCGAACCCACGACCCCACTCTTGCGAGGCGAACGCCCATATTTATTGTGCAGTTTGAAAAGTTTATTCCAGTTCCCAATGATCTGGAAGTGGAAGGAATTTTTCCTCCTATATAATTATTACTAGTCTTAATAGAGTTCAATATTGTATTGGAAAAGCTGATTTTATTCTGAACCAAATTTTCATTGTAGCCTTCTGCCACAGAATTAGATTTTCAGCTATCATGATGTTTTGATGCAGTAATATCACCACCGGCATCAACTTATATGGTTGCTGATGTCCTTCGAAAACAATGCCCTGTATATAAATTCGGATCAGGCATATATAAATATTTTGCTATTTGCTTCCCTACATTACCGAATTTATTAATACCAATGAAAAATTATGGGTTTCTATTGAGTTTTTCGAAGTAACTACCTGCAATGTTTGTGTGGGTGCCATGAAACATGTGATATTCATAAAGAACTTTTTTTAAACACGTACTATAATAATACAATTAAATGCCCATAATCCGTTTCATAATGATTTCAATTATAATACAGATTTTCCATAACGATACAAATTTTTAATCAATAAAAACCCATAACTTTTCATTGGTATCAATAAATTCGGTAATGTAGGAAAGCAAATAGCAAAATATTTAAATCTGCCTGATCCGAATTTATATACAGGGCATTGTTTTCGAAGGTCATCTGCAACCATATAAGTTGCTGCCGGTGGTGATATTACTGCATCAAAACATCATGATGGCTGAAAATCCAATTCAGTGGCAGAAGGCTACAGTGCAAATTTGGTTCAGAATAAAATCAGCTTTTCCAATACAATATTGAACTCTATTGAGACTAGTAATAATTATATAGGAGGAAATATTCCTTCCAATTCCAGATCATTGGGAACTGGAATAAACTTTTCAAACTGCACAATAAATATGGGCCGTGGTGGGCGTTCGCCTCGCAAGCGTGGTGTCGTGGGTTCGATCCACCGATTCACCGGTCTCGAGCATGGCATCACACGTTAAAAGATAAGGGCTGCGTCTTCCCTAGCTCACACAAGTATTTCGAAGACTTCCGAGGGTTGTGCGTAGGGGTGCAATCGGTTGACGGAAATAACAATTTTAACAATTTTTTACATTAAAAATAATCTTAATATTTTTAAGAAATCGGATTAATTACAATTATTATTTTCAATATAAATATTAATAGAATATTCATAGTTTTCCTATAGATTAGATTAGTTTAGATATTAATTGGTCCAATTATTGCACCTTAGTGCTATGACAAGTCAAAAATGTAGGTACCAACATACAATATAAGTGAAGTTACAATTATCATAGTATAACTATAGCAACACAGTAAATAATTTGTATAAAATTGAATACAGAATAATCACCAAATAAATATGTGAATATACTTACAAACTAAGATAAAAAGTTACATAGAGACATGAGATATTGTATAGAGACATAATTATTGCAATAATTATTCGGTGTAATTGAAGTCCGACGGATCATAGTAAGCATTCTTTGTTAGATGTTGTTTCAGTTTCCTTCTGAAACTAGTGAGGATTGCATATTTCATTGATTGGGGAAGTGAGTTATAAAGTGGTATGTAGGAATTACGTCTCCTTGAGAATAGAAATGTCTAGTTTCTGGTTTGATGCTCCAATATTATCTTTTTTCCTAGTATTATATGAATGATTATTTCCATTCGTAGAATACTCATGTGAATTTTCTTGAATGTGTATTAGATTGCAGTATATTATACACGATGGTAGAGTCATTATATTAAACCTCATGAACCAAGGCTTACAGCTTTCCATTTGAACTATTCCAGCTAAGGCTCGGATTGCTCGTATTTGAATTGTAAATATTTTTGAGATATGAACAGATGTTCCCCAATTTATCAATCCATAAGTTTAAGATCTATGAAACATTGCATGGTGAGCAATGTGGGCAGCTTCCTCACCTACTTTATTTTTTATCTGCCTGATTGCATATACCTTACTTGATAGATTTTTCGCTAATTTATCAATATGGGGTTTCCAAATTAACTTAGAGTCAATAGTTATGCTAAGACACTTCACATTATCTGAGGGATTATGTGACAACGAGAACGTAACTGATTGGATCTTATTTTCATTCACACATAAGCTGTTCGCATTGAATCAGTAAGTAGCCCCCTGAATAACTCGTTCGTCCAATTCTGATGATTCTTCGTCATTGTTTTTCCGAATGGCGAAGGTAGTGTCATCAGCGAACAGCATTGTAAATGTTGTCATTGAATTTGGTCAATCATTGATATAAATCAAGAAGAGTAGTGGCCCAAGGACGCTACCTTGTGGAACCCCATTCAAGATCGTTTGTATGCTATTGAGTTCTTCATTATATAACACACATTGCTTTCGCTCATTCAGATATTATGCCAGAAGTTTATGTACCACACCTACAAAGCCATAATATCTTAATTTTTCTAATTAAATATCCATGGTGATACCCGAGGTAATACCATTAATTACAATTTTGTAGAATTTTTTATAGAAATACGAGTAATTACTGTTATTGTGTTCAATTGTTGTTGTTGTTGTTGTTAATACACCCGGTTAATACTCGTGCATTAATAACCATCATTACATGATCGTTGCATAATATACTATTGTGTGTATTAGTGTGTATCAGGACCTATTTTTTTATTTTTTATTATATCAGATATCAGCTTTCTAATCTGAATCGTTTACCGCCACTGCAGTGTTTTAATCAGAATACCTATTTTGAAGCCTACAATCATTTGTTCGTTATAAGATGTGATCTCATCGACTTGCCCGGTACACTCAAGAATTATAAAACACTAAACAAATTCACTCACGATACAAACACACCTCTCAGTGTTCACGTGTCCTCTTGTTCTATCTCGAAGGAGTGCAGCAGTAAAATGTTGTCCTGCCAGCCGAAATTCCGATGTTTCAGAAATCAAGGAATCCAGTTACTCATGATCATGATAGACAGTTGATGAACGTTCAGACATCTGAAGATCTGCGAACACCGTTCCTTTCGCTTCTTTCCACACACCCTCGAGCCTCGTCTTTGTCTTACCCGTTGGATGCCCGGATCGCTACTCTGCGTTGCTGAGGGGTATTTGAAAACATGTTAAAAATTTCCAGGGCGATGCGAAATGCTAGTTTTTATTCAGCGACTCTGCGGCAGTTGGATAGCAGTGGTGTAACTGAGTGAGAGGAGGTTATGGGTAAGAATGGAATATTAATAACATCAAAAACTATTGTTTCATTGTTGACGTAACGAATTTGATTGAATTTTTCCTCAGCTATGCAATTTGATTAAATTCGTATTGTCGGCAATGAAACAAGAGCTTATTATTTATTCAGATACGTCAAACTACATAATATTAATATTATTTTTTCAATTATCCGCCCCTACGAAATAGGCAGGAAAATGAGGCGAATGCTATTTAGAGATATACACCTGGAAAATCTCTCACAAAGCAGAGTTAGCTCTTGGATCTCCCTCAACATAAATAAACAAATGGTCTGCCCTCAACCTACACAGATTCATAATTCTGAACTGAATCTCAAAAAACAACATGCATCGCAAAAATAGTCCTGGATATGAAGAGTTAGTAAAGAAAGTTACATGGCAATAATAATTTCTGTAATGAAAATTTAATCATAATCCAATCTTTCACAATAGGTATTTTTGTCGGCAAGTCTCCAACAGAAAAGAACTACTGCCCTCTTCGGCCGTTGAATTATATCTGCTTGGCACAGTTTTCTCCAAGAACTGCTTTGCAATGTCTATGAATATCATAACTGAAGTTATGTTTCCATTAAGTTCAAGTAAGGATCGAAGTCGACACATCAGTCGGAGTGCTTCTTTTAGAACCTAGAGATGGCACTGGATATATACTTCATAGTAAATCTTATACGATGAGGTCGTGGGTGAGATGACATTCAAGGCAGAGTTTGATTGTCGGTTCGAAAAGATATATTTTCATGAATATAGGCAGTTTTTGGGTAAGAACTGATAATTGAAAATATTGCAAAATATTATGCCAACATATAAAATCAAAATTTTCTCAGGTCCTGTATGACTTTATTATCAAAAATATTATCTCATTAATGCCTGTTTTTATAACATTGTTTTTTTATTCATGTCAACATCTTCTTCACATCTCTCCTCATATTCGTTTTTTTCAGCGACCAGTTGTAAATTTACGCTTTCAGAAGTATTCAGGAATTTGTTTGCGAGTATAGAGTCCTTCGTCATGTAGCTGGCTGAAGTATCTAAGCTAGAACCTATGAAGCGATAGGAGTCGATGAGACGAAATTGCAGATTCCTACCGTACCAGAAAAGCTATTATATTTCCCATATTCATTATAGGAAAAATGAAAGATTTGAATTTTGCTAGATTTCGAATGAAAAAATGATAATCATAACTGTTCAAATCATGAAACACTATTGGTATTAAATGACTATTACGGTAGTTCAAATCACATCTTTGATGAGCTAACCCCCCGAGCCACCTCATCAACTCTTACATCAACTTCGCCGATTTTTTATAGCAAATATGACACTTATCGCTAGCCAGGTCCCTCGTAGAAGGTGTAACCAATTTCTGAACGAATATAGCTGTACAAAAACACCGGCTGCAGGCAGTAGTAAGACTTTGTGACCGGCTTCAGTAAGTCGAGGAAGATATGTCTCTCAGGCAGCAACCACCAAGCACTACGCCTCTTTATGGGAATACTCACAAGTTAGACAGACACCTATTACTGATAGGTGTAGAAGACAGCCCCACTTGCCGCAAATGTGAAGAAACTTCATTTTCATCAATGGCGAAGCAGAGCCACTGGTAGGCAGAGCCTATCTGAACTTCGCCTCCAGATATACTCTGGCGAGAATTTCAATTTCAAATATTATTTTGTATTTCTGCCCAAGGATGACAAGGAACTAACCGATTTGGAGTGAACGGGCATACAGAACTTCAGTAGGAGGCCACGGAGGTTCTAAATTCAATTTCCCTATGTCCGGGCACCCACACAATTGTAACCTTGTTGCGTTTTGACAGTTCATTGAGGCTCTGAAGACATTCCCAGACTTGCTTTGACTTTATCTGTATTGAGTTCAGAGCTTTTATAGCGCTCTAGCTGTCAGATAGAATATATATGTGTTTTCTTTCATACCCATCGTCTAGATTCATCTGTATGCATGTCATTATGGCATGTGTCTCTGCTTGGAATACTGTGGTGTTGTTGCCAAGTGGGACTATTACGTTCCTTTTTGGCCTCACCCCGTATATTCGTGCTCCTGTTCCTTCATCTATTTTGAACCATTTGTGTACCAGATAATGTTTCCAGATGATAGTGATAATGCTCTCGAGTCTTATTCGTTCCATTGCGTTTTCAATGTTTTTTCGTACGAGTATTGTGGTAGCATGTAGTCTGATATCATTTCCAGTTCGATAATGTTGACTTCATGGATGATTTTGGTGTGCCCAGTTTGTGGTTGGGTTATCCAATTACCTGTTTGCTTGAGTCTGTATGCACTCATCCTCGCCTCCCCACATGACTGTAATGTCTAAAGGTTTAGGATAATTTCAATAGCAGCGGTTGTAGTGCTATTCATACCACTCGTGATACACAGACAGGCGAGCCTCTGTATTTTACCAAGGTTGGTTTTCGACTGTCTCTGTTTCATCTTGGGCCACCAAAAAAGTCGCGGTGTAAAGTCAGTGCATGACTTTCGGTTTCAGTCCTCATGTTTTTCAAAAAGCTCTTCTGCACATCATGAAACATGTTCTGCTTTTGTTGATTATATGTTGTAGATGCATGTTCCAGGTTAGTTTCTTGTGGAACTTAAATAACTTAAATAACACTTCATTTTCTTGAAGACATGCAAAAACATATATAAAATGTTTCAAAAAGTGATCAATTAAAAACAAGAACTATGATAAATACTCACTGTTGTTCTACACTGTTGTTCTACCGCTAATGACCCTTGTTATGCATTCAATTAAAAAAAAAGCTCAGCCTGCAAAACTTACTATACTGGAAGGAAGTTTTCACTTATAAATGAGACGGTTTCCCTCAGACTGAGTTAACAGAGGGTATCGAAGGTAAGACTATCCGAATAAACATTCAGCACAGCAAAAAATTTATGCTGAGGACATAAATATGAAAACAAATTCAGCATCACCATCCAGTAAACACAAACCTTCAGGCGATGTCTCTTTCTTGATTATTGTGGTAACAAAAATTCTAGAGTTGGGATCTAACATCTTGGTAGAATTCAGTGCGAATAAAACCCAGCATAATTCTCCTATGGAAAGGCCGATCTCACAGTGGCCAACGTAATTATGGCAGGAGTATCCATACCAATAAAGTTCTCCATTTTGATGATTTGTATTACCGTTAGCAAAACCTGATGGCAAAAATGACTCTTAGAAACTTCTGTTTCATGCCAAGAGCTATTTCACTCCCCGTAAATTGATTATGATTCATAATCAGGCAAGAATCCGACCTGTCCTGGAATACTGCTTCCACTCTGTACCCACAGAGTGCAGCCTCTAAACACACACTGAAACTTTTAGATTTCAGCAAACAGAAAAGTAAAGTGTTTCTGATTTTCTACCTTTTAGCCTCCAAAAGTTCAAAAGTACCAACAGAATCAATAGGAGTTTTGTTTTCATATGAACCTGTAACATGAAAACCAAAGTATGTTTCATGCTGAAAAATTTCAAGGTGTTTTTTGTTTAGTCTAGTATAACTGCAAGAGTGAGTGTAAAGGTGTGACATTTAACCGAATCGTATCTGGTGGTATGCCACATTTTCGAATAAGAAACTATAGTTGACTTGCACTTTTGATTGAAATTAAAAAGAAAGGTTGATACACATTTTCGAAGCCAGAAAAATAATTTGGATAATTTCTCCTACGCCACTGTGAGCAGATAATATAAGACCGTCAAAGTGTTAAAACTGCTATTAAAAGTTTGTCGTGAAACGTGGTCACAATATTGAATGGGTATTTTGTTACAGACAACTAAATGATCGACTCGGTTCAGCAACGTTTTTACTCATCGACTAAGTTTCCAGACTTGAAGAAAACGTCCACGAACATTTTCTTGACAAATTTAAATTAAAATTTGCTTGGTTATCAAAAGAACAAAAAATGCATTATCAAGGATAATATTCACAAAGGCGTTTTTCATATTTTCACAGACACATTGCAGTATTTCGTGAATTTTGATCTGAAGTATTGTACTGTACAGTGTATTTCTCAGATCCCGTTCCATTGTCAGCTCTTGACCCGTCTGTCTGAGAATGTGTTCTGAAACACCAGTACAGACCCTCCACGAATAATAACAATAATAATGATAATAAATGTATTTTATCATTACACAAAGTATGGCAATGAAAATACTGTAATTACAGTGAAACTTTTGTATAATACAATTTGTGGAAAAATTCTCGGAGCGAAATTCAGACACATGGAATACCGAAGTATGCCAAGATCTGCTCTTCCATTTAACTCCGATGTTTTATTAAAAAATTATCCAAATTTTCATGAGCGAGAGAAAATTTGTTCGAAAACAGTTACAGAAGTGGAATATTTCAAATATGTTCGTTACGAATTGAAATTGAATAGCCATAGACGAGCTTTCTATTTGAAAGATGAAGGCTTATCGAATTTAACTTTTCTTGTTATAAAATTGCATCATCTGATAATACAATAACTGAACGATTTCTGAAACAGGACAAATTTTTGCGAGGGAGGGGTTATTGTGTTTTTAAAACGAATATTTCCATTATGGATATTTTATCTGAACGATTTTTTTGAAGAGATATTGTGGTTCTTTTATCAGTTACAATTGTGTGATAAAGGGTGAGAGATTGAAGAATGAACCGGTTTATCATTTCAAGCAATTTCAATTTCGGTAAGGTTTGAGAAATGTGATCGAACTTTCGTATACCAAAAATAAATTTAAGGCAGGAATTTTGTACTTATCGTATTCTATTCGAAGTACTATAATCTAAGCAAGGAGAGTAAACCTGCGATCAAAATGAAAAATTGTTAGGTCACGTGTTTCACAGAGGTTTGCTTTCATTTCTCTAGTGAGAAATCTATGAGGATATAACATTCTCAGACTTGAATATGCTCTTTGCAAACAATTGGTAACGTGCGTTTTGTAATTGAAGGAGTTGTCCAGAATGATACCCAAGTTTTTTGCTTCCTTTACCACTACCAAGACTGAGTTATTCAGTCTGATTTAGATTTTAAATCCATATTTCTGACAAAGCTTCACAAGACCAAAGAGTAGAGCTTTGATTTTGGTAGGATTGAGAAGTAGTTCGTATTTCAGTACATGATCTGTAGATCCTCATTAATTTTTTCCAGTAAGTTATATATCATCTGCATATGCATGAATTCTGCACTGCTCCACATTCAAAGTTATAGAGATTTTTATACAGTGTACGCCACAAATGAAAAAAATATTTGTGATTTTTTTAAATTTATTTTTTGTCAACAACTTTATGCCAATCATTTCAGCATTTAAAATCAAAATTGAGCAAAAATAGCAAAACAATGCAAAGTTCTATTTTAGTGCTCAAGGAAACGTTACAAATTTTTTGGTCATCGTACAAGGTCGGCAACATTGTTTGAAGTGTAAGTTATAAACAATTCTGGTTATTTTGTAGAAAAAAAAATGCGAAAGTGTAGCAAAGTGACGAAAACAAAGAAATATAATTTTTTATCGTTCCCTAATTTTGCGGCCTTTTTCAAGTTTGGCATCAGAGTAAACAAATTATTTATTCACACTTTTGTTAATGGTTCTACCAACAAAAATCTAAAAGAGAGATAAACGCAAAGAAACGTTTACCTTCATGTTATAAGTCTCGCCGAAACTTTGCCATCTCTGCCGATGACAGCAACATATTTTTTTTTTGTTTATTTTACAATTAAAAATTTAGTTTGCACCCTGAATTAATGATGGAAATAACGCTAAAACTTATTTGAATAAGTCGGGAATGTAGGGAGTAATTTTCCAGAAAACATTTGAAATTTGCCAGCACCACAGATTTTGAACTTTGTCTATCATCTTCCCACTTACTCACATGGAAAGCTTAACTAAGAATGTGAGATGCCAGGTTACAAATTAAGAACCGGAGGCACAGTTGGTTCAATGAACCAGACTGGAAATTGAGGGACCTGGGATCAAACCCTGGCTGGTCGATATTTTTAACTCAGTTTTTAAATTTTCAATTTTTTATGGATTTCCGCAACATATTTCTTCATATTGATTTACGGACACAAAAACTACTTTACCGTAGAAAATACTCATGGAAGTCATAACGATGGTTTTAAAAGAGTGTTCATAATGCATTATTGATTCCAAAGGTACCTATCAACCTGCAAATCCTCATGCGACAAGATTTGTTTAACTGCGTTTATATCTTTTTATCATGTAGATGATAAAAATGTGATATTACATTGGTTCGTTATTTTTATCCGATGAAATTACCATAATTTCATGCGTTCACAAAAATAATGTTTATGCAAGTGTTTTCTCATATTTTTTGTGAACATAACCCTGATCAAATAATAGCAAGAAATATTTCCTTGTGGAGATATTGTTAATCAGTAACTCCAAGGTGCTCAAAAATAATTGCTTAAACTACTACTACTGATATAATCAATAATTCTTTTGTCACTATATCAATGAATATGGGTTTATGGAGTAAAAATAGCTATTTATGTACCAAGTGCGTTATATAGATCCTAACGCCCGGAGGGTAACATTCACTCGAGGTCCTTTGGCCCGAGGGATGAATGTTGCCCGATGGGCGTTAGGATCTAGTAACGCTCGTGGTGCATACAAGATTTTATTTTTCACAAAAATATTATCTTAAAGAACGTTGTTCACTTCATAAATTTCTTCTCATAGTATTTACTGCGTTCTGGTTGGCAACTGAGCACAAGTGAGCTTCTATGCAATTGCCATGGAAACATTGAAGAGGTTGTTAAGGGTTGTTTATTTAATAAAATGACGATGCATTTTTGTAAGAATTGACAAGCTTGTTAGTAAAGGAAACTAAAAACGGTTGTGTTCATAATAATTATGGAGATCCCACAGAATGTGACGCTCAAAGCTGAAAAAGCGTTAGGAAATTTACTGCCTGTGAAATCCAAAAACTTATACGAGAAGGAGAATGACCATTTTTTGAAATGGAAAGATGAAAACAGAGTGAATGCCGTAAATGAAACTGTCTTAATGGCATACTTCCAGGATCTGGTGATTTTATCTCATGAAAAATATTATATTTTTTTTTATTTATTTTACATTATTTCAGTCTGAAAAATATAGTGCAAATAGTCTATGGACCAAATACTCAACATTGACTGTTAAAGAAAACATTAATATATCAGCATTCAGTCAACTGATTGCCATTCTGGAAGTTAAATCAAAAAGGATACATTCCTAAAAGATCAAAGGTGATGGAAGGTGGACAAGTATTACTTTTCTGCTACATAAAGTTGTTCTGGTAATGGGCGTATTTGGATGCTTAAGACGTGAAGAAATGGTCAAGAAGACAATTGATGACACTAAAGACAGAGGATCCGTTTTACTGCTCAAGGTACCAGAAACCAAGACCTGCATCTCAAAAAGTTTCACTTTTGTTGAAGAAAGCGAAATGGGAGCCTTGATCTTAGTTTAAAAGTACATTGCACTACGACCAAAAGGATGTAAACAACTTGAGTTTCATTTAACCTACAAAAATAATATGTAAATAATGCAAATATTTACTGTATTTTATTTAAATAACTTTACTATTTGTACTGGATTTGTAAATATATTTTTGACATGTTTTTAAACAGTTTTTGACAATCAATAATAATCTTTTTTTTACATATATAGAATCGTCAAGTGAAACAATAAAACAACATATAATAAACAGAGTGTTTTCAGAAATAAAATAAATATCAGTTCCATTCCTAACATTCTCCCCCCGTTACAATTTGTAAACGTCAAAGAATTGTAAAATTAACAAAATGTAACTAATAAAATTTAAAACGTTGCGGTTTCTTCACTTGTCTACCGGCTCTGGTTACTGTGACTACTCTATCGTCTGTACAAGATCTCTCTTCTCTCTTCTCTCGTGTCTTCTCTGTGATTTTGTTCTCTTGCTGTTGACCTTTTTCAATCTCACATCCTTTTGTTTCTTCATCTGCATACTTCTCTCCATATCTATAGCTGCTCCTATTTTCTTCCCTTCGTTTTTTCAAATGTTTTTTTTCCTCTGATCCGATTTCCAAAGGATACAGTCTTTGGAATGGACGTATTATTTCACCATTTTTCGTCTTGATCTTTGCTATTCTGGGTTTATTGTCTCTTCCAGGGTATATTTCTATAATTTTTGCTAGAGGCCAGTCTGTTCTCTTCATATTTTCAGCACCCACATAAACTATGTCCCCTACTTTCAAACTACCTTGTCTCCTCCGACCAGTATTGGAAAGTTCTGATAAATACTCTTTCCTAAATCGGCTTCGAAAATCGTCTCTGAGCTTCTGAATATATCTATGACGTTTTATCAAACTCGTTCTGTCTAAGTCATCAAATTCTGGAAATTCAGTAGATCGAATGTCTGTAATAAACATAGAAGGGCTTAAAGGCATCAAAATGTTCTCTTCAGAAAAATACGTCAATGGACGCGTGTTAATGATGGCTTCACATTCGCACAATAATGTGTTGAGTTCTTCATAATTTAAAGACGACTTTCCAAGATTTCTTCTCAATAATTCTTTTATCATTCTCACTATCCTTTCCCAAAATCCTCCCCACCAAGCAGCAGTAGGTGGATTGAAATGCCACTTTATCTTCTTCACTGATGAGTACTCCAAAATTTTCTGCCAATCAATTTTATTCATAAGATTGTTTGTACCAACGAAATTTGTTCCATTGTCTGAGTATATAACAGAAATTCTTCCTCTGCGTGCTGTAAATCGTCTCAAATATAAAATGAAGGTTTCAGTGGAAAGTGATTCTGCCAGCTCTAGATGAACTGCCCTGTACACAGCGCAAGTAAATAAGACTATCCAACACTTTTTACCTTCTTTTAAATATAATGGACCGGCCAAATCCACTCCCACTATTTCGAATGCTGATCCACAATGCATTCTGTCTCTTGGCAATGGGGCAAATGGTGTCTCTACGAATTTACTGTTGTACCTTTTGCAAATGATACATTTCGAAATAATTTGTTTGACCGTTCTTCTTGCTTTCAAAATCCAATACCTTTCACGTAATATATTCAACAAAGCTTGAACTCCTGCATGTAAGTTCAATCTGTGTTGTTCTTCAATGAATTTGTGAATGATATCATGCTTGTATGGTAGAAGTATTGGATATTTGAAGTTATACGTATCTTCTCCTTCAGTTAGTTTTGTAATGATTCTCCATAATCCATTTTTATCTTCTGTGATCTGTAAATTTTTGATGTGATTTGGGTTACTTCCAAAGGATTCTAGCTGAATGGACTTCAATAGATGCATTTCAGCTCTCTCAATTTCTTCGAAAGTAAGTTCTCCCCTTATCTTCACGGAAGTCTTCCTAGAATTGCTGGAAAAACGGAAAATCCATCCTATCATCCGGACAATTTTGGAATATTTGGAGAAATAATTTAAATCTTCTGTAGAAATTTTCACTGGGCATAGTATGGTTTGAATTGTCTTCTTCCTCTCTTCATCAATTTCTTGTTGTGAACAAATCACTTCATTCCGTGGCCAATATTCTGGATTAGTGTACAGCCAGCTTGGACCATTCCATCAACTACTTTCTAATAAATATTTCACAGTACATCCCCTGGATGCAACATCTGCTGGGTTCATTTTCCCAGGAACATGATTCCAGTCTTCACTTTTGCTGAAAATTCTTATTTCCTTGACCCTGTTTGCCACAAACGTGCTCCAATTGTTATTAGATTTCATCCATGTGAGAGCCACCATGGAATCGCTCCAGAAATATGTTTTTATCTCCCTAAATTCTGATATTTTCCTGACTGTTTGATATAATCTAGCTCCTAAAAGCATTCCTAATAATTCAAGTCTTGGTAGAGTCGTGTTTTTTGGTGCTATCCTTGCTTTAGCTAACAACAATCTGATTGTTGTGTTTTCACCAACGCTAGACCTCAAATATATGCAAGTTGAATATGCTTTTTGACTTGCATCACAGAACACATGAATGCTAGTCATTTCTGAATCCTCTAAATTAATATTTTCACATATCATTCGAGGAATTTTGTATAAACTGAGTAAACTGATTTGTTTTAACCATGCTTCAAACTGATTATTGATATCTTCTGGTAAATTTTTATCCCAATCAATTTTACTTTGCCAAGTTTCTTGTAACAAAATTTTAGGTATAAGTGAAACTGGACAGAGGAATCCTATAGGATCAAATAATTTTTGAGCTATTGATAGAAGGCTTCTTTTTGTCAATGGAAAATCATTTTCTTTTGTCAGAGATCTGATATCACAAAAAAGTGTATCTTCTTCAGAATTCCAAATTAAACCTAATACTCCTACAATATTTTCTCTTGAATCTATTGAATTTGGTGGTTCTTTTAATTTCAATGCATTGTGAACCCATCCTCTCAAATTGAATTTGGCAGTGGACATTAATAGTGTGCAATCTTCCATAAACTGTTTCAATTCAATTTCATTCCTAACACTTGAAACACAATTATCAACGTAGAAGGAATCTTTGAGTTTTTCTGCAGCTCTTTTTAAATGTGCTGGAGCTCTATTCAAATGATATAAAATTGTTGCTGATAGAAGGAAAGGAATAGATTTAACTCCAAACACGACCCTACAATGTCTATAAGTTTTAGTTTTTTGTTGGGAATAGTCTGACCACCAGAAAAATCGTAAAAAATCCCTATCCTCTTGTTTCAAATCTATTTGTAGAAATGCCTTTTCAATATCAGAAATAATCCCAATTATACCTATTCGGAATCTGAGAAGAAGTGAAGGAATCAATTCCAAGAAATTAGGTCCTTTTTCTAAACAGTCATTTAATGAATTACCCTGTATATCTTTTGCTGACGCATCGAACACCGGACGAATTCTCGTTGTTGCGCTGGATTCCTTGATGACTGCATGATGAGGTAGATAATGCACTCCCTCTTCTCTATTTTCATCATCTGTGACTTCTTCAATGATCTTCAATTCTTTCCATTGCTCGAATACTTCTTCATTCTACATTCCTTTGTCGACTAACCTCTTCGTATTCGACCTCAGTCTCTTCTGTGCCAAACTTCTATTGCTCAGTATTGTGGGATGACCATGAATCCAAGGCAAGTTGACTTCATATCTATCGTCTCTGCATGAAATGGTGTCGTAGAATCTTCTCAGAGTGTCTTCGTCTAGAGCTTCCTTTGTCTTCACTTCTGAAGGATCCTTAATTCCTAACGTGTCTAAATTCCACAAATCAGTTATGGAGTAGTTATCAGAAAAACCAGAGAATACACTCATATTGCATTTGGGAAAATATTTACCCATGATTGTCCACCCAGGCCTAGTTTCAACTGCCGTAAGTCTGTCATTGATATTTTTAATGTTGCCTGTCAATAGAGTGCCTAATATATCCGCTCCTAATAATAACTCAATTTCACTTGGTACATTTTCGAATTCAATGTCATAAATTATTATATTATTACTTCTCAGATAGTTTATATATGTAATATCGTCTAGTCTTGGAATATTATTACATATTTTATTCTGCTCTAAGACATCTAATCTGCATTCAAAAGAGTTAGTGATATTTTTGATAACAATATTATACAAAGAGCGCAGTTGAGGTGTTGGTGAGTAACCTCCGAACACACCCTGTATAATTCTTTCTTCGCCTGATTTCTTTAAACGCATGTGCTTGGCAACATGGGATAAAACATAAGAGCGTTGTGATCCCGAATCTAAAAGTGCTCTCGCCAACCTTTCTTCACCTTCACTGACAACCTTTACTATAACAGTTTGTAGTAAAACTGAAGGTGAGAAATTACTGATAAGAACGTTATCTGTTCTATCGTTGTGAATATTTTTAACACTCAGAATACTATCGACTTTGTTTTCTTTCATTTCATTGATGTTGATTTTGGTATTTAAGTCAGGACACATAATCGGGTAATGTTTTTTCGAACATATTACACATTTGACATATGCTCTACAATTTTTTATTGCGTGATTTTGTTTCAAACAAGCAAAACAACCTCTTTTCCTAGTGATACATTCTTTCTTTTCATTGAAAGAAAATCCCTGAGCCTTTATGCATTCCTGACTCAAATGTGATATATCACAAAATAAACAAGTTGGAATTGTCTTACTCTTTCCTAGTTCCTTCGCGTTTCCAGAGTAGAGGGCTGCTGCTGTGTATGATTTGCTACTCTCACCTTGCTTAGTTGTTCTGAAAACGTTACTCTTCTGATGGTTTGACTCATTTCCAAATCCTTTCTGTGCTAAGTTGATCCTCTCTTCAGATTCCACTTCACTCCTTAAAAAATCCAATAACATTGATAAATAATCAGAATAAGTGTTAGTAACCTTTGGATCACCCTGTATACAACTTTTTTGTTTGATTTTATTGACGTTTCTGTGCCTTTCCCAAACCTTAATCAAATCGGTTGGCAAAGCAGATTCAACCAATGGTAGTAGCATTGACGCGTATTTTTCCTTGGTTACCCCTAAAGTTTCTAATGCTCTAAGTTGAGTTTCTAATTTGTCATAAAGACTAGATAATGACGTACCTGGTTTCTCCTTTGTGGCTTGTTTCAAAACTAAATTTAGAAGCTCTCTAACATATACCTCAATGAGTAGTTCATCTCTTGCGAACCTTGCTTTCAACTGGTCAATGGCGACAAGATAGTTTGCTCCAGAAGGCGGGAAACTTTCTACTAATTCATGTGCTGGTGAACCATCTTCCATAGATTGAAGTAGATATTGGAATTTGTCTTCAATGTCTATATCTTCGTCTTCATGAATTTTTCTGTACTGACCCCAAAAACCCATCCAATTCTTGATATTTCCATCAAATTTTCTTAGTTGAATTTTTGGTAAATTGAATTTCCTCTTGTTTTTCTCGTTCGGGCAGCTTTCATTAGTTTGAGTATCATTTTCGAATCTTATTAATAGGTATTCACATTTTGATTGATATTCGAAATATTTATCCCTATACGATTGGGTTTCTTGATATTCTGCATCTATTATTTCATCTCCAATCGCTTCGGAAAACAAAGTTTCTTTCAGATTATCGTCAAGGCAGCTCAATCTTGCAGTTGTATCCTCCAGGTTCTTTAGGAGAGACCCCAACTGGTATTTCTCTATAGGCTTTCCTGTCTTGATTTCTGTCTCCAATGTGTCAACTTTGTCGCAAATGATGTTTACCTGTCTTCTGATAAAACCCCTTTCTCTCTTTATGGTATCCATTGTGGGGTCCTGTCACGGTCGCCAAATGTAAATAATGCAAATATTTACTGTATTTTATTTAAATAACTTTACTATTTGTACTGGATTTGTAAATATATTTTTGACAGGTTTTTAAACAGTTTTTGATAATCAATAATAATCTTTTTTTTACATATATAGAGTCGTCAAGTGAAACATTAAAACAACATATAATAAACAGAGTGTTTTCAGAAATAAAATAAATATCAGTTCCATTCCTAACATAATAAATGCATTGAGTTACCTGTAGGCAAAAATATAAATATATAGGAAGTGTTCCTTCTATCATAGCGAAATACCTTAATTTGAAAAACCCGAAAGGTTACACCGGACATTGTCTACGCCGAACGTCGTCAACGCTTCTTGTTCAAGGTGGTGCTTCCTTTGAAACACTAAAATTACATGGAAAATGGAAGAGTAGTACGGTAGCGGAGAGCTATATTGAAGAAAGTATCTCCTCGAAGAAAAAATTGCTACAATGATAGCCCATTCCGTTTCCGAAAAGGAAAATGTTAACGTTCCGAACAAAACCGAATGCACATTGAGGATTTCATCATCGGTCAACTCACAGAACTTCAAACTTGGTACTAATTTTTCAGGATCATTTGAAAATTGTAATTTCAATTTGAGAGAAAATAATTAGTCCCTTTTTTATGTACAGTTCTGAATAACTTTTCTGAGTAATTATTTTATTGAACTACAGAAAAAACATTCAGCGGGCGTTATGATTCAAAATGCCCTCCATAACGCCCTGGGCGTTATGGGTCTGTTAATAGCAACCGTTGCAAAGGTATTATAAAGCAGTAATGGACAAGTGAAGGATAAATATATTTATTGTCCTAGGCAGATGACCTTTAGGCTATTTATACAAAGAAGCTGTAGAGAATGAACTTGTTGTGCACCTTCAGTATCGAACTAATTATATTAATAATTATTTTATCAGTATGTCAATAAATATGAGATTATGGAGTCAAAAATATATTTATGGTCGAAGGCGGGTAGGTCTTTAAGCTAGTTTTATAAAATAGCTGCAGAGAATAAACTTGTTGTGCACTTTCAATATCGAACTCATTTTATTATCGATAATTCTTTTATGTCAAACTGTCAACTGTCAAAAAAACTTGACATGTCTGCATCTCTATTGATGCGTAAATGCTTACTTTTTTTCACTGCCAAAATAATTCACAAAAATATTACATGAAATATTACTCTTTGAAAGATTTATTTTTAACAGGGCCAATTATCAATTGATTATTCATCATAAAACAGTTTCATTTATTAGAATAATAATTGATGTGAACAATTACTTCCAACATAAATTCCCGAAGATGTTCCATATTGCTGCTGATCAGAAACGTTAGATATTTCTTGAAGAGTTGATTCCACAATTTTATCAGATATTTTAATTTGTTTGGAAGAAGTTGAACCATTCAATATTTTCCAGCCATCGTGACGTTTTATGGACGTAATGTTGCCCCCTGCATTGGCCAGAAGAGTTACAGTGCTTCTCCTGAAACAGTGACATGTGTAGCTCTTATACATGTCTTTTCTCCTATTATATTTATCCCCATGTATTGGTTAATACATTTTCCTCTCGAATATTTCAAAAATAATCTGTTATTTTTTGTATGAGGCGGTCGTAGTGGTCTATACTTGCGGTATATCTCAATATAATCAGAATTTGAAACACTGAACGTTATATCTTCGTATTAGGTATTTTAACAATCAATATAGATCCAGCATCTTCAATGGCATCATTAGTTATATGTTATAATTCTTCACGGCGACAAACACCGCTGATACCAAAAATTAGGACAACCTACAAATAAAAAAAATATGAAATTACTACTAATCTTACAAAATTCTGATGTACCTTATAAAGTAAATTAGTTTCGTTGTCATCATCTTGAATAAACTTATTGATATCATCCCTTGATTTTCCACTGAAGTAATCTTATTACCTATCCATTCAGTTGACAAATGATGTTGACATTTGGTTTCCAAAAACAGTGGTAACTGAAAAATTTTATTTTCAGATTGAATTATTTATCTTGAATTTGTAAATAAAACTGAATCCTAAAACACAACAGAAACTAACAATTCTTCCGGGTTTGACGTTTTTTGGAAAGTCTCTTCTTCGTTCGTCCCCCCTTCTCTCTTCTTTACTACTCTTCAATTTATCTATTTCCACCACTCTCTTGTCTATCTTTTCTCTCTCTCCCCCTCTCTCTCATCCATATCTGCATTTTTTCTTTTTCCCCCCTCTCTCATCCAAAAACTGCACAACTCCAGCCTTTCAAGTGATATTTAATTGAGTAAGGTTATTCAGGACTTTCATTGTCTAAAAAAGAACAAAGAAAAATTCAATTCTCTGCAATTTTTAATCACAACGTTTCAACTGTTAAAATCTACAGTCGTTATCAAGTGTATGACGACACTTGATAACGACTGTAGATTTTAACAGTTGAAACGTTGTGATCAAAAATTGCAGAGAATTGAATTTTTCTTTGTTCTTTTTTAGGCAATGAAAGTCCAGAAACCTTACTCAAAGTGAAACATCGTCAACCACTTTCAAACAAATGATATTTAATTGTCCGCAAAATTTTATCGTAAAAAATTGTTTTATATTCACACATGTTTCTGTATAATTCTATTGTTTTTCTCTATCGATTTCTTTCCTCGGTATCCGACGCTATTGTACTTAATGAGCGGTAACAATTTTGAATATTTCCTTATATCAATATTTTCCCTAACTTTTCAACATTGAGTAGACACTCCATAACGTAGGAGGTTTTAGAAGTTTTGATTTTTCCTCAAAATAGCATATAAGCACAATTTCAGAGACCTTTTTTACATGTTTCTTGTCGCGTGCCAACAAATCGTTTCTATAGTAACGACACAGAGAGACCACCGGATGCTGTGAAATGGTATAGGATAACATTAAAGATAACATGTATGGAAAAAGAAGTATCGGGATAAGTGAATAAAATGAATTTCAAGTAAATGCTTATACTTTATCGAGACAGACTTATTCATCTCATAGAGAAATGAAAAGGATAACTATATAGTATGAGCATTTGTTAGATTTTATTCACCTCACCCATTATTTAGTTATTTTGGACTTGTTTTTTTTTCAGACAGGAAAGAAATTTTAATACGATTTTACTGATTATTTCACTTGCTAAAATGATTGGTTGAAATTTTTGTGTTGATAAATGAAAACATCATGTTTTCGATTTTGTAGTTCGGCTCTTGATTGGCTACTGGATATGTATATGATGTGTTTTCGATTTTGTAGTTCGATTCCTGATTGGTTATTATCAAAACACAAACTTACCACTAGCAAGCTGATATAATGACACAACACCAAACTTTGACCAAAACTAAATAAGCATTCACTATTAATTCATACCAACTTCACAATTTTCGACAAATTTTGCATACTCGTTGATTAATCAAATCACTAAATCAAAATGTTATCAAAACATAACCTCGAGCGAGAAGCAGTAGACTAGACATGCAATGACGAAACTACGAATGACGCGCTCTGTCATTGGTAACTGAAATAGAGGGATGTTTGAAATATCAAGTAAATGTTTTGTTAGTTGCATAATTTCAGAACTAAATGCGGGATTATTGTTCTTAGTTAAATTGAATAGTAAATAAATAAAAATGGTTTCGATTTTATTTATGAAATAATCTTAACAAATACAACTCGTGTTATCGGCGATTATCGTTAATTCCTTCTCGGTTTCGAATCAAATTATGTTGCTTTAGGCAACCACACTCGCGCAAGCGTTCGTGTGGTTGCCAAGCAACATAATTTGATTATCAAATTCAAAGGAATTGCTATTTCGATAATCACCGATACACTTGTGGTATTACCTACGAACATCAATTAGATCTACAACTTGTTCATTCAACAAACCAAGTGCAGCTTCAAATAATCGGTTGAAGTAAGTTCGATGAATTTCTAACGCCTTTTCTACTTTATCCATTATCTTCAGTTAGGTCCAGTCACGGTCGCCAGATGATAATTCTTGTTAATTCCTTCTCGGTTTCGAATCAAATTCAAAGGAATTGCTATTTCGATAATCACCGATACACTTGTGGTATTACCTACGATAACATTGAATATTTTCAAGACAACAAACGTTTAAAAGCGATAACTTATCGGGACAAAACGATGTATTGGATTATTTCTTATATATTTCAGACGATGTAAATTCACATTCACAGTTTTACAAAAAATGTTATATGTATTTCGTGTATAAAAGTCGTGTTTTCATGGCACATTCGAGATAATTTTTGGCCTCGACCTGCGGCTTCGGCCTACAATTAACACTCTCATGAACCATTAAAAAAACACTCATTTTACGAAATTAATAACTATTTCATAACTTTCTTCTAGTCGTTGTTTGAGAATGTTAGGTGTTTTCGTAGCGATCTTTGAATTTTAGAAAAATTAGTAATGAGCATCCCATAATCGATGCCTGTTCTATGTCTGTATTGTCGCTTTTAGAGTAACTTATGTATTATCATTATTGAGTATCGAAAAATATCTTCAAATTGATTTGAAAAAATAACTTGTGTCTTACAACAGAATGACAAATTAAAAAAAACAACTTTAAATCAAACATGATACCAGTTTTCTAATAGAACACGCCTTGTCGATTAATTGAGTTCAACAAAATTAATTGAAAATATAATGATCAAGAAAATTGATTTATACGATTTCTCATACCTACCGATAGTACAGAGTAATAAGCAATAAGTATCACGAACGATGAAGTTTAGTGGTTTCATATAATTTCATTTCCTTCTGGATACCTGATATACAGCAAGTGTATAAAAGTTGGTACCAAATGGCCAAATAATGACCCTAAATTTTTCATCGAAATATTATTCAAGAGATGGGAGCGAAATCCCAGCTGAATTTGAGTTACTAGTATATATGTTAGGCCAAAAATGAAAAAAAAAGGTATTTTGTTCAGAGGGCTGTGATTTCAGATATATAATTTTCTTGAGTAAGGTTATTCTGGACTTTCATTGTCTAAAAAGAACAAAGAAAAATTCAATTCTCTGCAAGTTTTAATCACGACGTTTCAACTGTTAAAATCTACAGTCGTTATCAAGTGTATAATGCGACAATCTCAAGGATACTTCTTATATATGCTGTGGATAATTTTATGTCATTAGCCTAGGGGTAATTTGGCGGTATTCAGGTAAGCTTGTTAATTACAGTGCCAGGTCCCTCCGGTACATCATTGTTAATTCTTATCGCAATTTCTCTCTCTCTCTCTCTCTCTCTGTATTTGTTGGTCGTTGCTTCCTTCAAACAGGCGCATTTGACCAAGCCCTGCTGCGGAAAATCCGTTCCCATCCGGCCTTTAACCGGCCTAGACAGCAAGGTTTCATCAGGGGAATGCAGTTGACTTGCTCTAGGCAATACTGCATCCCATATTTTACACTTTTTAATTTTTATTTAACAAAACACTTCTATATAATCTGTCAAATGCACGTCTTTAAGACTGCGGACATCACACACATTAACCTGACTTCCCACACAAGACCGCCGTCTGATCTCAACCACTGCCGGAAGTCGAATCCAAATTTCGCAATTTCAATTGATCCATGCCACTAATTAAGGGTTTCCACACATTACGGATTTCTATGCTAGCTTGACTAAAGACTTTGTTGTTCATAATATATGCACTCTCTTTAAACTTCCTTCTATACCAGCCCTTTTCTTTATGAATGACTTCGGCTTCAGTCCATTTTATGTTGTGTTGGGTCGTCCAGACATGATCCGCTATTCCTGACTTTGATGTTTCTCCTCGTTGAGAGACCACTTAGCGTTAGACTCGCTGAACACAGGAGAAACACTCAACGAGGAGAAACATCAAAGTCAGGAAAAGCGGATTATGTCTGGACGACCCAACACAACATAAAATGGACTGAAGCCGAAGTCATTCATAAAGAAGAGGACTGGTATAGAAGGAAAGTTTCTTCTTCTTTTTAGTTTAAAGAGAGTGCATATATTATGAACAACAAAGTCTTCAGTCAAGCTAGCATAGAAATCCGTAATGTGTGGAAACCCTTAATTAGTGGCATGGATCAATTGAAATTGCGATAAGAATTAACAATGCTGTACCGGAGGGACCTGGCACTGTAATTAACAAGCTTACCTGAATACCGCCAAATTACCCCTAGGCTAATGACACAAAATTATCCACAGCATATATAAGAAGTATCCTTGAGTGTCGCATTATACACTTGATAACGACTGTAGATTTTAACAGTTGAAACGTCGTGATTAAAAATTGCAGAGAATTGAATTTTTCTTTGTTCTTTTTAGACAATGAAAGTCCAGAATAACCTTACTCAAACTGAAACATTGTCAACCACTTTAAAACAAATATAATTTTCTTGTTTGAAATTGGAATGAACTTTTCTGAATATATTTTCTTATTATTACCTATATGTATCCTATATAATTTCATTTCAATTCCTCAGAAATTCTCTATATTTGATGAGATGCTACATGAAATAGCTAGTTATGATACAAGTTCGTAAAGTAAAGTACGAAAGTGTTTCAAACAAAGTTTTTTCATCAACAGTTATTATATTGCCAAATTGTAGCAATTATATCATTAATTTGAATGTTTAATGATATGAATGTCGTCGAAATATAAATACAAAGACTTCCGAATTATATTTGACGCAAAATATTGTATTTTTCAAAAATGCGTAAATGTATGAACAGTGTGTAAAAAATTACTTCACGCACAGTTGATGATTTTATGCAGAGGTGATTTTTTACGCACTTGTGCGAAAAAGTATTACTTTACGCACTGTCAGTAGTGCGTAAAAGCTTAGTTTACGCACTGTCGTAGAAATAAGATGTTTTACTGTATTGGTCGAATTTCTTGTCTGTGAAAATGTGCACACTTTCGAATTTTGAAAAATCAATTTATTGTGAAAATACATTTCCATTTCACCTCCATTACAGGTGGAAGGAATGTTGACAAACACCGTTTATATGATTGTGAACATCACGACACAATCAACGCTGGACATGGAGAGAAAATAAACAGTATTGGTATCGGAGCGTAAGTATTTTACACAGTACCGATAAACAAAACATTCGAGAATATTTCACCGAACCGAGAGCAGACAGACTAAGACAAAACTATGATTGTACAGATTGTGTGAAATAGGCCCTACAGTCTTATACTAAATAACATACAAAATAAAATAAAATATGTAGAAAAATATATTTAGCCACTGAAAAACAGAGTCTCATGGTATTTGCTCCTGTTTGAGCTGATGATGAGTGACCAGTATATTCTTTCGGATTTACGAAGATCAAATGAGTAGCAACTATTTTAGGTATTTTTTTAAATTCATGAATTCCTAGCACTTGTCTATAACCCTTTTCGCTTTGATATTTAAAGAAAAATCGGTCACTGTTCATAATTTCTGATCTTAACGAACCATAATTTCGATAAATATTCTAGTACATCTGATTAATTACAAACTATCATGATTTGTTGGTCTTCGAATCAGGTATGCTACTTAAAAGCTTAGATTCTAGGTCTTCTATATCGTGTAGAGTCATAGTATAGGTATATTAGGAGATGTTGAGCTAAAACCTCAAATTAAATTGGGCCCTTTTGATTTTTTAGATTCTAGGAGGTTTTGGGGTACCGAATGAGTCTAGCAACTCTTCATAAAAGTACGGGCACGGATTTTCGAAATTTTGGGACTTGAAACTCAAAAATATTTTGAATCGCGAATAACTCGAAAACTATGATGAATTTGAAAAAAATGGCTGGGACAAAAAATGTAAAGCACAACATTTTCTACAAAAAAGTATCCTAGGTATTTTTTACTAACCTCAAAATTTTCACCTTAAAACGGGTTTAAATACTCAATAATAATTTGAATCGCGAATAACTCGAAAACTAAGAGGAATTCGAAAAAAAGACCCGAAGCACAAAATGTAGACCACAAAATTCTCTACAAATTGGTCCCTGGAAATTTTTCCTAACCTCAAAATTTTCATCGTAGAATAGGTTCATGTACTCAAAAACACTTTGAATTGCGGATAACTCGAAAACTAATAGGATTTCAACACAAAATGCCAGCACAAAAAATTTAGAGCTCAAAATTTAGTACAGGAGAGGTTTCTCTTTTGTCCTAACCTAAGAAAATATTTTGATTCAATTAGATTTATGATCCCCAATTTTTGCACTGGCCCCAGTGAACAATCCAATTTTTTTATGTGGAAAACACCGTGAAGACTACAGAAAGCAGTACGCACTTGACAAATGTTTACTACACAAAACACGTCGTCTGCACCACAGAACTCATAATTATATCTTATGATATAATTATGAGTTCTGTGGTCTGCACACGTGCGTGGTTATCGGTGATAATGGCTGTGGTTGCCGAATTCTTCGCGGGAAATAGACGAAAAGAAAGCTTTCGTATTCTTCAACCAAGTAATTGAATACAATGTAACGACCCGCAATCGATTCTTTGTAACGTGTTTTCACAAATACAACATGAATTTTTCGAAGAAACTTACTCTTGGATAATTAAGGAAATATTTACGGAAAAATGGGACATTTTGAACTTTCTATGCATTTTCAAAATCTTCATAATGAGGATACATCATACTAAGAATGTTTTTATATGAACTTGAAGCTGAGATTCTACGCTTCAAAATGAATACCCTCAACTTTGGATAAGAGAAACTATTAAAAAGTCTGTGAATATCGAAATAATAATCAATCGAGAACGAAGATCGTGTTCATGATCGCGTTTTTTGAAAGTTAGTTCATTTGAAACCAAGAAGTAACTCATGTATGTTATATACATGAAAATATTGATAATAATACGAACGACAAATCTCTCGTTGGATTTGCTTGTTTATATTGCGAGTGATGGAATATATTCATTGAAACTTCAAGTGCTTGTGTGGCCAATATACCTCTTCATCTCGCAAGATTTTCGAAAATTTCCTAAGTCGAAAATTAAGCTACCTTACCGGAGTACAAAATAGAGAACTTACCCATCATTATGCATTTTGATTCTTTGAAAACGGGGTAGTTTTCAACGAGTTAGAGCAATTTTAATTTGCGCTTGCAATGTAAATTTGCTTGAATTCGCACTGGCGGGAATTCGCGAGCGGGTGCTCCGGCTTTCGGCTTTGAGAGAGAATTACTCAGAAATAGTGGCTCCAACGAAAAAATTACTTGAAACCTTTTTTGTAGACAATTTTGTGCTTTACATTTTTTGTCCTGGCCATTTTTTTCAAATTCCTCATAGTTTTCGAGTTATTCGCGATTCAAAATATTTTTGAGTTTCAAGTCCCAAAATTTCGAAAATCCGTGCCCGTACTTTTATGAAGAGTTGCTAGACTTATTCGGTACCCCAAAACTTCCCAGAATCTAGAAAATCAAAAGGGCCCGATTTTTTTTTTGGTCTTATCCTATTTAGCCTGTACTATCATTCGGACTAACTCATCCATTCTACAGGCCCCAGAAATACCAAATATTTAAACCACCTAAAAAATAAATAATTTTGTACTCTAAATAGAAATTAATACCTTGTAAATTACCTTAATTATAAAATTTCCTTCATCTGAAGCTTCCTTGATAAATCTTAGATTTCTTTGCCCTTTAACCTTGAGCTTTCCGTTTCAATATAGAACGAAGTTTTGAATATGTAGATATATCTACATTGTGTTTAATTGAAAGAGTTGACTACAACATTGAATAATTGGCCAATAATGTTGAAGATTTCATCTTAAACAAAGGTCTAGGAAGTACGGGTAAAGGTAAGCATATCGGGCTCATTCTCGAAAAAAAAGTGGTGTTACTTACGTAGTTTTATCTCCCGAACCCGAATCCCCTGGGACTCTTATACTTTTCGAGTTATGACCTTTTGAATCTTGAAAATCGACCATTTTCGTTAAAAAATCGCAGAAAATGCCTCCTTCTTTTTGTCGACACTTTTTTCATTTCCTAATCAACTTTTCACAATTACAAGCACCAAAACCAAACATTTTAAGGAAAAATTAACCTTCTTATATTACACTATTCTTAACCTCACTCTTCATTGGCGTTCATTCTAGAGGTGTTGGAAGGGTTAGGTATACTTTATAAGAAGGTTGAATTTTTGTGTAAAACGTTTAATGCTTATAATTGTGAAATATGAGTTGATTAGGGTCTTAAACGAGTATCAACAAAAAGGAGGCATTTTGTGCTATTTTTCGCTGAGAAAATCAAGTTTGAAAATGGTCGACTTTTAAGATTCAAAAGGTCATAACTCGAAAAGTATAAGAGACCCCCACGAAATTCTTTCGGATTCGTGTTCAGGAGATAAAACTACGAGAGTAACACCACTTTTCTTATTGTTTCGAGAATGAGCCAGATAAGCTTACCTTTACCGAAGTATGCCATTACAACAATTTCTGAGAGAGAACTCGTGTTTTTACTCTTGCGATAATCCTTAAAACGTTTATGTGTATTTTCGTACTTTTCTCTGGATTTCTTTGGCAATAATTCTAATGAAGCATCAGTATTTACTGCCACAAACAGCTCTGGAGGAGTCTCAGGAAAGGAAATTTCATCATCACTTATCATTTTACTTTGAATTGTCAAACTTTACGCTTATAAATTTAATTGCTAATTTATAAGCGTAAAGTTTGACAATTCAACCTTAATACGTTTCCATATTAACCCAAGTAATTTTATAACGAATTTCAAAGCACCATTTATTTGTAAATAAAATTATTCGCGATTTTTTCAAAATTAATTAATATCTGTCGAATTTCCTAGCGATTTGCGGAAAGTATATTTCCCTCGTAGGAAATGCCACATTGCTGGACTCTGTGTTGCTAAGTCTCGGCTTTCGCCTCGATTTAGCAATCTTCTCAGTCGCCAGGTAAACAATATGCTATTCCTTCATTATTTTCTATAATATTGGATCTGGGAATCTATTTGGTATCTTTATCGCGTTTAATTAGTTGAGAATTTCGAAATCTTTCGTTTTTTCGGAAACGACCTTTTCTTCATCAAAGTTGTTCAGCTAAGTAAATTGGCAAATTTTTCTTTTTGGGCACACATCTATAATAGTTCATAAAACTCAATGTAGTTAAGGTTCATATAAAGTCAAATATTTCGCGTTTCTGAACTGTAAGATGGCACTGACAAGATATGTTTTTCATACCATAGTGACACCGACCTTTTATAACATTTCCAAATAAATTACAGTTTTCTGCTGGAATATCTACCGAATATCCAGCGGTCAACCCTACTGCTAATTCATTGTTACCAAATCTCAACATTATTCGGAGTACTGCTCACAGGATCATTAATCATTATCTGTGGTATTATTCGTGGTAATGTGGTGCAATGCATTATGTAGCTATATTACGGATAGCGGGATTACTACCAATAATTATTATTATTACATTTCTTGTTCGTTGTGCAGATGATTTTGTGATTTCTTCCTCTTCAGTAATGAACAATCTATCTACTGTATTATCTACATTAGAGATTGTTAGAAATTGTTGTTAATTCCGTCAACCGATTCCCCCTCGTACGCGCAACCCTCAGAAGTATTCGAGAGACTTGTGTGAGCTAAGGAAAATATAGAATATATTTATAATTTGTATAAGGCGAAGGGTAGTCCTGACTGACTAGTTAAGAAAAAATGCGGATGGATTTTGAGGATTTTGGGCTGTTCGAAAGAATACTCTTTGTTATTTGGTCGAGCTTTCGGAAATATTTATTTTCTTTATCAATACATTAAACATGAGGTTTATAGTAAAAAGTCATCATTGATGAGACACATACAAAGTCATGATTCATGATGGTGGAAAACATCCAATTCATATTTTAATGATTATTATAATAATTTTGGTTCAAACTTTCCTATTATATTTTTTGAAACTTGCACACATATCTCAGTACGGGGTGTTGAGTTTGAACAATGAGGTCTCCATCCAAGACAATTATGAGGGCGCGCGCAACAAATTTCCTGAAATTTGTTGACAACACAGCAAGGGATATTGAAACCGAATAATGAGGCCCCCGAGGTCTCCAACCAACCAAAATCGGAAGCACTGCACCTTTCACCAAATTCACGGACAGTACTCTTCACAGGCCATTGAATTCGTTTTCAAAGTTCTTTCTCTCTTTTCTTTTCTTCTCTTTTTCAGCTCTTCGTATAGGCTTATTGTTCAGTGGTCTACAAAATATGTCGGTTTTGTAGTATCTCCGTTTTTTTTTGTGAATGTAGACTTCGCGGGCCTCATTACTGTTAATTAGCGACCTCAACAGAACCTTGCCAGTGAATTTAGTGAAACTAACAGGCACTCTAGTTTTTTTTTTGGTGGAAACCTCAGGGAAATAATTTTTCGAGATCAGTTCAGTCCTGTCTGTGACTTCGGTGGAATTCACAGTGCCTCCATAATTTTGTTGGGTGGAGACCTCGTGGACCTCGGATTTCGAAAATTGTGGTCCTTTGTTGAGTCCTGTCTACGAATTTGGTTGAATTTGTAGTAACTTCGCTCTTTTGTTACCTGTAGACCTCGTTAAACTCGTTATTAGAATATTCGAATTCAGTGGCCTCTGCTGAGTCCTGTCTGTGAATTTGGTGGAATTTACAGAACATCCAGGCTTACCATTGATAGAGACCACCTTTTGTTCTAAAAGGGGTTATCTTTTCAATCGTTTTTAGTGTTTCCAAAGGTGGGGACCATTTTCTTCAATGATGATTCATTCTTTTTCTTAGATTTTGGTTTATTGATGATGCCTGTGCCGTCGGTTTTCCTGTGGGAGGAGATCTTGGGAATCTTTGGTATTGCGCCTTTTTTCAATATTTTTCAACTTTGTAAGCTGAACTCTACCTATTCTGCGTGGAATGGACAATAAAGGCGCTATTATGATTATTATTATTATTTTTCAATTCTGTTTTCCGTCCTGTTTTATTTCCAAAACTGATATTTTAAATCGCAAAACGTAAAACTTATTGCGTACATACTTCTTCAATTGTGTCCAAGGACTCCAAGGCTTTAGGAGGACCAATCCAACATCCAACTGATGAACTGACAATCCCCTATAGACGTGACTTTCATTTTCGAAAATCAAACAAATTACATCGGATACCGCTGTCTAGAACGATTGGCAACGCTGTACAGTAAATATGACATTGACAATAATTCTGTGCAATACCTTGTGGACAGTAGCAGAACTATTTTTGTCTTTTCGTTCATGTAATACAAAGGAATCATTTACTGGAGCGATTTACCGTTTTTTGACCGAGGTTTTAAATAGTTCCTCGATGTTCAGTCTTCTAAATTTCATATAAATATCACTTGCAAAAGCGATTCTTCTCAACTATCTCTGATTTTATAACAAAAATTTTCATATTTTTTTTAAATTGTGAGAAAACGTTGAAGTTGAAAATTCTGAAAAAAATCGTGATTATATTTTACTTTGACATTGAAATGTCATGATATTTTAAATGAAATCTGATGAATGGTTTTTGGGAAAACTTAAAAAAACCTCTAAAATTAAGTTTTTATTTTTTTTTCTCGAAAACTGTTCATCAGATTTTCTTCTTCATCAAATTCTTCATCAAATTATTCAATTTGAATGACAAAATAACCCGATTTTTTTTCAGAATTTTTAACCTTGCCGTTAATTTTTTCATGAGTTCATATGAACCTTAAGTGGCATGTCATTTATTCAGCTCATTATAACACAAGCTTCGTTGCGATATGCAGTCGGTCAACTATCGCCTCCGGAATGAGAACAAAAGACGGCTTTTCTTCAATTATTCCGAAAGTTGTGATGTTTCGAGACGAATTATCGCCTGACACCGAGCGTGTTAACTTGCTTAGTTATTTTCTCGCCACGACCGATTGTTTCGAATGACAGCCGAGGAATAATGTTTGCAAAAAAGTCGAAAAAATGCGACCGGAGTGCCGAGTTTTGTTACCAGATCTCGCACCTTCACTTGTCCGCGTCTGAATGCTGTTCAAAGCCGGGAAAATTCAGCATCGCGAACAGGTCAGTAGAATCATATCGATAATGACGAACCATAATTGTTGTACTGATAACGTATCTGCACTGAAAAATATATTGGAATCCCAATGTGAATTTGTTTATATATTGACTGAAAATTTACAGTCCCATAACTTTAAAAATAAATTGCCAACAATAACAAGTGATTTTTACAAGCACGCTGTGATAAAAATGTAGTATCTCAGAACTTTTGTGAAATTCCATATAACATGTAGAATTCACAAGATATGTCAGTAATAGAACTTTTGTTTTTCTTAAATCGCCACACAAAATGTATAATCGTAATGTAAAATCACAGACATCGTTTTATAAGTTCACCATTTTTATTCGTTTTTACAGTCCACTATGTGAATTTACTTTTTGAAAATACAACTAATTTACCCACTCTCCTCTGAAATTACAAGACCTAAGGAGTAAATTCAAATTTATAGTAAATTCACTAATGATTTGTGAATTTGCATCCTGATAAGAATATCACATTGTTATATTACATTTATAAGAATACCACATTGTAATATTACACTGACAATTTCCCTCATATTATATAAACCAACCAAATGCCATAATTTTTTGAATTAAAACCAATGAGAAAAGGACTTTTCGAAAACACTGTCTCCAGCCCGTGGTATTTTCAAATCGGTGTTTTGCTTTTTTTTACAACAATTTCTGTGAATAGAGAAATGTCAGTTTGACGGTTCAACTCTTCAACTGACATTAATGACACATGATGAACCGTTCCTGCAATACGCATTTAGTCCATAATAATTTAATGTATTCGTGAAATATGAGTATATTCGGAAAAACAGTCACAAATATCATCATAAATACTTTATGAATAGAATTTTAGCAAAAGTATTGGCGTCATGCACAAATTAAGAACAATATACATTCCTCTAGGATTTTTAATCAAGGGCTAGTTTAATAACTCTGTGCCTACTCAGTTCATTCAGTTCAAATATACAGGGTGTTTCAAATTCGATCCTCACCATTGGGATCTCGGAAACTATGAGAGATACGAAGATGGTTAAATTGGGGCAAAGTTGCGCATTTACCTCAATAACAATATTCCGTTGAGAAAGTTCTGAAATTCCGAGTTTACCGGGTGTCAACGAATCTATTAGACAAGTCATAACTACTAGACAATTAGGTGTATCAAAATGAGATTTGGTATAGGTAAATGGTATGTAAAGAAGAGAGTTTACACATATTTTTCACTTTCCGGTTACTTCCGGTTTCACCGAACATGGCTCCAGTTTTAAATTTTTAAATGGAACACCCTGTATATTGTAACATTTTTGGATTTCTGAGACAATCCTAGATCAGAATATGACATTTTCGAAAGTTTTTATGTCTACTTAATTTTTTTGGTGTCACTTTTGAAATTACATCTAGGTGGCCATGATCGGAAGTAAACTAATCTAAGGACCTCAGGTGATATCAGAATATTACAATCGAGAAGTTTTAGTGACTAGTATGATAGATATGAATAAGACAAGTTGGCAAAATTACATTTTCGTGTCTAACTATTATTTTTGAAATGGCGACCATTTTTTGACTAGCACTTTCCGAAAAAAGGATAAATTGACGAATCTAACGATACTAATTTATTTGCGATTGGATTACAAATAAGAACATAAATTAAATATTACTGAGGAAAATACTTCATAATAATTTATTTACTTTTGTCAAGTGTGCCGAGTTATTTCGATCAAGTCTTCTTTGAAGAACAAAACACTCACTTAGGTTATGACAGTGACATAAGCTTTAAGAGTAGTAGGTAACATTTTCTTGATTTTCGTTAAATTTTAGTTCAATTGTCCGTCAAAATTATGTACACTCAAAGTGAAAAAGTGGATATGTTGTTATTGTTTGGAGAATGTCACAGAAATTCAAGGAATGCTGCTGAGTTGTATGCTCAGAGATATCCCAATCGGCAACATCCATCCCATCAGTATTTTCCGTATGTTGAGAATCGTTTTAGGCAAAAGGGAATTCGAGAGGCAGAACAGAGGATTATCATAAATGAGTAGACTGAGATTAACGTTCTTGCTATGGTTGAGATTGACAAACCGGTTTCTTTAAGAGAAATTAGTCGAGAAATGCAGATAAGTCACGAATCAGCAAGAAAAATATTGAAAAAGCACGGATATCGAGCATTTAAATATCAGATACATCAACATTTGTATGCTGATGATGGCGATAGACGAGTAGTGTTTTGTGATTGGTTGCTTCAAAATCACAGAGTTAACCCAAATTTCATCAACTTTATTCTATTTTCCGACGAATCACGATTTACAAATAATGGCTTGTTTAATAAGCAAAATTCTCGGTACTGGGCCCAACAAAATCAACATGCAATGAGAGAGGGCAATTTTCAAGAAAGGTTTGGCGTCAATGTCTGGGCTCGTATCGTTGGAAACAGAATAATTGGACCAATATTATTTCAAGGTCAGTTAACAGGGGCTAGGTACTTAGGTTTTACTTCAAAATGAAATCGAGGATCATCTTAATAATCTACCTTTAGCAGCTTTACGGCAAATTTACTTCCAACAAGATGGAGCACCCCCTCATAATACCAGATACGTTCTTGATTACTTAATAGAGCATTTGGTAAAGGTAAAGTTATCGGGCTCATTCCCAAAAAAAAAAAAAGTGAAACTTACGTAGTTTTGTCTCCTGAACACGAATCTGAAAGAATTTGGGGGTCTATATTACTTTAGGAGTTATAGCCATTTTAAAGTCGAAAATTGTAGATTTTCAGACACGAATTTTGCAGTCAAAATTTGCACAAAATGCCTCCTTCTTTTTGTTGACACTGTCATTAAACACTAATCTATCCATATTTCACGTTTTTTAAACACAAAAACTAATTTTTTCACACAAAAAATTGAACTTCTTTCACTAGTGATTCTAACCTATTTGTTAGTTATTTACATGCTCATAAGAAGTTGGTATCACTGAATCTGCGCCGTTAACTATTCGAATTCAAATATGAGCAATAACTTCCCCTTCATTCTATGTTTTGAATAGTTGGCGGCGCAAATCTCAGGTAACCTGCAATCATGAAAATTACTAAAAACCAAACAGAAGTTGGGTTAGAATCGCTAGTAAAAGAAGGTCAAGTTTTTGAGTATAATTTTAATTTTTGGTGTTTGTATTTGTGAAATATGGATAGATTAGTGTTTAATGACAGTGTCAACAAAAAGAAGGAGGCATTTTGTGCAAATTTTGACTGCAAAATTAGTGTCTGAAAATCTACAATTTTCGACTTTAAAATGGCTATAACTCCTAAAGTAATTGAGACCCCACAAAATTCTTTCAGATTCGTGTTCAGGATACAAAACTACGTAAGTTTCACCTTTTTTTTTTGAGAATGAGCCCGATAACTTTACCTTTACCGAGCATTTCAATAATCAAGTTATTGCCACCAATGGTCCAGTACGGTGGCCTGCTCGCTCACCGGATCTGACTGTGCTAGATTTCTTCATTTGGGGATACGTTATAGAAAGGGTCCAGCTACTCTCGAAATCTTAGAAGAAAGGATTCTACAGGCATTTAGAAGTATAACGCCACAAATGTTACGAAACGTGTTGAGAGAAACAATTGAACGAGCTGAAATGTGTCTTCAACAAGGAGGAATTTACTATGGTGAAAATTTTAAGAAATTAGGATATTGAAAAAAATGTAAGTGCATCGCTGAAATTTTTTTCTTTGGTGCTTTGGTAGGCCTTGTTACTAACTCCATACGCCACCTTAGGAGCAGCACTGTTAATTGGAACGCAACAGTGAATCGTGCAGGACTCACCCTAGTCCAGCCACGAGATTTTAATAATTTAATCTGTTAAATTAAATAAAAAAATCCCAGCCCAACCAGGGTTCGAACTCTGAACCTATCGACTCAGAGTCGGACGCTCTAACCACTGCGCCACGCCCCGACATGCATCGCTGAAATTATTGTTAATTTTGTTAAATTCGTTGATCCAATTGCATATACATTAGTATCGTTAGATTCGTTAGATTCATTTGAAAAATAATAGTTTGGTCACGAAAATGTAATTTTGCCAACTTGTCTTATTCATATCTATCATACTAGTCACTAAAACGCGATTGTAATGTTCTGATATCACCTGAGGTCCTTAGATTAGTTTACTTCCGATCATGGCCACCTAGATGTAATTTCAAAGGTGACCCCAAAAAAATTAAGTAGACATAAAAACTTTCGAAAATGTTACATTCTGATCTAGAATTGTCCCAGAAATAAAAAAATGTAACAATATACAGGGTGTTCCATTTAAAAATTTAGAACCGGAGCCATTTCCGGTGAAACCGGAAGTGACCGGAAAGTGAAAAATATGTGAAAACTCTCCTCTTCACATACCATTTACCTATACCAAATCTCATTGTGATACACCTAATGCTCTGGAAGTTATGACTTGTCTAATAGATTCGTTGACACCCGGTATACGGAGATATCCGGAGAAAACAGAAATTTCGGAAAATGCTTTTAATTTTTTTCCACGGCTTTTCAAACGAACCAAACTCGATGAGACTTTCATCCAATAACTTGAACATAGTTCGATTTGGTTGTCGTCTTTCGGGATAAAAGTTTAAATATATTTCTGATGTCCTAACACTGTTTCTATAATATTTGTAATAAATTTGTATCATATCCCTTTTTTCTTCATTCGTAAAAGCCATTTTTCGCCAAAAATTCAATGACTTGTATAATAACAATATGTCATTGAGTGTAACAAATTGAAAGTCAAATTTAGAAACATGATAAGAATAATTTTATTTCAATATCTCCAATTTTTCAAAATAGAATGATAATTGATACATCAAAATCCAATGTAACGCCTCTAAGAAAAAATGAAGTCGATGTTGGTGGCCAGAAGACGAAACGTCGGATAGCAAATCTGAAAAAACCATTATGTAGCAGTGAGAAAGTGGCAATGTGGAAGTGCAATTTATTTTCGAATCCTTTGAAAATTTCAGTTTTTTCCGGATATCTCCGTATATACTCGAAATTTCAGAACTTTCCCAACGGCATATTTTCAGTCAGGTAAATGCGCAACTTTGCCCCAATTTAACCATCTTCGTATCTCTCATAGTTTCCGAGATCCCAATGGTGGGGATCAAATTTGAAACACCCTGTATAGTCGATGACGGAAATATACTCAATATCCTCGGAACATCAGATATATCTATTTCTATAACTAGCCGAATCCCACAAACACACCAAATTAATTATTTGACGTCCTCTATCGCCGAAACCTTAGGTATTATGACGTAGTTAGGTTGATAGAAGATGACTTCAGCTCTCTGTTGAGAATGAAGTCATGATTGAATCCTCGAGAAAAGTAATTAAAATTGAATGGATCCTTCCTTGTGTGAAACACTTTATTTTCATTTGCATTTTGTTTTGAGAGATCTTCCATTCTTATCGGTTATCAATAATAATTTACTTAATCAACCTAAGAATTAATTATATTGGAAACTACCATCTAGAAATTTTTATTTTTTTTTGTTTCAAAGAGGAATCATCCACGATCTTAGTAACGCTCTGTTGAACAACAGTTGACTATCGATAACAAATAATATGTAAATATTTTTCATTTATCTGAATTCACTCAGAAATAATAAAATTCGTGATTTGTAGTAATTACATGTGGATATGATATGGACCCTTCCTCATTCCAAATACTCTGTATTCATAGCTTCATCATATTTTGGTCGATCAACAAACCATTCTGGTTGATCCTCAATGATAAAATCAATCAACTTATAAACTCGAATGCGAATTCATTCCCTGAAAAGTGGAGCATATTGTTGAAAACCCTGTAGGAAAACAGTTGCGTTGTTTTGTTCTGTATTAAGGAAAAATATTTTTCGCGAATTTTAGGAATGCTCAGTTGCACTTAATATTGAATATAAATGAGATATTGATATTTTTGCATTCAACTGAATTTCTCCACAAATCACAAAATTCATGATTTGGCGCACTCTAGCGCCGAATCTCGTAATACGATCGAGTTGGGCCAATGGAGACTTTTACTCAGGATGGCTTCAGCTACAACATATAAAAAATCCGGCCATTTTCACAGAAAGTCTTTTTCCCATAATATGTGTGCATGGTCCTTTGCAATGACCCGATGATGAAACGGCGTGTTAGAAGTGAGTGAAATAAATCATCATAGGAAACAAGTGTGTGACGAAGACGGTGTATGATAAGTGGTGGTCGAAAAAATCGTTATATTTCCAGAACTAAACGACACCTGTTTAGGGGTTACAAAGTACCGTTACAGTAATAATGTAAATTATATTGCCTACATATATTTTTTTTCAATTCCATGTTTTAACCACAACCGTGCCCTTTCTTCAATCTAAAAGTTGATCTTTGTTAAACAAAATGAGTGTTTTTAAAAAAAAGACCTGTTTAATGTTCACTTTTAACATTGATCAGATAGCATTTAGTTGCTAAAATGATTTATTAAGCGGCTGTAAAAATTTTTTGAAAAAAAAAACTTGTTCCGCTAGGTGTTTCATTTATGTACAAATACATTGTAGCCTATTTCTGTTTCTTATTTTGTGATTATAATAATTACTATCTATAATGATCTGACAGATACAATACGTGTGTCCGTGCACAGAGAGAAAAGACTGCAGCAGGTTCATGCACAACGTTGTGTAAGACACAGTTGTGTAGATATTTTACACAATTGTCCATTCTTTCATCATACGCGTTTTGTGAAATTCAATAAATATTTGTGCAAGTCAATTTGTATAGTATTCATGCACTTCCACATTGCCTAAAAATACACAAAAATATGCACATCTACCATAACACAATTTATATGGAAAACATCTACAACACATTGAACTCATCTTACACCCGTTGTGCACTTTCTATTTGATATGCACTAATTGTATACTATTTCAACACAATTGTGTAATTTGCCACAACTTGACAAGGCGTCGTCTCACCCAACTAAATACGCATGCGCGGCATTCCAAGTGTCCAGTGCATCATTGTTTGATTGTTTTATGCAGATCGAAGGACAAAGCTGGTTAAGTGCACTTACCTATTATTTATTATTTGCTCATGTGATGGTTGTTTTGTGTCAAATGGAAGCGTTAGAATATTTGCAAACTGATGCCAATATTTGAAGGTTAGTATTGCTATTATTTTTTGTCATAACATGAAACCTACAAACTGACTCATTTTCATCATTTTTAGCGGTTTGAAAGGTGCATCCTCGTACCTACTTCCTACTTGAATAAATATAGTTTGACACGAAGATTACTTTAAACTTTATTATTATTCAACGTGTTCCAAAATAACAAAATATACGGTTCATTTATGTTCTGTTTGGTACTTTGTGTTTCTGTTATTTTATTTGTAATCAGAGTTCAGTTATTTTTGTTACTAGTTCTTTGTGATGAAATAAACATTATTTGAATGACATTTAATTTTATTTCAACCTTCTGGAAAATGAAGCTTATAATTTCTGAACAGAATAAGATATAAAGAAGCGAGCAGGTTGAAACTGATGTTTATTCTTATCTTATTCTGTTTGGATGTTATGTGCCTCAAGAGTATCCTTTCATAAAATTATGAATGGTACCTATAATAATTGGCCTTGCTTTGTACACAAATATGTACAATACCTACACAATTCATGTATGCGGAGTACACAAATTTGTGACATTTTTTGCATCCTATATTTAAAATACCTACACTATTTGTACAAACTAGGTACACAGATTGTTGCCATTCATTACTATTTATGCATAAACAGTACACAAGTTGTTGACATTCGTTGCACAACATACCGATTAATTTTGTATATTTTGTGTATAAAATTAAAACAAAACTATTCAGAATAATACAACACTGAAGTGTATCGTTTATACACAATATTTCTGATACAATATTATAGAAGAAAAATGAACAAATTGGTGCTGTCTACTTTTTAGAAACAAATTGTGCTGAAATTATTCACAATTGTGTGAAAAACATACATTTATTTCTCTCTGCGTGCTCCGGAAGGTAAATATTGAAATTTTCATGTTTTCTGTTATGATTTCCTTTTATTTTTCGTCGGTAAAAGATTCATAACATGTCCCCATTCCTTACCATTTGAGAGGAATTAAATGTTTGCTGGATACCATTTGCTTTTAAAAAGTGAGAATGCAATTTTTGATGAGTCCTTCAATTGATTGTTTTCAAGCAGATATTTCTCCCGCTCTTTGTTGATACCAATTATTTGAAGCATGTTGTCCTCAGGTATATTCAAACAAAGAGCAAACAAGCATCAATATACAAACTTCACTATTACCTGTTACCTGCCATACAATATGTAAAGTGGCCGCTTGAAATTGAACCATCTTTGGTGACAATACCTACACCAAATGCCACAAGTGGTCTAGCAATAGCTCTGTTTGACTGGATTACCTGAAAATAAATGACTGTATGAGACTCGGATTATATGGATAATAATCATCAGATCATTTTAACATTATAACCATGACATGAAAGTCAATTAAAATCTTTGTTCTTACTTTTAAGACAGAACCCGATAAAAAATACTTGTGTATTCCATACATTTTAGGCCGTTTAAAAACGTGATATAAAAAAATATTTATTTTAATAATCATTGTGTCTAAACTGGAAGTTTTTATTTACCTCTATTTATCATTATTCATAAAGTAAGGTACGACACTGCTTCCAATGCCACTGTACTGGCTGCCTGAATTTCACAAAATTGACTGTCCATAATCCAATTGGAGCACAAAGCCACTCATAATCGTCTCGTTTCAATAATAAACTGACAACATTTTGTATGGTAATAGGAACAGTAACTTCTACGTACAAATAAATTAGCAAGCAAATAGTTATATAAATAATCTATTTAATACGACCTCTCAACATCCTTGATTTGTGTTACTCAGGCACGATATCGGCTTCTTCTGTTTTATATTTTATGCGTGAGGAGTTATTAACTACTATTTTATACGATGACTTGATGCTAACTTCATGCTCCCGGTGATTCTCATCTTCACTGTTAATATACGGGGTAAAATTGAGCAAATTCGCCGAATTTCTGAAATAGTTAAGTTTGATTTCTGTTTCTTTTTTTATGGATTTTACCGAATATCAATATCAGTTTTATCTCAGTTAGCAGAACAATTATTATAACTCAATTATTTTAAAAATTATTATGTCATTAGGACCATTCAAGACTCCTTACAAAAACATATTTCAGGTGTGGTCTTTTATTGAATTAACTGTTTACCGATATAAAACATCAATAATGTACTATGAGTTGAATCAATGACCTGGTAATGTGTATATCGACAAAATGATGTAAACATTATTGCAGAAAACTTCATTTATAAACTAAAACAATACATTGAAAAAAAAAACAAGAATTATTCGTACTCCATAATCAGAACTCTTTCAAAAAGTAATGGGTGAATAAATCTCTGTTGAATCGTATCGAACAAAAAACTTTTTATTTATCAACAACAAAATATCCTAATAATATTGAGATAAAAGAGGAACGGGTTCCTGGTTAGGGTATTTAGTAATAAATTAAACACGAACTTCTGCCTGAGTCCTTAATTTATCTCCACAGCCGATCATAATTAAAATTTCGGCAAGTCTCATTGATAGATTATAAGTGATTTGAATGTTTTTATGTAAATAATATCAAACCGTCGTGGTCGGCTTGTTGAGCGTTCGCCTCTCAAGGGTCGTGGGTTCGATTCACAGCATGGTAACCGGTCTCGTGCATGGAATTACACGTTCTATCTCGCACAAGTCTCTCGAAGACTTCTGAGGGTTGCGCGTAAGGGTGCAACAGTTGACGAAGATCACATTTTTTTTACAATTTCAAATTAGAATGTAGAAATTTTATAAATCAATGTATTTCTTCTCAAAACAATATAAGACACTACGATGTTTCATTCTCAGTGGCGGACGTTAACTTAATACAATTCAACGAATGAGCATTTATTGTAATTTCATTCTTCTAAATACGTGATTTTGGTTGGCCCTGTGAATGAATATAAGAAAAATTACACTGTAAACTAGACGATAAATAGACCTTTTGAATGAGATGTCACATGACCCATGCTTGTGTCCAAAAAATTGTCAATTATAATGATAAATTTTATTTCTTTGTTTAACATATGCAGTAGGTACTTATAAAAGGACGTTACACACTGCAATATACCAAAAAAGTGTCATAATGCAGCGTAGGGAAAGAAAATACAAAATACAGTAATATTCAAAAAGGATAAAATGCATTAGTAGATAAGCTATGCCGATCCTACCACCAGCATAGGGAAAACAGTGTGTTAGAGAGAGAGCGAATCCGAGCGTGTGTGTGTGAGAGAGAAAGAGCGTGTGTGACGTAGTTGAGGACTTCTCAGTCGAGAGCGTCAAATTTCAATTTGTCATCCGCCATCTTGCATCGTACCACGGAACACCTCCTACCACGGAACACCATCATGTCACTCTTGCATGGGCGCGCGAATTCAAATTTCATCGCGTGTGTGACGAGAGCGTATTTTGATGAATAAAAAAAGATCCCGGCCGTGGAGATCGATCTGACTACCTCCAGATGATGGAGCGGACATTGAACACACTCGGCTACGGACCTCGTTGTAAATGTTGGTTTGTCAACGTCCTGTATACAGCCAGACATTAAAAATTATACACACACACAGTGTAGTTGAAGGTGTAGGAGAAAAATACATCAATGAGGATATGGTTCATTTGCGGTGTGTCGCAGTGTCATAGGGGGATGCCTACATGGGGGAGTGCAAAATGGGGTAATGCAAAATGGGACATTTGTAAACATGTAGTGGTGGGGTTGTAGGATGTGTTTGTAACTGCCAGAATCTGAAATAATTAGTGACACTATGACATTTGACGAGTATAGACGTAAGCTTGAAGAATTTTGTGAACGTGTGCAAGAATTGAAAAAAGTCATTGAAATTTACGAGGATATAATAGAAAAATATAAAAATATTCCGAGTTTTATTCATCACACTTTTTAAATGCTTGAATACGAACATTCATTCAGAGTTAGTTATGATAAACACGTTGATTAGTGACGTTGACCTCAGGGGTCACGATCGCTTGATATCCATCTCAAAATACAGCGTTTGAGAGGAAAAAAAAAACATGGTGACTGTCAATGAGTTATACTAGGTGTACCAACAAAACATTTAAGAAAAAAACATTGTCAAATTGCTAAGGAACGTATACAGGGTCTCAAATAACATCATTGTTTAACGGGAGTCAAGCGTTTAAACGTGCGATTCCAATAAGGGTACAGCATGTCCCAAAATACATCAATTAAGAAAAAAACATGACGTTTCAATGTGTGATCTCAATAGGGAACGTATACAGGGTATCTCAAAATACAACATTTGAGAAAAAACATGGCTGCTACTTGTGTCAAATGTCGGGCGGAAAATGTGACAGAGAAGAACGCTTCATTGGGGATAAGGAGATTTGAAAAAAAACTGCTTGCCCATGCAGAGATTGAATTACATCTGACATGTATTTGTGTAATAAGAGGATGTTTAGACTGTTCATTTAAAACATGGCGGCGTCTGATCGCTCATCATAGTTGTATAGGAACGTCTCACAAATTTTTCCTAGAAAAATATAAAAATATTCCGAGTTTTATTCATCACACTTTTAAAATGCTTGAATACGAACATTCATTCAAAGTTAATTATGATAAACACGTTGATTAGTGACGTTGACCTCAGGGGTCACGATCGCCTGATATCCATCTCAAAATACAGCGTTTGAGAGGAAAAAAACATGGTGACTGTCAATGAGTTATACTAGGTGTACCAACAAAACATTTAAGAAAATAACATTGTCAAATTGCTAAGGAACGTATACAGGTTGTCTCAAATAACATCATTGTAGAAAAATATGGTGGTTTAACGGGGGTCAAGCGTTTAAACGTGCGATTCCAATAAGGGTACAGCATGTCCCAAAATACATCAATTAAGAAAAAAAACATGACGTTTCAATGTGTGATCTCAATAGGGAACGTATACAGGGTATCTCAAAATACAACATTTGAGAAAAAAACATGGCTGCTACTTGTGTCAAATGTCGGGCGGAAAATGTGACAGAGAAGAACGCTTCATTGGGGATATGGAGATTTGAAAAAAACTGCTTGCCCATGAAGAGATTGAATTACATCTGACATGTATTTGTGTAATAAGAGGATGTTTAGACTGTTCATTTAAAACATGGCGGCGTCTGATCGCTCATCATAGTTGTATAGGGACCTCTCACAAATTTTTCCATTTGGGTGAAAAAATATATATATACAGGGCGATCCAAAATCCGCAGACTTAAATGTTAAATGGGAAAATGAGTCAAAGAAAAAACTTACCATTGGAGGAGTTATTGAGGAAAATATATAAAGGGCGTTTTGATTCAAACATCATAGCTGTTGGAAGAAAGATGGCAGCTTCTGTCATTTGTGTCATCATAAATAGAAAAAAGATGAATACTGCACCATACCAAACCATACTGCGCTAAGCGTAACGTCACATACTGCACCATACATAGCCATACTGCGTTAATCATAAGCGTCACATACTTCACCATACCAAACCATACTGCGCTAAGCGTAACGTCGCATACTGCGCCATACACATAGCCATACTGCGTTAAGCATAAACGTCACATACTGCACCATACCAAACCATACTGTGCTAAGCATAACGTCACATTTCTATCTGTCACGTTACCTGTCAACGGTTTTGAAAAACGTTGTTACCACCTGTCAATGGTTTTGAAAACGTTGTTACCGCCTGTCAACGGTTTTGGAAAATGATTCAACGGTATCACTAAGAACTAATGTTTCGCCATAAAGTGAGGTTAGATGGATCAATCAAATAAAAGAAAGGTATAGGTGTGGGATTTGAACCCACGGTCCCTTTCGACAATCGTAACTTAAGTACAACGCCTTAAACCGCTCGGCCAACCTAACCGATATGTATACGGTGTGTCCCACTTATCATGCTCACCATGGGTATCTTTTTAATGGTGAGAGATATAGGGTAGTTTAAATGACACCAAATGTGGAGTTCATCAAGGCCAACTATAATGTGGAAAAATATTTTGATAAAATCTATTCGTTTTTGTTTTATACGCAAAAACAGATTTTGATCATTTTTATGTCTCATCCGTAACTTCTTTATTTATGAAAATATTTGAATAGGAATTTCACATTCTCATGGCAGTTATTTAATGAGATTTTGAAAAAATATGAAATTCACACCAACTCTTCTAGAATTTGAGATATCAGCACCAATTTTTATTTTTCAAATGTAGGTCATATAGCTCACTATGACTTAGTTATGAATAACTTTTTTTTCTCTTACAGATTATGTCACAGTAATAGCTTTTTGTTGATAACACGGGAGTTATCGCCATTTATACAAAAACAAGAACTATGTTGAAGTCGCCATCTTGAATTTATAAATTTCAACAGAAAAATCATGATCTCCGACCTCACAAACCCCCACATACCAATTTTGAATGTAATTGGACCATAATCACAAATCTCGTCCGCCATATCGGAGAAGCCGCCATTTTTTATTTTTTAATTCAATAAAAATTTCATAGCCCATTATCACCGGAATTATGAACATCAGCCAAATTTCAAGTTATTAGGACCGCCAGAAGTTGGTCAAAATTCACGTGCAAGAGAAATAAGAATTATCAAAATCTGTTATTTGTGTATGAAACAAATACGAATAGATTTTATCAAAATATTTTTCCACATTATAGTTGGCCTTGATAAACTCCACATTTGGTGTCATTTAACCAACCTCGTATCTCTTACCATTAAAAAGATACCCATGGTGAGCATGGTAAGTGGGACACACTGTATATAATGAAATGTTGCAACTTATAATGAAATGTTGGATTAGGTGGTTTCTGCCATGAAGTCTACGTAATAATATGACAGCTGCATGTATATTTCAGATCGGTTTGTGTCATGAAGTTGGAGCATGCTAAGTCAATCCTGATGTCTGGTTGGAAGTGAGTATATGACAGCAGTATGTATATTTCTGATCGGTTTGTGTCATGAAATGTGTACGTTTGAAGTGAGATTGGCATTTGGGTGTTGCCAGTTGTAAAATTAAGTCTAGAGTTGGGGGAGAAAGAGAGTGAGAGTGTTGCCACATGCTGAACTTTATCTTGTACTTGAGGAAATTGAGACGGAATTTCGTGGAAGACATAGACGAAGTCCATACGATTTAAAGTGCCAACATCAGGTGAGTGAGTGGGGGGCAAGGTAACATTATTTTTGAAAAGCGTACAAGTGCAGCGTTTTCGACGTAACCGTGTCATCGAGAAGGAATACATCAGCACCATTTATTGTCGAGGTGACCAACATATGAATTACCTACGTTTTAGATCTTTATGAATTATCGAAAAATAAGCACTTCTGGTTTGTAAAAAAAAATGAGAAAATAAAGTAATGCCTAATTCGGAAAGTCCGCAGCAGGCAGAGTTCAAATATGAAATGAAATGACCACTTTCGGTGGGCTGATTTCAATAATTTTGGCATCAATAGATTCGTTTTGATGTCAAGAAAGATATTTGAGCAATTTCCGAAGCCCAAAGGACAAAGGAGGCTAACTTCGTCATTGTTGAAGGTACAATTTCATTGGAGATATTATTGAAGAAAAGAAGCGACCTGTATTTGTCTAATGGTAAATACATGTCCTTACTTGAAGTTTACATCATTTTATTTTGGTCATGGCAAGTTGAAGCAACGCGGTTGAAACATATTTGATAAGTGACTTATCAGTGTGTTGACAAATTGTAAGACAGGTCAGATAGGTAAACAGAGAACTAGAGAAAAAATTTGTTCTTTGATAACCTTTAGGTAACAATTCCACCTGAACAAAACACGCTGTTTATACCTGGCTTTTTTGTGGTGTTAACCTCCGTTGTAGAAAGGAATAATTACAGACGTCAAAGTCGGTACAATCCCCTCGTGAGGGTACCTGACGTGTTTTCGTCCATTTTTCGACCATTTTTCCTCAATAGTTGATGTGCTGTGATTGAATTCCACGGTCACAGATACGTGTGTTCGTGGTTTGTTATGTGAATGGGAATATTACGAACAGATTTTAATAGAATTTTCACATTCAAGATAGCTCAAAATAGGCGTTTTTTCACGTTACAAAAAGAAGGTGAATTTAAAAGCGTCAAAACACCCAAAAAATGCAGTCAAAATATAAGTTTTACACGCTTCAAAAAAGTTAAAAAATATAAACATCAATTCACCCAAAAATGCTTACAAAAATAGTCGTTTTCATATGATGAAAATCAAGACATGCAAAATACATGTTTTACATGTATTTTCTTATGTAGATTTGACATTTCAAAATTGTTCAAAATTGACATTTTTCACGTACCAAAAGAAGGTAAATTTGAAAGCGTTGAAACACGCAAAAATTCGACCAAAATATACATTTTTACAAGCTCCAAAAAAGGTAGAAAATATAAACGTCAATTCATTTAAATAATATGAACAAAATATACGTTTATTGGGTTAAAAAAAAAGATTGGAATTTAAAAGCGCAATTAACGCAAAAAGTAAATGTGTGAGTGAGCATTTATTATCCTATTTAGAAGTTGGTGTTCATTGAAATAAGTTTTTTTTGAAGAACAGGGGGAAAAGTATGTTGCTGGTTAGTATAACCTATGTGGTAAATGGGTTGCTGAAACTGCTTCGTTCAAAGAATAACAACGTAAAATGTTACTTATATTAAGAATCCATAGGCATCGTGTACGCTAACGGTTTGAGGGATTATCTGTTGTATTGTAAAATCAAATTATTGTATGATTTATGTAGCTAAGTGGAATTATGGAAAATATTCAGACATTTTCTACTTTGCATATAAGTATAATTATTTCCTTGGTTGGCTCATTCTATTGCATACTAGCGTTAAGAATGGACAAAATATTGCTTCTTATAATGACACTGACTGTCACTGCAGCAGTAACAACAATAGTTGACAATTCATCAAGTATTATGCAAAAGTACCTTGAAATGTATGGATATGTTGGTAATAATTCACAGACAGAGTTTTCAACAGCTCTCAGTGATTTTCAAGAACGTTATAATTTACCTGTAGATGGGAGTTTGAATAATGAAACGAAGAATTTGATTGCGAGACCTAGATGTCAGCAAGCTGAAAATGAATATAGAGTGCACACTAAATGGAATAAAACTCATTTGAGTTGGTATTTGTCTCGCTATCCACTTAACAATTATACGGCTTATGATGAATACCTCCGTGTGTTCAAAAAAGCATTCGAAATGTGGGAGAATGCATCAACTTTGGAATTTGAAATGATGGAAACACCTAAATCAGATATTACTATATCATTTGTAAAACTGGAGCATCAATTCCGTAGTTCTTGTATGGGTACCGCTTATTGTGGTTTTCCTCTTGATGGACCTGGTAATATTCTTGCTCATGCTTACTTTCCTCAAGCACCTGACAATTGTAGAGAAATTCATTTTGATAGCGAAGAAAACTGGTATACAGGAGATGGTAAAATGCCCTATGGATATACAAATTTACTAATGACTGCTGTTCATGAAATTGGTCATTCTTTAGGATTAGCTCATTGTGATACAGAGAAAGCCATTATGTTTCCATGGTATCAGCAACAATTTCGTCCTATACATCATGATGACATAACTGGACTTGAGGTGCTGTATGGTCGAAAGAATCGATTCGTTCCTATACCTAAGTATACACCTCCATCTACAACTACTACCCGGATAACTGCCACATTCCGCAAAACACATCCATCTACAACTACTACCCGAATAACTGCCACGTTCCGCAAAACACCTCCATCTACAACTACTACCCGGACAACCACCACAACAAACAAAATTTCTCCTGCAACCCGGATAACTACCACGACCCTCAAAACTTCTCCTGCAGTTCATACTACAGGTAAACACTACCTTCATCATTTACCTGAAGTTAGTAGAAATTTATGTGAAGTTACATCTCCACCACATTCAATGTTTTTGGCGTACTCCCCAGGCTTTCCAAGCTTTCGATTATATATTATTGTTAAGGATTTATTTTGGAAAGTAGATATTAAGGATAAAAAAAAGAAAATTACTGAACCTGAAAAACTCAAGGATTATCTACCCAATGAACTGGTTACCAATGGTATAGATCACATTTTCCAAACTGGTACTGGTAATTTATTGGTTGCCAGCAAAAATAGATTTTATTCAAGTGCATTCCCCAGCTTACAAATCGATAGAGATATCGAAATTCCTTCTCTACCTCCAAATGCTAAAATAAATGCCCTCTTTCAAACGTATGCAGGGAAATCTTACGTATTCTATAACAATGCATCCTTTATTGAATTCAATGGGATGGATTTCACTGCAAAAGCAATAATCACTAGAGGTCGCATTGAAGATGCATTTCCAGACATCCCTAATAATATCACTGCAGCATTTCGCTATATGGACGGTAACATATATTTTTTTAAAGAAAATACTTACTTCAAGTACAATGAGTTCCAGAGAAGACTTATTGAAGTAGGAGACTTCAGTTGGAATATGTTCGATATTCCATGTCCGAGTAGTAAACTTTTGGATGACTTAAAAGATATGCTGTCGAAACTGATTTCTTTTTATGAATGAATTTAGTATTGAATATTTATGAAAAATAAAAATGGAACATGAAAAATGTCGTTTTCTTAATCTTTGTTTAGGCGAATAATATAATTGTATAGAATATATATGAATTCAGTAAAGTTGATTTCATTCCGCTCAGAAAAAAAGTATTGATATAGACATGAAGCTAAATGCAATAACACTATCATCAACAAAAATTTGTTATTTCAATAAAAAGTCGTTACTACTACAATCATTTCGATCCTTCAAATCGAAAAGAATATGATTGAAACGATCTTGACTTCAATGTGATCTGTGCTGGTGTGCAGATTGCAGTTCAATATCTGAAAAAACTTCATGTCTTTGATTCATGCTATTTTTTTTTCGTCGATGAGTATATTTAAATGCTGTGATAAAAGCTCTCAAACACCCCTTTGCAGATTATTATATTGAATTCATTGATATCCTAATATTTCAACCAATCATGATGGCAGTATGGCTTCAGGTTATGAACGTTTAATGATGCTTTCCGACAATCAGACGGCAGCTTATCACAAAGAAAATAGTCATAATGTTAAAAGTATTGGAAGCTCCGACCAGAACCCCCTGTTTTGAAAAACGTGGTTACCACCATTCCACGGTTTTGAAAAAACGTGGTTACTAAGCCTTAATGTTTCGTGATAAAGTGAAGTTAGATAAATCAAAAAAAGATGTTGTTAGTTAGGTGTGGGATTTGAACCCACGCTCCCTTTCAGGAATCGTAACTCAAGTACAATACCTTAGACCGCTCGGCCAACCTAACTTATAAGTCTATATAATGAAATGTTGGTATTTTTGGACTAGGTAATACAATGAAACATTACGTTTGTAGAATGGGATCGTCAGAACCGTGCTAATTGTATGGGTAGTGGAAATTGTCTATCTTTTGATGGTCCTGGCGATGATCAGCGAAATTTCAACAATTGGGTCTACCACACCTGTTGTGAACTTGGAGGATTATGATTATACGTCATGGATGGTTCCCACATTCAGCAACAATGATGACATCTTACCTTGTATGCATCACATTCGTCGCAACCGCACCAACTACAATTGCAGCCTCCGAATCGTAGATATTCTTTACAAATGGCTATGTGATATATTATCAAAATAAAAATGCCTAATTAATTTTTTATTCAAAATGTTTTATTTTTAACTAGTCTGCCTTTGTACGTTTGACAAACTTAAAGCGGTAAATGCTACTCTTGAATTTTGTTCCGAAGACTCATCGGAGTGGGGCATTTTAATGAAAATTTTCAGCACCTTTCAACTATCCGTATTGTTTTTTCATCCACCTTTCTTCTCCAAGGAATTTCTTGATATTGTTGTATGATGTGATACCACATTTCCTTCAACGAGTTATTTCCGTTTTGCTCATATTCATAACAAGTCTTTTTTTTGATATGACGATTCTGGAACTATTCTGTTATCAACTTCGAGTATATTTCATCTAAACTCCTAATTTTCTCAGATATTTATTTGTGTTAATCCTTTAATACCAAATTGTTGCATTGTTCTTTTGACTTGAAATCTGAAATCCTCATTGATATTTTGATATTATGTTTTTGTTCTAGCAATTCACATGTTCGTTTTTGTAACGGTGATGCGATAATTTATCCTAGTTTTCCAACAGCTGAAAAGTGAATACGTCTCCAGAATAAGTCGACTCGGCGCACCCTGACAAATAATAATAATTACAAGCATTCTCTACCCGCACAGGCTATGTTTTCGAGTATTTTTGAGGGAATATTATCATAACTCCAATTCGCTGTATATCTTCGTTTTTCCGATAGAAGGAATCACCTCTTCAGTTATTCGATCAGTGGACTTTTTGGCAATAGATAATTTTGAAGAGAACACCAATTCTGAACTCCTTCTTCGATGATTACTACTGTATTTTTTTTGTCATTTCGAAGGAAAATGTGTATCTACACGGGGCATGCGTAGTAGTGTTTTCAGCCAAAATATTTTTTTATCAAAAATTATCTGGAACTATTTATTTGAGTGAGTTTGGGCAATGGTGCTTTGGCTATGAGCAATTTCAACAAAAATGATCTGAATATATTATTCATTTTGAATCGACACATAGTTCAGTCGGAAATATTCTGAATCGTCTCGATATTACCTCAAGTCTTTCGGCTCATTTCCACTCACAAGCAATACCATACGATTCACTTGAAAATATTTATAATTTGAAGTAATTCCTTTCGTTGGTGATGTATTTCTCCCAGACTTTTTTAGTAACAAACTGCACGAGCCTTTCGTTTGATGGAAACAAATCTAATGAATCTCCTAATCTTGTGTCAGCGAAATCTCGCCCACGAACCTGCTCACTCAATTGAAACATAACACAACACCTGAATTGAATTGAGTTGAATTGAAAACCAATCTGATGAATATTTCCACCCGCACGTTAAATTTGGTGTCTGATTGGTTTCGTCTATGTAATGGTTCCTTGAGGAATTCTCAAATGACAACAAAACCGTTCAGAGGAATTCCACAAGAACTTAAATTGAATTCATAGAAAAATGCTCAAGATGTCATTGGAAATAATGTGAATAAAGAATGAGAACGGAATTGATGTATTTTGTAGAGGGTTGATTTTTGGTCCCCAAACACCATTTTCATATGGGAACGAGGATTATATACTCGTAACACGTTCGAAAAAACCCGAAGCTATCTAATTTACAAACTGGAATTATGAACGAGTTAAGCCGTCCCTGCAAAAAACTGGTGGATATTAAACGACTTTGATGGGTGTCTTTCTAACAAACTTGCTTATTGAAATTTCTCTCGTCAATTGAAACGAAATCTAATGAATATCAAATTTGGTGACTCAATTGTTTTGTATATGGTATTGTTTCTTGAGAAATACTGTGACTAACGAAATGCCCATAAAACTGTTTCTTGATTGCATCTGTTTTCCCATCGTCTCATACCTTTTAGTTCACCTCAATTTTTCATTTTGAATCTCATTTTATTTTTCACGTATCCTTTTCGTTTCGTTGGGATTCGTTTATCCAACACGTCAAGTCGGACACATAGTTTATGAGTTGTTCTTCTCTATATTTCGTAATATTATTATTATTATTTTCACGACGTTTCGTTCAATGCGTTAATCTTTATACCTGTCGAACGCGTAATTAATGCGCTGTCTCTTTTTCTCATTATCACAATTATTTTTATGATTTCATTCATTTTCGCTTCCTTTCTTTTCATATCATTTAGTTTCTTCCAACACTAACCCGCAACACACTTTTCCCCCTCTTCTTCTTCAAAAAAAAAAAAAAAAAAATCGTAAACACTCGAACTAATTTCAATGAAGACCAACTACTAAATAGGATAATGAACACCTACTCACAAATCTACTTTTCAGTAGTAATACCACAAGTGATTAAATTTTTGCGATGAGTCTGTCGATTCATTTCTGAACGAAAATGAATAGCTTCGAGAAAACACCGCAGGACGCAGGACGAGTAGTGTTTTCTCGATACAATTCACTTGAGTTCAGAAATAAAAGACAGACTTATGAGATAAATTCAATCACGAGTGGAATTTTATTAGACGATTTCACGAAGCATTAAAAGTATTATTATAAACATGAACAATCAATTCATCATAACCATAATCAATCAACTATAATCACAAAAAATATATCATAACTAAGTATCAATTATTTATTATATAGTTACGATAAGACTCATTTTGATGTTTTCGCCTACAATTATAATCTGTCAAAATGTCAAACTTTTCTCTGTCATCTATGGTTGCATCATTGAAAACACCAACGCTGACAGACCAATCAGAATTGAGAGACAGCTGGTGTTTTCGCTACAACACAGTATTCATCTTTCAGGGAACTCCTATTTGTAGTAGGTACACATAAAATATTGGACTAACTTGTGAATTTTCAGTAGTAATATCCCGACAAAATGCTGAATTTTCAAAAAATAATTTCACCTTGCTGTCACGAAAACTGTGTTGCTTAGAAACACCACGAGAGCTTGCTCGAGTGGTGTTTTGTACAGCAACACAGTTTGAGCGACTGGCAAGGTGAAAGTATTTTGAAAATTCTGCATTTTGAAGGGATATTACTACTGAAAATTCACAAGTTAGTCAAATATTTTATGTGTACCTACTACAAATAGGAGTTCCCTGAAAGATGAATACTGTGTTGTAGCGATAATACAAGTTGTCTTTGATTTGTGATTGGTCAGATTACGTGAATATCTTGAGAAGAGTGGAATAGTCGTTGAAATAACTTCGAGGTTTTACAACTTTCTTCGATTTTTTGAACTTGTAGAAGTAATTCCTTTTGTCGGTGATGTATTTCTCACAAACTATCATACTAACACACGCACGAGCCTTGTTTTACTGAAACCGATTCTATTAATCTTCCCACTGTATGTCAAAGTTGATATCCTCGTCAGTGAAATCTGACTCACGAACCTGCTTACTGAATTGAAACATTGTCAATTGAAATGAATTGAATTGAAACCGATCTGATGAATATTCACATTTGATATCTGATTACTTTTATACTTTTATCTATGTAATTAATTGTTACTTGACAGATACTAGAATCATGAAATTTTTACAAACCTGAAGTGCATATTTTTCGATGATTCGCAAAGATCCAAAACGTAGGTAATTCATGTATTGGTAAATGGTACATGGTAAATGGCGCTGATGCATTCCTTCCCGATGACGATGGCGGTCATTTTCTTTTTTTATTGATTATTCCTTAAAAACACTCTGTATACCCATTTCACAGAATGATGGTTGACAAACTCTTTTGTTTTTTTACCGTTTTGTTCACCTCAATTTATCGTTTCACACCTCGTTGTCATTCATTTTTTTACGTTTTCTATTTCGCAATGATTCCTTTCATACAACACGTCAAGTCGAATGTATAGTTTATGTGTTTTTCTCTATATTTCCTAATATTATTATTATTTTCATGACGTTTCATGCAATGCGTCAACCTTTATACCTGCCGATCGCGTACTTTATACTATGTCTCCATTTTTCATTATCATTATTATTTTCATGCTTTCATCGATTTATTTCGTTTTGTTCCATCCAACGTATCGAGCTTGATACCTGTTGGACGCCTAGTGTATGCGACGTCCTCTTCAATTTTTTTTATTATTGTCATTATTTTCATGGCATTTTGTATCCTTTCATCCAAAGCGTCAAATTTGATATCTCTCGGCTCTCATACGTAAACTTTAATGCGCTGGCCTCTATATTTGATACACAGATTAATTACACTGATTTTAGTTAGGCTTTTGACCGGGTTTCACATGAAGAATTTCTAAGAAAGCTACCATACTTTGGCTTCTCACCTGATATTCAACACCTTTTAAAATCTTACTTATCAAATAGAAATTCATTTGTCGAATATGAGGGAAGTCAAATCATTGACATTTATTGCTACTTCAGGTATTCCTCAGGGTTCTAACTTAGGACCTCTTCTGTTTCCTCTGTTTATTAATGACATAACACACTGCATAAATTCACATAAATCATTATATGCTGACGAAAATTGGGTTTTCGAACCTGCTAAATGTATTCAATAAATAAATGATAATTTTCCTAATTTAGTTGATTCATCCCGATTCATTTCGTAAGCGTCGAGCTTGACACCTGATGCTACATGCATACTTCATGAGCTGTCCTCTATATTTCTTACTATTACTATGTTAACAAGTTCTTCTTTTGTTTTCAAATGCATCATCAACCATGTCACTGTCATCATTATTATGAGCTTTATTGATCAAGAAGCTAATCGAAGATGTAAGGGAATTAATATTTTGTTTGGTGAATACATCTGTTAATTTCATTTCAATGTCTAATGTGGTAATAACTAAGAAAGTAGTTGTTTTCTGCACTTTTGTCGTATATTGAAAAAGCATAATATTTTATCTTTGATCTTATACCAACCTCCATTCTTCAACACCATTTCTGGATGAGAACTTCAATGGAAGATGATTATGATAGAAATTCGTCTCTTTAAAGTATCAACATATTGTTGTATCTCTAATAATAACAAAGTTACTGTTTAGGAATAATTCAATAACTGAAACTGCTTGATTATATTTCTCAACATCTTTACGAATCGATTGATACCGATTTCATCAAAATCTGGCATTCGCAAGTGTAGATCAATAGTATTTATATTATTGCAAAATCGGTCTCTAGAACTACTCTGAAGTGAACCTTTTTTATCCGGAGTCATGTTATGTATATGATAATGTTTACTGGTCCTTTTGACATATTTTTACTCAACCATTTCACACTTTGTTATATATGCAATTTTCTGATATTTATTACTTGGAGTTGAGTAAATTTTCCTCAATTATTGACACTCATTATACTGAATTTGCTGAATTCGTATGCTTACTATGAAAACATCCACCAAAATTGCTAGATTTTGATTTATTGCATATTTAATGGAACTCGCTTATTTATCACTTCTGAAACCAACAGTTAGTACATAATTTTTATGTATTCAATCAGTCAATCGCCATACATTTTGGTATTCATTGATGGGTAATTTTGTTGACTCATTTCACTAAATGACATTTGACAATATCGAAACTTCGAGAATGTTCTGCATTGAATGAATAAAACGATCGAATCTCCTGCAAAAACGCGTGAAACGCACGCACAGACGCTTGAAATTTTAACTCAGACGCTTGAAAAGCATCACAAAAACGTTTGAGATGCGTGCAATACACCCGAAACGTCTGCACAATTGCTGGGATTGCACGTATAAACGGTCTAAATGTTCGTATTGTACCTTCAATAATAACAAACTTAGCCTCCTATAACCGTTGGGTTTTGGAAAATGCTTGAATATGTTCCCTGACATCTAGATGAATCCATTGATGCTAAAATAATCGGTTGATCTATCATTCGTAAAGATATAAAATATTCATATATTGGTCACCTCGACAATAGATGGCGCTGATGTATTCCTTCTTGATGACGGTGGCAGTAATGTTTTTTTATTGATTATACATTCAAACCTTCTGTATACTGAATGCCCTTTATATTTTTTGGTAACGCACTGTATACGTTCCCCATTGGAATCACACGTTGAAACACTACGACTCCCGTTGAATCGTCATGTTTTTTTCTTTTCAATGATGTTATTTGAGACACCCTGTATACGATCCCCAGTGATTTAGCAATGTTTTTTTCTTAAATGTTATGTTGGTACACCTGGTATAACTCATTGACAGTTTTTTTCTCTTAAACGCTATATTTTGAGATGTCCTGTATATACGTTGACATTTTTGACAAATAACCCCTATGTTTTTTTTTCTGTTAAATGATATGTTGGTACACCCCGTATACCAAATTTGACAACCGCTAAGTTTTTTTCCATTAAACGTTGTATTTTGAGACACCCTGTTTAAACGTTGACATTTGACAAACTGCATCCATGTTTTTTTTTTACTTAAATAATTTGTTGGTACACCTGGTATACCAAATTTGACAACCGCCACGTTTTCTTCTCTTAAACGTTGTACTTTGAGATACTCTGTATACGTTTCTCATTGAGGAATCGCACGTTGAAGCGCAACGACCCCCGTTACCCCACAATTTCTTCCATTTTTCCAAACTTCATTATTATTATCTCACTTTCATACTCCATCTAAAATTATCAACCCCCGAAAAAGAAAAAAATCAATTGAAATGTTTTTTTGATTGTTGTTGTTAGTGTCTGCAGTAGTCAACTTTAGATTTCATTGAAAATTCATATAACAAATGAGATGGAGGGAATGACACAAATATCTTACAGCCCCACCAGTTCATGTTTACAAATGCCCCATCTTGCAATCCCCCATGTAGAACGAACGCACACAAGAACGCACGCACGAATACACGAACGCACGCACGCATGCACGCACGCACGCACGCACGCACGCACGCACGAACGCACGCACGCACGCACGAATGCACGCACCAACGCACGCACGCATACACGCACGAACGCACGCATGAACGCACGCTCGCACGGACGCCCGCAAGCAGGTTTTTATTTCCACGAACGCACGCACGAATACACAAACGCACGCACGCACCCACGCACGCACGCACTCACACACACACACACACGCACGCACGCACGCACGCAAACACGCACACACACACGTAAGCACGCACGCACGCACACACGTACGCACCCACGCACGCACATACACACGCACACACGCATACACGCACGCACGCACACGTAAAAATAAATAACTTCATCAATAAACACAAACATAGATATGAAATTTATGAAGTGATTCTGAAAGAATGGGAACAGCGTAAGAAGCGCCTAGAGTCAATACAAAATACAGAAACCAATAATTCACATTACAAAAGTTGCTGTTGGTCATATCCTGATGTAACAGAAGGTCCTGACACTTGTGAATGCTGGTTCATAGGTCGGTACGTGGAAGAAGCCAAAAAGTTGTGAACGTCTGAGGCATTTGCTCCAAGTATTGCCAAACATAATGTTCCAAATTGGAATTTGAAATGTTATGAAAGCATGTCAAATAGTCCTGTTCATCCTCAGAAAAATAAAAATACTTTGAATTAAAATGCTCATTTTATTGTTTATCGTTCAATACACAAAACAGTCACATGACAGTTGACTGATGACACTGCGACACACCGCAAATGAGACATTGTTACAAACACATCCTACAACCCCACCACTACATGTTTACAAATGGCCCATTTTGCATTACCCCATTTTGCACTCCCCCATGTAGGCATCCCCCAATGACAATGCGACACACCGCAAATGAACCATATCCTCACTGATGTATTTTTCTCCTACACCTTCAACTACACTGTGTGTGTGTGTGTATATTTTTTTATGTCTGCTGTATACAGGACGTTGACAAACCAACAACAAAATCATGGCACGTCAGTCGTATAGCCAACATTTTCATCTACATTTACAACGAGGTCCGTAGCCGAGTGTGTTCAATGTCCGCTCCATCATCTGGAGGTAGTCAGATCGATCCCCACGGCCGAGATCTTTTTTTATTCATCAAAATACGCTCTCGTCACACACGCGATGAAATTTGAATTCGCGCGCCCATGCAAGAGTGACATGATGGTGTTCCGTGGTAGGAGGTGTTCCGTGGTACGATGCAAGATGGCGGATGACAAATTGAAATTTGACGCTCTCGACTGAGAAGTCCTCAACTACGTCACACACGCTCTTTCTCTCTCACACACACACGCTCGGATTCGCTCTCTCTCTAACACACTGTTTTCCCTATGCTGGTGGTAGGATCGGCATAGCTTATCTACTTGCATTCAACATATAGTGTAAATATTATATGAAGAACTCATCTAGAGTGTAAACCGTCATCAGGCCAACACCGGTGACGTATCGACTATCATTGTTTGTATATCATGAGTGGGGTCTTCAAAAATTAAAACCTAATTTTCTATACATACTTCGAGTATCGGCACTGAGTAGACGTGTATGGAAAGTTCTCGAAATTAATAATATTTTAGTGGTTCAAAAGGTTTGAATAAATACAAAAGTGGGGAATATCAGAATTACGATCAAGATTTTTGCAGAGAAGCAGTAACCACAATGAGGATAACAAGGGAAATTGCCGAAGAAATCAAATTGGCAGTGAAAACAACTCACAGTAAGTTATTAAAAGATGATGCATTCATAAAATCTATAGCAGATAACATAGCTGAATCAGTAACAAAAAGTGTAGATGAAAAACTTTATGAATTTCAACGGTAACTAATAAAGATATGTAAGCTGAAATGGCTGCATTCAAAATTACCACAACAGTGAGAATTAAGGAATGAACTTAGTAAATTGAAATATGATAATAATGAACTGAACACAAATTTCTAAATTTTATCAGAAAGCTGAGCTGAATAACTTAAGAATTTTCAATTCACAAAAAAAACTACTTTACAAGGGAGATAATATTTAAATTTCTAACTTAAAATTTCTGTTGACATAACGGATGATAATGAAATATGCTATAGGACAGGAAGTAATCAAAAAAACAAACCTAGTGGTATAATTTTGAAACTAAAGACAAACCAAATGAAGAAGAACGTACATGCTAGAAAAAACTTTCGGAAGTGACCGGAATAGTTATTAGGGAGGACTTAACCAAACGGAGATTGAATCTCTTCAATGATGTATTCAAGAAAACTTTCTTGAAAGCTGCTTGGACGTAGGATGGAAAAATCTGGACCATCATAAAGAACAAGATCATAATTATAATGTCAGAACGCACTCTTGAAAATATTTTCTAAATTAATTTTTCTTCAATTGTTTATGTTTTTAGTAATTTTGAAACCACTATTAATTATTATTTGCGAATTTAAAAATCCATGTGCTCTTTGGTAAACGTTCTGGATGGAGAAAACGGCATAGAAACAAAAATATGTAGGAATTGACACATTATCTTGAAAGCAGTAATATACATAATACATTTGGTATAATTCATTTTAACATCCGAAACTTTGAAAACATTTAGATAAATCTACTTAGAATCCTCCCTGGAAAATATTGATATTATTATCTCGTCAGAAACGTGGAACATTGAAAATATAGGAGAATTCAACAAACCAAATTTCAATATACAGAGCATCTCACAGCACTGCGAACATAGGAGAGGATATGACCAATTAACTATCGTCCAACCCCTTCAGTTTTCGCCGTTTTCGGTTTCGGTGTTGACGATGACAGTAACTGTAATCGTCTTCGAGAAAGTGCAAATTGTCAAATTGTATTTTCAAGGATCAAGAACCAAGGACGTAAATTGCGTCAGATTAAAGTATTATTTGTTGAAAAGTTTGAAAATAGGCCGGACAATCAATAATTACTCTAACTCTACCTATGCACCTATGCACCTATGTACTATGCAGTATACAGTAGATTTTATTGAAAATATGAGCATCTGCGACTGACTTTATGAACATCCTGTTTATATTTTCAATAAAATCAACATGCCATACCCATGACAGGTTTTATGCCAGAAAAATATTTTAAAAGTTCCACCGCACAAGAAATAGTCCAACAATTCCTCATTACAGTGTGAAATTGCTTCTGAAGAGTATGTTTTCCAATTCTTCCGACCTCCCTGATGATATTAGAAGAGTGAAATAGATTTTTGTCGACCAAAATGTATTGGAGGCCTAGCGATTTTCTGTGAGTGATATTTCTGAATAACATTCTCCCTTATCTCATTTATAGATAAGAATCTCCAATGGAAACTGGACATTTAATAAATAATCAACTATCTGAATGATAATGCAAATTTTTACTTTCAGATTTTTTTTCTAAAGTTATATAGGGTCTTTCTCAATATCTTTCAGATGTAGTTCCATATCCAGCGTGGCTTTAGCCGGGGAAGTAGTTGTTTTATGTAAGATATTACAAAAAAGTTATTTCAATTTTAATTTACTAAGTAGGCGTATTAAGGCAAGTACCTGACAGAAAACAACTACTCCCCTGGCTAAGACCACGACGGGTATTGAATTAAATTATCAGATTCTCGTCAATATCCGTCGTGGTCTTAGCCAGGGGAGTAGTTGTTTTCTGTCAGGTAACGACTGTTCGTTATTAAACGATATCCCAAAGAAATCTGTTTTCTTCACATAAATCTCTCAACCCGGAGATTCGGAGTGTTCTTCCTCTGCCCGCTAGGTGGAGCGGCCTAGAAACTGCTTTATCGCGTGAACCAGAGTTGACAAAGCAACGAAGTGTGTATTGGTTTGGACGGGGAACAGATGGCTTCAGTGTTGTCTGTGTTGACCCACCCTTTGCACTGATGAGAGGCAACAACCTCGAAACTAGTCTGCAGGTGGTCACCCTGTCCAAATCAAAACACAATTCTGCTGTTTGGTCACAGAGGGCACTTGCAATTGCGTCCTCTGATATTTTGAGGAACGTTGCACAAGTATCTGATAATTTAATTCCATACCCGTCGTGGTCTTTGCTAGGGGAGTAGTTGTTTTCTGTCAGGTAATTGCCTTAATAAGCCTACTTAGTAGGTGTTTATGGGAGTAAAGGGTTCATCATCGGTCGGCAACGACTGTTCGTTATTAAACGATCTCCCAAAGAAATCTGTTTTCTTCTGTTAAAGAAACTGTTCAATCTATGCTACGGATTTATTTTGCACTAGAAAACCCTTTCTGTTTTAATACAATAACAACAGAAATTCTCTGCCATTGATATAAACTTTGCACTGTATCAAAATGACAACTTGATCGTTGTCATGTATAGCTTGTTCCGAATGTTAGTACTTACCTTTGCCGTACTAGTTTGAGCGGACATGAACCGACCTTGACCTGATGACAGTTGTTCTATTTTGCGGTATGACGGCGTTGTTTTGTAAACATAATTTTGGTTAGTCTATTGTTTTGTGCTTAATATTTCAGTAATATAAGTGCAGTGGGTTGTCCCATTCCATCAGGGTGGTTTCGGATTTTTCACTGGCGATAAATCCGTGGCACTCCGGAAAATTAAACCCTATATTTCAATCTTAACGAAATCAATTTTCATTGTCGAATCCACGCCTATACTGAGCAACTGGGTATGTTAGTGGCGTGAAACATCATTGCACATTCACTGCTCTCCTTTCCTAAATTTCGCCCCTAACATCTACCCAAAATACCATTCTGAAAATAATACTAAAGAGAAAACGTCCGTTCTCCACGGAACAAATTTACAAGGATACAAAAACTCTTAATACACGAAAGTTATATTCAACAATTTCATTTCTGGACTTTTAAAGAGATAGAAACTTCATCGCCAGACAAATCCAAAATTACTAGAAACACTTTTAACCGGAAGCTGGACAGACCATTTTTCAAAAAGACCCACACCCAAGGACATGTTTATTACCATGGCCCAAAATTTTATATCTACCACCAATCCATCTTAGAGAAATATCTATCCTAAAAATATATAAAAGTAAAATCAAAAATTGTTTTCTGAATAACCCAAAGTTATAAAATATCTAAACACTGTTTCCTGCTAAATTCATGCATTTTTATCAATATTAGTGTTTTCAAGAATATTGAACTTTTCTGAGAGAACCTTAGTAACTTGATTCCTAAATATCATATCCTCTTTCATTCTTTTCTTTTTAATAATGTTACTATTTTAACATTCAATTAATAACTCCTCTTCAACGCTGATACTCCTAGCTTTCCATCGAATTCATTGAAGGAAAAGCGAACATGATCATAATGTGATAAAATTGAACAAACCTATATAAATTGGTAGTTAGGAATAAAATATTTAATTAGTCCATCTCAACTGTCGTGGGAATCACAACACAACCAGATTTGCTTACGTGAACCCTAACAGATGGGGTGGATCATATTAATAACCATGTCATAACCATAACTCAAATTATATAAAGAATTGTTATTACCGATGTTATTTGAACAAATTGAAATTGGATTTTTTTCAAAAGTCGCCTATTTTTTAAATAATGAATTCATTCCATTCATTTGCATCATAGAATAGAAAAATTATTTCATATACACAATTGGACATGTATACTTTCGTCTATTGATTGATATACAGTGCGTTCATAAAGTGTGGAAACGAGTTGATTATTTTCGGAGGAAAAGCTGGGACAGGTCGATTTTGTATTTTAGTTTTTCACCTTTTTTTAGAAAAAAATAATTTTTTCCCCTACCACCTTTCAAGATATGACGACATCGATATTTTTTTTAAATTGAAAGGGTATATTTTTATGTTAAAAATTGAATGCCCATAATTTTCTGAGTTCAACCATACCACATACGTCATATCTTACACTTCGAATTACAGTATTCTGAGTATAACGGAAACCAGTTTTCATATTTCTCAACATTCATTTCATTATTCATTTTGCAACGTACTCAGTAGTTAGTACGAGTATATTGCTACACTTGAATAGTAGGCTAAGCAAACATATGAAAGCCCTTAGCAACCAGACAGTAAGTTCTTAGTTACCATTGCATATATCACACTGGTTTTCTTTATACTCAGTATACTGTGATTCGAACTGTAAGATATGACGTATGTGGTATGGTTGAACTCAGAAAAATATGGGCATTCAATTTTTGACATAAAAATATATACCCTTCCAATTTAAAAAAAATATCGATGACGTCATATCTTGAAAGTTGGTAGGGAAAAACTATTTTTTTCTACTCGTAAGATAATAGAGCGTTTCCACACTTTATGAACGCACTGTAGATCAAATAAGATAAAATAAAGTAAAATACACTTCAGAGGAATACATAATAGAAATACTAGTGACAAAGGTACATATAATTTAAGACAAGTAGCACGAACATATTTACGGATCTTAATTATAAATGATGCACGAGACATCATTTATCTTTGAGTTGTTGTGGGCGTTATACAATTATATGCCCAGGAAAATACAATGTGTCCCATTTAAAACTTGTCACCCCCGTAATCTCCGAACTCGTGGAAAAAAATTAAAATCGATCAGACCCGTCGATTTTTATGTCAAGGGGAAACACTTTCACCCATTACATCATTAGTGTATTGTCAACCCCGTTAGTCCCAGCTCCCCCTACTTCAGAATTTTCAATGGGACTACTATACTTGTGATACGTAATTTTGAAGGGAATTCAATCCCAAATACATCGGTGTACTGAAATTGAGGATCGAACAAGTGTTGTTGAAGTTATAAAGAAAACTAAGTTACATCAAGATATTTTTATTTTTCATCACCTAAAATGTGAGCCAGACGTTTTTATGAAAAAAAAAACTGTCACCATATATTTTTGTATACGCATATCTTTGTTTACGCCTTCGTATTTGATGTATTCGAGTCATTTCATTCAACAATTTGAAACCTTTCGAAAATTATACTATACAAGAGAGAATATCCATTGTAGCTGCGTATTTTGAAAATGGACAATATGCCAGAGCTACGGCTCGAATTTTCAGTAGTAATATCCCGACAAAATGCTGAATTTTCAAAAAATACTTTCACCTTGCTGTCACGAAAACTGTGTTGAGAGCTTGCTCGAGTGGTGTTTTTTACAGCAACATAAGTGGTTTTCGGAAACTTACTCAGGGTTACTAACCCGATCCAAAAAATTAACCCGAGTCAGTGATCATCGTTTTCGAACGCAAGTTGGTAACTCCAGGTTAGGGACCACATCAACCCGAGTAGGTTTCCGAAAAACACTATAGTTTGAGTGACTGGCAAGGTGAAAGTATATTGAAAATTCTGCATTTTGAAGGGATAATCGATCAGACAATTTCACGAATACTTTTAATTATTATGGACCAAATGCGTATTGCAGGAACGGTGTCAATAATGTCAGTTGAAGAGTTGAACCGTCAAACTGATGTTTCTCTATTCACAGAAACTATGGAAACGTATAAATAAGGAAGAAGCGAAACACCGATTTGAAAATACCACGGGCTGGAGACAATGTTTTCGAAAAGTCCTTTTCTCATTGGTTTGAATTTAAAAAATGATGACATTTGGTTGATTTAAACAATATGAAGGAAATTGTCAATGAAATTCATCCAGAAAAAACCACGCCATATCAGTACGTGCTTCAATTGATGAATAAGTGCTGAATAAAAAACATGAACGAGAGAAGCCTATGAGAAATGAAGGGGTCGTTGCAGTTGTAGGACATGCAGTGATGGACAACATTCAATCTTTGAGACAACTTGAGACTATTTCTGGAGTTTCTAAAAGCAGCCTGAAAGAAGCAAAATTCCATCCTTATAAAATGCAGAATGTAGAAGAATTAAATGAAGATGATCCTGACAGACGTACAAAGTTTTGTTATATAATGAGTCAATCAATCAATCAATCAATCAATCAATCAAATCAATCAATCAAAATATGCTTTATTGTCGGAAAAAATAATTTTTGTTGACAAAGTGAAGGTAGATATATATAACAATGTAACCAAGAATAAAGTGTATATAGAGTCACAATCGAGTTAGTAATCAATCGTAGTCATATAACATGTAAATAAAACGTATATAACATAAAAACATATTATAAACAGTCACAATTTGAAATAATTAAGTTATACAAAAAACGAAGTACCATGAATTAACATGAAAATAAATGAGCTTTATTTTTAATAAATTGTCAAATAATCTTAAAATAAATAAATTTAGTCATAGAAGTAGACAAGTAATAAACATAATTACACTCTTACCAGTAGTTACTCGTATAGCTTATGTAAATTTGTCATTGAAGTACTCTTGCAAATTATAATAGGGCCTATCTGCTAAAAATGTGTTAACTATTTTCCTGAAGTTTTTGTATTCCTGTTAACCATCTTGATATGTTGAGGCAAGTGATTATACATCTTGACCCCATTATAATAGATGGAATCCCTAATTAGGTTTGTTGTGGAAAGTGGTAATTTTAACCCATTATTACGTGTGTCGTATGGATTGGTGGGAGCTTGAAACATGAATATATTTTTGTTCATGAGGCATACTGATTCCAAAATAAACAATGATATTACTGTCAGAATTCTTTCTTCGGCAAATTTGAGTTTGCATGACTCACGAGGTTTCAGCTTACATAAATATCTGATAGCCCGTTTCTGCAGGACTAAAACAGTCTGCAGTGCTGTTGAGTTGCAGGCTCCCCAGAATGGAATTCCATATCGTAAATGAGATTGTATGAGAGCATAATAGACCGTCTTGGCAGTTTTTATTCCCAAATTTATTGAGGTTACTCTCACTGCATAGCAGCCCGAGGAAATTTTACTTTTTAGTTGTTTTATATGCGAGTCAAATTTCAGTTTATTGTCTATGTAGAACCCCAAAAATTTTGTAGTAGCCTTATTTTCAATGGTTGTGTTATCATTAAACAGGAGGTCATCAAGACTACATTTGAATGATATTACGTTTGTTTTTGTAGTGTTGAGTGTTAATAGATTTGCGTTGCACCAATCCTTAATTTTTTTCATATCACCTGTTATGGTGTTATGTAATTCAATCGTAGTTTTGCTATTCCATAATATTGTTGTGTCATCCGCAAATAGGGTGAAATGTCCAGAGATGCTCAAATTTGTAAGGTCATTGACATATAGTAAAAATAATATGGGACCTAGGACTGATCCTTGAGGCACTCCTGACATAATTTCCTTCCTGCTCGAGAGTTCTGTTGTTCTCAACATCTGATTTCTACCTGAAAGGTATGATACAAACCATTTGTGTGTGATTCCTCTGAGGCCATAATGGTGGAGTTTGCCTAGCAGAATCTTATGGTTGACACAGTCAAACGCCTTCGACAGATCACAAAAAACTGCTGCGGCCACATTACCAGAATTTAACTTACTGTAAATGTTATACATGAAGGAAAATATTGCATCATGCGTATTAGTTTTGTGTTGAAAACCAAATTGATTTTTACTAAGAATTTTGTGACGTTCCAGGAAATCAGTTAGTCGTGATTTCACCAGTTTCTCTATGACTTTGGCCATTGCTGGGATAAGAGAGATTGGGCGAAGATTTGAGGGATAGTCCACATTCCCCCCTTTTGGAATGGGAATAACAACAGAGGTTTTTAGGAAACACGGAAATTGTCCTTCATGGAAAGAAGTGGTAATGAGTGTTACTAATAATTCAAGTGCATTAACTGGCAGGTTTTGCATGACTCTTATTGATATTGTCGTAAATGTTGAATTTGAATTATTTTAGTGCATTGATCTTATTGTTTATTGATTCGTCCACGATATAGAAGTTCATTGTCATATGTGACCGACATTGAAATTAGCGAAGTCGCGTGACGAGCTAAAATCGTTGACCGAATGAACAAAACATATTTCCTTATATAAATACAAAAGGAATAGATTGAGGAGATAGTTGTTAATAGACTCCTATAGAGGAGAAAGCCCTACTGCTCAGTTAGCCTCGTAGGCTAGGCCCTTCTGGCCTCAGCTCTAAGTATTGGTCTAGTGAGGGTTTTGGTAAGACTTTCATTTGTTCCGTATAATATTATTGAGTGTCCCTTATTTTATGTATGTACATAACTTCCCCCAGTATCCCCGTTGTTGTACAATAAACGCTTATATTCCTTTGATACTATTGAGTTCATATAGCTACCCTGAGTAGTTACACCCCAAGTCGCATTTTGTATAAGGGAAACAACCTCTTATACGGCTCAGGATGCTACCCTAGTAGCCCTAGTCGCGACATATGGTGGAGGCGCCTAGCTGGTTCCGGAGGTTGATTCGTCATAACTAACCCCAGCCCCATAATTACTCCACCCATAGTCCAGGACTATGGTAGAGACGCCTTGCTCGTCCCGGAGGGTTAATTCTCCATAATTTACCCCATTCTGCCCCGTTTCACCCCAACCATAGCCTAAGGACTATGATGGATGGGCTTTGCTCGTCCTGGGGGTTAATTTTTCATAATTCACCTTGTTAAGAATTATGTACAAAATGTTTCACGGTATCTTCCTCTCAGCCAGAAAAATATAAATGAGAAATGGGTGAATCTGGAGTAATATTTTTTTGTTCATAGAGAGCAAAGTTTTTTTTTTCCCTATTGTGTATTGCTAGTATAAGAGTTTACTTTTAGTGAATATTCAAAATGGGCTTGAGTTGTTGCGCCAACTTGTGTCTAATTGTAGTAACTTATTTTCTCATGTATAAAATGCATGATAGAGTCTTTGCTTTGAGTTTACTAGTATTTTCCGTAAAAGGAATGTTATATCGAATTGAGGAAAAGGTATGCAATTCGAAAAACTTCAATATGAGATGTTCAGTTAAATTTAATGGAAGGTTTTCAATATTCTTATTAACTTTTACTATAATGAAATTTTCAAACAGAGTAATTTTGTACCAAACCTTGAACATATATCCAGGAGAAGGATATAAATGAACATTGTTCATCTTCGGTACAAAGGGAAATAATTATTTTGTTGTTTTTAATAGATAATGATTTTTTTTATTTAGTAGGAACCGTCGATAACACTAAGGACCAAGAGGTATACGATGAATATAAAAAATATTGCAAGTATAAGAAAACTAAATAATGTGAATGAAAGAATGCAAAAAAGATAAGCGAGATGATTGTTTGAATGAATATGAGAAAGTAATGTCGAAAGTATGAATAAATGTGAGAATATTGATGTCAAAAATACCTTCATGAGAAATATATGTCACTGTGTAAAAATGCGAGTTCTATTGAGAAAACTGTGGAGAAAAATGTAGATGAATGCCCGAATGAAAGGGGCATGTTGGGAAATGTTGAGTAAGAATGAAATATGGAAGCTGCATATTTGCCTGGAATTTTTTTGAGTCTTCCTTGAAAGTTTTGAAGATGAGGAGTTTGCCTCAATTGTTGTGCATTATGGTTTTGAGTGACAGTAGTTTTATGAAAGGGTTGAAGGTATTTTTGAAACACACTTAATGTGAAGAATTTTTTTTTTGATCAGAATTTTTAAATTCAATTTTGAATTGCTTCACTTGTAAATGACATATTTTGACGTTTTTGATTTTTTTTGAAATATATATTCTGCTTTGCATGCTCTTGGAATTATGCTCATGACTACTTTGAAATATCTGGTGCAATTGGTGTATGATCGACTTTTTAATGGAATATCGTGATATGAGAATATTTATGGGTAATAGGTTACCTATGTCTGTGAAGGAGTTATAAAAGAATTGTATAATGGCCGGAAGAGGCTGTTGTAAAGGAGTTTGCAGGAGAGACGTGGGAGAAAATCCTCAAAGTGGGATTGAGCGTCTATCTGCAGTATCTTACTCTTGAAGTGTTGCCAAGAGTTTTGAGATTTTTTGGTAAATGGTATATAGTGATATACACGCTCTTGATGGGTTTGCTACTCCTTGAGTTTCAATAGCTACCATCTGTAGCTACACCCCAAGTCGCATTTTGTATAAGGGAAGCAACCCCTTATACGGCTCAGGCTGCTACCCTAGTAGCCCTAGTCGCGACAATATACCGTCGTAACCGGATGCGTTTTTGTTCTTTATATTCTGCAGTATTTCAACTAATTCAGAAATATTGGTATCGTATAAAATTAGGGTTTCCTCAATTCTCTTATCAGTCAGATTTGTGAGGGGGTCATATGGAGTTACTATCCTCTCACCTAGGCTTTGTGCAATATTGCAATAGTATTCATTTATTTTATTGGGGCTAAGTGATAAGTCAACATATTTTTTTTTTTAGATTTTCCTGTAATATCACTAATGACAGACCAAGTTTATTTTATCTTATTACTTGATTTATCAATTTTATTGTCATAATGAATTTCCTTTGCTCTCTTGATTGTCGACCTAAAAATTCTACGATAATCGGCGAAGTAGTTATGAAAGCTTTGGTTGTCAGTAAATTTCCGAATGCTATGAAGCGAACGTAAGTTTTTCGAGGAAGTTTTCGAAAAACTTACGTCAATTATTGATTGGTGATAATAATTACCACTACAATGTGTGCTTTTCAACAAACGCAACTGCAAAAACTGGAGTGACGTAAATCCCCTTTGGTACAGGTGAACTCATTCGCAAACTCCCCAGCAATTGAATGTTTGGGCTGGTATTCTGGGAGACCATATTGTAGGTCCATATTTTATTGATGGTAACCTCAACGGACAAACGTATCTTGAACTTCTTGATACAACTGTGAACGCCAGAATCACTCAGTTACTTGAAGACGATGATAGGCTTCTTGAAGGTCAGCTCACCTTCCAACAATATGGAGCTCCTCCACATTTTGTTGCACCTGAACGTCAATTTTTAGATAACAATTTCACAGGGAGATGGATTGGAAGGTGAGGAACATTAGAATGGCTGGCTAGATTAATTACCATTAGACTTCTTTTTATGGGGTCATTTGAAATCCAAAGTTTATTTTACACAGCCAACTTCGCTTGATTATCTACGCAGGAGAATTGATGTGGAGTGTCTTGCAGTGACTCCAGAAATGACAGACAGACAGACAGATAGTATTATTGATCAGAAAATTTCTAATTTTCATCGGATTGACAAGTCATAAAAATAGAAATTACTGTTGAGAAGTGTTACATATCTACAAGAATAAAATATCACTTATAGTATAGAGGTATTTAAGTCAATATCACATCATATTTAAAATAAGTAATATTGGTTTAAAGTACTAGAGTTTTTACAGAATAATACAAATTTATTAGCACGTTTTTAGTTCATTTGACAGTGAGATATAAATTCCTGAATATTATAAAATGAATTCGTAATCAAAAACGACATTAGTCTGTTTTTGAATCTGACCAGGCTTGTTGAATTTTTCAAATTGTTAGGTAAAATGTTAAAGTACTGCACACCAGCGTAGTTTGGCGATTTTTTATAGCTTAAGTATCTCACATTTTGTAATCTAAATTGATTTTTCTGTCTTGTTGGGTAGTCATGGATATCACTATTGCATGAGCTTGAAGTTGTTTTTATTTTTGAAAATATATTGCAACAGTTTATATAAATAAATACCCGTGAAAGTTAATAATTGCTTTTTTCTGAACACATCTCGGCAGGACTCGCGATAGTCTAGTCTGAACATGGAACGGATTATTCTTTTTTGTGCCAAAAAAAGTCTGCTACTGGAAGATGCCAGTCCATACACTCATATATTGTAACTGATTGCTGAGTAGACGAGGGCATAGTAGACGGTGATTAACCCATCTTCGTTCAATCAGCTTCTCAGGTTGTTTATTGCAAAGTACTGTTTATTTAATTTCGAGCAAATACTGTTGATGCATTCATCCCAATTGAGAGTTTCGTCTAGTACCGTGCACAAAAAATTGCCTTTAGTACTGAATAGCCAAATATGTTCTTTAAATGTTAAATTTTGGATATTTACTAATTCTACAGAAGGCCTATGGAATCTGAGTAACGTAGTCTTTGAGTGGTTCATCATCAGGCGATTTTTGTGACACCATTCATCAAACTCGTGGAGCAAATTTTTTGTTTTTGATATTACTTCATCTTCGTCTATGCTGGATACAATTATGGAGGTGTCGTCTGCATACATGAAGACTTCACCGTCGCTTATGTGGTCAGGTAAATCATTAATGAACAATAAAAAAATCAAGGGGCCGAGTACACTTCCTTGAAGTATTCCCGTGTTTACAAGAAATTCGTCTGAAATGTCGTTATAAACCTTGACAATGAGTTTTCGCCCTTGTAGGAATGATTGAATCAAATCAAGTATATTGCCTCGAAATCCTATTCTTGATAGTTTTGACAGTATGAAATCAAAGTTGAGGCTGTCGAAGGCACGCGAGAGGTCAAAGAACAGACCAACAATAAATTCCTTTTTTTCTATCTTGTCATTAATAAGTTGTTGGTTGCCGTTTCAGTTGAGTAGTTCTTTCTGAACCCATGCTGGTTTTCATTCAGTATGATGTCATATTTTATAAGAAAATTATCAATTCTTTTACAAATACCCTTCTCTAATATTTTAGAAAATGTACTGAGTAAGACGATGGGTCTGTAGTTAAGTACTGAAAGCCGATCGTCTTTTTTATGTATAGGTGAAACAACAGAAATTGACCTAACTCGAGTGAGACATTTAGTTTCTGAGCAATGTGCGAAGACGTTTCGAAAATCGCTTATACTTCTGTATGAAACTGAATGGTTCTCATTTCGAACCATTTTTACGATGATAAAATTTTAGGTGATGAAAAATAAAAATGATGAAACTATGTTTTCATTAAAACTTCAACAACACTTGATCGATCCTCAATTTCATTACACCGATGTATTTGGGATAGAATTCGCTTCAAAATGATGTATCAAAATGATAGTAGTCCCATTGAAAATTCTGAAGTAGGGGTGATGGGGATGAGGGGGTTGACAACAACATGATGATGTATTTGGTTAAAGTGTACCTCCTCATTGAAATAAAAATCGAAGGGTCTGAGCGATGTTCAATTTTTTTCACGAATTCGTAGATTTGGGGGGGGGGTGACAAGTTTTAGCTGGGACACACTGTATAGGAATTCTGTGTTATTGTAAGTCTGAATACTGGAGGACAGAGTTCGTTTTTTTCCTTGTGTTATAAGAATGACTATAACTGAGCTGAATTCTTTCACATGTATATTCTTTTTAAATAAAGAAGGCCCTCTAAAATGTAGCAACATGGTAATGACATGATAAGACAAAACATTCACCGAATGTCTGGCCGTTTTGACACAGAATGAATGTGTAGTTTTCTCCTACTAAGGAAATCAGAAGTAACAACAAAATCTTTAAGAGATTTTTTTAAATTTTACTACAACGTACTGAAATTTTATTAACTTTTACATTTAATTCATGCGGGTTTCTTTGTTTTATCTAAAATTGGATCAGTTTGTTATGATGCAAACTCTTTCAGTTGCCCCCTCTGTTTTTAACTGAACGGAAGTCTGTACAGGACACTCGTTAAGTGTAGTGTGATATGGCCTACAGAATTTTCGACTCAACATTTTTCCAAACATCTTTCCTTCATTAACGGCATACGTGTCAACTACCCTATTACGAGCATCTACCTAGCCATAAAAAACATAACAAATACCTACCGACCTTATGTTGAACGCCTTCTAAAGAAAATTGGTTACCAATTTAGTAATATCCAATTATCCACTATAAAACAAGGTGCATTATAATGTGACAACTTAAATGGCGTTTTATATACGTGGGTAACATAATACGAATGCGGGTGACACAAATTATTCTAATGAAAAAGCGGCCTTTGCGCTCCGAGTGGCAAGAATAAAAGACGCTTTTGAATCCAACTGTTTTTATTTTATCGCATCTATTACGATTTCAACATGTGTAAGTTCGGTAACAATGAGTGCCTAAATGCTTTTGACACAAATTTAGATTGAAGCGATCGATAACAGTTAAATACAGGACATAGGTGTAGGCTACTCCGATTATTTATTTAATGAAATGCGAGTAGCAAGCAGGATGTAGAGGTTGAATGGGTATTTCAGTGGATTGTCAACGCTATTCTGAATAATTTTGTTTCTAGTGATAAAAACTATACATTATCGTGGTATCCGTGTCATGAATATTGTCACCACCATTTAAAGGACTATAAATTATCAAAAAAATATATGCTCGAAACGTGACGTATTACACGATATTCTCTAAGGCCCGGTGTGATAATAACTCGGACAATTTCCTGATTCTCTGAAATTGGGAAAAGTTATTCCACTGTACAAAAAAGGAAATCTAATTAGTGTTGAAAACTATAGACCTATAGTACTATTATGTTGTATATCGAAAATTACTGACAAGTCTTTTGCAACTAGAAATACTAGAATATATTCTTTCATGGAAGACATCTCATTGTCATTGATTAACTCTACTGACACATATCCTGCCAAAGATAAGTCATATAGAAACCAGCGACCAAGTGATTTTTCTTGGAACAACAGTCGATAGTAATCTAACGATTCATCGAGAAATAGACTCGAAGTGCTCCAAGCTTGCTAAAAATACGTTTGCCATTCTGAATTTGAAGAGAAATCAATTGATGCGAGCTAAAAACGTGTTATTATCCTCTTGTCTACTCAATTTTGAGTCATAATATAATAATATGGTGCCAATCCACCGAAATTGGCTCAATTTTTGTACTACAAAAAAGAATCATAAGTATACAATTTGCAATATAGAGAATCTTGTAGAGAAACTTAAAAAAAACAGAGATTACGAACTGTGACTATAATATATTTTTCAAAATTTTGTCCTTTATTCACAAAAATAAAAATGAATTGAAGCTCAATCAGGTAGTGCATATATATCAGACGAGGAGAGCACAAGAAATCCACATCTCAAATTTTAATACCAAAACATTTAAAAAATCACCTTATTGTGCTGGAAGTTCAATTTATAATAAACTGAAAATCAGATCTGCTGCAACTTTTGACATTTTCAGAAAGAAAATACAAACGTTTTTAGTTGAAAAAAGTTTTTATAACTTAAATGAATTTTTTGATATATAACGATTGTTTTATTAAGTATATTGTAAGTCAGTGAGAAATAAATGTATTATTATTACTATTATTACTACTATTTAAAATGTCTGTCTGCCTGTTTGTCTATTGGTGAAGAAGAATGTGTGTTATAACTAAGTTTATATTATGTATACAATATTATTTATGTATTTTGTGTTACAGTTTTACATTTTTAGTTTTAGTGACAAAAGCTTGTGTTTTTTGTAGCAGTTTAATGGCAAATATATATATATATATATATATATATATATATATATATATATATATATATATATATATATATATATATATATATATCTAATAATAATCTTCATTCAAACAGGCAAACACATATTCTTTATGTTGCAATTACGGAATGAAAGAATTATATGTGTAACACTATCAATTGAGATCAAGCACAGAAAATGTGTTCAAGTAAATTAGACTAATTTTCAACTTGGATTTCCACTATTTCTTATTCTTAAAAATAAGTTTCACTAACTATCGATGTATCACAACAAATAAATATATATATATCACAATAAATATTCAGCCCTATGCTGTATTACTTCCGCTAAACATAACGTCAACGTTATTCGCCACTTCCGCTATTTTGCTAAGATCGGTGTGTTGTATCATGGTACGCGTAACGTGTTTCGTTAATTGCTTGCGCTATTTCAGAACATAGCGAACGTAATTTAACTTGATGTATATGCCATCCGTTATGACCATAACTGTCCAAGTTTTTAGTTTATTTTTCGTGTTTTCCAATAATTTTCCCCCCAAAAAACGTAGTTTTGAGGAATTTTTCATGCCGCTTTACGCAAGCAATTAGAGAATACAATTCAAATCTTAGTTTTTCCGTTGACTTCAATCAGTGGCTTTATTTTTAACTGAAGTTATATATTTGATTCAAGATATGAACAAACCGTGGAAAGAAGAATGTTACGCGATATCAGCAAACACGTTACGCGATATCAGCAAACACGTTACGCGTACCATGATACAGCATACCTATAGTAGCAAAATAGCGGAAGAGTCGAATAACGTTGACGTTATGTTTAGCGGAGGTGATTCGGCATAGGGCTGAATGTCAGAGAAACTCAAACTGTTAGCTGAAAGTAGTCTCAGCCCAACTATCAAAATCATCAAATAAGATGCAAAAGTATGTGATAGGGATATGACACAATAAAGCTACTAATAATATTATATTCTCCATTGTTATTTGAATTCGTTGTTGCCAATGACGACGTGGCCTTAACGACTCGAAAGTAAAGAACTGTGCACTGGCAACAAGGAGACTAAACGTTATATGACTAGGAGAGTTTAATCCCCATAAGACAATATATAGAAAGAGATGAAAGAACATTTGTGACGAAATGTGATGTAGTTGGACATGTTATGGCCGACATTCTCCATAGACAGTGACGGAATAGCTTTTGGTATATGAGAGTTGCTGCTGACAGTTTTGTTGCTTGGTTCCAGTTCGACTCTGTTCTCATGTCCAAGTACGTCACTATGACGCGTCGATTGTACAAGATTCTGATTGGTTAGAGATTAATAAACCCTCCTGTTAGTTTACTCTCTTTGTACTGGCAATGCACACCGTATTGATTGGTCTTTATATCTCAGAAAATTTAGAGTTTCATATAACGAGTGAAGTTAGTGAGTTATTCCACGACATATTTTTTTTTCCAGTTTACCGATGTATCCATAGATATAACAGAAGAAAATTATGGGCTACCAATCAGACAGTCGGAATTATTTGAATTTCACCTAGGAGGCATAATGAGGTTCGATGTAGAAATGCATCAACAGCTTGAACAAAGTCGAGAATCTACTTCAAAACGATTTTAATGGGAATGAAACAGTTTAATAGGCTTATCAAACAATACATAGAGAAACATTACGAACCCGCGTATTATATTTATCAAATCAGTAGCAAACATCAACAAAGCAACACGTACTGGTTTGACATGCAAGTTGGTGTGACTCGTTGAGCGTAAATCTTCACTTAATTTTCACTCTGCTTCACACGATCGTGATTCCGATGGTATCGTCGGTATATCACACTCACGGCTTATCAAAAAAATGATTTGGATTTCCTGTGTTGCTGTCAGATGGTAATTGGACTGAAAAATGTATAATCTCAAGATATCTAGCGTCATCATCATCACGGAGAAGGAATACCTATTTACTTCATACGATAGAGAAAATTGTTGAATACACGGATGTAATGAACTAAAGCTAATGAGTGTGTTTGAGCAAAATATTTAACACTAGTTATTCACGTTTTATATCCGGTAAATACAGTTTTCCATTCCAGTACCATGTTTCCGGACGAGGCGATGAGCAGAGTCTAGTAAAGTTTACCGGACGTAAGTAAAAAAAAAATTCCAAACTTTTTACAAACAACAAAAAACGTCAATAATTATTATAAAGAATAATTATTCGATATGCGGCGAGTGTTTTTGGAGTTTAAATTGAATGCATGCCAAGCTGAGAGATAGTTTCCATAGAAACGCGAGCGACACTATTATTTGGAAAATGGATGAAGAATAGTTATTTAAGTACCAAGTGCGTTATATAGTTCCTAACGCTCGGAGGGTTACATTCACCAGATGGCCTTTGGCCCAAGGATGCATGTTGCCCGATGGGCGTTAGGATCTAGTAACGCTCGTGGTGCATACAAGATTTTATTTTTCACGAAAAAATTATCTCAAACGACGTTGTTTACTTCATACATTTTTTCTCATAGTACTTACTGTGTTCTGGTCGGCAACTGAGCACAAGTGAGCTTCTATGCAATTGCCATGGAAACATTGAAGAGGTTGCTGAGGGTTATTTATTTAATAAAATGACGCTGTATTTTTGTAAGAATTGACAAGCTTGTTAGTGGAGGTCGCTATATGGAGTCTGCGCCGGGCAGTGGGAGGGAGGTGGGGACTCAAACCTCACATCCATCACTGGATCTACACGGCAGTAATCAGACCCAGAATCCTATAAGGAGCAGTTGTCTGTCAAGCTGGGAAAAATTCAAAGACTAGCTTGTAGGGGAATAACCGGCGCGATGAGGACGACCCCCTCGGCAGCCCTAGACGCCCTGATGGGTCTGCCGTTGCTTCCAACTTGTATAAAGAAGAAAGCGATGGCGTCCTATCTGAGAATGCGTGACTCAGGGAGCTGGCGAGGAGAGGGGTACACAGGGCATACGGAAATCGCTGTGGTAGCGGAGAAAGAAATCCCACTATCCGCTATCAAAGTGATACAGGCAGAGGATAAAATTAGGTGGAAAAGGACGATCTCGCTAGAGATCCCAGAGAGGAGAGAGTGGGAAGAGGAAAGGGTGATATTTCCCCCAGAAAGCCTGGTCTGTTTTACAGACGGGTCCAAACTGGAGGAAGGGCAAGCCGGAGCAGGAGTTTACCTGGAAAACGGAGAGAAAGGAACATATGCGTTAGGTTCTCTGACAACAGTTTTCCAAGCAGAGGTGTATGCCATCCTGGAGGCAACCAGAATGGAAGAGGTGAGGTCCGGCCCAGAGAGACATGTATATGTCTGCTCAGACAGTCAGGCCGCCATCAGAGCTCTGAATGCAACCAGAACCAGATCAGTACTGGTTCAGGAGTGCAGAGATGCCCTGGAGAGTCTTGCGACTGAAAAGGAAATAACGCTGATGTGAGTCCCGGGCCATGCAGGGATTGAAGGCAACGAGCAGGCGGACCAGCTAGCCAAGCAAGGAGCCGGAAAACCCTACTACGGGCCCGAACCCGCACTCGGCATAACAAGGAGACAAGTAACAACGGTACTGAATGAGTGGGCCGTTGATACATTAGGAAAAGAGTGGAGAAGGATAGACGGATTCAGGCAGTCAAAGCAGATGATATCGGGGCCCGACATGGCAAGGACGGCCAAGATACTGAAGCTAAGCCGCAAAGAACTCCGACTGTTGGTGGGAGTTCTTACCGGCCACTGCAGCCTCAAGAGGCACCTGGCTCTCATTAGAGTTGAGGCAGACCCACTATGCACGGACTGTGGGGAAGAGAAGGACTCCTTCCACTTCCTGTGCGAATGTGGTATTTATAGCAGGCTCAGACAAAACGTCTTCGGAGCTGCCACTATTAAGGAGGAAGAATTGCACTCGTTGCAATGGAAGGACATTTCGACTTTCATAAGAAGGTCGAAGAGGTTCGAGCAGGTATCCGACATGGGATGAGTGAAGATGCCGGGGATTGCGAAAAGGGCCCACTAGGGCCTAGTCGCTGACGCTTGCGTCCCCCACCCATTACCATTACCATTACCATTAGTGGAGGAAACTAAAAACGGTTATGTTCATAATAATTATGGAGATATCACAGAATGTGACGCTCAAAGCTGAAAAAGCGTTAGGAAATTTACTGCCTGTGAAGTCCAAATACTCATACGAGAAAGAGTATGACCATTTTTTGAAATGGACAGATGAAAACAAAGTGAATACCGTAAATGAAACTGTCTTAATGGCATGCTTCCAGGAACTGGTGAGTTTATCTCATGAAAAATATAAATATTTTTTATTTATTTTACATTATTTCAGAGTGAAAAATATAGTGCAAATAGTCTATGGACCAAATACTCACATCTGAAATAAACATTGATTGTTGAAGAAAACATCAATATATCAGCATTCAGTCAACTGATGGCCTTTCTGAAAGTTAAATCAAAGGATACATTTTCATAAGAAAAGCTCAAGATGATACTTTTCTGCTACATAAAGTTGTTCTGGTAATGGGCGTATTTGGAGGCTTAAGATGTGATGAAATGGTCAAGAAAACATTTGATGACATTGAAGACAGAGGAGCCGTTTTACTGATCAAGGTACCAGAAACCAAGACCTGCACCTCAAAAAGTTTCACCATTGTTGAAGAAAGCGAAATAGGAGCCTTGAACTTAGTCAAAAAGTACATTGCACTTCTACCAAAAAGATGTAAACAACGTAGGTTCTTTTTCAACCCACAGAAATAATAAATGCATTGAGTTCCCTGCAGGTAAAAATACTATAGGAAGTGTGCCTTCTATCATAGCGAAATACCGTAATTTGGAAAACCCGAAAGATTACACCGGACATTGCCTACGCCGAACGTCGTCAACGCTTTTTGTTCAAGATGGTGCTTCCTTTGAAACACTAAAATTACATGGAAAATGGAAGAGTAGTACGGTAGTGGAGAGCTATATTGAAGAAAGTATCTCCTCGAAGAACAAAATTGCTACAATGATAGCCCATTCCGTTTCCGAAAAGGAAAATGTTAACGTTCCGAACAAAACCGAATGCACATTGAGGAGTTCATCATCGGTCAACTCACAGAACTTCAAACTTGGTACTAATTTTTCAGGAACATTTGAAAATAGTAATTTCTATTTGAGAGAAAATAATTAGTCCCTTTTTTATGTACAGTTATAAATAAAACTTTTCTGAGTAATTAATTTATTGAACAACAGAAAAAAAGCATTTAGCGGGCGTTATGATTCATAATGCTCTCCATAACGCCCCGGGCGTTATGGGTCTGTCAATAGCAACCGTTGCCAAGGTATTATAAAACAGTGATGGACAAGTGAAAAATAAACAATTTTATGAACGAAAACTGCATAATGCATATTTCTGCGTTGTTCCATAGTTTTCATAGAAAAGCGAGCATTTATTCTTATTTATTATTTTGACACACTTACTGAATTATTGATTTCTGAAGAAATTGTGCGGAAATCTAAAGAAATAAACATGTTCTTTAAATAATTACACAATAAATACCTAAATTATTTTTTTTTTATTTGCTAAATACCGCATCAACCATAAACGGTTATTAGCGGTGGTACAATACATTTCAAGTATGAAACAGTAAAGTTCAACTAACAATCTTTCAAATGTCTTTAGCTAGATTAGTAAGTTTGAGAAAGGTTATCAGGTTGCCTATATTGTCACAATGAAGGCTCTTTTGAAGATCGGTAGTAATGCCGGCCACTATTCTTTCCCGTTGATAAACTGGGCATTCTGACAGAATTTGCTTCACGGTAAGGTGCTCTGGCAGTCTTCACATACTCTTGCTTCCGTTTTTGAGAGAATATGCTCGCGGGTTAGCCTTGTATGTCCGATGCGCATTCTGGACAAAATAACCTGACTTCTTCTATTTGTCCCATACTGATGATGTACGACTATATTTGGGTTTATTTCCTTCAGCTTTGCCATTTGTGTTTTGCCATCGTGTAACCCAGAGTCTCCTGGTATATTCTCTAATTTCTTCTCTGAAATATTGGTGAGGTATACCTTGGAAAAAGTCGGTTTCTGGGTCATCTGGAGCTTCCTTGGCTGCGGTATCGACCCGGTCGTTACCCAGGATTCCAACATGTGAGGGAATCCAAACTATCTCCACTTGTCTGTGACTTAATTGCAATTTCAACAGTTCCCGTTTGATGCGTTGTAGGATGGGATGTCGATGGTAGAGTTGTGCGATTCCTTGTATAGCACTAAGCGAGTCGGTGAATATGACAGTTTTCTCATTGTCTCTGGAATTTGATATAGCCTCTGCTATGGCATATAGTTCACCCGTGTAGATATTGCATGTACAGATCGACAAGCGTAAGGATGCCTCTGAGATGCGCAAACGATAGAAAGCGTGAGTAGATGTGCGACAAAGATCGACTACTGTTTAATAAGGCAGAGCGATTGAGCTCCTGCCCCTCTCCAGGGTTTTGTCTACTGCGCAACCAATTCTCGGAGGCATCCTTACGCTTGACGATCAGTAGATGACAGGTGGTAGGTGAATTTTGAGGTATGTGCAATAACTGCAGCGCCAACGAAACTACTTCCAGTGACTTTTGAGGCATCAGTGTAAATGCAGCTGTAACCAATGTACTTAGCTTTCAGTTCTTGGAACAGGTGTTTAAAAATTTACTTTTGGAGAAGCGAGGTAAAATAAGAAGTCGACCTCCTTAATGATTTTGTTTTATCAGTTGTGTTTGTCACAGGTTACTCGATGCATTTAAATCTTATTTCAATACCAAAATATTCTTTATTTTTTTAACGGAACTTTGTGTGAAACCTATTATTGTGGGGTATCAAATTAATCGTAATGAAATTGTATTTTTTTTCTAATCCGACGAGCCATGTTGTCATTTGAAAAAAATTGCTAATTTCAATTTTAAAATTCTAAAATTCATTTTTTTGAAAGGAAATTCAATTTTCTTTCAGGATATTTGATGATATACAGGGTGTTCCATTTGATAAAAAGCACTTTTCACCACTTTTGTATCTATCGGTAAAATCACAAATTTTCAATGACCCTGTATAATAAAGAACGAATTCCCTTAGTCATAACTAATACTCAGGACATTGTCAAACTACATCCTAAATTTCAGCATTCTACGTGTTCAAATGCTGCAGTAATAAACGATTAATTGAAGCTATGTTTCGCACACAAAATAAGGAAATTATTGATTTTCTCAAAAACCACTGGAGATAGGTATGGAAAAGTATCATATGAAAATAATCGAAAAGCAATAGCAAAACGAAAAATGCAATAATATAAAGGGTATTCTATTCTTCCCTGAAATTTGAGCATTCTAGATTAAAAAATAAAATTCAAACAAAGTAAACCTTGGTCACACAAAGTGACAAATGATACATGGTCGTATTCAGAATGTTATGTGGAGACAAAATAGGTAAAAATACTGGGTGTCAACGAATCTATTAGACAAGTCATAACTTCTAGACCATTAGGTATATCAAAATGAGATTTGGTATAGGTAAATGGTATATGAAGAGGGAAGATGTCACATTTCACTTTCCGGTCACTTCCGGTTTCACCGGAAATGACTCCGTTTCTAAATTTTTAAATGGAACACCCTGTATATTGTAACATTGTTGGATTTCTGAGACAATTCTAGATCAGAATGTGACATTTTCTAAAGTTTTTATTTTATGCCTACTTAATTTTTTCGGAGTCACTTTTGAAATTACATCTAGGTGGCCATGATCGGAAGTAAACTAATCTAAGGACCTCAGGTGATATCAGAATATTACAATCGCGAAGTTTTAGTGACTAGTATGATAGATATGAATCAGACAAGTTGGGAAAATTACATTTTCGTGTGTTACTATTACTTTTCAAATGGCGACCATTTTCAGCGATGCACTTTCCGAAAATAGGATATTTTGACGAATCTAACGATACTAATTTATTTGCGATTGGATCAACAAATTTAACAAAATTAACAATAATTTCAGCGATGCACTTACATTTTTTTCAATATCCTAATTTCTTAAAATTTTCACTATAGTAATTTTCAAAGTGCATTCCTCCTTGTTGAACGTATCTGGTATTATGAGGGGGTGCTCCATCTTGTTGGAATTAAGGTGATTCTCGATTTCATTTTGAAGAAAACCTAAGTACCTAGCCCCTGTTAACTGACCTTGAAATAATATTGGTCCAATTATTCTGTTTCCAACGATACCAGCCCAGACATTGACGCCAAACCTTTCTTGAAAATTTCACTCTTCATTGCATGTTGATTTTGTTGGGCCCAGTGCCGATAATTTTACTTATTAAACAAGCCATTATTTGTAAATCGTGATTCGTCGGAAAATAGAGTAAAGGTGATGAAATTTGGGTTAACTCTATGATTTTGAAGCAACCAATCACAAAACACTACTCGTCTATCGCCATCGTCAGCATACAGATGTTGATGTAAGTGATATTTAAATGCTCGATATCCGTGATTTTTCAATATTTTTCTTGCTGATTCGTGACTTATCTGTATTTCTCGACTAATTTCTCTTAAAGAAACCGTTTTGTCAACCTCAACCATAGCAAGAACGTTAATCTCAGTCTCCTCATTTATGATAAACCTCTGTTCTGCCTCTCGATTTCCCTCTTGCCTAAAACGATTCTCAACATACGGAAAATACTGATGGGATGGATGTTGCCGATTGGGATAACTCTGAGCATACAACTCAGCAGCATTCCTTGAATTTCTGTGACATTCTCCAAACAATAACAACACATCCACTTTTTCACTTTGAGTATACATTATTTTGACGGACAATTAGTCTAAAATTTAACAAAAATCAAGAAAATTTTACCTTCTGCTCTTAAAGCTTATGTCACTGTCATAACCTAAGTGAGTGTTTTGTTCTTCAAAGAAGTCTTGATGATAATAATAATAATAATTGATTTCATTGCCTCAAACTACATGTATTACATTTTACACAATTGTGAGATTCAGAGGTTATGGAGTTTGGCGACAAAAGGCAGAGTTCGGTCTTGACGGTAAGATAAGTTACCGAAATAACTGCAAAAATCATGCCTATCCTCGGCACACTTGACAAAAGTAAATAAATTATTATGAAGTATTTTCCTCAGTAATATTTTATTTATGTTCTTATTTGTAATCCAATCGCAAATAAATTAGTATCGTTAGATTCGTCAAAATATCCTTTTTTCGGAAAGTGCTTCCAAAAGTAAATGAATTATTATCCATGGCACACTTCACAAAAGTAAATAAATTATTATGAAGTATTTTCCTCAGTAATATTTAATTTATGTTCTTATTTGTAATCCAATGGCAAATAAATTAGTATCGTTAGATTCATCAAAATATCCTTTTTTCGGAAAGTGCCTGTCAAAAAATGGTCGCCATTTGAACAATAATAGTTAGACACGAAAATGTAATTTTTCCAACTTGTCTTATTCATATCTATCATACTAGTCACTAAAACTTCGCTATTGTAATAGTGTAATTAGTTTACTTCCAATCATGGCCACCTAGATGTAATTTCAAAAGTGACTCCAAAAAAATTAAGTAGACATAAAAACTTTCGAAAATGTCACATTCTGATCTAGAATTGTCTCAGAAATCCAAAAATGTTACAATATACAGGGTGTTCCATTTAAAAATTCAGAACCGGAGCTATTTTCGGTGAAATCGGAAGTGACTGGACAGTGAAAAATATGTGAAAACTCTCCTCTTCACATACCATTTACCTATTCCAAATCTCATTTTTATACACCTAATGGTCTAGAAGTTATGACTTGTCTAATAGATTCGTTGACACCTGGTATACTGGGTGTCCCATGTAAAAAGCAAAAGTTTATGTCACTTCCGGTGAAACCGAGTTCCATGAAGTTGACTTACTTGTCAATAAACGCAGTTTTATGTCTTATGCAGATCTTCCAAATTTCATTCCATTATCTACAAAAACAAAAAAGTTATAGGGGCAAGCCACCTTCCGCGTATAGAAAACGGAATTTTCCAAAGATTTAACTATTTCCTCTTGACAGACAGCTATTGTAAAAATAAAGCAGATGATGTTTCATGAAACAAATCATAAGAAATTGAAAATGTTTTGATGAAAAATACATACGATTTTCAGAATTACTGTGTCAGTAAGAAAATAGTACTGACGCTGGAAATTTTTCCTTGAACATTCCGAAAAATTGGAATTTTTAGATATGTATTGTAAAAAATATACAATATATGTCACGAAATTTTACCTTAAAAATATTAGAACTGATTTGTCTAACCAACAGAATCGAATGAAGTACATACACGGAAAAAATGATCCAAGTAAAACGTTTTCCTGGCTTATTTTCGATTGTGGTAAAGAAATTAATACCTATATTTGAAAAAATAACGTTTTGTGTCTAAAAAAATGAGTACTCTGAACGCATGAACTTGTATTGTTTACATACAGCAAGTACTTAGAACAATTCACTTTGTATAATGTCAGGTCAACATTTTACTAGCGCTGGAAAAGTGTTAATTCATATTTATCTACTTTGTGTTTCTGAAAAGTATATCATAACAACAGAGACTCGTGTTACAGGTATAATACAACAGTTTATTTGCAGTAGAGCTAGGTGTTTCTACGGTAATGAAACTGTTCACCTACTTGTTGATATGCGACCAGTTCGGGATCAATCGGTAGTAACCGTTGCACTGATCATCAACGTTTTTGCAAAACTGGCCTCTTTCCAATTCCAGCATTAGTGTTAGTAGTTGTATGTGGACGTGTTACATCGTGTGCCGGAATTATTCTATTATTACTGTTGTGAATTGTGCGAATAGTGTTAGTTTGATTTATGTATTTTACTTGTTGGTGTAGAATTTACATATTTTTATTTCAGGTACAGAACAGATACAGAACAGAAACAGAAAGTTCCGAAATTTTTTATTATGAAACAGGTTGCACTTGGTGATCCAATAAGGGTATGGCCAGAGGCGATGATTTGTTTAAAAGAACCGTCAAAATGTTTTATACTTCTTTCCACATCAACTTATAGTTCACGAAAACATATTGTCATAAAACTGCAATCTCTTTCTCCAGTTTTTCTTGAGTGGTGTATTTTGCTAGCATGTATATGCCATGTAAGTACGTTTTCTTATAGTATGAACTGAATCTTTGCTACCTTGGTGCAACCAAACCTTTCATATCATTTTAAATTCAAGAATGAAATGAATGTATTGAAAATAAGGCTTTATAAAAAACAAATGATCCTTCTTTGAAGAACTAATAACTCTAAACTGGGGGCAAGTGGATATTTCAATTGACTCCGTTGTATCCTGATACCAAAGATGGAATGAAAGTTATTAATGACAAGACAATAATCAACTACCCAAAAGTGAGTCATTTGATGAGGCCAAGTAAACTAAAATTACTATTATAATCTAAAAATGTTGCTGCAGTAGAATACTGTATAGTAGCAACTAATATATGTTTTAGTAGATTTAAGTATATGAGTTATTTGGGAGTATATCATTCTTCATCAATGGTAAATTTACTTGTCACTAGTAGTTATCAAACTGAGCACCTACTGCAAATAAAACGTAGATTGAGGCTTATGAAATAAAAAGTTTGCTTCTAGTAAAGAGTTTAATATCGTTAGGTTACATTCCGTTCCTGAAATTACATGAATTACAGCAAGGAATCAAATTTTCTTGTGGCTAATAAAGCGTGTACTTGTCCCATATAGTATGCAAATATTACTTACTAATATTAATTTTTTTTCCGTGTATAAATGACTTAAGAAAAAGTTGGGTAGACATCAGCATATTCTGCACGGAGAAAACTCGGTCAAGTACATTGTTCACATGAAAAAAACTAAATTTTCACCTACATTGGGAATATGAAATACTCATAGTAAGCGAAACAATGTTTCTGAAAGTGTGTTTCTACAACTCATCAGAATACTTAGCATTTCGAAATATTTTCCAAGTTCGATATCTACAGAGGCACACTAAACTAATTGCAGGTATAATGATACCTACTTACCACTACTAAATCGTTTGTCTGAAATAATTTCACTTGGTCTAAGCCATTTCAATAATAACGTCAATCGATCAAGTCGATTCGGTTAGTGATCAATTCACTTATGCTTAGTTATCTTTTACGGTTCGGGCACGTTCGGATGTTTCCGCAAAATTATTCTGTTGCGAAAACGGTCTCACATGCCTCGGCGTCATTTCGTCATTTGATTTGTTTCATCCAAATGTAGCGTCCTGTTATTAATGTGATATTGTTACCGGCATCATATGTATAATAATAATAATGTTTATTGACTGATTTTTGATACAATAACGAGTATACAAAATTGTAAATAAACAGTGGCATCACGGAAGCAATACAATAGTATCGCTTGTAAGTGATATAGCCCTAACCTAAGACATATAAATAATAACAATAAAACATTAATAGTAAAAAATAATTAAAGTAATATAAGACTTTTCATGAATGTGTATCAACGGTAAGTAATATAATTTTTTCTGTATTTTGTAGAATTCGGTAATTAGAACACAATAAATAGCACTAAATAATATATACATACATAGATACATGTAAATACGTTGATATATACATTTTCCTCACACACTCATGTACGTTTTATAAAGACTTTTGAGATTATTTGGATAGACTTTGAATTTCATTTCTGTAAACCTTTGTGATCCATATTTTTGTTTCGCGTTTGTATATTCCAATATTCTGAATGGTTTTTATATTTTCAGGCAACATCTCCCACATTTTTGGACCCAGATAGCTGGTATGTCTATGTCCAACTGATTTTATTCTTCTTGGAACTTGATTACTATAATACTTCCCTCTGGTATGATATGTGTGTTCTATAGGTGACAATTTTATTCGGTGATTTTTTATTCCAAGCAACATTTTTGTACAATATAATTGTCTTATGTCCATGACCCCAATTTCCATAAACAACTTCTCAGTTGGGTAAGTACGTTCTTTATCTAATATTATTTTTAATAATTTATTTTGAACGATATTGAGACAGTTTAAATGATAATCTTTCAGCCCTCCCCATCCAATGATACCATAAGACAGTAGAGACTGTATGAGACCATGATAAACTGTTTTTAGGTGCGAAGTTTGGAGATATTTTCTAAGGAGTATGAAACGGGATAAAAATCCTCGTATCTTGTTTGTTAGGGAGGATACCTGCAAATTCCATCTGAAATGTCTATCAGATTTCTCTTGAACTGATACATTCCACTTGTTACCTCATAATTCATTTTTGTATATAATTTATTGATAATCTCGTATGCCCTTCTATCACTTATTTTTTGTTCTGTGTCTCTTGTTGGTATTAGTGACTTTTCGATTGACAGTTGGTGGAATTAAATAATGCAATTGTCGCTTTTTGAAATAGACACCAGTTTGTTGATAGTTGTCATGGTAACGTCTCTCTCTGATACTTTTCGGCTTGCTTTCGGCTTATGTCACAGCCATTATCAAATTAATTTGACCTCGTTAGAAAATATCACTTATAGCTTTTAGTTCTTAAAAAGTAATAGCTAACTAAACCCTCAGTAATTTACCCTAAGTTGATGTACCGCCTTGACTGATTGAAATAATGCGCATATTTCCATCTTATTTCTGTGATTATTTTTTGACATATCTTGCAACCAATAAAAACCATCAATTTAAAGCTATGATGTACTTTCAAACCAATCACAACATTATTATAGTGGGAATTTTCTACTTAGATTATTGCCTTGGGAATATTCGTGGTATTTTGTTTTTATTGTGTGACAACAACTGATACTTTTGATTTGACGTCTGTCATTAGTTTGCATGCAAATTGAAAAATGAATTTAGATAACCGTAATGAATAAAAATGTTATATAGAGAATGTGTCTATGATTGGGGCATCAATAAATAATCTATCGAATACCACACGAGAGTTCGATAAAGTAGAAAATAATTCTCGAGCCCAAAATACCACGAATATTCCCGAAGCAATAATCTAAGTAGAAAATTCCCACTATAATAATGTTGTGATTGGTTTGAAAGTACATCATAGCTTCAAATTGATGGTTTTTATTGGTTGCAAGATATGTCAAAAAATAATCACAGAAATAAGCTGGAAATATGCGCATATGCGGATATCTGGAAAAACACTGTTTTCAAAACAATTGTTAATTAAGTATGTAAGTGGGTGTGATATTATATCTGCTATATGCTTTAGTGTTTCCGCAGATATATTGTCTTCTCCAGGCCTTTTTTAGGTTTCAACTCTTTCATTATCTTCATATTCTTCCGAACTTGTGGGGTTGAAGAAACATGTGATTTGGGTTGTTCGTTGGGTTTTCTACGTAATTATGTGGTACTTTGATCTTATGTCCTATTTCGCTGTAGTGTGCATTGAAGGCGTTCAATATATCAGTTTTATTTTCGATGGTCTAATTATTTTCAAATTGTATTTTTTTTATTTCGGTTTTATTTCGACGTCTGTTATAAGCGTCATTCACACTATCCCACAAGCCCTTCGATTTATTTCGGTTTCTGTTGATTTCATTCTGAAAATATTCTTTTTTAGCTTTAGTAATCAGTTTAGTCAGTTTACTTTTGTAATAGTTATATGTTTGTTTCAGTTGTATATCTTGTGGGTTTTTGAAAAGTTCTTTACAGGCAATTTTTTTCATTGAGTTGAGTAATCTTTTGGTGATCCATTTTTTGGCATTCTTTTTACTTCTTATTTTGATTTCAGATGTATTCTTGTCTAAAATGAACTTGAATTTAGTAATGAATATATTTGTTATGGTATTTTTGTCCGTTTGAGAATAAATATCTGTCCATGTTTCTTTTTTCAAGTCCGATTTTGATTTTTGGTAATTAATATATTTCTTTGTTATTGTTTGTGTCTTTTCAATTTGTTTATAATCTAAATTGATAGAGATAGAGATAGGGCGATGGTCGCTAATTTTCTCAAGAAAAACGAATGATTTTATTTTGTCATGAGTTTGAACATCAGTTTAAACGAAAAAATGGTCTAGGCAAGTCATACTATCTATGGTCTAGTAATATCATTAACGTAAGATATGAATTCAAAATTCTCCATATTACTTTGGTATTCCTCCATATAATCATTATCGGAAAGCAAATCTATATTGATGTCCCCTGTAATTATATGAGTTTCGCAATGGGAAACGTTTTGTAGGTAATTTGAGAGATGTTCATTGAAGTCTTTTGGGCAACAATTTGGTGAACGGTATATTGATGTGAGAATTACTCATTTCTTGTTGATGTTCATACTTAATTCAAGTGCATTCATATCTCCCAACTTGATATTAGAGTGCTGATACTGAATATTATCTTTTATGAAGGTAATTACTCCATCGTTTCTATTGAAAGTTGATTCATCATTGCAAATATATTCACGTCAGTGATCCTGAAAGTTTCCCTCAAGACAATGATGTCAAAACTTTCATTCAGCTGGCTCAAGTATACGTGAAGCTCATCAATGTTTTTCATAATACTCCGTATATTAGTATGGAAAATTTTAAGATCACCGACACTATTTTTTTATTAATTAAAATCAGTAACCTTATCTACAAAAATGACTTCCTTCGGTTGGTTCTGATATTGATGTAATGCATGATATAATATGTTTGTAGTAATGAAATCCTCGTGAGTGTATTACGTACTTATGAATGGTTTTCCAGTGAGTATAGCCTATGTAGTAATTTTCAAATATTTCTAGTGTTATTGGATAAAAATTGTATGGGACAATTATACTTTGAACTGTTCAAAATCATACAATAATCTCTAATATGTCCGCAGTACTATTGTCATATCAAAGATTGGAGAAAATCATACTTGATAATAATACTTAGTAATTCGATTATATCATATTTTGAAATGATTTAGAGTATATTTTTCTATGATGCAATTTTCATCCACTCACAGTGAAAATTCTTGAAACTGTCCATATAGGCTATTCATAGAAAACGATTCAAATAAGTAAATAATACACCAATGACAAGAGAACTGCTACTTTACTGGGCATGCACCTATATTCTACCCATAAGTGAACAATTCATTTGGCATTAGTAAAGTGGACAATAAATATATCAAAATAGGTTAGTAGTGGTAAGTGTTCATTTCCAGGAACACCATTTTTTCAGTGGTAGTTAACTTGTTTATTTGTTCCATATAGTATTCAAGTTTCTACTTTTGGATATTCAAGTCTCACTAATGGTTAGTGATTTTTTTTTCTCCGTGTGGTCCGGGTGTTTTAGACGCCATTTTTAAAACTATGGTTTCATCATTGTGAAGAGAGATTCAAATCGTTCCTTTGTCCCGTTTTCTCGATATTTCCGCAACGCGGGTAATTCAAACGAAGATTAAATCTCCAGATCCCGCATCTGCTGAAAAAAGCACGAGAAAATTTTCACACGAATTCTCGCACTCAATCAGATCTCGGTGGGTTTTTGCGCGAATAAAGATCGGTATTCTGGTTCTTTTAAGCGTTCTTGTCACGTTCGAAATCGTAATGGATAGCCGGTGGTGGAGTTATTCGCGAAATGGAGTGAAACTGGTAGCCGCAGAGGTGTGAGACTGCAACAGCTCAGGTGTAGACATGTTAAGCCCGAACAAAGAGGCCGACGCCGTTTAAGTGTATGCCGATTGCTGTGGCTGACGACCGCGGACTGCTTCGATTATTCACTTCCTTTCGCGAAAATTCCAACCAAAATGCGACTGAGATACGTAGGTATTCACCCTGCAGTGATACATTTTGAAAACAGTCGTTTCAAGTTTAATGAGTTGGTTGTATTAGTAAACATTTTGAAAAGAATCCACCTAAACGATGAGACACGAAGTACCTTTTAGATTAACAGATTAGTTTAGAAATTACATCTTATAACAATATATTTTTGTAAGATAGAAAACAGAATCGATCTGATTGTTAGGCTGGTGCCAAAACGAATTCTACAGAGAGGGAAAAGACTGCAGCAGGTTCATGCACAACGTTGTGTAAGACACAGTTGTGTAGATATTTTACACAATTGTCCATTCTTTAGTGAAATTCAATAATTATTTGTACAGTATTCATGCACTTCCACATTGCCTAAAAATACACAAAAATATGCACATCTACCATTACACAATTTATATGGAAAACATCTACAACGCATTGAACTCATCTTACACCCGTTGTGCACTTTCTATTTGATATGCATAAATTGTATAATATTTCAACACAATTGTGTAATTTGCCACAACTTGACCAAGGCGTCGTCTCACCCAACTAAATACGCATGCGCGGCACTCCAAATGTCCAATCCATCATTGTTTGATTGTTTTATGCTGATCGAAGGGCAAAACTGGTTAAGTGTACTTACCTATTTTTTATTATTTGCTCGTTTGTATACTGTTTTGTGTCAAATGGAAATGTTAGAATATTTGCAACCGATACCAACATTTGAAGGTTGGTATTGCTATTAATTTTTGTTACCATGAAACCTACAAACTGACTAATTTTCATCATTTTTAACGGTTTGAAAGGTGCATCCCGAACCTACTTCTTACTTGAATAAATATAGTTCGACACGAAGATTACTATAAACTTTATTATTATTCAACGTGTTCCAAAATAAAAAAATGTATGGTTCATTTATGTTCTGTTTGGTATTTTGTGTTTTTGTTATTTTATTTGTAATTAGACTTTATAGTTCAGTTATTTTGGTTATCACTTCTTTGTGATGAAATATTTAAACATTACTTGAATGACATTTAATTTTATTTCAACCTTCAGGAAAATGAAGCTTAGAATTTCTGAACAGAATAAGATATGAAGAAGCGAGCAGGTTTAACTGATGCCTATTCTTATCTTATTGCTTTTGGATGTTATGTGACTCAAGTGTATCCTTTCTTAAAATTATAAATGGTACCTATAAAAATTGGCCTTGATCTGTACACAAATATGTACGATATACCTACACAATTCATGTATGCGGAGTACACAAATCAGTAACATTTTTTGCATCCTATATTTAAAATACCTACACAATTTTTGTGTATAAAATTAAAACAACACTATTCAGAATAATACAACACTGAAGTGTATCGTTTATACACAATATCTCTAATACAATATTATAGAAGAAAAATTAACAAATTGGTGCTGTCAACTTATTAGAAACAAATTGTTCTGAAATTATTCACAAAGGTGTAGAAAACATACCTTTATTTCTCTACAGTTGAGGACCAGGTGGAGAATGTTGTTGAGGTTCCTACTTTAAAGCATAAATATATTTAAACTTGAAAATACTTCATGCAAATTTCACCATTTTGAGTGTTTTCGCAGTTTAGGGGTTGAAAACGGTTTTTTGCGATTCGCGGCGAAACCTGAACTCTTGGCGAAAAATATTCGACGGAAAGGTTATAGATGATAAAAAAATCGAAAACTTCTGTATTATACACTTTTCGACATAACCTCAAATTAAACGTCAAAATGTTGAAAATCCAATTTTTCAGTATCTTTTTATCGCGTATAAATGATTCAATTGACAAGAAAATTTGAAAGAATACATCTTTTTTGGTGTCGAATGAGCAAGCTTTTTCCGCTATTTAGAAGACGACTAGTTTTCGAGTAATGTACATTTTTCGAAAAACTCACCTTTATCCTCCACGAACAATTGTCTTGGTGTTTTTTTGTATTTCGAAGTTCTACCAGTTATCATTTCAATTGACGAAATGTCTACTTTCAAATGGTATATGTAACTTGGTAGTTAAACCCGACAACAACTCTCTCAATATTTTCAATGATTTTCAATAGCTGTAAAAAGAATAAAAATTAAATTGATACATTAATTTTGTAGTGTAATTATGTATTCAAATATTTTATTATAAATGATATAATATGAACTACTTTTTGTTATAAAAATAATGAAGAAAATCATGATTCAGAGTAACTTTTTTTCTCAATTTAACGATCAATAAACCACCAAGTTACATAGAGCATTCGAAAGTAGACATTTCAGCAATTACCATGATCACTTAAAGACTTTCAGAATTAAAAAAAACACCAAGACAATTGTTCGTGGAAGATGAGGGTATATTTTTCGAAAAATGTACATAACTCGAAAACGAGTCGTCTTCTAAATTGCGAAAAAATCATGCTCATTCGACACCAAAAAAGATATATTCCTCAAAATGTTCATGTAAATTGAATCTTTTATACCTGAGAAAAAATTAAATACTGAAAAATCGGTTTTTCACCATTTTGACGGTTAATTTGAGGTTATGTCGAAAAGTGATACATGAAGAAGTTTTCGATATTTTTACTATCTACAACTTTTCCATCGAACATTTTCCGCTAAGAGATCACGTTTCGCCGCAAATCGCAAAAAATCTTTTTGAACCCCCAAACTGCATCCCCATTTCACCATTTTGAGTGTTTTCGTGTTCAATTTTTTTTTCTCAAAGGACCCCGCACTAATCTTATGGAAAACCGGTTTCAGTGAAAATTGCTGAAATATGATGTATCCCATGCCATCCTGAATAACAGTTACGATTGCGCCAACTTTCTGAATGCCGGCGATTGGATTCTACAGGGTGTCAAAGTATGATATTTTGACGATTTTTCAAAAAATCCGGAATTTCATTTTCATTGTATCGATCTGAATTTTTATAATGGAATAGTCCACAATATGTTCATCAAAAAGTTCAAATGACAAAAGTTTCTAGAATCAAAACTGGCGGGTATACAGAGGTTTAAACTTTGTTTTTGGTAATTTTTATCGAATTTTTTTCGAGAAAATATTCGTTTTCCTGCAGATCCATATGCAATTGATGTTACTTACAGTACATGAGAGGACGATCATATTTTCCATTTGAACCAACCATCCAACTTTAAGTATTTGAAAGTATTTGGGGATATATTTAGCTGATTGTTTGAAACTATGTAGCTAAACTACTGGAGATACGTCGAAGCTTAAATTGGGGCAAAGTTGCGTATTCTGGTGCTTAACAAAATACTGTTTTGAAACTTGGAAAATTCCGAGTATTTCCGGAAATATCGGGAAAAACTGAAAATCGGAATTTTCGTTTTTATTTTTTTTCTATCGTTATTTGACAACATAGCTCAAAACCAAAAGTACATTTTCATTGATACTTTTTTTCAGCTACACGTTTTCATGTTTAGATTTACTATCCGACGTTTCGTCTTCTGGCATTCATTATCAACTTTTTTTTCTGTTATGGGAGCCATATTGTTTTTTTATACAGAAAAATAGTGATTCTCATTTTGATTTCATTGATGTATAATTTGTTATGATTTGCACTTCTGAAACCACAGATATTAAAAAAATACAATTTTATCTGAGATAGCCATGACTCCATCGAAAAATTTTGTTTAATAAACACTAGTTGTCAGAACTCATTAAACATCATAAGTTTGCACAAATACTTCAGTCGAAATGTCCTCATTCTCAAATGAAGAAAAACGAGATATGTTGAAACTTTATTATAAATTTGATAGGAATAGTACGAAAACAGCACAAATTTATTTTGAATTATATCCGAATAGACAACAGCCGGATAGAACATTATTCGGAATTTTGGACAAACACTTGGCTGAGTACGGTACGTTTCAAAAACCAAGAATGAAATAAGGAAGCAGAATGGAACAAGATATTAGACGTAACTTATCAGCCGAGGTAAAAATTGTTCATTCCATATTCGAAGAAGTATAATTATTTTTGGTACTTTTTTAGATAAATGCAGATCCTTCCAAATCAACACATCAAGTCTCGGCAGAAATGGATGTGCCACAGACGAGCGTTTGGAGGGAATTCAAAAAAAGTGGTTTGAAATGTTATAAGATACATATTTCACAAAAATTACATCCAAGTGATCCTGAGAGAAGGATGGAATTTTGTAGCTGGCTCTCGAATAGGGTAGACCCTACAAACTTCTTGAAAAACATTATTTGGACCGACGAAAGTACTTTTTCGAACTGTGGTGTTTTTAATAGAAGTCAGACCACAAGATCGGTTTCGTTTGAATGTGTGGGCTGGAATTTATGACGACCGAATACTTGGACCTCATTTCTTCTCTAATACTTTGAACGGGGAAACCTATCTTCGGTTCTTAAGAAACGAATTCGAAGAATATATGGATACGTTTCCCCTTGTTAATTATAACAGCTGCTGGTTTCAGCATGACGGGGCTCCTCCACACAATAAAAGAGCAGTTTTCGAATATTTACACCAAAGATTTCCTAATAGGTGGTTAGGAAATTCTGGACCAGTGAGGTGGCCGGCAAGGTCACCTGACCTTACAGTTTTGGATACTTTCTTGTGGGGCACTTTAAAGAACAGAATCTATGGAGAGCAAGAATATGACATAGTAGATTAACTTAGAGACAATATCATCACGCAATTCAGGTCTATCAGAAGAATTGATATTGTTAGGACTGTTCTTAATTTCAGACGACGAGCTCGGTTATGTATTCAAGAGGAGGGCCATTATTTCGAACACTTGTTGTAATACTATTTGTGCATTTTTCACAAGTTCATGATTTCATTCTTGGTTTTTGAAACGCACCGTACTCAGCCAAGTGTGCCCAAAATTCCGAATCATGTTCTATCCGGCTGTTGTCTTTCCGGATATAATTCAAAATAAATTTGTGTTGTTTTCGTACTATTCCTATCAATTTTATAATAAAGTTTCGACATATCTCGTTTTTCTTCATTTGAGAATGAGGACATTTCGACTGAAGTATTTGTGCAAACTTATGATGTTTAATGAGTTCTGACAACTAGTGTTTATTTAACAAAATTTTTCGATGGAGTCATGACCATCTCAGATGAAGTTGTTTTTTTTAATATCTGTGGTTTCAGAAGTGCAAATCATAACAAATTATACATCAATGAAATCAGAATGAGAATCACAATTTTTCTGTATTAAAATACAATATGGCGCCCATAACAGAAAAAAAATTTTGATGATGAATGCCAGAAGACGAAACGTCGTATAGTAAATCTGAACATGAAAACGTGTAGCTGAAAAAAAGTATCAATGAAAATGTACTTTTGGTTTTGAGCTATGTTGTCAAATAACGATAGAAAAAAATGAAAACGAAAATTCCGATTTTCAGTATTTTCCCGCTATTTCAGGAAATACTCGCAATATTCTAAGTTTCAAAACAGTATTATGTTAAGCACCAGCATACGCAACTTTGCCCCAATTTAAGCTTCATCGTATCTCCTGTAGTTTAGGAGATCCCAATGGTGGGGGTCGAATTTTTTAATTGCCCTGTATATACAAATGTGTCAAGGTCTGTGCTCCAAAAAATATGGAGAAGGGATGTTTCGGAATAATTTTGAAATGATTTCTAAAATCATCCGATTTTTTTTTATTTTCTGACATAATATAGATGAGTCATTCTTGATCAAAAAGTTCCACAGTGCCTACCTCGCGAATGCCATGGTTTGAATTATACAGGGGTGTGAAGCATAGTATTTCATCGATTTCTCGAATAATCAATAATTCCTTTTTAGAAAGTTTGAAAATTGTTTTCACCCTGTATTTTTCTGGAACATAAAATGAAAACGATAGTCCTTCTGGAATTTATATTTTCATACAGTGTATGAAACATGAATTTTATTCGTCTGCTGATGCATAATGTCCGAAAATATATTTACAGAATGAGACTGAGTTGCAACCTTTGCATAGACACTCGCATGAATTCTCATTTCAGACATTTCGTCATTGAAATTTTTCGAAGTTTGTCTAGGAAACAATCATCATCACCATCATTTTCCGTTACAAAGGAATTATTGATTATTCATTAAATCGAAGGAATACTATACTGTCTATACTTCAAACCCCTGTGGAACTCTTTGATCAAGAATGACTCATCTACATTACGTCAGAAAATAACAAAAATTCAGGAATGATTTTAGAAATCAGTTCAAAATTATTCTCTCCATATTTTTTGGACCATCGCCGCAACTTTATTTGGATTCAGATTAATGAGCACAGACGTTGACACATTTGTATATATATAAGCTACATATTTTCAAAAAATCAGCTAAATATATTGGTGGAAGCTGACTATACAAAGGTATACATTTTTCCGAAATTGAAAATATATTTTTGATCATCCCGTATCTTCCAAATACTAAAAGTTGGATGGTTGGTTCAGATGGAAAATATGATCGCCCTCTCATGTACTATACGAAACATCTATTGCATATGAATCTTCATGAAAACGAATACTTTTTCGAAAAAAGTTCGATTGAAATTACCAAAAACAAAGTTTAACCCTCTGTATACCCGCCAGTTTTGACTCTAGAAACTTTTTTTCATTTGAACTTCTTGATGAACATATTGTGGACTATTCTATTATGAAAATTCAGATCGATACGATGAAAATGAAATTCCGGATTTTTTGAAAAATCGTCAAAATATCAAACTTTGACCCTCTGTAGAATCCAACCGCCGCGCCGGCATTCAGAGAGTTGGCGCAATGATAACTTTTATTCAGGATGGTATGGGCTACATCATATTGAAATTTCAGCGATTTTCGCCAAAACCGGTTTTCCATAAGATAAGTGCGGGGTCCTTTGGAACCTCAACAATATTTTCCACTTGGTCCTTGCCTGTTACTTTTTTTTTCACAAAAATTATAGGTCTATGTGTTTTCCATCTTGTTTTGAATATTGCTTCCTTAACAATAATGGCTATCGTTGTGTGCCATGAGATTTTTCTCCTAAACTTTATATAAGGGCTAACTTTTTTGTGAAGGCAAGGATCATGGTACGATTGTTGGTGCGAAGAACCCAAAGCTATTCTCATAAATTCAATTTATGGCAGAGAGAATGGAATGAATAAATTAAAGTTTTCATTTGGATGCCATCTACAGAAATTCTGATGAAGTAAGGGAGAAAGGGGCAATGGCGGTTACTGGGCAATGATAGTCACTTACGTTGTATTATTTGAATTCCTTCAAATATTTCCATTTATTGCTTTGTTTTTGCTTTACAGAAGCCAAAAATAGGACGTAGGATTATCGAGAAGTGCAAATGGAAGTCAGAAACTTGGAAATGGGCTATACAGCGTATTGGTGAAGGTGAATCTTTGAGAAAAGTTGCAAAAACCATGAAAATTCCAGTTTCAACTCTGAAGACTTGATTGAATAAAGAAAAGTAAACTGGCCCAAAACTTGGGAGAGTATACAGATTGGACACCTTTTTAATGGGATTGTATTGGTAACTTTTAAACCATAAGAGTTAGAAGGTCGGTCAAATGGAGAAAAAGTTTCATTCATAGAAGCATTGTCAAGTGGTTCAAACAAATCGAGATTATCAGGACCGGTTATTGAGATATCATAAGAAAAATAAATTCTGTCATTTTGATTTTGCTTTTTTTCCCACTTTATTTCAAATATTATCAAAAAATGATACAGGAATTTTTTATTCGTTAGTAAATTATCCTCAATTTGACCTAATCAGATTTCGTATCCAACGTTTCGTACTCTTTCGGCCACCCTCAACCTCATTTTTTTCAATACGGACCTGCATATTTTATGACACATTTCGAAATAACTTTTAACGCTGAATTCAACAATATATCATACAATGTCATTCAAAGTTGATTTTCAGGTGATTTTGACCCTTATCCAAATTTCTCTGGGTCGGATCTGTATTGCATTTACCTTTAGTTTAATCAACAACATGCAATACATTTCGATTAGAAAAACAACTCAGTCATCTTAAACTGAATGGAACGTATCAGAATCAAAGCAAGAAACAAGTAATACATATTTCAAGAGAAGAAAAACCTAATGCAGAATAATTAAACGAAACTATCATTTATATGAAAGAAAAATTAAATGATTATTCGAAAATAAACGAAAATTAATGAAGTAAGTGTTCGAAATGTCCACCATTTTGTAAAATGCACTTTGCGGTTCTGGAACCCATACTTCTTATACATTTGCTAAATTCGTCTCCTTGAATACCTTCCAATACATTCTCAATCTTCTCGAGAGGAATCACTATTGTTGGATTTGTCATCTGTTCCGTTGAAACAGATTACAGGATCGAACTTTATTTTTAAGATCATTACGATATAATTCTTGCAAAGCTTGGTATTCGAATTTAAAATCATTGTATTCGCGTCTCTTGACTATTTTATTAACAGCTTTCGATTTTTTTTTATGGATTCAATTGAATTTGGGCAGAATATTGATATCGTTAATAGACTTGTTTTTTCTTACATACACAAAACTCTAGGTTTATTGAATGTATTATTTTCAAGTAGTAGGCCGTGGATAAAAAAGAACATAACAAGAAATGTCATATTATTTGTCACTTCGTTCATTATTGTGTCACAAGAACTTGTCATTAAATACTTTTCTGTGTAATTTCAATTTAACTTATTCGGTATGGTAAGATACACAAATGAAGAAAAGAGAGATATGTACGAAGTGTACATAAAAATAGATATTAAAATATTTCGACGTTTATCTACAACGTTACTTGAACATAATTCATTCATCAAACCTAGAGGTCCTTATGTAAGACGAAACGAGCCTATCAATGACATCAGTGTTCTAGCCCAAATTCGAATGAATCCAGGAATAGGATCGAGAACTATGCCCAGTGAATGCAATTTATCAAAAAGTGCTGTTAATAAAGTATTCAAGAGGCACTGATACCATGACTATAAATACCAAGCCGTGCAAAAACTATATCGTAATGATCCTGAGAGTAGGTTGCAATTCTGCAATTGGTTTCAACGGAAGGTGCGGAATAACAACAATTTTGCGCACAATATTATTTGGGGAGACGAAACGACATTCACAAATTCTGGCATGTTCAATCGAAGGAACAAACATTTTTATGCCACAGAAAATCCTCACTTAATTCATGAAGTTAGACATCAATATCGTTTTTCTTTGAACATATGGTGCGGTTTGTTGAATAATAAATTACTGGGACCCTATTTTATTGAAGGCAACCTAACCGGAGAAAAATATGTAGAAATTATAGAAGAAATGTTGGATGATCTTCCTATACGGTATCGGCGTAATAGTCCATGGTTCCAACATGACTGATGTGGTCCACACAACTCAAGAATAGTCACAGATTATCTAAATCGAACTCTTCCCGATTAATGGATTGGAACAAGAGGTCCAGTAGCATGGCCTGCAAGATCTCCGGATTTGAATCCGCTGGATTTTTATTTGTGGGGATATCTCAAAAATGAAATGTATGATACTACGAACCCGACAATAGAGATTCTTCGCGAGAAGATTGAGAATGTATTGGAAGGTATTCAAGGAGACGAAATAAGCAAATGTATAAGAAGTATGGCTTCCAGAACCGCAAAGTGCATTTTACAAAATGGTGGACATTTCGAACACTTACTTCATTAATTTTGATTTACTTTCGAATAATCATTTAATTTTTCTTTCATATAAATGATAGTTTCGTTTAATTATTCTGCATTAGGTTTTTTTCGCTTGAAATATTATGTAGATAAATATTACTTGTTTCTTGCTTTGATTCTGATACGTTCCATTCAATTTGAGATGACTGAGTTGTTTTTCTAATCGAAATGTATTGCATGTTGTTAATTAAACTAAAGGTAAATGCAATACAGATCCGACCCAGAGAAATTTGGTTAAGGGTCAAAATCACCTGAAAATCAACTTTGAATGACATTGTATGATATATTGTTGAATTCAGCGTTAAAAGTTATTTCGAAATGTGTCATAAAATATGCAGGTCCGTATTGAAAAAAATGAGGTTGAGGGTAGCCCAGAGAGTACGAAACGTTGGATACGAAATCTGATTATGTCAAATTATGGATAATTTACTATCGAATAAAAAATTCCCATTTCATTTTTTGATAATATTTGAAATAAAGTGAGAAAAAAAGAAAAATCAAAATGACAGAATTTACTTTTCTTATGATATCTCAATAACCGGTCCTGATAATCTCGATTTGTTTGAACCACTTGACAATGCTTCTATGAACGCAACTTTTTCTCCATTTGACCGACCTTCTAACTCTTAGGGTTTAAAAGTTACCAATACAATCCCATTAAAAAAGTGGCCACTCTGTATACATTCTCCATCGAAGTAGAAAAGGAACTTGCAGGACAAATAATATCCATGTCAAATACTTTTTATGGTTGTAATTGTTGTTGTTGCTAAAACTGTTATTTCCGTCAACCTGTTGAACCCCTACGCACAACCCCCAGAAGTGTCCGAGAGACTTGTGCGATCTAGATAAGACGCTGCCCTTTCCTTTCAACGTGATATGTCATGCACGAGACCGGTGACCCATTACCCCATGCGCTTGAGAGGCTACCAGCCGATCACCATGGCCCATAAGGCTAGTCAAATCCGATTTGCAGAACTTCATAACATTAATCGCAAATTCTTTACTGCATCTCAGATGGCAGGGCATGATTGCATACAGCATAGGTTCTCAGACCGCCTTGCCCGCAAGCCGACCGCCATTACCCGGACATGCGGACAATGCCGGTCAAAATAACTTTTTTTTATTGCATCTACTTCTGAAGTATTCTATCAAAGCATTCGAATTGTTACTAAATATGTAGATTATTAGTTTAACTCTTTGTTACGTTGATTTTAATACATATTTCGTCTCTAATTTTAGATTTGATAACATTTTCCTTAAGTGACCGCCATTACCCAATCCTCATTTCATTCTCAAAGTCAGTCTCTGTAGGCAGTCACTGATAGAGAAAATACTCCAGACCTACAAATAAAACAATAACTAAAAAAACAGTATTTAATAAGTTAAACAAACTTCCGTTTGTTAAGCAACATTCAGAGCTAGACAATATTTTGAAAAGTCTATAACAGTTGTAATAAACAGGTTGTGTGACAAAAATTGGTTCTCTGAATTGAACGTTGTTCGTTATTCAAATAGTCAAATCAACTTACATGTTTCTGAAATGTGACTGGTTTAAATGAATTTGAACCTTATTTTATGCTTTTCCTGAACAATAGGTTAGTATTCCTACTCTTGATGGAACAATCAAAATCTTGTCCTGTGGTTAGATGTGATATTTTTAATCGTATTCTTGGATTTCTTGGACTCTACATTCAAAAACACCAGCTCTGGAACACCTCCGATCCACCACCTGGTTCTGGACTGATTGTTTGCGTAATCAAGCCAGTCGTGATAGCTACGTCAAGTTGTGCATTGACTACTGATTTTTGATGTAATATCTCATATTCCTCTTTATACATTCTGTTCTATTCCAGTCTGGAAAGCTGCCATAAACAGTTAACGCTCATTCAATGGCGAGAAGAGAAGACTCAATTTTGAACTGAATTGAGGAGTCTATGTGGAGTATTTTTAGAATTAAGTGAAATTTGTCCAGCTGTGTGCACGTTGAGGGTGGCCCAGAGAGTACGAAACGTTGGATACAAAATCTGATTGGGTAAAATTAAGGATAATTTACTATCGAATAAAAAATTCCTGTATCATTTTTTGATGATATTTGAAATAAAGTGGGAAAAAAAGAAAAATCAAAATAACAGAATTTACTTTTCTTATGATATCTCAATAACCGGTCCTGATAATCTCGATTTATTTGAACCACTTGACAATGCTTCTATGAATGCAACTTTTTCTCCATTCGACCGACCTTCTAACTCTTATGGTTTAAAAGTTACCAATACAATCCTATTAAAAAAGTGGCCACTCTGTATATGGAATTACTTCGATGAAAATATAACTACCGCAGCTCTATTTAATATTCTGTAAAAGAAGTACCAAGATAGAAAATTTGAAAAAAAATCTTCGGTCGTTCACAATTCTTGAGCTTTCCAAACTTTTCATGAGCTCGATGGTGATGGCTTTTCCAGTGCTTTGATATTCACAAAAGAGGCATATTTTTCTTCCACAAATACTTTGAGTATTTTTATCAGAGTTAGAAGACTCATTTTAGTCTTACATTAGGTACTTACTGCAATTGTTTTGTGATTATTTCATTCACACATGGTACCTATGAAAGGACCACGCACACATCTTATGGGAAAAAGTATTTCGGTGAAAATGGCTGGATTTTTGATATGTTGTAGCTGGACCCATTCCGAGTAGAAGTCTCCATTGGCCCAACTCGATCGTATGACTAGATTCAGCGCTAGAGGGCGCCAAATCATGAATTTTGTGTTTTTTTTTGAGAAATTCAGCTGAATAAAAAATATCATTATCTCATTTATATTCAATATGATGTGCGACTGAGCAACCTTAAAATTCGCTAGAAATGTTTTTTCATAATACAAAATAAAAAAACGCTATTGTTTTTCTACAGGGTTGTCAACAATCTACTCTTTGTGAAAGGCTTTCGCGGCCATCGTCACTTACATGGTGGTTCTTCGGGTTGTAAGGCCGACGTATGTTTACAGAAGTTCTCGACGTTTCGCCAACACGAGTTGTTAGCATTTTCAAGAGAAATTTTTTCAAAGTTTCTTGTTTCTCAATTCGCTGTCAAATGCTTGACATTTGTTATACGTTTTCTCAATAAATACCTGTGATTTGACGTTCTTACATCGACCAAAATTCAATGAAGATATAAGTACAGAGTGTTTCAAATAAATAAGGGTGCATATTATATACAGGGTGGCTCATTAGTATGAGGAGGTACAGTATTTCGACTATCGTGAGGAGTGTAAAAAATGTTTCAGATAAAAGTTATGCGGTTCACTTTGTTGCGTATTATAAAATATTTCAAAATATATAGAGTGTTTCTTTAAACCAGGGCAACACAAAGGATCACTTTTTTTAAACGAACCACCCTGTAAATTTTCCCACTACTGAACTGAGCAAAATATTTTACATACGAAGATATATCTTTTTTTTTTAATTTGCGGCGTTGTCAGGTTATTGCTGTAAGAAATAATATCTTCGAAAAAACGGGCCATTACAAAAAATACCATCATCAATACTTTATGAATAGAGTTTAGGCAGAAACATTTGTGTCATTCACAAATTATGAACGTTCCTATAGTTTTCCAAATGAAGGGCTAGTTCAGTAACTCCGTGCCTATGATTGAATTCTCCTTTGATTCAGATGGGTAAACTCAGTTCAAATATATAGTCGACGGAAATATACTCAATATCCTGAGAACATCAGATATATTTCTTTGGGTGACTCACAAAATATATTCATATTTTATAGCTTGCTAAATCTTACGAGAACACAAATTTAATCATATGGCGTCCTCTATCGCCGAACCTTCAGTACGAAGTCCTGATTGAATCCTCGAAAAGAGTAATTACATATTCATACTGACTGAAGCCTTCCTTTCATGAAACACTATGTATTTCCATTTGCATTTTGTTTTGAGAGATCAACTTCCATTCTGATCGACCATCAATAATGATTAACTTAATCAACTCATAGTCTCGAAGGTGAATTCTTTCACCTAGAAATTGATTATATTGGAAAATACCCTGTACGAAACCTTTTTTTGTTTTATAGAAAAATCAGTCACGATCTTATGAATATTTTGGTCGATCAACAAACCATTCTGATTGATCCTCAATGATAAACTCTATAAACTTATAACCTCGTAGGTGAATGGCAATTGTATGTGCTGTCGAATAGTTTTCACTGAAAATTCTTTTCGAATTAACCGAAGCATAATGTCCTCGTAAACAAATTGTAAATGTTTTATCTCTTTATCTCACAATTACCTACTTTTGAACTAACAAGCTGCTCACACTAAAGCTTCAAATAATGTTTGTTTTGACGTTCACTTCAAAGTTATAAATTATGATTTACAAAGTTTTTGCAGAAAATGTCTAAATGAAATCGACTTCAATAAAAAATACTATTTCTTTTTTTAAATTGAATAATTGTAGCCTGTATTTGTATAAGAGAAAAGTGTGAAGGATTTATTGATTGCGCATGTGTCAATGTAAAAGAAAACTTTATTGAGGCATCATCACAATGGAAGTTGCAATAACTATCTAATTATCACCATAAAAAAGAAACAAAAGGACATTTTGACTGCACTATCATAATATGTTTCGAAAAATGCGATTCATTACTTCATCTACAATATTGATCAGGGTAACAACACCCTGCAAGAAGCATCGAACAGTGTCAAATAAACTTTCCATTCACTGCGTGAAATATAATCATTGCATCTTTCACTCTTCCCTTTCAGTCTCAAATGAAGTTCAAGTCAAGCGTATTGAAACATGTCTTTTTTGTCATAGGGTCCAACTGAGGGAGTAATATTTCAATTCCTTGTTCCCCATGACTAATGTATTGTAACATTTTAACAGCTAATAGCACTTACATATGCTAGCTACTTACAATGAATGTAATGGGCTTGATATATTGACGTATTCAGTGTTGTTCCTCTATACGTGTTTTAGACGAGTCACTGCTGTTAGCGAATTTGTTCGATATATTGGATCGTTTCTGGTAGTGCTTCCTTTTTTCCTGGTGGTTAGTAAACTCTTTCAATGCAAGGTTCAAAGGTTAATTTCTCGTTGGACAACATACATTGTATAAGAAAAAGTCACTGAAAAAGTGTATACAGAAATGAAGAAAGTATATGCTCTAAAATTCAGTAGAATAAACATGTAAATAAAATATAATAAAAAATAGTTCACAAGGTGGAGCATGCTCCAAAATTGAACGGAGAGTTTACTGAATTCCATTGAAAAATTCATTCATGTTATTTGGACATTAGTTTCTTAGATATGTTTTCAACTGATATTTGAACGTCTTTTCACGTTCTATATTTTTTACAGAGACTTCCAGGACTCGCTATCGCTCGTCCTAGAATTTGGTCTACTCGTCCAAAAAAACAGTATTTTCCGGACTTGTTACGTAAATTACTATTTCCGTGCGCTGGTGTCACTATAGCTGCCTATTTACATGTCGAAATCAAATAATATGTTGATGACAGTTCTGTAGAAATCGCAAATTGTTTGAATATTTCAATTAATAATACGTGTTTTTGTTTGTTCATCATTAAAAATAAACATTTCTTGACAATCTGTGGTTTTCAGGTAGAAATAATGATAAAGTAGAAGGGTAGTTGCTGACTAGTTAGGATATGAACGGGAAAAATTTTGGGTATAGCAGCAAGCAAAACGTGTACTCTTTTAACACTATATTTCCGATATTTCTTCAGGGAAGCTACAAGTACTCGCTCACCTCGAATGTTTACACGCCTTTACATTCCTTGTTACTTAAATAACTGATAAATCAGTTATAGAAGTCACCAGACTGTCACAAGCTTGATACGGCTACCCGAAATTAAATTCTTTAATAAATTGTTTATCACAAAAAAGCGGCTTTATTAAGAAAACTTGATGATTTAGGTATTTAGACATAATATTTCCTTTCATAGCATTTTTCTTCATCTTTCGATTTATTGGGTAATATACAGAGGGTTTCATTTGAAAAAACGAAATTTTGGCATCTTTTGTTCTTAACGGAAATAATAGTAATTTTATCACGCCCTGCGTCATATGTAGTCGATTTCTCGATGTTAATTAAATTCTTAGAGTTTGTCCAATCTACCATCAAAATATCAACTTGCAATGAATTGAGAGTTCTAACTTACTGAAGTTCAATTAGGGCAAAGTGTTGGGCCCTATTTGACACAAACTATTTTATCTCGAAAACTGAAATTTTCATCAGAAATCCTAAGGTTGTATTTGCTAGTGAAAACCTCCTTTCGTAATGCATTTCAAATTATCCGGTAATTTCTCATTTATATTGACTATTCAATCAATTATTTTAGCTTTCGACTAACTATTCGTAGCTGATAATGGAAAAATAGTCGTGGTTGCCACAGAGACAAATAACCCCCAATATTAATATCCTATCTAATATATCCAATGAGCTCGATATTTCTGATAAATAGTATATCGTTTCATTTATGTAAATGCCCCCAGATAGAGATAATGGCTGATAAGGAAATATAGCCCTTGTTTCAGTTATAGATATTAGGGTATTTAAATATTTCAGATGGTACCCCTTAGCACGCAATGTTATGGTCTTCATTAAAAAGCTGAAATATAGGTTTGATTCTAATCGGAGAAAAGGAGATATTAACCTGTAATCTTTTTAAATTTTCAACGAGTTACATCAATGTTTTATCGAGGTTATGAAACCATGGCGCGTGTTTAACGAGGGAATGGTTAACATTTTTTGCCGTTGTAATGGGTGGCTGTTATTGAAAAGTGGGATTCCAGGGGCGCCGATAGAAAGTTGTTCGACGTTTTATTTCAGAAATTCTCAAAACATTCCTGTTTTCAAGAGTGATAAAAATGTTAAAATATTTTCTAGATTTGATAGATTATAATGGTTAATTAAATATATGTTTTTTCATAATTTTCAATAACCTAGTAGATATCAAAGGTTTTCTAGTTTCATGTCAGAATAATAAGTATCATGTTGATTTTATTGGAAATATCAACAGGATCGTCATAAATTCAGTTTTGGAATCATCTGCGACTGAAAGTTAAAATTCATGTTTTATGTCAGAAAAATATTTTCAAAGTGTCACCGCACAAAAAATAGTCCAACAATTCCATCATTAATGTGAAATTGCTTCTGAAGAGTATGTTTTCCAATTCTTCCGACCTCCCTGGTGATCTTAGAAGAGTGAAATAGATTTTTGTCGACCAAAATGTATTGGAGGTCTAGCGAAAGAGATTCAATTCACGCATCAATGAAATGAGCGATTTTCTGTGAGTGATACTTCTGAATAACATTCTTCCTTATCTTATTTATAGATAAGAATCACCAATGGAAACTGGACATTTGACACGTTGACGGACACCTATGTAAATAAGGTGTCTGGTCAAAAAAACGCTTTAGTTTTTTGCCGAATTTCTTTCGATTTTTTCACACAAAAAACAGAGCGATGGCTGAGACCATCGTGTCCTAGCAGTCCACACAAGAACAATTTTTCTGCCAGGCCGGACACTGACGGCTATAGCCGTCGTGTTGAAAGTATAGCTAAAAAGTTTTATTGTTAGAAATGTTGACAAAATTTTACCCAAAGTAATAAATAAATAAATGTATAACATTATAATCATAAAAAAATTCACAACTAAAAAGAATATGTTATCATCTTGTTCGTTATGCCATTCCTCAAAACAAGGAGCTGGACGAAGTGGTGGTTTATCTGTGCAATTCTTGCATTGCCAAGCTGTCTCTTCTTTGCACCGCAGATGATATTTTCCCTTCTTCTTATAGGTGTTAGGTACAGGAATTATTTCCAAGTAATATGGAATATTTGCCATTTCATTAGTTGATACTCGTTTTCTCATTTTTGACGGTTGTGCAGCTGTTTTACTTGGACACATTACACGATTCTACGTGTAAAATCGACGGAAGACTCCGTTGGTGCCTTATAAATGCAAATAATACATTTAGAGCATAGGCCGCCAAAAATATCAAGTGTCTAGCCTAGGGCACAGACAACGACGGGCATGTCCGTCGGTGTCCATCAACGCTGAAAGAAAATGCAAGTTTTCACTTTCAGATTTTTTTTTCTCTCAAGTTATATAGGGTCTTTCACAATATCTATCAGATGTAGATCAATGTCCAGCGTGGCTTTAGCCGGGGAAGTAGTTGTTTTCTGTTAGATATTACAAAAAAGTAACTTCAATTTATCGTAGGTTTTTCCATTTTCAGAGGAGCCATGTATTGGTTCAATTTTCAATTGAGAATGTTTCTCTTTACAGTAAGTGTCAGTTAGACCTTTGCAATATTTTTTGTTCCTGAGTCAAATAAAGTTTTGAACAGTTTTCCAAGTTCATATAACTTTGTAACAGCTGATTTCATTGAAAATATGAACAGGATGTTCATAAAGTCAGTTGTGGAATCATCTGCGACTGAAAGTTGGAATTTAGTCGCTGTTTTCCATCGTACAAAATAACCTCTGTTGGAAGAGATTCATGTTTTAAAGAGAAACATTCTCAATTGAAAATTGATCAACACATGACTCCTCTGGAAATGGAAAAAACCCTACGATAAAATTGAAGTTACTTTATAGTAATATCTAACAGAAAACAACTAAGTACTTCCCCGGCAAAAGCCACGATGGACATTGTACGATGGAAAACAGCGACTAAATTCCAACTTTCAGTCGCAGATGATTCCACAACTGACTTTATGAACATCCTGTTCATATTTTCAATATAATCAACATGCCATACCCATGACAGGTTTTATGTCAGAAAAATAATTTCAAAGTTTCACCTCACAAGAACTACTCCAACAATTCCTCATCACAGTGTGAAATTGCTTCTGAAGAGTATGTTTTCCAATTCTTCCGACCTCCCTGATGATCTTAGAAGAATGAAATAGATTTTTGTCGACCAAACTGTATTGGAGGCCTAGCGAAAGAGATGCAATTATTCACGCATCAATGGAATGAGCGATTTTCTGTGTGTGATACTTCTGAATAACATTCAACCTTATCTCATTCATAGATAAGAATCTCCAATGGAAACTGGACATTTAATAAAAAATCAACTATCTGAATGAAAATGCAAATTTTCACTTTCAGATTTTTTCTCTCAAGTTATATAGGGTCTTTCTCAATATCTATCAGATGTAGTTCAATGTCCAGCGTGGCTTTTGCCGGGAAGTAGTTGTTTTCTGTTAGATATTACAAAAAAGTAACTTCAATTTTATCGTAGGGTTTTTTCCATTTCCAGAGGAGTCATGTATTGATTCAATTTTCAATTGAGAATGTTTCTCTTTAAATTTGTAACAGCATTGCACCAGTGCTTGTTACGAATTGGTCATTCGAGCTGACAAGTGATAATAATTCTTCAGCTTGAAACTGTCTCAATTGACGAAAATCGATAAAAGAACCAGCAAGCATATTTTGGAGTCCCTCCCTTGAGTCTGGATACCAGGTCACACGAGCCTAGAAGGAAACGAAATAGCGGACGCCCTAGCAAAAGGGGGGGCCAAAACAACGTTCACTGGACTAGAACCGGTAATAAGTTTAGCAAATAGCACTGCCAAGAATGTCATAACAGCCTGGGCACACAATAAAAGACTCGAATATTGGCGTAGTCTACCGGACCTAGCCCATTCCAACGCATTTATCGCATGTACAAGGAAAAACAGGACTCTGACAAACTGCTAGAACTCAGTGGAGCACATCTCAGAGTTATAGTAGGTTTGCTTACTGGCCCCTGCAAACTCAAAGATCACATGCATAAAATCGGACTTGCACAAGATGCAGAGTGCCGGCTATGCATGGAGGATGATGAAACGGCTAAACACATTCTGTGTACGTGCCTTGCAACGGCCAGAACCAGATTCTCAATATTTGGCAATACGACAGTAAGGCCAGAAAACCTGGTAAATTGTTCTCCCAATGCATTCCTCAATTTCGTTAATAGATTGGATATACTGAAATATAACAATAGGGTGAGCCACAATAGGACATTGGCCGCAGTGGAGGGCCTGATACGGACCCACTCACGTTCAAACGTAATCCATTCCCCTCCTTTGAAACATGGTTTTGAGTTTACGATTAGGTTGCCTGGAGAGAAAATACACTCAGTAGAGAGCCAAGAGAACCAGGGTTATAATGCCAATAAAGTCTCATTGAATAAAACATCGTCTGAGAAATCTAAGACACCTTCTGGAGGAAGTGTTAACTGCAGGCTTCAAAATATAGAAGCGAGAAAAATTTATGTGGAAATGATATCCCTTCAATGAGAATTACAAAAAGTGGTAGAGGAAGAAAGTCCGTCAAACATTCTCGTACTGGCGTAGAAGAAAAGTCTAATAGAAATTCACATCCTAGTGCGAAAACATATAACGAGGGAGAATACTTTGAAAATATTTTTTGTGGTTCATCCCAATATAATCACTCTTGTGAGAAATTTGTTGAAAAATACAGAGAAAGAAAAGGAAATGGTCCTTGGCAAGGAGAAATCAGAGGATGTTTCCAAAACACCAGTCAAAACTGCATGAAATACTTTAATAGAAAGGACAGGACACAAAACCTTATATAAGTGGCATTCAGAAAAATTCAATGATTTTTTGATATTTTGACAAGTTATAAGAGGATATTATGATTAGGAAAGCCGCGAGTTGAATACTCCAAAATGCATTGTTATGATATTTTCCATAGAAAATTCACAATTTATTTGATTGAGATGCATTTCAAAGCAATAGTATATTGTATATCTAGTAGTAAAAGCAATACATTCCCGGACGACAATGTTAAGCCGATGCCAACAAGCATTGAAGTCTGGGAATGTGCTTTTACTACGAGGTACACATACTATTTTTTCTGAAATCGCAATCAGCATTATCAAAAACTAAGGAATTCTACATATTGTTTGCGTGAATTCAATAACTGTCTGAAATGTAAACAAGCCGGCAAAAATTTTCCCGTATCGTTTTCGATAAGGGAAAGTACTTTTTCGGCAACCATCCGGGAAGTGTTCACTTCCCGGACACTTTTTATTTGGGAAAGTAGCACTTCCCGGCCTAGTCCGGGAAGTACGTACTTCCCGGACTAGGCCGGGAAGTGCTCGAATTTTAATACAAATAATAATATAAATAAGAATTAAAATGTGTCTGTTGGTACCTATCTTCTGTTCGAATTTCAATATATAATACAAATAAGAACTGAAATGTTCGAAATATTCAAATTTGTAATCGTTTCATCCGGTTAACAGATGGGTGGAAGTCGACCTCTCTTCGTCTCTTAGACTAAATGCGTCTCATTGATATGTTATTCTACATGATTGCCGAAAAAATAGTGTACGCAACACGTCCGAAAACAGTTTTTTTGGACTCGTAGACCTCCAGGACTCACTAACGGTTGTCCTAGAATTTGGTCTACTCGTCCAAAAAAACAGTAGTTTCCGGACTTGTTACGTAAATTACTAGTCCCGTACCGTTTAGGTCCGAAAACGGTCCGGGAAAGTTCGTTGCATAGCAACGGACTAAAATAATAGATTAGCGTATTTTGAGGCCTGAAGTTGCTCCGAGAAAGTGGGCATTCATGAACGATTTCAGAAAAAAGTCATTTTTACTGAACAGTCAGTAATATTTTCATTCATACAGTGAACACCAAAACCAATGGATTGAGTAATTAGATACAAGTAATGGAGGGGATGAAATTAAACAAATAGTAATGTAAACCATTAAATCAATAACAATGAGTTATGCGCAACTACGCTGTTAATAACATTAGTGAAAATGTAACAGACTGGTAACTCGTTGAAAGAGCATATCGGTAATAATTAGAAAATCGAAAACGTCCAAGAAAGTGTAACTGCTCAATTTGGCAATGTATCAATTTCTTATCGAAACTGACAAGATTTGAAAGTTACAAGAGATGAAGGAATGCACTCGTATTTCTAAATAGTCAATCAATCAAAATATACTTTATTGCCCAAGATATCTTATTGACGAAGCATTGTTAGGAATAAAATGAAATCTACATGGTATACAATTGAAATAGGTATATGTGCACATGCACACTCATTTATATATGAACATGAGTCTCAATAAACATCTACCAAAAAATGGAAAATGTTACTGTCATTATAAATAAAACATCCAGTGTATAACACATAAAACATAAAGTGTATAACATAAAACATACAGTGTATTACATAAATAAACGAACAATGTGAATATAAGAAGCATCAAGATACAAAAACGTTAAAATGGTAAAATTGTCAAAAGATTATATAAAAAACGAATAAAGAAAGTTGTCACTGTAATATTCCTGCAGTACCCTTTCTTCAAGAGTTCATATTTAAGTTATCTCCAAAAAATTGAGAATTTCACCATATTTTTAAAGATGAAGGGGATTATAAATCTTTTGACTCTCGTATATAAGAGAATTTTTTGTCAGTGTCGATTTAGGTCTAGGTAGTGCGATATTATCATTTCGACTTGTATTATAAGGTCTATCATTACCAGCAGGAGTTTTTGTTTTATGCATTAGGCAGGCTGACTCTAAACTAAAAAATATGCAGGTCATTGTTAAGATTTTATATTTGATAAAAAGTGGCTTACAGTGTTCTAAATACTGAGCTTTGCACAAATACCTTACTGCTCTTTTTTGTAAAACAAATACTGAATTCATCAACTGGATGTTGCAGAAACCCCAAAAAGGAAAGCCATACCTCAGGTGGGATTCAATTAGAGAAAAATAAGCTATTCTGCCTGTATGGAAACTAAGTTCCCTAGTTATAATTCTGATGGCATAGCAGCCTGAGGCTAATTTATTTTTCAGGTTTCTTATGTAAGAATTTTGATCATGATTTGTTTTCTACAGTGTGACTACCTAAAGATAAGTTGTAATAATCAAACTTGAGGGTCAATATGTTCGTTTCATTTACATTATAGACAACAATATTCCAGAAAAAGGGGAGGAAATTAGATATAAAAATTACATGAATGTAGAAAAACTAAACCAAAAATTACGATGTGAAAATTGGATATCTGTATACTCAACCGACGATCCTAATTTTGCCATGGAAAACTTTCTATATATTCTAACAAACACCATAGAACAATGTACTGAAACTAAAAAATGTTCCAGGAAATACACAAAGTTTGCACCGTTGTTAACGACTTCCCTATTGAAATCCATTAACAAAAAAAAACGATTTGTTCGCGGAATTACATAAAAACCCGCACAACCAACAATTGAAAAATAATTACAAAAAGTATAAAAATAAACTGACTAATCTTATAAATATAACCAAACGCAACTACTACAGACAACAAATTCACAACAACTCTGACAACAAAAAAAATCTCTGGAATATAGTACAGGATATCAGTGGTAAAAAAACAAGGGATAAACAAATACATAGTATACAAAATGAAAAAGGCGAAAGACTAGTTGAAAAAATTGAAATTGCAAACGAGTTCAATGAAAAATTCATTGAAACGGGTAAAAAACTTGCTGAAAAAGTAAAAAAAAAATCCGAATATCAAATCAAACAAGAGAAGGCTGCCAAATTCCATCTTTATCGATCCCACCAACGCAGATGAATTGAAAAGCCTCATTAAAGAGCTCAAAAACAAAAAATCTGTAGGTGAGGATCAAATTCGAGCTGAAACACTCAAGCAGATGGTAGATAATATTGTCATTCCTCTGACCTATATTTTAAACAAATGTTTAAACAAGGGAATATGGCCTACTACTTTCAAAAACTCGATTGTCATTCCAATACACAAAAATGGGGATAAATCTATAGTTACCAATTATAGACCCATTTCACTGATTACAAATCTATCCAAAGTATTCGAAAAACTACTGAAAAAAAGACTTTTATCTTTCATAAATAAATTTAGACTTTTCTCTCCCAAACAATTTGGCTTCCGAGAAAAAATTTCCACAGAAGATGCAATCCTATATATAACAGAAAATATTCACCAAGCTCTTGAAATAGGAAACCCTTGTTTATGTCTATTCATTGACCTGAGGAAGGCATTCGATACTGTCAGTCATCAGCTACTCTTAGAAACACTTGAAAGAATAGGAATAAGGGGAAATTGTAACAAGCTTCTGAAGAGCTATTTAAATGATAGGACTCAGATAGTGAAAATAGATGATGCGTCAAGTAGTTCACTAACTATAGAGTATGGAATACCCCAAGGTACAGTTCTAGGTCCAGTGTTGTTTAACCTATACGTAAATGACTTGTTTTCAATTGAGAGTAAAGGTGACATCATAGGATATGCTGATGATACTGCTATTTTTTATCAGGCTCAAACATGGCAGGAACTAAAAAAAACGCAGAACAAGATTTTAAATTTATTAAAGATTGGTTTGATGACAGATTGTTAACGGTGAATTTTGAAAATACTAATTTTTTACCTTTCAGCTGTAATAAATCAGGCGTCCCTTCATTCAAACATCTCGAAATAAATATAGATGGAAAAATGCTGAAGTTAGACTCTGTATCTGTAACCAAATACTTAGGAATATATTTAGACACACACCTTAAATGGGACTACCATATCAAATATGTTACCAGAAAACTCCAAACCATATTATATAAATTTAAATACTTGAACAAGTACCTACCTCTCCCAGAAATGAGAATAATATACTTCTCACTCGTAGAAAGTCATATCCGCTATGGTATTACAGCTTGGGGGGGTACGCTTAAAACACATCTCAACCGATTAGAAGTATTACAGAGACGATTTTTGAAACTAATTCTGCAAAAAAATCCCAGATATAATTCCGACAGCCTCTACAAAGAACTAAAAGTTATGGATGTAAGGCAACTATTCTACCTTTGTGTTAATACGAGATACCACTCCCAGAAAAATAAAACTAAAACTGAGATTCCTAATCATGAGTACAACACACGCAATCGAAATAAGCGCATTCTCCCACATGTTACAAAATCAATAACACAAAGAGCTTATTCTTATATCTCAATAAAAATTTATAATACGTTGCCTGAAGAAATAAAAAAATGTTCCAATATAATCAATTTCAAAAGGAAAATAAAAAAATTTATATATGAAAATGAGAGAAAACTGTTTTCCCAACTCTTCGAATCATAACCCAGGTAGCACATCATATTGGCTGAATCTTGGCTCCAGATTGGGCCAATATAGATATATTGTAAATGAAAAAATGATATTGGTCCAATATGAGTGAATATTCAAAAAACAATATTATATTAATAATATTGGTGGAATATTGGTTGAACCTGTTCTGTATGTAGATTGTCACATGTAATATTGGGTCAATATTGGTTGAATCATTTCTATCAATATCGATAATACAATATTGTCTATATATTGTTTTCCACATCTAGAATGAATATTGCATTCCCAATATTCCAGTCATATCGATTCTAGGGATAAATAACAATATTGTATTTCCAAGTTTGATACCACATTGGTTGAATATCATTTCAACTTTATTCAAAAAATTGTAATAACTCATATTGGGTCAATATTTGTTCAATGATATTTACCAATATGGATAAAACAATATTGTCTTCACACTGTTTTCAACATCTAGAATAAATATTGCAAACCCAATATTCCCTTCATATCGATCCTAGGAATAAAAACTATAATGTATATCCAAGTGTACTTACACATTTGTTGAATATTATTTCGCCAATATTCAACAAATCTTATTAATTAATATTGGGTCAATATTGGTTCAATAATATTTACTGATATCATTAAAACAATATTGTGTCCATATTGTTCCCTACATCTAGATTGAGATGAATTTTGAATATTGGCCAAATATTCAATGAAAAATATTAAAGTTATATCATGGATAAAATTCCGCTGCTAGGTGGCTCTACATATAGAACGTCTTCTAAAACCTACAAAAGTATATTAATTACTTCCCATAACTTCTTTTCAAGACAACTTACTCAGTGGTAATGGCGATCAAAAGGCAGACTCTGGTGTCACCTTGATCAACTGAAAGACATTTAATAATTTACCATGGTATATTCACTTCCACCAATATATACAAATGATATTGTACCAATATCCATGAATGTTTTGAGGCCATTATTGCTTCAAGAATATTTCACCAATGCTATTTTTGAAATGTCTAAACAATATTCGACCAACATCGCAAAATGTTCACATTTTACTTCTCGACAATATAACGTTTGAATATTGTGCCAATATTGTCAGAATATTGTATCAGAGATATTGTACCAATATCGCCGAATATTTTGAGGTCAATATTGCTTCAAGAATATTTCGCCAATATTATTCAAGTAATATTGTACCAATATCGCCGAATGTTCACATTTTTTTATCGCCAATATTGCATTTCAAATATTTTACCAATATGTTCACAATATTGTACCAATATTTTACCAATATAGGTGTGCTACTTGGAAATTGAATATAATATTCATATTTATATATCCAAGTTCCAACTACCATTCAGAATTAGAAGGAAATTTATAAATATTGTGTATATCTTTATTGTATGTATGTGTATGTCTTTATTCTTGATGTCTTCAAATTTTAAATTGTTATTTTTAAGTCACTTTCATTATTTTAAATTTATTTAACTATTACTAATTTTATATTTATATATGTAGTCATATTATTCTGTTTTACATAAATCACTAACAAGCATTATTTGCTTCTGTGATACTCTGTTTATTTATTTACAATTATATTTATACCATTGTAACGTTGTCCCTGCATTTACGTAAGTAAACATTATTATTATTATTATTACATTGAAGCTGAGTATGTTAGAGTCACACCATTATTTGACTTTTTTCAAGTCTGTCAGAATATTTTCCTTGAGTAGATGAACATTATTTTCAGGCCATATTAATGTTGTGTTATCTGCAAACATGGTGAATTCTCCTTTGATACCAAGGTTGTTGAGATCATTCAAATAAATAAGGAAGGGCCAAGTACTGATCCTTGAGGAACACCAGAATTAATGTTGGAGGGATCTGATAGAACGTTTTGAAATTTCATCATCTGAACTCGGTTTGAGAGTAATGATTCAAACCATTTGTTCGCTACACCTCTGAAACCATAACAATACTCTTTTTGATTATTATTCTGTGATTTACGGAATTAAATGCTTTAGAGAAGTCACAAAAGACTGCTCCAACAGCTTCACCTTTATTCGATACAGAAAGTTATATCCATTATTATACAGGGTAGGTCCAACATCGAAAAAAATATTTGAAAATAAAAAACTCGACTTGAAACCTTTACTTATCTCCGAAGGAGAGCTTAACTAACTAGAAGATTTCGATATCTAAAAGTTGTTATTTAATTTTGGTATACGATTATAAGTCTCTTACTTGAAGTGTTTCATTATCTCCATATAGTTGACTTAATGGCTTTGATATTGATACAAAAGCCGCGTGGAAAACTATAGTATTAATTTATAATTTACATTATGGAAGACAGTCTAGGTAAATCGAATTAAATCAGAGTTAGGTTTAGAGTACTTTAAGAGCTATCAACAAATATAGTATTCTTACTAATAAATTACGATATTTATCTACGTACCGTTTTGTTCGTAACTACTTCATTTATTGCTCATAGATGTTACCTATCTGGAATTCCTTCAAAACTATTGAAAAAAATTAACCTGGAGAAAGATGAAGAAAAAATAATCATAAGCGTTACCCGTAGACATGAGGAAGAAATCAACAATAATACTCGGTTATGACTGAATTGCTTAACACCAATTGAATACATAATGACGAAAAAAAACGAAAATGATCTAGGTTGCCTGAGACTCAATTATTTGAAATAATAAGCTACTTATATACCCAAAGAAAAAACAGTATTTATTCAGCTCGTAACCAAGATCTTGTCGATAGTTCAGCTACTCATCTGAAGAGAAGCACATCAGTTTTTCAAGATGGGTTTTCTATTTTCTGTGTTGGACACCCTGTATAATAATGGATATAACTTTTTCTGTCATTCACGTTTATGAATACAAGTGCATTTCTCCAATTCTAATAACTTTCAAATCTTCTGAATTTCGAGAAGGAATGCATGTTTTTCCAGAATGAGCAGTTTCACTTCCTTGAATGGTCTTCATTAAATGACTTTCAGATTTTCTAATTTTCAACGATATGCTTCGGAAACTCCGAGAATGAGATACCAGTCTGTTATATTTTCATTCATGTTATTTCACTGAATAACTCATTGTTTTTGATTTGAATATTTTGATTTCGAACTTTTTTATTATTCCATCATTTCACTACTTGTAATTATTCAATTTATTGAGTTTTGGTGCTCACTTGCATCGTTTGGCAGAGAAAATTAGATAAGAATCAAGTTTGGACATTTAGCAAGAAAATGTAAGAATGCAAGAAAATTTAGCATGAAAATGTCGCAGCCACCTTATATTCAATATTGGTTACTGTAGAATAAAACACCATCGACTTATTCATGTCTACAAAAGAAAGATAAGAGTCAAATGCCAGAAGCAGGGAATAAAAATTCCTCAAATGAAACAGTCGGTCCAGTTCAGAATGAGTCATCGAAGTTGAAGATAGTATGAGTGAAGTTATACCACAGAGAGAGATGGATAGAGACATATACCCTTTTGGACGAAGGTTCTACAATCACCCTAGTATAGATTCTGATATAGCAGAAGGAATCCCTCTAGAAGGCCCTAAGGTTCATGTTAGTTCAAAATGGGTTAACGAAATCAGCAATAATGAAAACAATGAACAATGAGAGTTGATTTTGAATTATCTCAGTCGAATAGCAGAACAAAGAAACATAAAGTGAAAAATGCCAGAACTGTTGAGAATTCACCTTCACCTGAACAACACCAATCTCTGTTGGAATCTGACAAGGATACTAGTCAAAATTAATAAGTAATAGGCCAAGATAAGGTTTCTCTTTTTTTTTAGTTTAGGAGTTATCCAACCGAAACACAATCAACCAGCTATCAGTAAAACACGATAAGGTTGGGTCATCCATGGACCTCATTTGGAGAACAGTACAGTTAGCTTAGTGAATCTATTATATCCACGAAGATGATTTTTCTCAGAAATATAATCGAAGACAATTTTAAATTTGAAATTTGATTCGTGTCAAATGGATGTATTTTCTAAAGGTGACGAAAGAGCACTGGACATTTTTGAGGCTTCTTTAGAGCTAAAAGGTGATCGATTCCAGATTGGACTACGATGGATAGAAGAAAATATTATATTTCTGGAAAGTGAAAAAGGTGTTTTGTCCAGAATGAGATGCACAGATAGAAAAATGGATAGCGTAAAAGGTACTGGTGCAATGCTGTTCTAAACTTCATTTGACTCAAGTACAAAAAAAAATGAAAAAGTCAAATTGACACATATTATTCTGACATGAACCTTGAAAACTATATTATGAAAAAACAAATATTCAATCTCCAACTTCCGACCATAGTAGACAATTCACGGGTCGAATAAATAGTTATTTTCCCGCTGCCGACACTGTAAATAGTCCATACATGCTTAGCAACAAAACAGGTAAATGGCCTATATCATTCGTTTACTAATTCATCTTGACAACGGAACTTAATAGTGTCATTTACATGCCTAGGGTAATAATGACTTTGACTTTGACAAGTAATACCTTCAGCTTCATTCATATCAATTTTTAGGTTATGAGACCTTTTGAATATTATTGTTGTCTGCTTATTCGGTAACTTAGTTACACGCACAAGCAACTTAGAATGAAATAGCGAACGAGTAATCATGAAGGAAGGGTAAGAAAACAAACTTCAATTCAGGCAAATTTTGAGAAATGTCAACAAGCAGCGGGAAAAACGTAATAAGTAACACGGAATGTATCGACTGTTATCATCCTCGGCAAGCGACAAGCCTCGGCTTTGCCTCGGCTCGTACTCGCTCACCTCGAATGTTAACACGTCTTTACATTCCTTGTTACTTAAATAACTATTAATCAACTAGGGTATTAATGAAGGCGATTAATGATCGAGATTGTTAATGTTCGAGATCATTAATCGCATTTTAATATAGGAGTTGATTACAATACTTTTCCGTCGGCCTAATGATAGGATGAAAGAAAATTTTTAAAAAAAGTTGAGAAATTTTCGTGGTTCAGGATTCGAACCCCCGACTATACATCCGGATTGTCTTCGTTCACTCGCATTTCACCTCTGCGCTACGGAGCCCATGTATAAAATGTCGCCTTTTGATGATTTGAGTATTTGCTACATTTTCCAAAATTACTTTACATAATAATGAAAATAATTATTTTTTCATAGATTTTTCTGCTTTTATCAGGCAATAAACTTAAAGCTGCCACTTTAGCGGTTTCCGCAACATCTGGCGGTGTCAACGTGAAATTATCTTCAATAATCATTATTTAGATTGAAAAATTATGTGTAAAAATTTTACAGCGCACATAAAATCTGAATCCGTTGATGTCTGGTTGCCATGCAACGCGCAAAATCATGCATTTACAGAGAAATCGATCATTAATGACAAATTGAGCATTAATAGGGGTCATTAATGGTCGGTTTCGTTTGCATTGAAAGCATATTAAACAGACATGTTAATACGAGGTCGGCGGAAAATTCTTTAGATGTGGTTACTTCCACATTTCTAACTTGTCGCCGCGTTCAGGAAAAAATTTGACTTCTCTAGCCAACTTCCAATCATTTTTCAGGGTGGATAGTGGTTACTTTGTGTCATTTGGAAACATTCGACATGTCCTGGAATACTGTTCCCATATGTAGAGTGCAGCTCCTAATAACACATTGAAACTTTTAGATTCTGTCCAAATAAGAGTCATTCGTCTCTTCGGTGATGATGAAAGGTTGGCGATCTGTCTCCGTTTCACAGATATTTTATGCACGATGCTCTTCTGATATCATCAATCGTTCCACCGTTTGCGGTCCCATCAATACCGACCCGTCGAGCTCAGTCTTCACAACCCTTTGTCGTCACTTTGGAGACATGCCGAACATCTCTTCCCCAGGCAAAGCTTTGGAACTCACCGCCTCGGGAGGTGTTCCCTGAGGCATACAGCCTGTAGAAATTCAAGAAGAACTCCAATTCTTACCTACTTCACATTACAGAATTTTCCTATTCCAAAACATGAAAAATACCATGTCAAACAAAAACGCCCTATAATGTTTATCACATTGAAACTTCAATAATGCAAGAAGCCTAAATTTTTGCATAGATAATTTATTAGTACAAAATTATAGAAAATATTAATTCAAAAGTATTCTTGAAAGTGATTGCTAATTGATAAAGAGACATATTCATTGTCGCTAGTGTCACTGTTGGAAATATGACGTCATTTCTTTTTATTGCTGTTTCATAAGTCTTGTCAATTTCCATACTGTCACTTATTCTCGTGAACGCAGTCAAACACCATTTGTCTTCAACATGGAGGTACCTACTGCATTCTAAATTGAAGCTTTACATGTCTATTATAGATAAATAACAACAGATAAAGAACTGCTCAACCGTTTCACACCTGCTGTAGTGTAAGTTTTTTTCACATATAATCGAACTCAATTAGTGGCCATAAACATCAAGGTTAGTTTACCTTTCCGTCTGCCATACGTTTAGTAAGGTGAGGGATGAATTCGATGTAGGAAGAAAATTTGGTAATATAATTTTTTCCAAACAACAATATTTCTTGCATTAATTTAAAATGTAACAATAGTTCTAAAATCAAGTAAACATTTTTTTACAACGCGATCACCGACTATATTTTTTCAGTTTTATCTTATTCCATTTTGTTGAATCATACTATTTCAAATAAAATCCCATTGATAAATGAGACATATATGATTTTCACATGCGACTCAAACTTTTTAACTCACCGGCTTTGCATCTCCAGTAGAGGTCCAAACTATCGAAGGGGTCATAATGACCGATGTGGCATTCAATGTGTTAAAGTTACTCCTAACAAGTCGAGTGAACATGTTTTTGGGAACAGAATTCCATCAACAACACTGTCAGGCACTATAAATAACGTTTGCATTTCTACATATTGTAGTGTATTTAAAAAAATTCACTCTAAAATAATTTATTTGACGAAATATAATGCTTCAATAACTTCAACACAATACTCTAATTTATATAACAATCACTGGACTATTTATGTTCGACTTCTGCTTCACTGACTGACTAACTCTGCTGCGGGGTTCTTTTTATATACACCGTTCATATCGTGGAATACTCTTGATATTTGTAGAAAGCTGTAGGAACGTTCTCCGATTCGACCAGATTCTTCTCGAAGCAAAGCGCTTCGGAAATAATTGGCGCTCACGCGCTGTCTACGTGAGCGTTCAGGTCCGGCATCGCCCGCAGCTTCGGCACAATACGTTCATTTTTACCTTTGAGCATAGCAATATGAATAAAACAATTCATTCCGCTCATGACATGCAATTTTTCTTTTGATTAACATTCCATTTTATAGCTCGAGGAACCTTTATTTCCAACATCCTCAGTTAATTGTTTCTGAGTAGATGATTGATTATTTATTAAAATCAAAATTTTGTTATGGTCTACGGCTGTCATTGTCAAAGTGACCTTGAATTCTTCCTCTCATATCCTGGATAGTTATTTAGATCTTAGAGCACATCATAAATGTAATTTGTAACTATCAAACAGAGAGAGACAGAGTATAGTTCAAGTCCTTATACATAGTCAAGATGTTGGTATTTTAATATGATACAGAGGTTCCTTTATAATGTAAACAGTTGGTAACAGTGATGTGAATGGTGTGGCAGGAAGTCAATTCTAAAAATAATTGAATGAAGAAAAGTTGTATTTCGTGCAGAAATTTATTTATAAAATCATAGCAGAGCGCTTTCGACTATAAAGTCATCATCAGTGCGTACCTGTAAGTAAGTGACATCGAATTGAATTTAAGAAATTTTGATAAAAAGAATTTTGAAAATTGAAAAGTTACTTACTCGTCAGGTGTACAAGAGCCAGACCATAAAAATATCATGTGTCCAGAGGACCATGTAAAATTTAAAAACGGGACATCATATTATTAACATTTTAAAAAAGTCCTTATTCCAGGATTCACCTGGATAAAAGTTTCAACAGGCAGAGTAACACATGTCTGTTGGAGCTTAGTCTACTGTTAAACTGAATGAATGAAATTTACATTGTGTCAAAAGTTGACAATGACGTTTGGCTTAGAACATTAACTTCTAGAAACCCTGATCTGTGTTTTGAAAATTGAATAATGACCAAATTGATCTGTAAATCTATTTATAGTTATGTTAATCTAAACCTAAGGAATTGTGACAAACCGGAAGAAAAGTCTAATGAGAACCTCAACCCGATGTGCACAGAACCAGATTCAAGAAACAGTCCCTCGGGAATTTGTGAAACCAATTCCCGAGGGACTGTTTCTTGAATCTGGTTCTGTGCACATCGGGTTGAGGTTCTCATTAGACTTTTCTTCCGGTTTGTCACAATTCCTTAATAATAATAGATTTACAGATCAATTTGGTCATTATTCAATTTTCAAAACACAGATCAGTGTTTCTAGAAGTTAATGTTCTGAACCAAACGTCATTGTCATTGTCAACTTTTGACACAATGTAAATTTCATTCATTCAGTTTAACAGTAGACTAAGCTCCAACAGACATGTGTTACTCTGCCTGTTGAAACTTTTATCCAGGTGAATCCTGGAATAAGGACTTTTTTAAAATGTTATTAATATGATGTCCCGTTTTTAAATTTTACATGGTCCTCTGGACACATGATATTTTTATGGTCTGGCTCTTGTACACCTGACGAGTAAGTAACTTTTCAATTTTCAAAATTCTTTTTATCAAAATTTCTTAAATTCAATTCGATGTCACTTACTTACAGGTACGCACTGATGATGACTTTATAGTCGAAAGCGCTCTGCTATGATTTTATAAATAAATTTCTGCACGAAATACAACTTTTCTTCATTCAATTACATTGGAACGTGCACACAGCTGGACAAATTTCACTTAATTCTAAAAATACTCCACATCGACTCCTCAATTCAGTTCAAAATTGAGTCTTCTCTTCTCGCCATTGAATGAGCGTTAACTGTTTATGGCAGCTTTCCAGACTGGAATAGAACAGAATGTATAAAGAGGAATATGATATATTACATCAAAAATCAGTAGTCAATGCACAACTTGACGTAGCCATCACGACTGGCTTGATTACGCAAACAATCAGTCCAGAACCAGGTGGTGGATCGGAGGTGTTCCAGAGCTGGTGTTTTTGAATGAATGAGTCCAAGAAATCCAAGAATACGATTAAAAATATCACATCTAACCACAGGACAAGATTTTGATTGTTCCATCAAGAGTAGGAATACTAACCTATTGTTCAGGAAAAGCATAAAATAAGGTTCAAATTCATTTAAACCAGTCACATTTCAGAAACATGTAAGTTGATTTGACTATTTGAATAACGAACAACGTTCAATTCAGAGAACCAATTTTTTCACACAACCTGTTTATTACAACTGTTATAGACTTTTCAAAATATTGTCTAGCTCTGAATGTTGCTTAACAAACGGAAGTTTGTTTAACTTATTAAATACTGTTTTTTTAGTTATTGTTTTATTTGTAGGTCTGGAGTATTTTCTCTATCAGTGACTGCCTACAGAGACTGACTTTGAGAATGAGATGAGGATTGGGTAATGGCGGTCACTTAAGGAAAATGTTATCAAATCTAAAATTAGAGACGAAATATGTATTAAAATCAACGTAACAAAGAGTTAAACTAATAATCTACATATTTAGTAACAATTCGAATGCTTTGATAGAATACTTCAGAAGTAGATGCAATAAAAAAAAGTTATTTTGACCGGCATTGTCCGCATGTCCGGGTAATGGCGGTCGGCTTGTGGGCAAGGCGGTCTGAGAACCTATGCTGTATGCAATCATGCCCTGCCATCTGAGATGCAGTAAAGAATTTGCGATTAATGTTATGAAGTTCTTCAAATCGGATTTGACTAGCCTTATGGGCCATGGTGATCGGCTGGTAGCCTCTCAAGCGCATGGGGTAATGGGTCACCGGTCTCGTGCATGACATATCACGTTGAAAGGAAAGGGCAGCGTCTTCTCTAGATCGCACAAGTCTCTCGGACACTTCTGGGGGTTGTGCGTAGGGGTTCAACAGGTTGACGGAAATAACAGTTTTAGCAACAACAACAATTACAACCATAAAAAGTATTTGACATGGATATTATTTGTCCTGCAAGTTCCTTTTCTACTTCGATGGAGAATGTATACAGAGTGGCCACTTTTTTAATGGGATTGTATTGGTAACTTTTAAACCCTAAGAGTTAGAAGGTCGGTCAAATGGAGAAAAAGTTGCGTTCATAGAAGCATTGTCAAGTGGTTCAAACAAATCGAGATTATCAGGACCGGTTATTGAGATATCATAAGAAAAGTAAATTCTGTCATTTTGATTTTTCTTTTTTTCTCACTTTATTTCAAATATTATCAAAAAATGAAATGGGAATTTTTTATTCGATAGTAAATTATCCATAATTTGACCTAATCAGATTTCGTATCCAACGTTTCGTACTCTCTGGGCTACCCTCAACCTCATTTTTTTCAATACGGACCTGCATATTTTATGACACATTTCGAAATAACTTTTAACGCTGAATTCAACAATATATCATACAATGTCATTCAAAGTTGATTTTCAGGTGATTTTGACCCTTAACCAAATTTCTCTGGGTCGGATCTGTATTGCATTTACCTTTAGTTTAATTAACAACATGCAATTCATTTCTATTAGAAAAACAACTCAGTCATCTCAAACTGAATGGAACGTATCAGAATCAAAGCAAGAAACAAGTAATAATTATTTACATATTTCAAGAGAAGAGAAACCTAATGCAGAATAATTAAACGAAATTATCATTTATATGAAAGAAAAATTAAATGATTATTCGAAAATAAATGAAAATTAATGAAGTAAGTGTTCGAAATGTTTACCATTTTGTAAAATGCACTTTGCGGTTCTGGAACCCATACTTCTTATACATTTGCTAAATTTTCTCCTTGAATACCTTCCAATACATTCTCAATCTTCTCGAGAGGAATCACTATTGTTGGATTTGTCATTTGTTCCGTTGAAACAGATTACAGAATCGAACTTTATTTTTAAGATCATTACGATATAATTCTTGCAAGGCTAGGTATTCAAATTTAAAATCATTGTATTCGCGTCTCTTGACTATTTTATTAACAGCTTTCGATTTTTTTTATGGATTCAATTGAATTTGGGCAGATAATTGATATCGTTAATAGACTTGTTTTTTCTTTCATACACAAAACTCTAGGTTTATTGAATGTTTTATTTTCAAGTAGTAGGTCGTGGATAAAAAAGAACATAACAAGAAATGTCATATTATTTGTCACTTCGTTCATTATTGTGTCACAAGAACTTGTCATTAAATACTTTTCTGTGTAATTTCAATTTAACTCATTCGGTATGGTAAGATACACAAATGAAGAAACGAGAGATATGTACGAAGTGTACATAAAACTAGATAGGAATTCGTTCAAAGCACAACAAAGGTATGGTGAATTATATCCTGAAAGAACAACACCAAATATTAAAATATTTCGACGTTTATTTACAACGTTACTTGAACATAATTCATTCATCAAACCTAGAGGTCCTTATGTAAGACGAAACGAGCCTATCAATGACATCAATGTTCTAGCCCAAATTCGAATGAATCCAGGAATAGGATCGAGAACTATGGCCAGTGAATGCAATTTATTAAAAAGTGCTGTTAATAAAATAGTCAAGAGGCAGGGATACCATGACTATAAATACCAGGCCGTGCAAAAACTATATCGTAATGATCCTGAGAGAAGGTTGCAATTCTGCAATTGGTTTCAACGGAAGGTGCGGAATGACAACAATTTTGCGCACAATATTATTTGGGGAGACGAAACGACATTCACAAATTCTGGCATGTTCAATCGAAGGAACAAACATTTTTATGCCACAGAAAATCCTCACTTAATTCATGAAGTTAGACATCAATATCGTTTTTCTTTGAACATATGGTGCGGTTTGTTGAATAATAAATTACTGGGACCCTATTTTATTGATGGAAACCTAACCGGAGAAAAATATGTAGAAATTATAGAAGAAATGTTGGATGATCTTCCTATACGGTATCGGTGTAATAGTCCATGGTTCCAACAAGACGGATGTGGTCCACACAACTCAAGAATAGTCACAGATTATCTAAATCGAACTTTTCCCGATTCATGGATTGGAACAAGAGGTCCAGTAGCATGGCCTGCAAGATCTCCGGATTTGAATCCGCTGGATTTTTATTTGTATGGATATTTCAAAAATAAAATTTATGATACTACGAACCCGACAATAGAGATTCTTCGCGAGAAGATTGAGAATGTATTGGAAGGTATTCAAGGAGACGAAATAAGCAAATGTATAAGAAGTATGGGTTCCAGAATCGCAAAGTGCATTTTACAAAATGGTGGACATTTCGAATACTTACTTCATTAATTTTGATTTACTTTCGAATAATCATTTAATTTTTCTTTCATATAAATGATAGTTTCGTTTAATTATTCTGCATTAGGTTTTTCTTCGCTTGAAATATTATGTAAATAAATATTACTTGTTTCTTGCTTTGATTCTGATACGTTCCATTCAATTTGAGATGACTGAGTTGTTTTTCTAATCGAAATGTATTGCATGTTGTTAATTAAACTAAAGGTAAATGCAATACAGATCCGACCCAGAGAAATTTGGATAAGGGTCATAATCACCTGAAAATCAACTTTGAATGACATTGTATGATATATTTTGAATTCAGCGTTAAAGTTATTTCGAAATGTGTCATAAAATATGCAGGTCCGTATTGAAAAAAAATGAGGTTGAGGGTGGCCCAGAGAGTACGAAACGTTGGATACGAAATCTGATTAGGTCAAATTAAGGATAATTTACTATCGAATAAAAAATTCCTGTATCATTTTTTGATAATATTTGAAATAAAGTGGGAAAAAAAGAAAAATCAAAATGACAGAATTTACTTTTCTTATGATATCTCAATAACCGGTCCTGATAATCTCGATTTGTTTGAACCACTTGACAATGCTTCTATGAATGCAACTTTTTCTCCATTTGACCGACCTTCTAACTCTTATGGTTTAAAAGTTACCAATACAATCCCATTAAAAAAGTGGCCACTCTGTATAATTCTCAAATTCACACAGATATTTGTTTTCAAGTTTTCTGTTTGAACTTCTTCAGCAGCATATAAAATATGGCTGCAGTGGTTATTTCATTGAAGTATTTCTTCAAGTTATTAATGATTGTAGAAGAGTCGTTTGAAAATAAAGTTATTTACGCCTCTGAAGCAGGCAACATCAGGCAATACTGTCATATTTACGACCTTCTGTTGCATGCGCACTGTTAATTGTACCGTGAAAGTTTTAATGTTGGCAAAAATGCATTGACAACTTGCAACTACCTGCAACTTTGTGATTAATATCCGCGTAAAACGGATGCGCAACGCAACACGATTATTTTCCATAATTCATTCTTTTCCGAGCTTTCGTATTCAATTGCCTATTTACGTTTAATATTGATATACGTACACACTGCTCTGTTGTTATTTCATGTTTTTTTATTTGCTCTGAGAATACTTTTGACGAAAACACTCAAAGTGATGAAAAGAAGATGCAGTTTAGGGGTTGAAAATGGGTTTTTTTGAATTTGCGGCGAAACGTGACCTGTTGGCAGAAAATGGTTCTTAAAAAAAGTTGTAGTTAATGGGGTATGTAATCGAAAACTTTTGTATCGAACACTTTCCGACATGATCTCAAATTATTCGTCAAAATGGCGAAAAATCGATTTATCAGTTTTTAATTTTTTTCTTTCGAATAAATGATTTAATTTACATGAAAATTTGTAGGAATATGTCTTTTTTTTGTGTCAAACGAGCTTGATATTTTTGCAATTCTGAAGAAGACTAGTTTTCAAGTTATGTATATATTTCGAAAAAAATACCATATCTTCCACGAACAATTGTTATGGTGTTTTTTTGTATTTCGAAAGTCTATAAAAACCATTTTATTTGTTGGAATGTCTACTTTCAAATGGTAACTTGGTGGTTTATTGATCGTTAAACCGCTTAAAATTGAGGAAAACCGACAAGTCTCTATGAATCATGATTTTCTCAATATTTTCTATGATTTTCAAAAGTTGTAGAAAAAAGTAGCAGGTAACGACCAGGTGGAAATTGTTGTTGAGGTTTCAACTTTAAGGAAAAAATATAAACACAAAAACAATCAAAATGGTGAAATGGGCATGCAGTGTAGGGGTTGAAAACGTTTTTTTGCGATTTGCCGCGAAACGAAACCTAGCAAAATATTCGAGTTAAAAGTTATAGATAATAAAATTATCGAAAAATTATTTCTTCAACACTTTTTGACCGTCAAAATAGCAAAAAAACCGATTTTCAGTATTTTTTTTCTCGCGTATAAATGATTTAGTTCAGATGAAAATTTTTAAATATATTTTTTTGTGGCGAATAAGCATGATTTTTCGCAAATGGGAAAACTAGTTTTCGAGTTATTTCCATCATTCGAAAAAAATATCCTTATCTTCCATGAACAATTGTCTTGATAGTTTTTTTGTAATTGGAAGGTCTATAGTGACCCTTTTGATTGTTGAAATATCTACTTTGAAATGGTCCATGTAACTAGGTGTTTTATTGATCGTTAAACCGCTAAAAATTGAGAAAAAATCTCCTTCTATCATGATTTTCTCAATATTTTCAATTATTTTCGACTTTCTTCATTATTTTTATAAAAAAGTAGTTTATATTGAATTATTCATAATAAAATATTGGAATACATAATTACACTACAAAATTATTTTAATAATACGATTTTCATTCTTTCTACAACCATTGAAAAACATTGAAAATATTGAGAAAATCATGATTCAGAGAGACTTTTTTCTCAATTTTAAGCGGTTTAACGATGAATAAACCACAAAGTAACATAGACCATTTGAAATTAGACATTTCATCAATTGAAATGATCACTTTAGACCTTGAAATACAAAAAAAAACACCAGGACAATTGTTCGAGGAAGATTAGGGTATTTTTTCGAAAAAATGTACATAACTCTAAAACCAGTCGTCTTCTGAATTGCGAAAAACTCAGGCTTATTCGACACCAAAAAAGACATTTCTAAAAATTCTCATGTAAATCATATCATTTAAACGCGAGAAAATAATTAAATACTGAAAAGTCGGGTTTTCGCTATTTTGAAAGTTAATTTGGGGTTATGTCGAAAAGTGTTGAATAAAAGTTTTTGATTTTTTTATTAACTACAATTTTTCCTTTGAGCATTTTCCGCTAAGAGGTCACATTTCGCCACAAACCGCAAAAAACCGTTTTCAACTCCTAAACTGCATCTCCACTTCACCATTTCGAATATTTACGTGTTTAATTAAGTTTTTCCTTAAAGTTGGAACCTCAACAACATTTTCCATCTGGTCTTTGTCTGTTACTTTTTTCACAAAAATTATAGGCACCCGTCTACTTGTAGTTGGTCAAATATGTTTTTAGCTCATTTTAGACATTACTTAAAATCATCTAGGATGAACCATGCCATAACCATAGTGGGTTTTGAAAAAAAAAAACAAATGTTATTATTGACAATTTAGTGGAGTAACAATAAAAAAGGTAATCGGGTACGTGGTCCATTAAGTTGTGTAAAAGTGGATATAAATAATTTTTTTGAGAAAATGTTCGACATTCAAATAATTTTCCTGAAAGGCTCCAACTGGATAGTTACAAATTTTTCATAGTACGGCTCATATAAAAAACCAGTTGTTGATAGAAACAAACTAGGTATGTTAACTATGCAGTGAGGAAACTCAAAATAATATGCTCCTGACTGTAACGGAAGACCCTGCAACGTCGGTTAGAAACATTGAAAAAGTTACTAAAACGCCAAAATCTACATCAAATTTTATTTTGCGTAGAAACAAATTTTTTCCTATGCGTTTTCTATCTAGCCTATAGTTGTTAAATTATTTGAAATTGAATTATGCGGCGTTGCGTTGTTTTTCACTATTTGTTCGAGATTTTCCAATTTTTATATATCTGGTCTTCTGGGGGGCAGGGGTAACATTTCTTGCAATGAAATTATGCGACTGTCCGATGTTTGAAACCATTTTTACGGTTTTTTCCAATTTTATTTTTGCGAGTTCTCGCAACTTTTTTCAAGAAATATGGTAATGGTAATACATTATTACATTGTCATCAAAGTTACATAATATGTATACCAAAGAACCCCGCACCATTCTTATGGAAAATGGGTCCCGGTGAAATTCGATGAATTTTTGATATGATGTAGTTCAAGTCAAGCTGATCAAAAGTGTCCATGGGCCCAACTCAATCCTATGGCTAGTTTTCGAGATACAGGGCGTCAAAGTTGATAAGTGGCCATTTCTTTAAAGTAGTATTGCTTTCAGAAAAACATCTAAATTAAAAATGAATTTCGCGACAGATATTGCTTACCCCTACAGCAATACTTCTAGACTGGTTTTTGATATAAAATATTGTTGGATACAGGGTGAGTCCAGCATTATTCAAAATGAAATTTTCAATCAACCCTACGAAGTGAATATGTGACCAAACCAAGTATCACACTGATATGCTCATCACTTGAATATGTCAAAATTGATAAATTCAACATTTTATACAGGGTGAGTCAAGATGTGACAGTTTTTATGGTGACATTTTGTATATCTATATTTTTTATTTTGAGCTTTAGGGATACTTGACCACAACCATTCAACATATTTCTTGAACAAAATTGATATACTGTATGAGACAAACACTAGGCGATTACAAAAATTGCGAAAAGGAGATTTTTTTATAACTCATCCTGTAATTGATTTGCTGAATTTTTGATATGATGAAGTTCAAGTCAAGCTGATCAATAGTGTTCATGGGCCCAACCTTGAAAAATAAACAGTTTTTTCTCTACCAGGTGTTGAAGGTTTATGGATAAGACTAACTCAGTTATCCACATATTCCACCGAGCTTATAATCATATTTTTTGTTTTCAATTCTCACTTCAAGATTTTGGTAAAGGATGTTGATTATGTACACCATTATTGAACTGATCCATCTAAAATAATATTCTGTGTTAATTATACTTACTTACCGACTGACCCTTCGATCATTATCAATTGAAAAAAAGTTGTCAGAAGTTATTCTCGTATTGTTGGTTTTTTCTATTATTACTATTCTATGGGTATTTCCCCAGACGTTGCTAATATTATTAATAATAATAATACTCCCTCATGAACACTCGTAGAGCGTACCCTGATCGGGCAGAGGACGGTTATTATTATTATTTTAGCCGTGGCGCTCCGGGACAACTTACTGATTTTTGGTGGCTTATTCACTTTTCAGCTGAAGGAAAACCCGGAAAACCTACAGCTCCACCTCGGGTGGTCCGTGTGCACTTCAAGCTAGCACTACACGAAATTGGCATCTAGACAACTCACAATACACTTGATTTCCAACGAGGTATGTGGTCGTCTATCGATAGTTTCGTTGCGATAACATGAAAAATACACTTTTCCTACCACTTTGTTGGAAGTTTGAAGACCTACAGTACCACCCCACCCTCTCATCCTCTCTCTCTCTTTCTCTTCTCTTTTCCTCTCGCTCTCTCTTATATTTGATTTGTTTTTGAACTGAACAACCCAGCATTCGAACTCTTTACCGAGATATTTGTTCCCTGAGAATTGAAATGTTCCAAAATTTAAAATAAATGAGATTTTTTTCCTTCACACGATGTTCCCTGGACGTAACAGGAATTTTCCTTTTGTGAGAAGCTGGAAATGAAAAATGTAAAAATATTTTAATATAAATGAAACGAATCGACAAATATAGATCAAAGTGTTTGAAACGGTACCCTTCAACACCTTGTAGAGAAAAAACTGTTTATTTTTCAAGGTTGGGCCAAGAACACTATTGATCAGCTTGACTTGAACTTCATCATATCAAAAATTCAGCAAATCAATTACAGGATGAGTTATAAAAAATCTCCTTTTCGCAATTTTTGTCATCACCTAGTGTTCTTCTCATACTGTATATCAATTTTGTTCAAGAAATATGTTGAATGGTTGGTGGTCAAGTATCCCTAAATCTCAAAATATAAAATAAAGATATACAAATTGTCACCACAAAAACTGTCACATCTTGACTCACCCTGTATAAAATGTTGAATTTATCAATTTTAACATATTCAAATGATGAGCATATCAGTGTGATACTTGGTTTGGTCACATATTCACTTCGTAGGGTTGATTGAAAATTTCATTTTGAATAATGCTGGACTCACCCTGTATCCAACAATATTTTATATCAAAAACCAGTCTAGAAGTATTGCTGTATGGGTAAGCAATATCTGTCGCGAAATTCATTTTTATTTCAGATGTTTTCCTGAAAGCAATACTACTTTAAAGAAATGGCCACTTACCAACTTTGACGCCCTGTATCTCGAAAACTAGCCATAGGATTGAGTTGGGCCCATTGACACTTTTGATCAGCTTGAATTGAACTACATCATATCAAAAATTCATCGAATTTCACCAGGACCCATTTTCCATAAGAATGGTGCGGGGTTCTTTCAACTCAATTGGTTGTGGAAAACTGTTCTAAAATTCTAAGATTTGAACCAAATACTTATTATCACGGCAAATAAAATGACAAATGATAGTCCAAATTTTATGGAATCACTTAACTCAGTACAAACTCACAATTATAATAATTATAATAATAATAATAAAAATTATTGTTTCTATTGACAGTTTCTTTCACAATACAAATATGCAATGAAATCCTGTGAAAAAGCAGGATTCAACATGTGCACATAATATTGCACATGGCAGATATTGCTCTTCCATTTTGGGAAACTATTAAGAGAAATTGCATCTGTTTAGGAAACATTCTAATTTATAATATAAGTTCGTAATGTATTGGCGCGTAATTTGTTGAATGAGGCGCAGCCAAGTTCCACACAGCAACAAAATGTTTCAACCAAAGTAATTATATTAACAAATTTTAGCAATTGTTGAATGTTTTATCTTATAAAGTTTTCAAGTTCCGTCATATTATCAAATTATTACTTCCAAGTTGGATTTTACTCAAAGTACTGTATTTTTCATGAATGCGTAATTGTATCAACATTGCGTGAAACATTACGCATAGTTGATGTTTTTACGAGCAATTGATTTTTCACGCACTTGTGCTAAAAAGTATCACTTATTTGTTTAACTACGCAGGAAACTGCCACTTTTCCTCCCGCATGCGAGGTTAGATGCAAGAGGGCCCGTCCGTAGGGCCCCAGCAAACGCAAAGGAATGAAAAGACACTTTACTCCAGTGTAAAACATGATTTTTTTCTAACACCTCCAGCATAAAACCACCAATTAATAACAAAGAAAACAGTGTTTCAAATATTTTTGTTAATAAATACAATAAATGAGACCACTTTTGAAACACCCACTAACAAAGCTGAAATAGCCACAATAATAAAAAAGAAATAACAAAATAAACCCAGTTTATCAAGTAGTTTCAACACGTTTAGTTACTAAAGACCCGATGCGTCAATACAATGTAGGCAGTCTATTCGAGATAATTGCCATAGATATTGCCAGCCCGTTTCCCGAATCTGACTACGGGAACAATTTACATTCTTTGTAACAATGGACTACTTCAGTAAATGGGCAGAAGCCTATGCCCTGCTAAACAAGAAAGCGTTCACCATCACCAATGTCTCGGTAAAGGAGTGGAGCTACATTCGGACCAAGGCAGAAATTTCTATTCCAACCTGTTCCTTGCGACCTAAAATTGGGGCGCCGCCAGGAGAAGACATCACGGACTAAGTCTGCAAACTTCGGCAGAGAATGGACCATATCCACCAACGAGTCCGTTTGAAAATCCAGAGTGCCAGTGATAGAATGAAGGAAACCTACGACATCAAGGCAGATGCCGGAGGATTTCAAAACGGTGACCTAGTTTATATGTACCTCCTGTAACCCTGTGGCCTATTACCGAAATTGCAGAATTCATGGGAAGGTCCGAACAAAATCATCAAGAGGAAAAACGACCTCATCTACAGAATCCACAAGTCACCCGACGGGAAATCACTGGTCGTTTATTTCAATAGACTGGCTCCTTATGCTGTAAATCACGACAAAGTTCGCACCCTGAGATCACCGGAGGATGAAATGACGTTCCAAAAGTTCGTGTCTTTGTACTCAAACGGGCAGAAAGTGCTGCAGGTGATAACTCGAGAAGAGCCACGAGATCTTTTCAATGTTCCGGCTGATTACGGTGCCAGCTCACTGTGTGGCGGAGGATCTTCGTATGTCCAGGGGCATCGCTGTGGCTGTGGCTCAGCGAAATTTGTTCAACTCCGAACACTGCTGGAACAGAATCTTGAAGTTGGAGGCGTGCTACAGTTGAAGAAGGGCTAGAGATACATCTAATACCAAGAGATCAGATGGTTGACTAGAATCTTGTGGATCTGGCAATCCCCAAAATTGTCATGTGGAATTGACAGACTGGATTGGAGAGTTTCAAAAGTATGTTGAAGACGATATTTAGATCCAGATTTTGGTGTTGTATCGAAATGTAAAATATTGCGTTCTTTTTATAATTTCCATCTGGAAATATATCATTATTTGATAGATTTAACATCTCATTGAGATAGTTTGTTCCGAACATCTCATTAAGATATTTTGTTCCGATGTTATTGATTGTTCTGTAGTGTAAAATGCAACATTAGTTGATTGGTAACATCGCAGATAGACAGAGTGGGAGAGAAGGCCATTTCCTTTCTTGGAAAAGTTTGATCGGCCCTTTCTGAAGCGAGCATTCGAAGCGTTTGCTTGTTTTTGAGTTTCCCTTTAGGAAATGGCTCGATCTGTCCTCAGTTGTAACCATCTTTCACGAATGGACATGAATACTGTGGAGTGTTACTTCCATCAAACTTCACGTTGCAGATAAGGAGAATGATGCAGGTACTGACACACTCCAAAGATGATATTTCGGGACGAAATGTCTGAGAAGGGGGCAAGGTAACGAGCTGGAACTGGACCTTTCTATTACAGCACCGCTCATATCTGTAAATAAAAATGATGATAATATCACCACGCACGTCTGTCGTAATGCCCAGAGCCATCTAGAACTGAGTAGAGACCTACATGGCTGAAAATAGAGAGCTGTGATCAAAGAGGCGTTACCTTAAGATTATCTATCCAACCATGTATCACAAATTGGAATTAGTTTCTTAATTGACTTTTAAAATGTATTTCATTGATAAACATCAACGAATTTGATAATATTTTGATGCTTTGTAGGCTTTGCAATCTTAATATCATTAGTTAGCCGATATTATTTCAAATTTACTTCAAACCCTCATCAATCGCTCTAGGTTGTCAATAATTTCCATGGTGTGAAAAAAATTCACTCACAATATTGAGAAAACAGATAGCAATATATTTTTTTCTGTTTGCTAATTGTGAAGAAAGTTCCTGACTTTCAATTTGCCTTGTAGCAACATGATCTTGCCATTTGGAAACATAAAATAAAAACTTTCCCCCAATACATCAATTATTATTAACAATAATTATGTATTTTTCATATTACTTTGCCTAGTAGTAGGTAGTGTACACAAAATGTTTTGTGTTGGGCAGTTAGAGGTTATTTGATTGTATTGCCTTCGTCGTTTTTGTACTGATTAAAATTGCATCTTATGTATGTGGAAAGATTCCTGGAATGATGCCTTCCGCATGATAATTATGTCGTCAGAGTATAAGAGCATTTCGGAAGAGAACTGTAAAGTCTGAAAAATCCCCAATTCATAGGCTTATGAATTGATGTACTGTTTATTTCCGTCAACCGATTGTTCCCCTACGCGCAACCCTCGGAAGTCTACGGAAGACTTATGTGATCTAGGGAAGACGCAGCCTTCACCTTTTAACGTGTGATGCCATGCACGAGACCGATGACCATGCGATGCTTTGAACCCTCGACCCCTCGCTCCAAAGGCGAACGCACCACGGCCCAAACATACTAGGGAACAATTTTAATTTTATGTTTCCAAATGGAAAGATTAAAGAAATTATTGACAACCTATAGGGATTGATAAGGGTTTTGAATTTTTTAAATATGATAGGGTATCTTAAGATCTTTAGATTTCAAAGCATACCATGCACCAAAATTTCATCGAATTTGGGTCACAGCCAACTTGATGTCTTTCAATTAAACACAATAATTTAAAAGCCAATTAAAAAACGAATTCCAATTTGTGATACATGGGCGAATAGATAATTTTGAGACAAATATGATAGCCCATAGAAATATATGGGGTGACATTTGAAAAAAGAAAAATTTGAGGTTAAGTACTTCCAGCCAAACATGCAGTTGAAAAAAAACGTTAGATTATAAAAAGAGCTATAATTGATTACGTACCTCTTGTGAACATCAAATTTATATCTCTCCTAATAAAAAAATTACAGGCTGCTACATGTCTCCTGTTTCACCCGGTATGCTCTGCTAGTTCAACATAAACATAACAATATAAAATATTGTAAAACTGGTATTCGTAATGCGTCTACGGTCGTCGCCGGTCACATATGGCGTTCACAGCCAATGCCGAGCCATAAATCGTCATCAATCCAATGATCGCTGTAATTGCCAGTTGAATTCCGAACAAATGGTGTGTCTAACGTCTATTTTAGGTGTTTACTAGCACTTAGAACTCAATTTTGCACCTGAGACACCTTTCGACGGTATACTCTAAGTTAATGGAATAAGGGCCAGGGCTTATTTTCGAGCTAGACTCGGATAAATTAGTCAATTTATGAAATAATAATAATAACACGTTTTCACACACAAAAATGACTGAATTCTATTTCTCAAACATATACAATAATACTCTGAGTTCGCATTTTACTTTCAATCTCAAAAAATGCTTCATTTCAAGAAAGTTCAGTAACAGAAGTTTGTTTGAAACCAATAGTCGAGCCATCATGTTGCTATTTGAAATAAAAAATAGTAATACCTATTTAGAAATTAAATTTCACAAACTGGTAAATTTCGACTGAAAATAGTAAATCTGTATTTTTCCCATAATTTTAGGAATGAAGTAAGGTATACGTAACCATAGCTCTTTAAACAAAAAGAAAAATTGAAAATGAAAAAGAGTTTGAGAATGAAAAGAGATAATAAGAAAATTTTAAACTAGACTTAAAGAATGAAACATGTAGAATGTGCAGACATATAGGATTGTCTATTATTTACCTGGACGAAATACTGGGTTGTCAGGTATAAACCAGTTACCTTCACTTGATGTGATAATAAAAAAAATTATATCAGAGTAATAGGGTTTTCTGAGAAAAATATTGGTAGTAATAGAGGTTTGCGAATTTTAAAGACTTGAATATCAACGCGTGTGGAAATGAGTGACAGAGAGATCCGAGGTAAGTATACCGTGTAATAATGATGGACCGAACATCGCAGCCGTGTCTGATGGGACCCTGAACGTAAGAAAGTGCGCATGCTCGGTACATAAACTATGGAGAGTAGTGGTACCCCCACTACCCTCCATATTGTAAACAGTACAGCGTTATTTTGGAGTAGCTAATGATTTATAATATAATATTGCATCGAAAACACGTGTTATTGTGTATTGTTTTGATAAAAAATGGCTAAAAATTGTTTTTGTGTGGCTCGGACGATTCTTTAAGTGATTTTACTGATGAAACTTTTAAAAATTGTCCGTTAAAGCTAGCTTTTTGTAAAAAAAAGAAATTTAAATATCATGAAGCTGAACTAACTGAATCAGCACTCGATTTTGTTGGTTACCATACCACGTGTTACAAAAAAGGAACTGTTTTAGGAAATAAATACAATGGAGAATTTGAAATTTTTTTACATAGTATTCAGTAAGTACTCTCTGTCACTCATTTCCACACGCGTTGAAATTTAAATCTTTAAAATTCGCACACCTCTATTGGGACCAAATTTTTCGCAGACAACCCTATATCAACGTGTTCACAATAAAAAAGCGCTTATGCTGATATAAATGTTTTTCTATTATCACATCCAGTGAAAGTAACTGGTATCGACATACCTGTTTATACCTGGCAACCCAGTAGTTCGTCCAGGTGAATAATAGAAAACCCTATGTCTGCATATTCTACATGTTTCATACTTTAAATCCACTATAAAAATTTCTTATTATGTTGATGTTGCAAAATTTTATGAAAAATCGGTTTTCAAAAAATAATCAGAAATATGTCCAGGATTTTTTTATACAACCCATTTTTAATATATTTTCTAATATACGAAATTTATTATAAAATAAGTTTGATTCCATTATCAGCTCGGTGAAGGCGATTTAGGTTCGGATCTTAGACTAACAGATCCTCCAAATTTAATTCCATTATCTTCAAAAACAAGAAAGTTATAAGGACGAATAATCTTTCGCGGACACCTGGTATATTATCACAAGTCGTTTTCATATATTTGATGAATATTATCTAATTGAATTTTGTTTCGATTGTCTGACTTTTATCTAGTCCGTTAATTGTTGTTTTTTGTTAATAAAAGAGTTTGCTATCAGAATTACAAAAAAACTTGTAACAAGAAATGGCAAGTGATACATGGTTGTATTCAGAATGTCATAAGGAGACAAAAGAAGTGGGACCCATTTAAAAATCGAAGGCTTATGTTACTTCCGGTGAAACCGAGAGTTGCATAAAGCTGAGTCACTTTTCAAAAAATGCAGTTTTATTTCGTTTACAGATCCTTCAAAATGTATTTGAATATCTTCAAAATTAAACGGTTTTCATTGAGAATATAGTTATTATAAGACTTTTCTCATACACAACCATTACATATTTCAAAATTGTTCGTATATGTAAATCTATGCTTGTTTGATCAATTGATTTTTTTTTGCCAAAACTTATCTTTGAAGTAAACTTACAGCAAACAGGAGGTATCCCATATTCATCAATTATTTTTATCCTCAATAAGCTAATACCAACTGTACAAAAAACTGAAGGAAGAACTACAACGTAGGATATCGAATGGAGCGGGAAACAAGAAGATTAAATATATTAACGGTGAACCTAAAATTGTAAAATCTAGTTAAATCATCCAAACAGAAATAAATCATAGTATCTACGTATATTACCAAAACGGTGGAGGACTAAACACCAACACTCATGAGTTCTTTCAATCAGTAGCTGCTTCTGTTTACCAAATTATTGCGATCACGGAAACTTGGATCCAACCAATTATATTTAACAATGAACTGTTTGGTGAAAACTATGTAATATATCGTAGTGATAAAAACTTAGAGGCCACAAACACAACAACAGGAGGGGGTGTACTCATAGCCATTAAAAATGACTGTGCCATCAGTGAAATTGATTTATCTGAATATCGCAACACTTTTAATAGCATTGATATTGTAGGATGTAGACTTTTGTACAATCATATCACCATATTTGTTTTTGTACTGTATATTCCTTACACCAACAATACAGAAGTGCAGAATCTTCTCAAAACATTAGAAAATTTTGAAAAAATATATGGCAATAACATTCTGATAATGGGAGACTTCAACCAGCCACTGTTTAACAACAGAACAAGTCTCAATATTTATATAACCAATAGGAATCTGGTGAGTTTGCATGAGTTTATTAACTTCTATGACCTGAAGCAGCATAATAATATTTTGAATAGAAACGGTCGTATGCTCGACTTAATACTATCCAACTTAGAGTGCCATGTATCTCATGAGGATCTACCATTTGTTATGGAAGATGAATATCATCCTGCATTAAACATTAACTTGAAAGTTCCCAAAATCGCGCCAGTGATAAATTATAACAACGCTAAAAAATATAATTTCAAAAAGGCTAATTTTCCATTGCTCTACTGACTGACTGGACATTTTTGAACAATTTTTCAGATGTTAATACACCTCTGCATGAATTTTACCAAAAACTATACTCAATTTTTGACCTTCACGTGTCCTCTTTACAGAATTTTGAAACAAAATTCCCTTCTTGGTTTACTAAAGAAATAAAACAGGAAATCAAACAAAAAAATTATATTTTAAATACTTAAACAAACAAACTCTGATATGTACCGTCAACAATTCAAAACAATCCGCAAGTCCATTAAGAGAAAAATAAAAATTGCATACCAAGAATACCTAACAAAAGCAGAAAACTCTATAGAAGAAGACCCTGCAAAATTCTGGGCATTTGTTCACAACAAAAAAGGAACAACTAGAATACCTGGCTTGTTAAAATATGAAAATGAATAATACAGTACTCCTCAAGATATTGTTACAGTTTTGCTGACTATTTTCACAACGTATAAGCCCGAAGAAAACATTCACCACCCCATCTCACAACCTTCAAATAACACAGCTATTACTCTGAAATATTTGACAGATAAAGAGGTACTAAATGCATTCAAAAAACTCAAACCTAAACAACCCTGTGGATTTGATGGTATCCCCAGCTACGTGGCCAGAGACTGTGCATTTGCATTCACAAAACCACTTCAAATCATTATCAATTCATCCCTGAGAACAAATACCTACCTTTCCGAATTTGTGGAAAAAATCCAAAATCAAATCAAATCAATTTATTCTATTCCATGACAATATGCGTAGTGTATAACAATTTTTTTGTTTGAGATTATTATAATATATACATACATACATACATATTTTATATTATATATATGTTTTGATTTTGAGGCTTCGTAAGAAGAGGAGTGACCTAGGCACTAGTGCCTGTATTGTCGACTATCCTCCGAAGAAGCCAGAAAAAACTACAATAAAAAGTAAACAAGAAAATTAACTTAAAGCTATATGTAGCTAACAATGATACTAGGGGTGGAGTGAGATGGTCAAGATGAGGATATAGAGCTATTTCGATAAAATAATTTTTCGGGGTTAGGGGAAGGTTTAAATGATTTTTGGGAGTGGATGAGTTTGAGGATTTTCATGACTTGAAAATTTCGTACTTTTCGAAGTTTTCCAGAATATTTTTTTTTATTTCGGTTTTGAATTTATACGTTTTAGTAATTTGTTTGATATGTAATGGTAGTAAGTTATACAGTTTTGGTCCATAATAGTAAAATGATTTCTGTGTTTTATCGAAGAAATCAATATGCACATTCCAATTAGTTGCGGCTCTGGTGTTTGAGTTTTTTCTTTGGAATGAGTCCCTTTTATGATAAACTCGGAGAAGGCATTGGTAAGTGTATATTTGTCTGACTGTGAATAATTGGGTTTCTTTGTAGAGAAGTTGAGTTGAAAATCGTCTATTTTTGTGGAGTATGATTTTTAAAAGAGTGTTTTGGGTGGTTTGTAGATTTTGTAAGGTCGTTGTGAAGGTGCCTCCCCAGATGGTAATGCAGTACCTTAATGTTGATTCGATTAGTGAATTATACAGCATCATCAGATTTTTTCGCGATAAGATATCTCTCAAGTTGTAGAATTTATTCATCAGTTTCCTTATACGTTTGACAAGATAGGTAATATGATCATTCCATCTGGTATGCTGATCAATCATAACTCCTAAATATTTTATATCTGCAGTATTCTGTAGTATGGTGCACCCACCCATGGTTGGTCTACTGTAGTCGGGGAAAATGTAATATATTTTGTTTTCTCAATGTTTAAACTGAGTAGATTGTAGTTCAACCATTTTTTAATATATTTCAAGCTTGTCTGAGTTTTTGTGTGAACTTCTGCCCAACTTTTACCGGTAATCACGAGGGCAGTATCATCAGCATAGCAAACCAATTGACCTTCCAAGTTATGTATTCTAGAAATACTATTGATGTATATGAGAAACAATATCGGTCCCAGCACTGTTCCTTGGGGCACACCTACTTTGACTATAGATTCAGAACTCAATTCATTTCCTATTTTGGTAGTCTGTAATCTATTTGACAGATAATCTTTGAAAAGGTCAAGAGCCAAACCACGGATACCATAGTCATTCATTTTGTCAATTAATTTGCTATGGGAAACCGTGTCGAAAGCCTTCGCGAGGTCAAGAAAAACAGCTAGGCATTTATTTGATTTGTCCAATGCCCCTACCACTGATTTGAGTAGGCTCAGGACGGCATCTTCAGTACTACAGTTTTTGATAAAACCAAATTGATTCTCGGTAAGAACTTGGTTATGCTCCAAAAATGCTACGAGTCTCTTCTTGGCCGCTTGTTCAAATAATTTCGCAAAATTATTGATAACTGATATGGGCCTGTTGTTATTTAGTTTGCTTCGATCACCAGCTTTGAAAATCGGGGTGACAATTGACTCTTTCCACTGTATTGGTATTTTGGTAGTTGAGAAACTGGTATTTAATATGTGAGTTAATGGTTTAAGTAAATTTATGTGGATATGTTTTATGAGTTTGGTACCAATTCCATCGGGTCCTGCAGAGCAATTATTTTTCAATTTTGATAAGAGGATTATTTCTGTTTCCCTAACGGTTCCAGAAAGATTGATGAATTTATTCTTAATTCGTTTAAAAAATCATTGGGAAAACTTGTTTTTCCTATATCACGTGCCATTTTGATTCCCAGTTCTGTAAAGAAATTATTGAATAAATTCCCCTTTTCTGCATTATTTTGAATCAGAATGCCATTTTCATTTGAAATGTCTGTGCTGGATATTTGTGAAGTGGTTTTATTTCCTGTGATATCCTTGATAATATTCCATATTTTTTTACAGTTTCCACTGGCATCATTTAACTTATTTTTATAGAAATCATTCTTAGTTTTTTTAATCAATGCATGAAGTTTATTTCTATATTTTTTATAGCATTCTTCAAGTTCCGGATTATTATTTTTTATAATTTTTTTTTTCATTGTGTCTCTTTTGTGGATTGATGATATCAAAGCAGAAGTTATCCAGGGTTTTAACTTTCTAGTTTTATTGTTATTTTTTTTGTTTCAGTACATTCGCTAATATATTTATTTAGTGTTCCAATAAATCTATCATATGAATTTTGCACGTTATTTGTTTCTATTACGTTGTTCCATTCCTCATCACCAAGTAAATTATTGAGTTTTTGATAATTTATTTTTTTATATGTATCTTCATTTCTTTCTTCAATTACTTTTGAATGCTTTCTGAAAGATATATACACGAATGGTGCAAAATGATCAGTGATATCAGTCTGGAAAATTATTGGGTCTATTTCAATATGATTTCTTATTATTTTCGATTTCCTTATGAAAATGTGATCTATAGCTGTTTTAGATGTAGTAGTTACCCTTGTAGGTTTATTTATATGTGAAATTAAACCATATGAATTCAGTATATTCAAATATTTAGTTGTTTCGTTCAATTTCGTTTGTAGAATGTTTATGTTGATATCTCCTGAATATATTTCTAAGTCTTGATTATCAAGTTGCTGTAAGTATATTTCCAGATTATCCAAGTAGTCTTGAGTGATTGTTGAAGGAGGTCTGTAATATGCTGTTAATCCTACCTTGTTATTGTGAACTGAATGTTTGGTACTAAAACTCACTCGCAAAAATTTAATGTCATTTATGTCAATTGTATCAACCTTGGGCGTTATACTATTATTTATATAGATTACTGTTCCATCGCATTTATTTATACTGGAGTTATTGTAGTAAGCTCTATAGTTAGGTATTTGAAAATTACTAATGTCTATTTTTCTTGTTTCTGATAAAATTATAATATCCAAGATGTCTTTACCTGTTTCTAAATATATTAACAATTCGTCAAAATGTTTTTGTAGACTGCGAATATTAAAATGAATTAACCCAATCCCATTCTCAAACTTGCTTCTCACTCCACTATCTATATATTCTTGAGAGTTGTTTAATTCTATTGTTTCAATTTCCTGTTGATCATCCAACGTTTCTAGAAAATCTAGCATCAATAGTTGAATATAATACCTGATTCTGCCTGGGGTTCCTACATTAGCAGTTAACATTTATTTTAGATTCAGCTTCATCAAATATGTCCCATCTTCAAATCTGACTCTCTTAATGAGATTACAAATTATAGTCCGATAACCTTAATGTCAGGATTTTCGAAGGTCTTTGAAATATCTACACAGAGGGTCCCTCCGGGAACAACATCGATCAATATATAGAAAACCAAAGGTGGGCAGAATTTGAAAATTTGGAAGTTCACTATTGTTGATATGTGCTATCCGGGAAAATATTTTGAAGATTGTGGCACTTACGGTTGTACCGGAAGTGGACTCCAACTTCGTTATTTTAAATAAGACACCCTGTATATTGTCGTGACTTGGGGTTGATTCACGACTAACTAGGTAGATACTGATCATTCATAGATTTAAAACACTTTAGAAAAATATAAAAACATTTATTTTACTATGTACAAATATGAGATTAAGACGATTGAAATTAATGAAGGAAATAATCAATAAAGAATTAATGAATTAAAGAATTGATGAATTAAATAATTGATGAATTAAAGAATTGATGAATCTCTCCTAGACTGGTTACTTTTGTATAAATTATTTTAGAAAGATCTATACTTACACTACATATTGGCTTAAACAGTTTATGAACATTTTCCATTTATTTAATACCGAATCTTCCAAACTCCCCCCACAGCCCTCACTAGCTGCGGGCACGGCAGAACTCTAAACTCGACTCGACTCGACTACCAGATCGAACTATTAGTGGCTTTTTTGAAAACTCTTGTTTATGTTACGTTGCGGACAAGTTGTGTTTCAAAATAAAATATCTTCGCTAACGTACTGAATTGTAAAAAGGTTACCCACGTATTGAAATATAAAATATTTTAATGTACAGGATGTTCCATATATTTTTGACAATATTATCAAGGTTTTAGATTTTACGCATGATTCTGAACATGTTTCATGTATAATTTTCTATACCCAAGTCTAACCGTTTTCGAAGTATTTCAAATTTTAAGTGAAAATTGCGTTTGCAGACCGAAAAATATTATTTTTTTATTTCTGGACATGTTTATTTTCGATTGTGTATCGATTTATTCGTAGGAGAGAACCCAGTTCAGTAGAATTTCGATATCAATTCGATTAGAGTTATACAAAGCGTTCACCTGAAAATGATATAGATCCGGTTGAAAAAATTGCACATAACAAAAACTATACCAGCAGCCAAAAAAAAAAGCTAGGATTCATCTTTCGAAATTGCAAAGATTTTTCAAACACAAAATGTTAGGAGATCCTATTCAATGCCTATGTCAGATCCAGAATCGAATATTGCTCACTAATATGGTCCCCAAGCTATAATATATATATTGAAAAAATTGAATCGGTTCAAAGAAACCTCATAAAATAAATGGCATGGAAAATGAATGGACAATATCCCCCCCAAGGCATAGATAATAACATCCTCCCAGGTAGCACATCATATTAGACCGTCAGATAGTGACAGATTTAGGTGCCCCATTTTCACATACAAGCCTTGAATAGAATTGAGAAGTACATCGATGTTGAGTAAAATGGAGGGAAATTTACGAGTGGCTCCTGGGGAAAACATATGGAAAATTCGATTTTCCATGGAAAATTCGATTTTCCATATTTTAACGCGAGCCGTGTTCATCTAATCATTAATTAGTAGAACCTGGCTTCGGAAGATCAAAGGCTTGAGTGTTGAAGGTGGCTAAAGGGTTAAAATAAGGCTGTAATCTTGTAGAGAAAAATCTAGATTTTAACAGATTTTCCCACGCAAGCCCATCGAAACTATGAAAACCTACATCGTCACTAGACCGAAAAACATAATGGCTTGAGTGGCGCGAATGGAAAAGTAGATTTTGTCGTTGGATAATTTAATGGAAATTCTTTTTGATTTTTCCATGTGTTTTCCCCACGAGCCACTCGTAAATTTCCCTTCATTTAACTCAACATCGACTTACTTTTCAACCCTATTCGAGGCTTGTATGTGAAAATGGGGCACCTAAATCTGTCACTATCTGACGGTCTATATCGGCTGAACCTTAGTTCCATATTGGGCCAATATAGATATATTGTAAATGAAAAATCAATATTGGTCCGATATGGGTAAATATTCAAAAAACAATATTATAATAATAATATTGGTGGAATATTGGTTGAACTAGTTTTGAATGTAGATTAACACATGAATTATTGGGTCAATATTTGTTGAATAATTTCTACCAATATCGATGATACAATATTGGTTATATATTGTTTTCCACGTCTAGAATAAATATTGCAATCCAAATATTCCAGTGATATCTATTATAGGGAAAAAAAACTATATTGTATTTCCAAGTTTGATAGCAAATTGGTTGAATATCATTTCCACTTCATTTGACAAATTGTAATAACTCATATTGAGTCAATATTGGTTGAATGATATTTACCAATATCTATAAAACAATACTGTCTTCACATCGTTTTCAACATCTTGAATAAATATTGCAATCCCAATATTCCCCTCATATCGATTCTAGGACTAAAAATTATATTGTATCTCCAAGTGTGATTGCACATTGGTTGAATATAATTTCACTAATATTCAACAAATCTTATTAATTAATATTGGGTCAATATTGATTCAATAATATTTATCGATATCGTTAAAACAATATTGTCTTCACATTGTTTCCTACATCTAGATTGAGATGAAATTTGAATATTGGCCGAATATTCAATAGAACATATTAAAATTATATCATGATCAAACCTGGATAAAAATCCGCTAGGTGGCTCTACATATAGAACGTCTTCTAAAACCTACGAAACTATATTAAATACTTTTCATAACTTGTTTTCAAGACAGCTCACTCAGTAGTTATTGCGATCAAAAGGCAGACTCTGGTGTCAACTTCATCAACTAAAAGTCATTTAATAATTTGCCAAGGTACATTGACATCCTCCAATATATCCAAATGATATTGTACCAATATCGATTAATATTTTGAGGCCATTATTGCTTCAAGAATATTTCACATAAACAATTTTTGAAGTATTTAAACAATATTCGACCAATATCGCAAAATGTTCACATTTTACTTCTCGACAATATAACTTTTGAATATCGTGCCAATATTGTCAGAATACTGTATCAGCGATATTGTACCAATATCGCCGAATATTTTGAGGCCAATATTAGTTCGAGAATATTTCGCCAATATTATTCAAGTAATATTGGACCAATATCGCCGAATGTTCACATTTTTTTTCTCGCCTATATTGCATTTCAAATATTTTGCCAATATGTTCACAATATTGTACCAAAATTTTACCAATATAGGTGTGCTACTTGGGCTTCTTAAACGTTTTGGAATGCTTTCCCTCAGAGAACGCAAAATTAACTATTCTTGTATTTTCATGTACAAACTCATACACAATCTCGTAGACTGTCCAGATCTAATTGCTCAACTGAACTTATATGTACCCAGAATTAACAGTAGATCCGAACAAACATTTTACACCTCATTCCCGCGAACAAATATCATGGCAAATTCACCAGTAAATTCAATGTGTATTAATTTCAAGACTTCGTAAAAAAATTGACCCATTCCTAAGCTCACTGAACCAATTTAAATCACAGTTAAAGTCAATACCTAAACAAAATATATGAAGTGTAACACACATCACAATAGTTTTAAGCTATCCTGTAATTGGGTGTACTCCTGTTTGGACAACAGAGTGTTTATTTATATTTATTTATCGGGGCTCATTTCATGCACAACAAAGAAATGTCATTTGTGATTCGTGGCGATTCATACTCATCAACCTCCAAGTTGATAGAAGAATGGTATTCATTAATGAACTTGCTATTTTGCTATTTTCAACCGACTCGCATCATTAAAAAAATAAAGTTATCAGGATAGTGCTCATTAATTGAAGTTGGAATATTCTTGCCTGAACCAACTAAAGAAGTAGTGGATGAATTTTCATCTCATGCGGTAAAGAGAATTCCGCAAAGAATACCATCTTCTTGAATCAATGCAATTATGCATTGATGAAAAAAATCTTTTTATCCGTGTTCTACAAACTCCACAGAAACGTCTAGAGATACTCATTATGTTATTAGGTCTTGATCTGGAATATTTTTATTGCAGTCTAGAATTTTTAGATATTCTAGAACGTATATTTCACTATGTAAGTAATCCAATTAGTAAATTTGGCAGTATATTGAAGAGTCGACATTATATTTCAACTGTCAAGTGAGGTAGATACCGAATTGCAAAGCTGATTTTTGGACTGAACTAATAAAGGCAGTTATCCAAAAAGAAGTATATTACTTAAAGGAACCCGAAAATATAAAATTTGATGACATCGGTGGAATAAGTATTGCTCGAGCATCTAATTAAGACAAGACAAGATATTGAAGGAACAAGAACTCAAAATAGGAATAAGTAGAGTTTCTCTAACAATATGAAAAGCGCTGAAAACAAGTATGAAAGGAACAAGAGGCCAGGAGGAATCAGGAACAAGAAAAGCTTTTCCACAAGAAAAGATGGGTGCAAGAGGAACGGTTAGTCCAGCAATTACAACAACAAAATCTTCTGGAAAGTATCAGTCAAAGTCAACAATGATTCCAAAATGAAATTACCGAAATAGTCCAAGAGGTCAGAAGTGAAGTCCAAGAACACTAGGATTCCAGGGAGTTGGAAGAAAGGTCTTAAACGTCAGAATTGTACTGTCCAAGAGAGATGAATCGTTGGCAAAAAGAATAGACAAGAAATTCAACGAAGAAGAAATAATGCTCTTTCCACATAAGCAAGTACCCTGTGAGGAAATTACTCCTATCAGATAAGATAAAGGAGAGGCCGGACATGACCCACCTTCAACATGAGCGGGCACTTCAGTAGTATTATGCCTATATGCCCTAGAAAAAAATATCGAGTAAGAGTAAGTAAGAGTAAGCAGATACAATATCCAAAAATCTATAAAGATTTAGAGATTGGAAAGGGGCAGCAATATCTTGAAGAAGTGTATCAAAGCCAACTGAAAAGTCGATACTAGAAATCCAACAAAACCCTGCAGGAGTTTGAAGCCGATAAGAGGCGACTCATTAGTTTGGCCCCAAGCACCGAAGGAGTTTATAGAATGAATATGATTGCAGATCTTCAACGAAGGCTTGAGAGATATTGAATTTTTTTCTTTTGTTGAGTACAGGAAGCCCTTATTTAAATTCAGCAACGATTCTTCTTTAAGCTGGGCGATAATGAATACGTCATCAGCTTTAAGCGGGCAGCTGGCATCTGAAAAAAAAAACAAAAGAAATGTTGCTATAACTGCGGAAAATCTGGTGATTATCAGAGAAACAGCTGAGAGGGACCAAGATTCTGAAGTCTAAGGAGAGAAACACTCTTGGTCCACAAGTAACGAAGTGAGATAACGAGCCCTGATAAAGACCAATATGGTCATTTCATCAGAGGAGACTACATACACAGGTAAATCTCGCGACAAGCTTTGGTATCACATGAAATGTATAATGGAACAAATTGATGGGTTTGATTTAATTAACAGTTTTATTTCTTCTTTTAGAGCGTTCAAATAAAAGCTTGCATTTAAAATGGTACTTTTCCTGTTGGTGATGGACTTGCTTTATTACTAACACTCATTGCAAATCAATTTAAAATCCTTTTGGTGTTACCTAAGAGACTTAGCTCCGCTAAATTCTATCTGCGTGCCTGATTTTAGGTAAGTTTAACTACCATGATGACAGTTGTGACATTTCAATCATAAAGTGTCATGTTCAATAAATGTAATAATTTTACTACCATACTTACAAATTTATGTATTTTAGATTGATTATGCCCTCAATAAAACCCCTATAATTTACCTGCTTTGTTTAATCGACCCATACCGTTACAATATTACTGATGAATATTCCAGTAATCCCTAGTTCTCCCTCTAAAGAACAATCTTGATTAGAAATATCTTTATAATTATCAATAGAATTGAAGAAATACAGTTTTATAACTTTTTACTCTTCATTTTTCACTATTTGCTTACCCAAAACTTATTTTATTCGTTTCCTAATACTTCCAGTCGCATCATAGTGCTATAGTGTCTCAATTTTTTTTAATCGTCTAAAACTGTGAATGTTTGGAATACGACGATTGGCGTATATTATTTGCAATCAGAGAATTATATCAAATCACACAGAACTCGTCTCTTGGCTTAATCTGATGTGGTCTTCAGTTAGAATTTGAGTATTATAAAAACAATCTGATAAACATTTATTCTGGAGATATCATCCTTGAATTAGGGATTACTGTAACATCTGCAATGCAAATTATGAAACAGTTCATCGAAATTGGCAAATGAACCAGTTTTCGAAATTGTTAGGAACTATACGGTGTATGCAAATCGTTATATTCGTTTTGATGAAATAAAATCAATTTAATTAAAAATTACGACAAGACCGTAATTCGACATTGTTGCCACTGAAAATGTTACTTATATTAGTTATTTCAGAACTCACAACAGTGATATATCACTGAATTTGGAATTTTAACGGTTTATCAATATTTGTAATAAAAGAGAAGGTCCGTATTAAAAAAAAACTCGATGGTGGCAGTGAAGAAACGAAACCGCTCATCGAAGATTCATTGGTACACTACTATAATAGATTTTTTATAAAATAAAACTTTCGTTTCTCGTTTTTTATATTTTTTCAATTAAAATTTCTATGCGTTAAATATCAAAAATAGCATTTTTAGTTTTTCCTGTACAATTCAAGAACATTTTTTTCGACGAATGTCGTGCTCTCCATGATAGTTACCTTTTTCCGAATTGTCAAGTGGTGTTATAAATGAGATGTTTGGGCTAAGATGATAAATAACAAATGTATTACTTATTTACTTATAATAACACAATAGTGCAGTAGTAGTCTAAAAGTAGTCTAACAATAGTATATCATCAGCATTGTAACAGTAGTATAACTATAACAGTAGTATAGCAGTAGTACCAGCCAAGTCACAATGATAGAAAAGAACCATGCGTGAAGAGGAAGAATTAGTAATTTTTCAATTAGATATGCTCCAGACTTCACTTGATAGTAATTTTCTCTTTTTCAGATGTCACTGGCTATGACAGTTCCAAGGAAAACGAATTACGTCAGTAATGAATCGATAATCAGAGGGGATAATGCTTAATCTGGATATTCTACTATCGACTCTTCTGAAAGTGCAAGATGTCATCAATTGAAAGTAGTTCATCACGAAAGGTAATCCATACGTTTCTAGATAAATATCTCAGAAATTCAAATCACGCCGTAACTGAATTATTATTACTCACAAATATCTAGTTAAAGGCTTTCGTGTATGATCGTTATGTCCAACAGCTCAGTTATCGCAATCAAAACCGTACAAACAATAAGGTATACAATAAAGTCATCTCTATCAATCCAATTTGATTAAACGAACAAATCGAAAGTATAAGTGTCCATACCAGGGTGCACTCTAGTGAAAATTCAATTTATGTTAGAAATTCAGCAATTCCTACAGTTACGCTCCATCTAGCTAATAGGCGTCTTTTGCAGTCGACCAATTCAAGTTTCGGCCTGCCTAGACGATCCAAATCCGCGATAAGTAAGCGGCCCGCTCTACACGGTCAGTATCTATCATGTAGGGAATTACAGTATTTTGGCTACTGGTCACTTGCCAGCGACATTCGCGACTCGTTTGTTTCTCCCATCGATCATGGCCTGCTACAGAAAGAGATTTCCTGCTCACTGTTGACTTTTTCGTGGCGAATTCTCGTATTACGGAATGTAAATCGAACTAATGCATATGAGGGGAGAGAAGCGAAGCTTTCTGTAGGGATAATATTGGAACAATATGGTACAGGGTGGAATAATAAAACTATATATGTGTGGAACGTTAAGACCGAAAACTAAGACCAAATAAAAAATTAAATGTATTTTTTGATCTAATAAATACTCTTCTCCTCGATAATTGTATGAAGCAGCAAATAAAGCAAATAACCAATTCCTTTGCCAATATTGCAAATGTCTTATTCAAGAAGAACTATATCATATTTTTTAAAATTATTTATCTTTATTGAACCAAAGAATCATAAATGTTTATAATAGGGACCTATTTATATCAATAACTAAAATAATAAACAACAAAATTTCAAGTTGGAAATGATTGTTGTTGATGTCAGTTAACAAAAAAGCATCATTGTGATAAGTATTTCTTCAATTGCAATTTGAAATGATTTTTTGTATGATATTTTTCAATTTATTGGTTATATAGACGAATAGCTGGTTACGTGGGGTATGGGTGAATCGGTGCAGGGTAAATTTTAGCATTTACAGGTTCGGTTGTTGCCGAAGTAGCGTGAGACAGGCCTCCAGAAGGCACCCCGGAAGAATAACGCGAAGGTAGATGGAAGAATAACGCGAAGGTAGATGGTAAAATATGCATTTTTTTCAACGTTATTAAGTCATAAGGTGCAGGACTGGAAATTTGCAGAATAATCGGAGGTTATACATATAAGTAGAGAAAAAATTGCCAGAAGAAGTGACTCAAAACTGGATTGCATGCGAAACGACTAAGTGGAAAAATTACAAAGATAGGCGCGATACTATGAGCGTCGGCAGCCCACTCTATGGATCAATTTTTTTATATTTCATATTTTATCTCATTAGGTGCACTTCTGGCGATTTGTCAACATAATTTAGGATATTTCATGACACCATTGGTCAAATGCCATCAAAATAAAATTATTGAATATTTGTCGAAAACAAATATCAGATTATATTTGAATTTTTAGTATACCATCATAACTATATCACTATATATAATGTATTTTTCATTAAGACTTCAAACTTTTCCACTCTCAGGCTTTGTCGACATTAGCTTCCACAGATACGGTCCCTTTTCTTCTTAACATCTGCTCTAATGCTATCTCACCATTTCTTTTGTTGTCTTTGTCGATCTCACCTCTTCTTATGTTCATATAGGATACGTATTTGCCTAGATATTTGTGTTGACGAGCGTCTAGCCGTACCATTCTACTTTAGATCATAGACTTTTGATCCCGTAGTTTCGCATACTCATTGTGACCGCGTCAAATTCAAAATAGAAAATGTGTGAGACAAAATACAAAACTCAAGTTATGTGTTTTATTAATTTAGAATTTAGATTAAGATCAAAGTTATTTTATTGGGAGGATGTAAACATCTCAAAGGCCTTAGTTATTGAATGTGTTGAGTAACGTTTTTTTTTTAATTGGACATATAGACCGTCAGATAGTGACAGATTTAGGTTCCCCATTTTCACATACAAGCCTGGAATAGGGTTGAGAAGTACATCGATGTTGAGTAAAATGGAGGGAAATTTAGGAGTGGCTCCTGGGGAAAATTCGATTTTTCATGGAAAACTCGATTTTCCATATTTTAACGCGAGCCGTGTTCACCTAATCATTAATTAATAGAACCTGGCTTCAGAAGGTCAAAGGCTTGAGTGTTGAAGGTGGCTAAAGGGTTGAAATGAGGCTGTAATCTTGTAAAGAAAAATTGAGATTTTAACAGGGTTTCCCACGCAAGCCCATCGAAACCATGAAAACCTACATCGTCACTAGACCGAAAAACATAATGGCTTGAACGGCGTGAATGGAAAAGTAGATTTTGTCGTCGGAAAATTTAATGGAAATTCTTTTTGATTTTTTCATGTTTTCCCCACGAGCCACTCGTAAATTTCCCTTAATTTTACTCAACATCGATTTACTTTTCAACTCTATTCAAGGCTTGTATGTGAAAATGGGGCACCTAAATCTGTCACTATCTGACAGTCTAATACGTTTTTGATAGATACGTAAGATTAATAGCAGTAGCAGTTTTCTTCATATCATCTGGCATGATTAAATTACTAGGTCGTTTAGAAACTATTTTGTTAGTTTTGAAGAGACGTCTCTGCTGAATAATGTTTTTATTGTGAGGTGTTTTACAGGGTGTTCTGCTGGAATATTTACAAAAATACTGGAAGGGACCTCCAATGAGAGTGTAAAGAAGTAAAGAAGGTAGAAATATTCAAATGTTGTTTATGTAGCGAAGAAAATTCTGAAAAATCAAAGATGTTGAATCATTTCAAAGTAGTTCATGACATAAAGCTCTCACCCTTGAACTTAAAATTCTCCAACGACGATGAATTTCATTGCTGGATAAGAGAAGTCGAAAAAGATACGAAAAATCAATTAATTAATAAACATGGTTCTTACTCCAAAAAAATTGTCAAAAAGAGGAGATTCATAGAATCCAGAGAGTTCTGGCATAAGATACTTAAATGTACAAGTAACCAACAAAATCAACGGATATTGCCCAACACAAATAGTACTTACGGTATCAAATAATGAAGAATGCAAAGTTGAAGTAGTGAAAAGAGGCATGTTAGCAGAATTAGGCCACATAATTTTGTCTAAATCTTACAGAGAAACTATAGCTGCCAAAATTGCTTCTAAAATCATCCTTGATAAAGTTAGGGAAGAATCTCTTTCAAAACATAAGTTATATATAGGTAGATTTACATATACATGTACAGAGAAAAATAATTATGCACTAACCTGGGTGGAACTTTTTTACATGCCCTCTCAAACTACTAATAAAACGATTCGTTCCAAGTCATTTTAAACAGTTTATTCAACAAAAAAAACAAATCAGTCATCAATAAGCTCACCTAAGAAATCTAAAAATCATTCGATTACTTCGCAACAATTACTGACAGCATACAATGAAATCGGTATTTTAAATTTGGCGCGGACACAGTGCGCATGCGGAACTGCGGGCTCAAACGTAGAATGGTACGGCTAGACGCTTGTTTTGTGTTGGAAGGGACAGTGACACATTGTAAGGAATGCGAGCAGTAGTTTAGCTTGAGATTTGGACGCGTACAGTACCTACATACTGTTAGCGTTAACGAAAATTACCACCATCTGTAAAAGGCGTTCTTACTGATAGTGAAAGTTCGGAAGGTAATTTTGTGTTTAATTTTGTCAATTTATAAACTCAATTCAATTATTAATTTGTACTTTCAGCTGACGATGATGAATTGATATACCTAGGTATAACAGCGACAACGACGTTGAATTTGATGACGATATGGAAATGGATGGTTATGGAACAGACTAATTTTACATTCGATCAATGTTAGTATTGGTTTTAATATAGATTGATTAATATTCCCAATTCATTAGTATAACGATCCGATTAGTTTTATAAATATATCTATTGTTATGAAATGAAACGTTGAAAAGAAAAACCTAACCACATAAAAAGTCACAAAATCAACGTAATTTCCATCAGAGAGCCCAAATAGACATTTAATTTTCATACAAAATAGCTTACTTTTCTTTACAAAGAACGCATTTTCAAAACTGAAACCATGCACAAGCATTTAAAAGTAAAAATTAACAAAGAAATCTTACTTTACAATTTCAACCTTCGGACAGCACGAAGCGCTTCCAAGAAACATACTAATTCAGTCAAATTTCAAAATATAAAAACAAAACTTAGTCAGTTTGTTAATTAGCACATTACAGCCCCAAAAAGTCAAAAAAATTAAATCAAAAATGATGTTTTTTTAACTCGAGAGTAGAAATTCAAAGCTAACATAAAATCATCCAGAACATTAAACTCTAATGCCAGCCAATCACAGGCAGTTTTCAAGCAAAATGACGAGGTAGCAAAATACGTCAAAATAGTGTCAAAATACAAATGAGAAAAAAAATACTTCAATACAGAAAAATGTGGAAACTTCATCATTATAAAATAGTTTAATTTTAAGTATGATTCTTAGAAACAGAATTGTTAATAGGTTAAGTAGTTTTAAGAAATTAATTATTAAATGTGATACTTAAATAAAAGTGATCCTAATGTGCCATGAATTTCGCGTGAAAACGTCGTACCTAGCAACACTAAAAAAAGAAAGAAAAAAGAGATGTGGAAGAAAACACATCAAGAGTTGGGCTGTTTCGTTTATGACAAGCTGGTGGAATTTTTCCACAAATTACAGTAAAAAGTACAAAATCGAACCAAAAAGAAACTTTATCAAAACAAAGACGAAGTGTCAAGGCATTAAATGAGCAAAAATCAGCTTACTCAGACTGCAGAATTCAAAGAAATTGTCCAGAAACGACAAGCCGGTATAGCTGCTAGCATAGAGTTTTCCAGAATAATGTACCATTTTTCCTTGTAAATCAGAACTTTTGCCAATAATCCTTTTGTGTCTATTCAAAAACGTTTCCCCCAAGACAATCATAACAGTTTTCGTGAAATTCCGCGTTGGAACTGAACATTTTTTTTTAAACCCGCACAAGTGCACAAGACTATTAATAACCATGAAAAACTTTTATTTAGCATTAATTATTAGTTATAATGTCTATGCACTTGCAGAATATTATTTCATATTTCACTACTAACTTCATGTCATAGGCAGTGACTATTGATCCGCTGATAAGATCACAGCTGGACTGCGTTTCAGAGTAAATGTTAGAGAATAAAATTTAAATTTTAATTCAGTTAGATGCAGATAGGTAGTATAAGAGTAGAAGGAATGACTCCATTGTCTTTTGAAGCTTTCAAATTGAAAGTGCTTTTCTATTATTGGTATGAGTAAAACCCTATTTGTTTTGAAGTTCAAATTTTTTTTTTTTTCAATGAAATTCGTAATATTTATTGACAAACAAGTCACATATTTTGAACAATAATTGCACCCCGATTCCTGGAACTCTGCTTGAGGATATAGAGTTTGTTTTACTTTATGTCTCGATGACAGACTGAGCAAGGCAGCTGGAAAGAAAGAGTAAGTAGGATAAACAGAAATGAAAAGTAGGGCAATCTAGAAAAATCTACAATCCGTAAATTGAAAATTGAAAATCCAAAAATGTTTATTCACAAAACTTTTCATCTCATTTACATTTTCAACCAGCTAAGAATAGTACAGAACTCACAATAATCTTTCACTATTATTAGTAGTATTAAACGTATACCTAAATAAAAATGTTATTGCATAAAAACAATCAGTCTTCCGAATTTACTTCTGACAGTTGAGCAATTAGTATATTAAAATATTGTAAATTATGTTGATAAATTGCCAGAAGTGCACCTTATGAGATAAAATATAGAAATATAATAAAAATTGATCCATGGAGTGGGTTGCTGACGCTCATAGTATCGCGAATATCTTTGTAATTCTTCCACTTAGCCTTCTGGCGATTTGCAGGAAACCCAGTTTTGAGTCACAGAATACGTACCTATAGAAATTGCCAGAGGTGCACCGAGTCACATAATCATTGCAAAATTTTTCATAACATTAGCGCCTTCTAGCGGGCCTTTATATTCCACCTAGTCTTCTGGCAATTTTTTCTCTACTTATTTGTATAACCTCCGATTATTCCGCAAATTTTCAGTCGTGCACCTTATTACTTAGTTAGCGTGAAAAAATGCATATTTAACCCTCTACCCTCGCGTTATTCTTCCGGGGTGCCTTCTGGAGGCCCGTCTCACGCTACGTCGGCAACAACCAAACCTGTAAATGCTGAAATTTACCCTGCACCAAGTCAGCCGTACCCCTCGTAGTCAGCTCTTGGATTAATACGGAGCAAAATGTAGGGTGATATTTACAATAATTTCTGGTACTACATATGACAGCAGAATTATACCAACTGAATCATAAAATATTTTAACTTTTTATTAGTATTTTACCACTTACAATCTTAAGGGCTACAAAATCATAATTTCTTGAAGTTTATGTTATTGAATATCAAAATTCCATTATATAAAATTGATTATTTCCGGAGTTTGTCTTCATTCTATGAGTGATGAGTGATTGTCTAGTTTGGTGATTGTGAATAGTATCGGTTCAATAAAATTATTCCAAAGATGAATGTTTCCTATTATTGATAACAGAATGTATGAATATACATATTTTCAATTTATAAGAAGAATTGATATCCAAAAGACCGTTTGGAGCATATAAATGGAAATGGGATGTAGATGTATGAATGCTAACTTAAAAATATACCAAATACTTTTGTTTTGCAAAGATTCAAGTGGACGCAAAATAGTAGAATAGGCAGTTCCCTATACTGCTATTAAATATTGTAATTTTGAATAAATGATACTGAAATATATCATTTTCAGGTATTTCAAAGGAATTTTGAATAAAATACCAATTCCAGGAGATTTTTTTCCGAAGATTTTCAACACGGATTTCCCAATCATCAATGTTTAAATAAACCCCAAAAAGTTTTCTGTTTCTGAATATGTTATTTTTTCCCGTTGGAAGCAAATGACTTGCGATTTGTCTGGATTTTCTTTTTGATTAAAACATAAGGAAGATTTATCAATATTCATAGTCTTCTCTCTATAAACACTGTTCATAGGCATCTTATAATTGTTTAACGAAACCGAAATTATTTTTGGATCAGCATGAATATTTTCGATTACTCCATTGTCATTATTCCCAAAATGATTTAATGAAGTGTCATATGCAAATTGAGATTGGACAGTAAATTGACATATACGAGAAATAATATAGGTCTAAGAATTGAACCTTATGGTGCACCTCATATTATTTTACCTATCAAAATTTTCCATTCTTCCTACAAACATATAGTTTTGTTCCAGATTAATCATTTTGGAACCATATATATGTACAGGATCTTTAATCCCGATATTGAATAATTCACATAATGAAATTTCGTGATCCACCGTATCAAATAGTTTTGTTAGATTCAGTGATACCATTCATCTGGTTGAATTTTTGTCATCAAATTCAACACTGAAAAATGGAAATGACCAACTATAGAATTTTTTTTTTAAGAATTCTTTCTGCAGAATATGGTAGTGTGTTGAAAATATCTATTTGGTATTGGGACGAAACTCCAGTGTCTAAAAGACTGGATTATTAATAATCCAATTTCATTTGATGAAATTATGGCCTTTCGTTAAGTAGGCACAATTCTACACGATGAAATATTTTTTATTTATATCACATTCTCTTTTGATTGACCAGCAAGTTCAACCGATTTTAACCTATTGTAAATCATTTGTTAGCTTATTAGAAGAATGATAGAATGTAGGTACTCAGCCAAATGGAATTCAACTAAAATAATAGAAAATTAATTTTGTCAGTTTTTCTGAGCAAAAGTAAAGCTTGAAGATGGGTGGAAGAGGAATTTGAAACATCATATTGAATAGGTACCTGATCGAAATTAAACTCTAGATGTCACACCATTTCCTTGATTCATCGAAAATAATTGGAAATATTTTACCGAGTTTCAAAAAGGATTGAGAAAAATATGTTGACTAGAAAAAGTTCAATTTATCACGTAGTAAGGCCCTTATGTGAATAAAATCTAACTGTTTCAGCAATTCACAGGAGAATGAACATAATATAATGAAGGTTGAAAATTCAAAATAGCCCCCCTCGTGTACTGTCGTACGTCAACGTAACGCGGTGGCAGTATTTTAATATGTGCTAAATTCATTTCGTTAAAGTTGACGTGGGCGTTATCTTCGTGTTACAGATATTAACCCTAAAATTAAATCAGGTTCATGTATTGTCTATTTTGTATTCAAATGTGATTAAACGTCAAAGAAGAAATATAGCTAGTAATTTTCCTCGTGATTTAGTCCTACGGAATTATCATCGTTGATCATGCAATAGGTATATTAATGAATGTTTTGTTCTGTCATCTTGAACGATTCTTGTCAGAGTTAGCAAACGTTTCAAATTTCTCCATGGAGGTACCCAAAACGTATCACTTTGAAACTGAATTGTTTTAACACAATGTGACCAAGTAGAATGAATCTGGATTATGTTAAGTAGTAATATCCCGCAAAATGCTGAATTTTCAAAAAATACTTCCACCTTGCTGTCACAAAAACTGTGTTGCTCAGATGCTTTGCTCGAGTGGTGTTTTGTACAGTAACACAGTTTAAGCGACTGGCAAGGTGAAAGTATTTTGAAAATTCTGCATTTTGAAGGGATATTCGATAGGACAATTTCACGAATACATTAAATTATTATGGACTAAATGCGTATTGCAGGAACGGTTCATCATGTGTCATTAATGTCAGTTGAAGAGTTGAACCGTCAACTGACGTTTCTATAAGTGATTGTTGTAACTATGAAAACGTATAAATAAGGAATGGCGAAACACCGATTTGAAAATACCACGGGCTGGAGACACTGTTTTCGAAAAGTCATTTTCTCATTGGTTTGAATTCAAAAAATAATGGGATTTTAGTGGTTTATATAATATGAGGAAAATTGTCAACCTAATTCTAGGTATTGAAGTGTTGCATTTGTAAGGCATTTCGAATAAAGATAAAATCTCTTTGTAACAATTCGATGACTCCGATACACAATGCAGTATTTGATAAGAAAAGAGTAGAAATGAAGGATTTCAACTCAAGAAGTAGAGTAAACTTTTTTCACTAAATTTTCAAAAGTTATAACAAATGGGGTTGAGAGGTTTAACAAATGAAAAATGTTGATGAAGACCCACAAAGAATTAATAGATTTAATTCCGACTTGGCAACTCGAAATTAGTTTAATTCCTACTTCCTCTAACTCAAAATTAGTCAAATTCCGACTTTACAACTCGGAATTCGCCTAATTTCGACTTCACAAATCGGAATTAGCCTATATTTCAACCTATCTGATAATCATAAATGTCTAGCAACACAAAGAATTGAAAAATATAATTCAACTTCACAACTCTGCATTAGCCTAATACCGATTCCGCTACTCGGAATTAGTATAATTCCGATTTTACAACACGGAAATAGTATAATTCCGACTTCACAACTCGAAATTAGTACAATTCCCACTTCACAACTTGGAATCATTATCTATGATTCCTACTTCACAACTCGGAATTAGTATAATTCAGACTTTACAACCTGGAATTAGTATAATTCAGACTTCACAATTCGGAATTAGTATAATTCCTTTTGTATTATGTTGAATGTTCTACAGGTAGAATGGTCTATCAGTAACACTCACGTCCTGAACCTCTTCTATTCATAACTGAAATATTCTCGAAAATGTCATCAGAATATTCTTATGTGGACGTTTCAAGAATATCCTCAGAATATTTCAATATTATTTAGGATATACCAGAAGATATTTTCAAGATATACTTGTGTAAGTAAGTAATTAAGTAAATTTATTCAGGTAAGTATAAGTTTCATCTACAATATAAATTCGAAACTAAAACTAGAAAAAACTATGAACTAATAATTATGGTCCAGGGTAATCTACCTAAGTAATGCTTGTGATGTATTCATCAGCCTGAATTAATTGTAAAGTTTATTTATTTATACAGAAATATGAATAGAGATGAATAATTTAATAATAAATAAAGTTGCACTTGTGGTGATGAGGGAGAGTGAGAAGATGGTACTTTATATAAATTTTTTCTTTTTCTGGTTATTAGTCCAGTTCATATACGGTTTTTAGTTTGTTATAATTGTCATTCACATATTCTTTTGGTTTTGATATCATTTTGGATCTATTAGGAATGAATCGTATTTTTACAGGGACTAGGTTTAACCAACGACATTCGTAGAATATTCTGAGGCTGGTTATTTGAACGTTCTCAGATTATTTTTGAGAAAGTGAGTCTATGTACATTTTTATTTTCCTAAAATATTTTCAGAACAAAATTTTTCTGCGAGAATACCTATTCTTAGAACTCTCTAAATCACCGTGTGATATTGGGTAACGGTTTTATCACTTATGGTCAGGTTAGATTTTTTTAATATGTCACTATCGCCTGTCAGAAGAAAAAAGGGGCGACTAGCTAGAGTTAGGTTCCTTTGTTTGTGATAATGATTTTTTTTTTCTACAGAAGCGTAAAAGAAACACAAAGAATAAAAAAATATAATTCCGACGTCACAATTCGCAATTAGCCTAATTCCGAATTCGCAACTCGTAATTAGCATAATTCCGAAACTTTCCAACTCGGAATTTGTATAATTCCGACTTTTCAACTCGGAATTAGTATAATTCCAATTAGACGATTCCGAATTAGTATAATTCCTTTACAACTCTGAATTAATATAATTCCGACGTTACAACTCGGAATTAGTATGATTTTTTTGTGTTGTATATGTTTTTAGAATAATTATTTGATAACATTGTAGCATGTAGATTTTCGCTACTGTATTTTGTTGATTTTTAGAATGCTTAAGAGCAATGTACACTTCACCCTGTGAATGAGTCGTAACGCGACATACATACAGGGTCCTGCAACTGCTCTCCGGTGGTCCATAGCTTCCCCAGTCAACACAGACTAGTCTCAGAGATGGTAGTGGGATTCACATTCATGTTTCAAATCACACCAGTGAATCGCAAAGTGACTTCCATTATTATCGCATAAACGTCTATTCGGTGCCCCGTTGGTCATGTCGAGACATCAAAATGTGATGCAAAATGTGACTCGAAATTAGCCCAATGTGACATTCCATTTATACTTCGGAATCGAATGCATATTGAGACCCTTTCGATGTAACAATGTGAACTTGAATGGACTGGTACTTATTTAAAAATGCGCTTCACTTTCTGATTCACCTGATGTATGTCAAGAATAAAACAAAGCTCACCATGTTTCAACATAAATAGAAATTATACCTCAATATTACTATTCTTACTGTTTATATGGATTGGAATGCTAGAAAACAAATGCGTGAGTTGATTCCGAAGTATATACTTCTCACAAACAAAAAAAATTATCAAACTATGTCTGAATCATGAAAAAAAAACATTTACAGAAATGTAGAAAAATCTATAATTCAACTCCAATCATCTGGACAGCATTTTCTTCGCGTCGAAATCAGTAGGTACCTATCATGAAAATGCCAAATTCTGTAAATCACTGAATTTATCTTTCTGTTTCTACTCACCATTCCGGCCCTTGAAGAGATACAGTTCTTGGTAGAAATAATAATTGGGCATTGGACATTTGATTCAACTACTGAAAGAAGAAGAAACAAACAGAACACTACACACTATCAGAAGTACCTATAGAATATTTCGAGAATGGCGTCAACCAAATACAAATTCTACTTGACTCCCGACTCGACAAACACCTCTGGCCATTTTGTGCCGTGATGGTGATGTCACGATCAATTTTTTTACCAACCTAATTCCTATTATACCGACAAAATCGCAATTAAAACAAAATTCATGTTAATGTGCTTCGCAATTTTCTTCACATTTTATGCTCAAAGTGACACTAATGAGAAGAATATTGTGAACAATTCATAACTTTTGGCATCACTAAGTGGTAACAATGACGTCTAAATGCAACTCATTTTGTTACAATAATAATCAAGAGAGCAACATCTAGATGTTTGTGTTAACTGGGTCTAAACGGCACAACTTGAAATTTTCTTTCGAATGCAAACATCTTCCCTTCTTGAGAGAGTATCTTTGGAAAATATTCCGAAGTATACAAGGTGACCCAGAAAAGTGCACCAAACCAAACTTATGCTTTTTGTAATGGAACCCCCTATATTTCATCACATGGTTGAATAGAGATTACTTTGACCATTCAAAAAATATATGGTCATGTATGTTCATCAACGTTATTTCCGGAAATATATCGATATTACTTCATAAAACATAAGGTATTCAACACTTTGTGGAAAAATAATTCCAAAAACTTATGGGAGGCGAAATGACTTCAATATGGTCTAGTTTCTGTAATATGACACGCAGTTGAAATTTCATTACCTTTTGTGTACCGGATAGATCGAAATGCAAATTGAAATATATCTTGTTTTTTCAAATGGAAACCCATATATTCAATTTCAGTATTGGAAAAGCCATAAAATTTTCTTTTGAATGATATATCACACTCGGTATTTACTTCACCTTGAAAATAACGTAAATTTCCAATTGAAAAAACCAAGATATCTTCCAATTTGCGTATCGATCTATGCTGTATACAAAAATAATGAAATTTCAACTGTGTGTCGTGTTATAAAAACTAGGCCATACTGGAGTCATTTCGCCTCCCAAAAGTGTTTAGAATCATTTTTCAACGAGGAGTTACAGACTGTTGAATACCTTATGTTTTTTGAAGTAATATCGATATATTTCCGGAAATAACGTTGATGAACATGTATGACCCTATATTTTTTGAATGGTCAAAGTAATCTCTATTCATCCATGTGATGAAATATAGGGTGTTCCATCACAAAAAACAAAAGTTTGGTTTGGTGAACTTTTTTGGGTCACCTTGTATACTTCGGAATATTTTCCAAAGATACTCTCTCAAGAAGGAGACATGCTTGCATTCGAAAGAAATTTTTAAGTTGCGCCTTTTAGAAGCTATGGACCACCGGAGCGCGGTTGCAGGACCCTGTATATGTTTATAGTTGGTTGTATAACGTCATTCATAGAATCCTTATCAACATTCCCATGCTGATTTCGTCAAAACCCACATTTAATGATCAAGTTGTCACTACAAGGAGAATAATTAAGTTCTGGATGCACCATCCGAATAATTCATAACTTTTCTATTTTCGACTTGTTCTCACTGAAACTGCATACGTTATGGGCCTATTTGTTTTTCAGAGTAACGGTTTGTATTTCTGTTTACTAGAAAGGTGTGATCTGTTTTACGCTTCACAAGTGTCGATCTAAAAATGATTAAAGGTAAATAAAAATGACTTCAAAAGAAAATATATCTGAGTACTGGTTATTGAGAAGGTTCAGAATGAGTGTCTTTGAATTATTGTCTCTATTTTAATTTTTTGAATCAATGTGATTATAAACCAAATGTATTGGTTGTTCTGCATTGTTTACGTTTATTTTTATTTGTCAGCTGTCCGATGATATTCCAACTATCAGCTGCCAACTGTCAGCTGTTTCATTTTTTTGAGCAATCAGTGTAGCCAAATTAGCTTTTGGGATTTTATGTCAGACCAGAGACAACTGAACACATCATTATTTTTATGCTTCTCAGATTGGTCGGTTATGCATGGAAAATTCAAATATTGAAATATCTGAATGTTGGTAGCCTAACTTCCAAGTTAAAAAAATCTTCAAGGTGGATTTCGTTTTCGACTGAGAGACGAGAGTTTGATGGTACGATTCGTGAAAGCTACACAGGTATCTAGCCATACAGGGGGGTTCCTGGTTCTGTTCGGCTGACGAATCCTGAATTTGTAAAGTGACCTTTTGTGGATATTCCGTTCTACCCATCTCACCATCAACTCTAAAGTCCTGGCTTTTGATAGATTCCTATCTTGGACAGTTACGACAATTTGGCGTTTGAAAACCTTGCACCACGCCAACACATTTTTTCTACAAGATAAAACCTTTCCTGTTGTGGATACTTCTGGTATTATGGCTCAAGCATAGCTCATTTTCCCGAAGTGTAGACTACCTGGTTTCGCCTGATAAATTGCTGATTGCTGTCAGATATATTGAAATCCTTCTTCATAGAAAGTCTCCGTAGACTCCTTTCCGTCATCACTCCATTCCTGGTTGGCCTAGGAGAGTACAAAATCTTAACGGAGGTGTCACCAGAGGAATAGGTTTCACTCACAATTTTTTATATAGGATGAAATCCTACCGTTTCAATTTTTAATTAATAATTCTGATTCAATATTGATTTCTCCTGTTGAATTTCATTCTTCAACGACTATCTGTGAACTACCACATAGTACTAAGCGCTGGGAAAATTGATTTCCTAAAAAAATCTTACATGTAATAAAGTTAACCTCATACGTAACATATATCTAATATTGAATATTATTAGAATCACAATCTCATTTCAGGAAACTGTTACACTGACCAGTGAAGATTTATTCGTATTGAATGTTTGTGTGTTTATTTATATTTTATTCATTTATTGATTAACACTCTTGACAACATCTCTTGACAAAGTCTCTTATAGTTTTGGGTATAAGATCTTAATTGTCATTAGCCGGTTGCTCAACTTTCCAAGTAAGCACTCTTTGCCAGTGACATATTAAAAGTTGCTATGGCGCCCCTGTGTTATAAAGTATAAACGAACCCATAGTGCCTACCAACGAAGAGCTGCCGTCTGCATTGCTCCTTTTTATTTAACCTTTTTGAAAATATATTTAATCAATATTCTATAGGAACCTTCCAGTCACTTCAACAAAATGAATAACAGACCCGTCCTGAAAATACAAAATATAAACTTTTTGCACTGAATTGTCTGTCCTAGTCATATCTGAAATATTCCTAAGAAAAGCCTCAGAATGTTATCATGAGGACGAAGAATATTCTCAGAATATTTCAATATTCTTTAGAAAATACCGGAAGATATTTTCGAAATCTGACGATATTCGCAAAATATTCTGAACATTTTTAGAATTATATTAAATGTTCTGAGAACACTCTCAGATTATCCAAAATGGATTTTGCAATATTGAAGTATCGCAACCCAGAAATTTTTAATTAAAATTAGTAATCCTTTGATGAAGAAAAAATATATCTCTGTACAAGTTTACTTGGGTATTAAGGCAGTGATCATTGTTAGAAAGTTCTATGGAAATCTCCAGTTCCTCAAACAAATCCAATCTGAGGAAATTTTTATGTAAAATTCTTGAATTTCTGTTTGGGCTAAAGTTGTGATTGAAAATTTTAAAATGGTTGCCAAATGCAGATTTGTCTGTTTTGTTTTAAATTTTCATTTATTAATTCGGGTAAAAAGGGGTCTACTAGTTCTACCAATGTAGGAGACAGAGCAATCAGAAAAGTCTCAAGCTTATAGCCTCCGCTTCTTTTCAACTTATCAATTTTGTCTTTGGAATTGACTAAATAGTCGCTCAAATGTTATAAGATTTAAAAGAAACTTTACACATGTTCTAATCAAAATATGGTGAAGAAAAATATTTCACTGAAGGTGAATTTTCAATAGAAAATGTGTTAAAGGCCTATGTATGAATTTAGTAATGAGTCAACGAATGATAGAAGGTTGGTAGCCATTGTTGACAGCAATCTGTTTCAATATATTCACTTCTGAGTTCATTGAAAATATGAACAGAATGTTCATAAAGTCAGTTGTGGAATCATCTGTGACTGAAAGTTAGAATTTGGTCGCTATTTTCCATCGTACAAGATAACCTCTCTTGAAAGGGATTCATGTTTTAAAGAGAAACATTGAAAATTGAATCAATACATGACTCCTATGGAAATGGAAAAACCTTACGATAAAATTGAAGTTACTTTTTTGTAATATCTAACAGAAAACAACTACTTCCCCGGCTAAAGCCACGCTGGACATTGAACTACATCTGATAGATATTGAGAAAGACCCTATATAACTTGAAGAAAAAATCTGAAAGTGAAAATTTGCATTTTCATTCAGATAGTTGATTATTTATTAAATGTCCAGTTTCCATTGGAGATTCTTATCTATGATTGAGATAAGGGAGAAGTATCACTCACAGAAAATCGCTCATTCCATTGATACGAGAATTGCATCTCTTTCGCTAGGCCTCCACTACATTTTGGTCGACAAAAATCAGGAAGGTCGGAAGAATTGGAAAACATACTCTTCAGAAGCAATTTCATACTGTAATGAGGAATTGGTTGACTATTTCTTGTGCGGTGAAACTTTGAAAATATTTTTTGACATAAAACCTGTCATGGGTATGGCATGTTGATTTCATTGAAAATATGAACAGGATGTTCATAAAGTCAGTTGTGGAATCATCTGCGACTGAAAGTTGGAATTTAGTCGCTATTTTCCATCGTACAAGATAACCTCTCTGAAAAACAACTGTTCCGTATTCCAAACTTTGATACTTCATTTGCAAGCTAATTTGACATAAATTCGAGAAAAATGCATTATGGAATTTTTCTAAGGGAAAGAACAAAATGGCGGCTCCAAAATGGAGGACAAGATTGGCAATTATCGTCCGATTCGATTCAAAATTGAAATGTGGTGTTTTTAATGGTCGAAAATTATGATTTGTTTGCCAATGCAAAAAAACAATATGGTGGCTCCAAGAAGGCGGATGAAATTTGTAATTATGGCCCAATTCGCTTCAAAATTTGTACGTGTGTTGTGGAAAAAATGCAAAAACAAGTTGATTTTAAATCAAAGGGGACATCTTCGTATCATAACCTCAACTGTCATACCACTCTTCCCACCCCTTGGTCACTCATACAATTTGAATAGGGAAAATACTAAGTGTGACACAGCATTGAAAAGGTAATTCCATAAGGAATTCAGACATGTGAGTGTTCGCTACCTAACTTTTCATTTTGGCGCCTAATTGCGGGAAAAACAACTATTTCATATTCCAACTTATGAAATTTGATTTGAAAGCTGATGTGAACAATTCACGAAAACGAAAAAAAAATGAAAAAATTAACATTGTAGGAACTTACAAATTGTAAGATTTTGCATCAATTGCTTAAAAACTGTCAGACAGCGTTTCGAGACTATATAACTTATACTCATGTATGGCAGTTCATGGTGAACACTTTGAGCATCTACTGTGAGTTAAAGTAGTTTGGAATAATTGGATTTGAATTTCTGGTTTTCCAGTTTTTTAAGTTTATGCAATGTCCAATTTTTTTTTCAAAAGCTTTTATTCAACTTGCTCTGTTAATGAGTATGTATGTATGTATAGGACAAATCTTGCAGCTGAATTTTGACCCACTTCTAGTTGTCCGATCAACTAGAACTTTGGTAGGTGTTCATAATTGCGATGAAAATGTATTCTGGATTTTTGTTGAAAAAAAAAAAATAACTAAATGGCAACTCCAGTATGGCAGATGATATTTGTAGTTATGGTACGATTCGTTCAAAATTGGATTGTGGGGGTTTTATTTAGTAATTGTAATTGAGTAAAATTGATGAAAAAGCTTTTTTATAAATGCAATAAAAAGAAAAAGTATTTTTTTTAGTTGTGGGACGTAGGTTATTCTGTGCGTAACATATTCAAAAGCTTGCCGCTGGTGCAAAATAGGTATTTGTGCGAGGTAAAATTCCGATTCTGTTACGCCCAGAATAACCTACGTCACACATCTTACAAAAATACTATTTCCTTTTTAGCGCATCTGTGTAAAAGCATTTTCTTTTCAATTTAATTAATTCATTTTAGTCATACTCGAAACTTTTGAAATTCCCATATGCCAATTTTGAATCGATTCGAACCACAATTACAAATTTCATCCGCCATCTTGGTTTTTTGCATTAATAAAAAAATCATAATTTCTGACCCTGGAAATCCCCACATACTAATTTTGATTCGAATCGTACCATAATTACAAATTTCATCCGCCATCTTGGAGCCACCATCTTGTTTTTTTGCATAGACGAACAAATCATAATTTCCGAACCTGAAAACCACCACATTTCAATTTTGAATCGAATCGGAGCATAATTGCTAATCATGTCCGCCATTTTGGAGCCGCCATTTTGTTTTTTGTTTTAGAAAAATTCTATAATGCATTATCACCGAATTTATGTAAAATTAGCTTGCAAATGAACTACCATAATTTGGAATCCGGAACAGTTTTTTTCCACAAGAGGGCGCCAAAATATGAAGTTAGGTAGCAAAAATTGACATTGCTGAATTCCTTATGAAAGTACCTTTTTAATGATGTGTTACAGTTACTACTTTCCATATTCATATTGTTTGGGTGATATCCAAGGGGTGAGGGGTCAGGTATGACAGTTGAGGTTATGATAGGAAGATGTCCCCCTTGGATTAAAAATCGACGTGTTTTTGCATTTTTTCCAAAAGACGTGCGTTTTGAAGATATTTGATCTGTTTCGTTTTCAGTGCCCCACCCTATATATGAGTAGTTTCAGGGAATTTTCACAGGTGAAATTATTTCCGGAAATAATTTCGGGCTCATGAATATTTTGAAAATTATAATACAAATAATTAGATTTATTATCACGTGTAACCATTCATATAAAATAAAAAACTAGAAACTCATCTATTTTTTTTATGTTATTTTTCAACTGCTGGAAACTAAGCTAGGCAAATATAACAAATTTACATAACGTCAAGGTTTCGATACCATCCTCTAGGTATGGGTTACTAGCCTGAGATAATTCTGAAATTTCTACTCATTGTAGTTGCATGAAAATGGCAACCTATAGCGTAACATTATATATTCTGCAAGTGGTAGAAAGTTATAATTTTTTCAAATTTAATGTGCTTTGCAGTTTCGGTAACGGCCATGTAATGGCTTCTCAGCCTGCCCTTTAAGATATTGTTTTCTACTCATTGTACTTACACGGTAATGCAGTTTATAATGAAATATATTACATCCTTTGATTTTTTTTATTCACTTCGGGCTACTACAAGTGGTAGAAAATGAAAAAAATATTAGTTTTACCTACCACACCTACAGGAACAGATTACATAATAATATTCAGTTTGTCTTCACACCAATGGACTCTTAGCCTATAAACTGTTGATTTCTACTGATTGTAGTAGCTCAAAAGTGCCATTTAGGGACAAAAAATATAATATTCTTTTATTTTATAGTTACTTGAGCTTACTAGATGTGGTAGAAAATTATAATTTTAGAGGTTTTTCGGGAAGCTGCATGAACAGATTCATAGCGCGTCATAGCTTTGTCAGCAATTATTTAGGCCTTCAAATTGGTAATTTCTACGTAGTTGCATGGGAATACCATAGAAAATAGTATATTATTTTACATAAGTTTTGATTAACTACAAGTGGTAGACAATTGTTTTTTTTTGCGTTTTTATTAACTTGCGTTATGCGCACTTTAATGGTATGGAATTCAGAACCAGCGTCAGCAAGCATCAATCATAGGAGGCTATTTTGACACTTCAAAACAGCAAAGAAACTCGCGTCTTGTTGCAATAAAGAATATTGCAGAGCCACTAAAACCAGTAAAATTCTTTTTTCTTTAAATGAATCGATTTGAAAATCATACTACATGCAAATTATGCGTGAAATTGTCTGATACAATGATCAATCATCGTACCATGACTTATTTATTCGCAATAATAGAGGATTGTGGCTCCAACTTGAAGCAAGAAAATTTGTTCCGAATTGTCCACGAATATTTGCATCTAAACTACGCAAAATTGAAAGTGCTGAAAGGGAAAAAGGTAAATAAATTAGTGTCTGACTATTATATACATTTTATTAGACATAGACACTTAATTGAAACCTTCAAAGTCCTGCATTTTTGCCATTAAGAAGACAGGATGTGGTCGAAGATTATAGAAAACATCTTAGCTTTGTAATTAAAATATATCAAAACTAAATATTATGTGAACAATTAAAACCAGTCTGTCAGAAATGGTCTGTTATTGTAAATGTCAAAAAATTTCCGGTATAAGTCGCTGTTGGGTATCCCACGAAAAAAAATTTCCTCTAAAATACCTCCGTTGCCATGGTGATCTCTCAAAATAACGTATTTTGATTGTTTCCAAATTACAGGTGTGGAATTTTCTCTATTATCGCCACATTCTGATATTGATATCAATTTTATTGGACATTTGAATGCGTGTGTAACAGCAGCATGTGGTATTATAGATTTGTAGACAGAATAATTAATTAAAATTACTTTTGGATTGCTATAGTTAAAAATCCTAATCATCTTATTTAATTTTTTCATATACTAGAAAACACAGCGATGGACAGCCTCGCATTCTGAATGGGGCGAAACGACTACATCAGTGGAAAATTCTCCCTGCTCTCGGTAGTAAACCACCATCATTTTCATTAACACCTCATTTACGGAAATATACTCAGGAATTCTAAATTTCACCAGAGATATTTCAGACTCTCAAACATCCTGAAAAATTATGATCGAATATATTAAGACAAAAAGTGCACATTCTCATGAGGCACCGATAGATCAATCTTCAAAAAGAAGTGAGTGAATTTCTAACACGGATGCACGCGACTGTCACAGCAATTCCCGTTTGGAAACCCCTGTTTCCGATACATTATAACTGTCATTTTATTACGTTTATATCGAAGCACTGATGGTATGAGCCACGAGGTGACATCCCCGTTTATAATGGCGTCCAATTGCCAAATTTTGATTTACAATTTATTTTTTTGTACCATAATCTTCGGAAAGTCGTCGTCCCCTCCGCTGCGGAAAATCTATCTTCTGCTGGCACACCTGATTATATTAATCATGGAATCGTTGCTGGAAAATAGTGGGCGATGGTGACATTCCCTGATACGGACTTCAGCAGGGGCGTGCATGATAAGCCGTTGACAATTCGTATTAGAATATTTTGAGTCAATGTTTAAATGCTGATATGGTTAATAATTTTTTTGAATCACCTGAATATACACAAAAAACATGCACAACGTAATGAAATCATGAAGTAATATGTGAAAATGAAAATTTGAATTACAAAGTACATCACTGAAATCTGAGAAACATCACAAAATATTACATTATGTACAGATCGACAAGCGTAAGGATGCCTCTGAGATGCGCAAACGATAGAAAGCGTGAGTAGATGTGCGACAAAGATCGACAACTGTTTAAAAAGGCAGAGCGATGGAGCTCCTGCCCCTCTCCAGGGTTTTGTCTACTGCGCAACCAATTCTCGGAGGCATCCTTACGCTTGTGATCATGATACTACAAACGAATTAGATATGCTCACGGGCATCTTCCCTCGACGCCCCTCCTATCGATGACGTCAGTAAGTGACAAAAGTAGTGATCAGCTGTATGTTGTCTTATGGGTAACGGGTGTTTTCAAATTGTTTTTGCCTCATTTTGAACGAAAATGGTTATGTGCGCCGTTGTAAATTGAAATAATAATAACAATTTAAAGGTCAAAACCAAATGCAGCTATATTTTTCGTTTCCTAAAAATACGACTTTATGCGGAATATGGGTGCAAAGGTGTGGTCAGCGATTTAAATTCAATGTCACCAATGCCAGAATTTGCTCGGAGCATTTTCTAAAAGAGGACTATAGTTTGAAACATAGGCTGATGGATTTTTCTGCAAGGCGACCTAAATTGAAAACTTGTTGGGTATGCAGCAAGTATAATCTTATAACACTTGTTCTAATATTTCGACAAAGTTTATTGTCTGTTGTGTGCATAGATATTATAAAATATAAGTTAACAATTGCAATGTACATATTAAAACAATTAGTAAGAGTCTTTAAAGGTTGCCATCACCATTAATTTATACTTTTATAGTCGGAAACAACAATAATAAAATTCAAAAAAACGTTCAACATAGCTACCTGTATTTGAAGCTTAAACTACGATCTCAGGGACACTCTTTCCCAGATGATGACGATAAACTTTGTCGAAATATTGGAACAAGTGTTATAAGAGCAGTATGCTTCCTGCATGCTGCGTACCCAACAAGTTTTCCTAGCTTTCTCTTAACTTGTCAGCAGAATTCACATTCGTAATGAACATTTACTTTGAGATTCCTGTGGGAAGTTCTTTTATCACAAAGTCTGCATTGTTGAATACATCTTCATATTTAATATAGTTGGAGGGTTTCTATGCATCTAGACATGGAGATTTCATCTTCTGTGACATGGATACATCACTAATAAATGCTGTGCAGATAAATCTATACTTTCCTTTCAACACCAAAATTATCCGCTAGGCCATTGTCTCCGACGGCGGCTTTTACTGATTACCATTATCAGTCTCAGATGAATTATACAGAGCATCGGATCCAACAAATCAATATTCAGTGTTTGCTTCACCCGCAACAAATTTTGAATATCACTCAACCAAACTTCAATTACTCCTTTCAAAGTATAAATACCAGCTGTAAAGGGCGCAGGTATATATATTGTACACATAAATGGTACATTTTGTCTATTCATAGTACTTAGTAAATGAGAAAACGGATTTAATTGCACAAAACTAAAAAAAGCTAATGTAATCAGACGGTGCAATAAGGACCAAATTCGCATATTTGTCACTTACTGACGTCATGCGCGGCCGTGTCTCAATTGCGTTCTTCTAGTGAGCATATCTTTATATTTTATAGTATCATGGCTTGTGATCAGTAAGTTTTACGCGATTAACTCACAAATTGACTCCCAGCATTGGTTTTTGCGTCTAGAATTGCCACGAGTTTTAATTAGCTTTATGTTTTTATGATGGCAACAACGCTGTCAGAGTGACAGGGTGGCTCGCGACTTACTCAAGTGGAGACGGGAGTGGAGTATAACAAAATAAATAGTGATGAGATGTAAGAATCGGGCGCCAGCTATATGAATGCAAGCTCACATGATAGATTATTTATACTGATTCTCATATAACACGAATAGTATTAAAGATTAAAGTTATCACACTCAAAATGATAAACAGCTTACTGTTTGAAGAAGTATAATTATTAAAATAAAAATGATAGTAGTGAAATTGTACCCGTACCCGTACCGTACTCACACAAAACTAACTAGCCTAATAAATACCTGAATATTATTAATATTGTAGTGAGTGACTTTACAACGGGTCTACAGGTACAGTTCAATGACCAAATATGTTTCAAACATTAACAAAGCTCTTAGATGAGATTATACAGGCACTGGTGAATAAAAAAAGGTTGAATGTATCGAATTTCACACACAGAATATATCTACCGCTGTAGGGTAGGAGAAAAGAATATCTCTTAAACAATCCGCAATAGTATGGCGCCCCTTACCTTGTAGCTTTCACACATTAGCATTAGGTTGAAGACTATGCCATGAAAGAGGATATCATTACACGGTAGGATACTTAGTGCTAGATCTGGTACTTGGAGTGCCAAGTCAGGCCAACTAGGGTGGTACAACCAGGCTGATCTAAGCTGCAATGGTGCTTCGTTGACAGTCTCTGCTACAAGTGCAGGAAACTAGGGTGGTACAACCAGGTTGATCTTAGCCGCAAGATAGCTTCTTCGACAGTTTACGCTACCAGTACATGAATGCCATACTCAATGGCTATAGTAGGTGGAAGATGGTCACAAGGAAGACATAACATACATCAACGGAGTCATGAAACTTCCTCCAGGAAGGAAAGAAATCTTGTATTAGGTACAGAACTGTAGTGCCCTATGAATAAACCCTGAAATGCAACAAGAACTTTACATTTTGTTCAACAACATGGATGACCTAATAAATACCTCTATCCAGAACAGGCCTAGGTGCTCTCACAGTGGAAGATGCTTTCGGTAGGCACTTTCAGATGTCAAAATATCCTGGCCATAGGGATAACAGCGGCACATAGGGTCAAGTACCCAAAGGGCCTAACTGATCAGATCCTTAAATACATGAAGAACTGCCAAATGATAGAAGGATACCATGTGCGAGGAGACTTACCTGATCTGAGTATATGATCCCCCTAAGTGTAAGGTTCAGAAATATGAATACAAAGCAATTCAAACGACGAAAACGAAAACTGGAACCTTTTGACAGTTGTGAAATATAATCCCTTTACGGGTGATTCAATTGGAATCAGAAAATTTACAACTCATTTATTTGTCCAGATTAGATGTCAGCTTCCTCTCCTGCTAATTAATCTTCTTCTTCTTCTTCTTCTTCAAACTTCAATTAAAAATGCAAATCCGTGTGCATTGTTGCCAAGTAACCTCTCGAAGAGTATTACACCCTCAAATTAATAATTTTTTCCCACAGAATAGAAAACTATTAGGAATCCCTATCCACAAATGAAACACGCCTGAGTATTACTGCATGGCATAACCCATTACGACTCTTCAGTTATGAAACCAACAAAAGTCACTCCATGCTACTCCAGCTGAATGCAGAAGTCACAACAATCACAAGTCTATGGCCTACTCCGCTTAGTGGCACACCCAAGACGTGGAATGAAAAGTGTTAACAGAGTTCCAAAAGTAAACAACTAACGGTCAGTTTTTCCAGTTCCAGTTAACCTCCAGATTAATTAACTTATGGTTAGAATGTAATCCTTCATCATCTAAACTATTAGTTAGTTATCTGGGGTTTACCTCGAACTTGAAAAACTGGTCCTAAATCACGAATGACAATTAATAACCTTGGGGTAACTTGAAATATGACGTAACAAAAATATGATGACGTAAATGTAAAATTGATATACCTGGTAGTATTATGAAAATCCGCAATGGGGACGCCTACACAGAACACCGCGCCGTAGGTGAAACTTCCGTGTTCAATTGAGATATAGTTGGATGGATTACAAGTGAATACACTCTCGAAGAAGCAACATTTTGATAGGTATTGTTGGTGTTTTAAATTTATTAAATAAATGCAGAAGGCAAATATTAGTAAAATGCATGTAATATATGATGGAAAATTTCGATATACCCTGAAAAGTTATTAATAAAAAAAAACGTTACAGAATATGCAATTGTGTTCAAGTTGTTTCAATTGCCCACAATTTTTCTCTGCGACAACCTTATAACTCCAAAAATTAGCCCAACCCAACAAATAATTTTAAGGGATCAAGTAACGTGACCATAATACTGTGCAATCAAGAAAACAAGTTGGTTACATATGCGTGAATAAGAATAAGATGTTTTCATCGGGCGCAGAAGACAAAAAATTGATTTGCAGAGATGTGAAACTTTTAAAGTATTCTTCTATTTCACTATCGTTTTTTTCAATAAAACCTGTTACAATTAGGACCCATTTTTCTGTCACGAAAAAAATTAGGAAAACTCGCGAAATAGAAATCGAAAAAATCCGTAAAAATAGTGAAAATTATCTGACCATTGAATAAAACGGTTTTAAAACAATTAACCCCTCTTCCCCCTCGAAAGCTAGATAGAGAAAGCGTAAAATTTAGGAAAAATTTCCAACGGTTTTATACATGGAAAATTACGACAAAAAATATGTCTGCCGGTGGGCTCGCTCCTTCCCCTCTTTCCAAAACAGTTGCAAATCTTGCGAAAACAAAATTGGAAAAATCTGTTAAAATAGTGAAAAAAAATGTAACCATCGAATAATATAGTTTTAAAAAATGTTACCCCCCTATCTAGATTGAGAATGCGTAGAAAATTGGAAAATTTCCTGATTGTTTCGGTAGATGAAAATTGAAATAAAATATTGTTCAGGGTACTTAGACCCCCCTAAAGTAGCGAAAACTCACGAAATTAAAATACGTAATAATTGTGATAAACATCTAATCGTCAAATAATTTTCGTAACCTGACCTGTATGTATGCATCCAGTAAGGTGGGGTAGTGCAACTGGGTTGGACTCCACACCATGAGTTGTGTGATTTGATGAGATGGGCGTCCTTAGCATTAGCTTGCAACCTGTCTAGGAGAAGGAAATAAAATCCAGAACTGTGTTCCGTTGGGCAAAGTAGGCATCAAGTTGAATTATCTGGGGCATATACCCAAACACAAAAAAACGAAAATAGAAATAAATTTATAAACTTAAAAAAAACCGTTTTAGAGAAAAGCTTTTATTTAGATGCATTAAAAAGAATGAAATATATTTCAAAGTGAATTGAACCCATCATTTTGTTACTTTATAAAATTTTAAATGAAAGCTTGTCGCGAGAATAAATTTTGAGGTAATTTTAAATTTAATTTACAATAAGAAATATATAGATACTTCTCGCGGCAAGTTTTTGTATCATTTAAAATTTTATAATGTAACAAAATGATGGGTTTAATTTACTTCAAAGTTTTTTCTTTATCGATTATTTCATTCATGATGAAATCGACCAATCATACACCACCATTTTTCAAATATATTTTGTTTAAATAAGTGATTATTTCACAAGAGCTGTTTAATCGCGATTAAATTCACGTCCTCCATATTGGTTTTCGTTGTGTCGTTTTTCAGGGATTTTTACAATTCTTGTCAACAGTTTATAAAATAAAACAATAATTTCTTAATCGTTTGATTGACCTGATATTGATTTTCATCAGTGAAAACTCAATTTTTGATAGGATTTCTAGACATATATTTTGACATAAGGCAACGAAAATACGCCAGAATTTGAAATGTTTACATGCAAAATTCGCAGCAAAGGCTTCTTCAATGCGTTGTTGGGATGCGTAACCAAAGTAATATATAATAAGAAACACCATCAACGAAGCGTTTGATTTTGAAACGTCTCGTATTTAAAGCTTAAGCAAACATGAATTCACGTTTCAGTAATATTTCGTGTGAAAATATCCATTTGGCAATTCAAAATAGTACACCAGTCACCAATGAAAACCCATGCTTCTGATTGGCTACAGTTTTCCGACTTTTGTAAGACAAAAGGTTACTCTTTCAATGAAGATACCAGAATTGTTGAATTGGCTGTAATATTAAAAGACTGGGGGTTTAATATGCGGAAGAAAGACGGAACGGAGTATAAAGAAGGTGTGGTGAAGACAATGTGGAATATCGTATCAAAAAAACTGCAAGAAATGTACCACGTTCAATATAATGTAAGTTTCGATCCATTTAAAGATATAGTTTTCAAAACTGCCAGAGATGCAAGAAATGCGAAATGCAAGAAATGCGAAAGAAATGCAAAACCCAATTAAAAGAAAGCAAAGCTCTTCTGCTTTAAGTGGTGAAGATATTTGAGTTATGGGACGAGAATACTCCCGACGGATTGAAAAAAAAACTCTACCATATAATAGCCGTTGAATTAGCTTGGAGAGGTGGCGAAACGACTTTCTGTCTAGTAAGTTACTGAGAAGAAGAAGTCGACCATAAAGGAAATTCTACAGGTAAAATGTTGAAAAGCATTTCTGTCTAGAAGTATAATTTTTTTCAAATGGTTGGTTCAGAATACTACAGAAACAAAAATGTGGCCTGTGAGATTATTTAAAAAGATCTCAGCAGAAGAGGCAATAATATTAAATCGGATAGGTTATTCTTAACCCCGAATCCTTTTTGGAAAAGACCCGAATCTACTACCTGATACAAAAATTGCCCGATAGGAATAAATCAAATATCGAATGGACCCGAGAAGCAGCACAGACAACCGAAATCAAGAAAGCAAAAATAACTAACCATTCTAACCGATCAACAGCAGTTAGTAAGCTAGCTAAAAGTGAAGTTCAAGAACAGCAACTAATCAAAATCACAGGACATAACATCGCATCTTCTATTAAACCATATCTTCAAATGGATCCCACTCATCATCTGGATATAATTAACAAAATAAGAAACATGTACGATATTAAAACAACCGGTCTATCATCAACTGCCAACAATCTGTTAGCCTCTGTTCCATCAGCTTCTTCTGCACAATCGTCTTCTTTAAATACCAATGTCTCATCTAATATAAATAGCAATGAAATATAAACATTTGTGACCTATACAAATTGCAATTTTTAGTACAACTGTTTGGATACAAAATTAAAATAATAATTTTCTCATTGTACTTGTAATAAAGAAATTGTTAGAAAATGTCGGTGTTCATTATCAATAAAATTCTTTGTTGTTGGTTTTAATCTACCTCATTCAGGGCCAGTTTTTTGAGTTCCAGTTACACTCCACGTTAATTAACTAATGGTTAGAATGTGATCCTTCAAACATCAGTTAATGAATGAATGAATGTCATTAACCATCTAAACTATTAGTTAGTTATCTGGAGCTTAACTGGAACATAAAAAACTGCCCCTCGGGTCCAGTTTTTTGAGTTCTAGTTAAGCTGGTGCATTCAACTATTTTCCAAGCAAAATCATGCTCAAAATATTTTGATAGTTTAATCGATTAAATTTATAGGTCTTGTGATATAATAAACGATAATTTCAACAGGAAAGGTGCGAATAAAAAATTGACATAACAAATGGGTATAAGCCATAAAACGATTTTCTGAGGAATGTTTAAGTAACATATAAAATCCAGAACCTAAATTGAATCAGAAATTTCGTACCTTCTCATGACACCGTACCTCCACTGCTGCATTCTGGGATACCATAGGAGTTGTTAAACTTTCTCATACGATCCTCCATTCGAAAGCGAATAATAATTCGATTGTATTCCAGATATTTTAGCCATAAAACTATAAAATTACAAATATAATGATTGAATGGAACTACATCTCGTACGAATTGAATTTATTGCCTATGATTGGAAGCAGATAACGGAAAACACATTAAATCACATGTAAACCCATTCCAATTTTGATATATAGGCCATTTTCAGTAGTGTAGCACTACAATAAAAAAATGACACGCCAAACAATAATACTATCGAATGAATATTTATGTCATTTAAATATACTCCTTTCATGTGATCTGCACATATTGTTGAATAACGCTCAAACTTTTACTGGGATCCTCATAAATGGTAATAATATACCACAAATTAGCAATGAAATAGATTAGAAAAGCCAGACCCTGAGGCCTGAACCAGTAAATTGATGAGTCTTTCTTGCTGTTTGGTCTGGAAAAATTGTGATTGAAAAACCGAACGGTGAGTAACAGATGTTGGGCGTAATGCAGCACATTCACGGTAATGATTCACGTAGGTCTAACGATGAAAAACTACTTTGAATGTTGGTTTTGGTATCCAAAATATGAATCAGTAATGATTGAATTGCTTCTTCAATATCAGTGTTTTTTCAGGCAACAGATCTTAAGTTACTCTGTTTGCAGCTTCTTGAAATTCTGGTGGAAGAGAAGAATTTAAATCATCCATTTCAACTTCCATTTTATTTATATTTGCAGCAGTAATAGCTACAACCACATAGAAGCTAGGAACTTTTATCAATTTATGGTAAATAATAAATAATTATTAATTGGTTTTTACCTGCGTCACTGTCATGCCTACTATTAGATTTGAAATACAGAATATCACAGTCAGAAATAAAGTGCATTAGCGGATGTAGCTGGAGCCTCTGCCTTTTAATCCAGAGATCGTGTATTCAAATCCTATGGATCTTATGAACTTTTTTCTTACTAGCAGTAACAGTTGTACAAAAAACTGATGTGACATATTTGTTGAAAGGATTTTATTTTGCTCGTGGGGTTGCTCCACTCGCTGACGCAGGTTTCCCAAATTTCCCCATTCACAAAAATAATGCTACTTTTAACACTTGTACCATAAATAACTATTTCCCTGATAAAATTAAAAAATTGTAAAATTGTAATTTCCATCAACCGCTAAAGAACAGTAAATTAACAAAAGCAGGTGCCAACTGCAAACACTGAGTATGGAAATCGTATATTGTACACTATACTTTTTCTACGACCATCTGAATCATTAACAAATCTGTAATTTTTTTAATTATCCTTTTTATCATAAACTCTCCTGCCGTCATTTTAACATGGTTTAGATAATTTTTCCTTTCTTCACCCGGTGAATGAAACATCAATTTTTTTCTTTTTATACACGTACCTATCTACGTCGTGAAACAAATAACATTCAAATTTTGACAACTTGGAAATAAAAATATCTTTATGCAAAAAAAATCAAACACTAATCGATATAATAAAATGAAAAAAAAATGTGGCTGCGTGGATTTGAACCCTCGCTCCCACCATCCAAAGTCCATGTGTCATCTGAATCAACACTCGTCGTTACTAGAGCACATAATAATTTGTTCAAATTAACTGCTATATAGAAAGTATCTGTCAACTATTCAAAAATATAGAATCCCATTGTAATCAATCTTTTTATTGAAATTATTCTGGTTTTATGAAAAGAAAATTATACCTTTGTCAGAAGATAGGCATTATCAGGAGCTTCTGATATAAATTTATTAATTTGATTGTTAAATCATCCTCACTATCGCTAATCATTTTTAATAACTTAATTTTTTTAATCGAATTTTGTAATTATCTACTGATGTGAAATGTCAAATTATTAGACAGACGTAAACAAACTTGATTCGATATTATTTATGTTCATAAAATTCGTTAATACCTACCTATAATGACAGTCTATTAGTTCATGAAAGTCGTAGGAAATGAAATATTTCGATACAGCTAGCCCGTGCTAGCCTAGCTAGCTAGCCTTTCGCTTGACTGGGACTATATGTTTCTGCTCTGTTGTAATTTTTGTACTGGTAACTTGTCGGACAGATGTACTAACTCGTACTCTGGCGGCATGCAGAATAGAAAGCCTAAATTCAAGTGTTTTCAGATTACCTTCAGTTATAACGTTTTAAATATTTATAAGTATCGTAAAGATTCATAATACGATATGACATGGGAAATTTGTCAACAGATACCGTTAGACCGAGTTGGATATCCCATCGAATATGAATATGATTTGAGGATACGAATATAGTACAATAATTACCTACTACGTTCATTCTTTATTCAATGTTAGTTTCCTGAAGTTCCTGAAATTAATGCTGTTAGAATCATGTAACAAGCAAGCGTTGGAAGTATACCCATTGTTAATTTATTGATTTATTGTGTCTCGGTTGTCACTTTATTTGCGAACAGTCAACTTTCACGCGTTCATTTCCATTTAATTCTGTCAAATTTTCATGTAGGAAGATACGTATATTTCGTTTCTACTTATTGAAATTATATTTTTTATCGTATCATTGAAAATTAAGTTTTCTTCAAGTTAAATCTTTATTACAAATTATTAACATCACAACAACACAAAATATATTAGTTCAACACAAAATACATTAGTTACAAAATATAATACGTTGGTTACATTCTAATAGGTACCCTACATAGGTACTAGCTAAAATGACAATAACGTGACAATCCAAAGTTGTTGATTTTATCTTCAAATCATCTTTGTCTCTGAATGATACGATAAAGCTTTGAATGTAACTTGATTAATAGGCAATTCCAAATAAATCTCGGAAGTTGCATTAGGCGACTCAGAGCAAAGCGCCTCGAACGTTCTCGATTATTATAAATCGCATAATAATCTCGTTACATCAATATCTATATTACTATTACGTCTATATTTATAATAAATTAGTTATTGTGTCCTTTCCATGAATGCAAAAATGGGGATAATTTTCAACTTTACCGCACTACTGCAAAAAGCTAGTGTGGTAAAGTATCATAACGGAACTCATATCAGTATCGTAATGTTTTACATTACATATTTGTAGTAGGTAAAATTTGTTAACATTCGTGGAGATTAATACGCAATAATATTAAAGAAGTTGCGCTTTTTGTTCTTTAGACCTATAAATAGACGTATAAATCGAGACGTATGAAAAAACTATGGATGGACTCAATATAAAAGAAAGTTATGGTCAGAATACATCGTGAGAACCAAGAGAGAAAATTAAAGAATCGGTGTGTTTTTTAATTTTCGGAGGTACTCAGCTTCGGAAAGTCTAACTCAGGCCGGTGTGTTCCAAAACGTAAAAGAACTAGCCTTGAGAAACAGATGTCATCAGTTCTTCAGACTGAAGACAAAGGTGTGAAAATATTGAAATAAATCAGTAATTCTCCTGAAACTGGTGAACGTAGAACGATTGAAGTGTTTCAGAAGATCATCGGCTGAGAGACAATACATACATGATATCCAACTTTTCTGTGGTGTGATGTTACAGAGAAGTAAGCTCAACTAATATTTTCTATCCATTCTAAGTCTTCCTCATAACTCCATTTCTGTTAAATCACACAGTATATTCCAAAGTATACAATAGTTTACAGCTACCATTTTCGTATTTCACCCTGTCCTAAAAGCTCATTTTAGAGTCGTACATTATCCTCTGCGGAATGAATATTTAAGAAATGTTCTTCGGGCAAAAACCCGGCTAGTTCTGACTGAAATAAATTGCTTTTTTTCGGAATGTTTTATTGAATAGAATTAGCGGAAGAATTTGAACGGTAGCGACATGGCGACAGTGGATCGGAATTCTGCGAAATCAAGATATTGCCCATTGATTATGCAAGATGCGAGATACCCTCTAGTCTGTCTCATATTTAACGTCAAATGGAGCCAAAAACAAAGATATTTTACTTATTTGCATTCTAGCTAGGCAAGGGTTATCTGGATTGTTGGAACGGTCGTGAAGTAATTCTGTTGTAGAATGGTGACATGTCAGATTATGGTAAGATAATAGTTAACAATGTACAATGATAATCAACATTCCAGTAGATTATCAATGATTATCATTGAGACATATTTTATACAGTGCAGCTTTTCATGGTCTTCTCTCTTGTTATTTTTTGAAAAGTGTGATTTACACAAATGAAACTGATCCCGTTTTGACTGATATTACCATTCCTTCATTTTGAAATAAATATATTGTGATTGCTCCATAGATGGCACGGGGATGAGGGGTACATCAACCTATAATATTCAAATAGCATAGGGGCGTTGAGAAGGTAATTAAATTCCCTTTTCAAACACCAACATTTTTAGGAATTCCGTCTCACTTGACCTTACATGCTATTTGAAGTTTTTTCATTGTTATGCCCTTCCCCCGTGCTCTATTTCAAGTAATTACTATACCCAAATATACTTTATTTCAAAAAGTACTCAATACACTCAAATGCAAAAAAACGCAACAAGTTAATATTTGGTAAATTTTGAGGTCTCACAGTTTTTTTTTTTATTTTTAGTCCAATTTTCAAAATTTTCTGAGAAAACTGTAGATAAAATTAATAATTTTACCTTGCACATTCAATCTTTTGTTAAATGTTGGCTTATCAGTCAGTATACAGGGTTAATTATAAGTTTGTTGTTAAACCCTAATTTTAAAACGTCCTGTGGAAGAATTTCGTTGTCAAATTCTTTCAAAATACCAATTTTTGTTAAGAAACATTCCTTTCCAACGTTTTGTTTTTTGGTTCATGCCTTTAAGTGCACTAGTTCATTTTTAAGAGAGAAATGAACTTGTCATCAACGGTTTACTTTAAGAAATGAGATTTTTTGAAGAGGTTGCTTTGCTCGTTGTTGCCCTAATGTCAGTTTGACAGTGAGAGACCTAAAAGAACTCTAACCATGATTTAAAGTGCGGAAAATTGTGCAAAAGCTGTTGCTCTTGTTGAAGATGGACGTAACTATGAATATGTTGCAAGAATACTTCATGTTCATCGCTGTACCATCAAAAGAGTATTCGAACGTTTTAGACAAACTGGCAGAAATAAGCGTAGGGCAGGTAATGGCAGAAAACGAAAACGACTGCCATTGATAACAGATTTCTTCACGTGAATACTCTGAGGGATCGTCATTTAACATCAGTGCAGTGTAGAAATCAACTTCAAAAGGTCCGAGGTACAAATGTTAGCAGGTGGACAGTTCGCCGAAGATTGAAGGAGTTTGGTTTGAAATCTTGCAGACCATCAACTGGACCCAAATTACTTCGGCGTCACCGAGTAGCTAGAATGCAGTTTGCTACTGAACATTTACAGTGGAACTTAGGGCAATGGAACAATGTTCTTTTCACTGACGAATCCAGATTCTGCCTACATTCTCCAGATGGACGAAAAAGAGAATGGAGAAGGAAAGGAGAAAGATTTGCAGAGTGCACGTTCAGTCCCCGTCTGAGTTATGGAGGAGGTTCAGTAATGGTTTGGGCAGGAAAATCTCAGGAGGCCTGCACTGAGTTGGTGGTCATCGATGGATCCTTGACGGCCCACCGATATACAGGGTGTTTCATAATAAATGCGCATGACTTCAGGATGTGATAGCTCGTCCAAAAATATGAAAAAAAGTTTTCATTAACTTACCCTCTAAAATGCACCATTTTCGAGATACAGGGTGATGAAATTTTAAAAAAATTATCGTTTTTTACGAATATCTCTGGATCCGTTTATCGCACAGAAAACATATTTCGTAGGCATTTTCTACTCATAATAAGCTATGTTTTGTGCGGATATTTTTTTTTTTCAAATTCATAATTAGTGAAAACTTTGAAGGGGTAGTGGTTGTTTTTTCTCCCAACTTCTACGCCACTGGAAAAAGTACAGTTTTAAGCCTTCTATATGAACCGCCAATGTTTTCTACACAAAAAAGGTATTCTTGGTCATAAGCTCTAAAGTTGACTGTTTTCAAGAAAAATCAACTTTCGTGTTGTTTAAATAATGTTTTTTTCCTCGAAAAATTGCTGCGTGCATTGAAGCTAACGGCGGACATTTCCAACAATTCAACTGAGTATAATTGTCATTGTTTTTTTTTATTTTGCAACTAAGAAGTCAACGTTTGGTTTTGTTACTTGTTCTAACGTTTTAATAAATTTGGTATAATGAGGAAAAAAAATATTTAAAAAAATTTACCATGTTTTTCAACATGAAAGTTGGTTTTTCTTAAAAACGGTCAACTTTAGAGCTTATGACAAGAAGTACCTTTTTGTGTAGAATACATTGGCGGTTCAAGTAGGTGGCTCAAAATCGTACTTTTTCCAGTATCGTAGAAGTTGGAGAAAAAACACCCACTACCCCTTCAAAATCTTCACCAATTATGAATTTTAAAAAATAAAAAATCTTCACAAAACATAGCTTATTATGAGTAGAAAATGCATTCAAAATCTGTTTTTTGTGCGATAAACGGTTCCGGAGATATTCGGAAAAAACTGTAATTTTTTTTTTAATTTCAACACCCTGTATCTCGAAAATGTTGAATTTAAGAGGGTAAGTTATTAGTAACTTTTTTTCATATTTTTGAACGAGCTATCACATCCGGAAGTCCTGCGCATTTATAATGAAACACCCTGTATTGAGGAGATATTGAGTAATTACGTTGTTCCTGTTAGGGCCCGTTTTTCATGTTCGAGTTAACCTTCAGATAACTAACTAATAGATGGTGAACGACATTCTTTGAATGACGTTTGAAGGATCACATTCTAAACTATTAGTTAGTTATCTGGAGGTTAACTCGAACATGAAAAACGGGTCCTCAGTGGATTTATCGGAGATGACTTTATCCTGATGCAGGATAATGCGCGGCCACATACAGCAAGGCTTATTACACAGTACCTTGCGGAAGTAGGTATTAGAAAAATGAACTGGCCAGCATGTTCGCCTGATCTCAACCCCATAGAGCATGTGTTGGACATGCTTGGTAGGTGAGTCAAAGATCGCAAAGTAGCTCCGGCTACGATAAATGAGCTTCTTTTAGCAATTCAGGAGGAATGGCAAAATATTCCTCAAGATGCTATTCGTAACCTAATTGACAATATGAACCGACGTATGCAGGCAGTAATAAGAGCTAGAGGTGGTAATACAAATTATTAAGCTGAATTTGTTGTAAAAAGTACGTTTCTCCAGGTTATTTAAGTTACAGTTGAATTGGTTTGTTTTGAAGTTTGATTTTTAATTTGAATTGAATAGTTTGCATGAGTAAATTTTGCAATAATTGCTCATTATAATAACTGAACAATATATTGTTGCCTTCTAATTGCTAGACTCATAACCTGAGATGTGAAACTGAAAATGGCACAATGAGCAAAGCCCTCTCGTCAAAAGACAACATTTCTTAAAATTGGCTAAAACTGTTGTTTGGAGTTCATTTTTCTCTTAAAAATGAACTAGTGCACTTAAAGGCATGAACCAAAAAACAAAATGTTGGAAAGGAATGGTTCTTAACAAAAATTGGTATTTTGAAAGAATTTGATCACGAAATTCTTCCACAGGATGTTTTAAATTTAGGGTTTAACAACAAACTTCTAATTAACCCTCTATACTGACTGATAAGCGAGCATTTAACAAAAGATTGAATGTGCAAGGTAAAATTAATAATTTTATCTACAGTTTGCTGAAAAAATTTTGAAAATCGGACTAAAAATAAAAAAACTGTGAGACCTCAAAATTTACCAAATATTAACTTGTTGCGTTTTTTGCATTTGAGTGTAGAAATTCTATTATGTGTATGAAAATCATAGAGAAATAAAAGAAATTGACTAATTCACAGTCTTTGACACAGTTAATAACGTTTAGATCCAATATGAACAGGAGAGGATCCAGAACGCTCCTCTGAGGTACCTTGCGTTGGTAGCTCTCTAACTAGATAGTACGTTTTTAACTTTGGTCCTTTGCGATCTGTGGGTCAAGTAACTATTGAACCATTAAAGAACCTTCCCAGATATACCATAATGTTCTAATGTTTTGAGAAGAATGGTTATCTCAGTGGTTTCAAATCCCCTTTTGAAATCAAGAAATACGGCGACAACTATTCTGTTGTTCTCGATTAATAGTTTTCAGTCGTACAAAGTGAGTTGTAATGCATGTTTCACATGAATGAATGTGAGTGGTAGTAAGGTATTACATTCGAATTTTAATATCGAAGAAAAAATCAGGTTCCTACTCTGTCGTTATTTATTCAACAACAAATCGAACTACATCAGACTGATTACAAACTGACAAGAAACCTTAGCTTAGCCAGACCCAGGCCATCACGTAGAGCTTGGAATCAAGGACAAGGCAAAGGCTTCGTGAAGATGTCTGCAAGCTAGTGCTCAGTACCGATGTTTTCAACAACCAGTATCCTCTTTCGGATTCGATCCCGAATGAACAAGTACTTCCGCTGAATGTGCTTGGTGCGGAAGAGAAATTCAGGATTTTCAGAAAGTTTATTTGCTGACTCGTTGTCAAATCGCAGAGTGGGAAGTGCTGTTAAGCCTATCAGCTTTTTGAATAAACGAGAGATCCAGATGGTCTCATTCGAACCAGGATTAGCTGCGATTACTTCTGCCTCACATGTAGAATCTTCAACCAATTCCTGACGTCTCGTAAGCCATGTGATAGCTGCATCTGCGAATTTGACGACCACTCCACTGGTTGAACGTATTGAGTCTGGACATCCAGCAAAATATGCATCACTGTAACACTCGAGTAGATGCGTCTTGGAATGACAGTGGTACACCAATTTCAGATCGATGGTTACGGCCAGGTAACGAATCACTCACTTCACTCGAACCACGTCTGCACCTGTATGATTTAGCAAACCGACAAAACCCTCATGCTGAAAGCGATGTTGAAATAATTTCCACGAGCTACATAGAATAGAGCACCCACAGACGAGCTATATGGGAAATTGGTACTCTCCCTTCTCTGTGAGCAGTAATTTTCATTATGGGCATGTGAACGGGATTGCATCTATCCATGTTGAACCGGCCAATTTTCTTGATTTAAGACGACTGACGACATAATGTCTCCGTGACGTTGGGTGATTTCAAGTCTAAGAAATTAGGACGCTTCTTTTTTCGCAGTTGCTTCATGATAGAATCCATTCCGAAATGACTCATTTTTGCCACTACACCTTTTTCAGTTGTAATTCAGAAAGTGTAACTTGAAATTCAGATTAGTAACATCTAAATCAGAAACTGTAACTTGTCATTCAGAATTGTTAACTGTAATTCAGACACCGTAACATGTAATTCAGATCAATTAATTGTATTTCAGAAACGGTAACATGTAATTCAGATTAGTAAATTGTATTTCAGAGAGCGTCAATTGTAATTCAGAAACCACTTGATTAGTAAGAGTAGGGAATATGAGAACAACGAATTATTTATTAATGAACATTATTATGAATAATAATATTTATCGCCCAACGGGAATGTCTTGAAATGCTAATGCTGTAGCACGGTGAATGGTGGTGTGTTGTGCAGTCCTACCACAATCGCCTCCAACTATAGTATTTTTGCCTGGTCAATGATTTGCCCAAGATACACAAGCCGCTGTTCTCCAACACCCGGACCTTGAACTTGGGCAACTCGAAGATTCTCTATTACATAGGACTTTATTTTCGACCATATTGTTTCGAGTGGGTTCAACATTGGGGAGTATGGACTCAAACGAAGAAGACTTGCCTCAGTTCCATCCAGAAAATATGTACATACGGGTTGATCTTGGTTTCTGAATTACAGTTGATACTTTCTGAATAACAACTAACGCTTTCTGAATTACATTTCACACCTTCTGAAATACAATTAACTAATCTGAATTACATGTTACGGTTTCTGAAATACAATTTACTAATCTGAATTACACGTTACGGTTTCTGAATTACAATTTATTATTCTGAATTACAAATTATACTTTCTGAAATACATCTTATACTTTTTGAATTACAATTGAAAAAGGTGTAGTCGATAGTCGACGTAGAGCACAACGATGATTTTCCCTGTCAAAGTATGTCGAATTTTTGGTTCCAGCAGTAAGGCGCTTGTTTGAGACCGTACCCAATCTCACGTGATATTTGTCAGTGCTACCTTCAGGATTACTCTCGATGCAAAAAACCCACTTGTTATTGAAAGTTCCATCAACTCTCATGCATCATTCTTGTGCATAGAGTCAATTTTGGTGTCCATTGGTGATGATTTCCACTCGTAACTATCGGAACTTTTGGTCGCCTCACTGAATGTCTGTGGCTCGTCTACAGTGAGAAACACTTCTCCAAAGTTGGATGTTTCGTAGTTGTCCTGCCACGCAAGATGCTTCTTTTCCCAGGACGACTTCCTGTGGTTGTTGCGGGTTCGGATTATGACCTATCGTTGGAATCCTTATCAAAATTACCCGCGACCACTTCAAGTTTAGTAAAATCGACAAAATTCTCGTCTATCGTCGTATATTGATTATTTTAGTCTTCCTTGGTTGGTTGGGTAACACAATCACCTATTTTCTTGAGAAAGACAATGTCACGTGAGACAACGACTTTTCTGTTCTTAAGAACGTAGACTCGATAGCGTTCATCACCATCCGTATCTGACTAGATATCCAACCATTGCTTTCCGGTCCATTTTGCGTTTCTTCTGTGCTGGAAGATGAACGAAGCATTTTGAACTCACGATGCGTAGATGTTTGATCCGTTTTGTCAGTAACGGGTGATTTTCCAGTCTGTTGAGAACGTAACCAGTGGTAATCACAAGATCAGCCCACATTGATGCAGGGAAATTGATGGTTCGCGCCATTTCCACGATTGTACGGTTTACACGCTCGACAGCGCCAATTTGTTCCTTTGCTGTAAGACGTTGGCTCACACTGTATTCTTGAAGAATGGACCGCTCTTCGCTGACAAATTCAACTCCATTTTCACTCAAAAATTCATTCATGTTGTGACCGACAGTTCGACATTTAGACAGGACTTCGCGCAAGGCATCTTTATAGGCGGATTTTTCGCGTGCAACAAAACAGTGTCGATACCTCAAACAATGATCCTTGATAACGATCAAGTAGCGGCGGCCACTGAAGTATGGATCAAACAGCTCGCAAAAATCTCCAGACAATACCTCACCAGGGGTAGAAGCTATTACTCGGCTTCCGAATTGTAAACGATGTGCTTTCCTGAGCTGATACGAATCGCAAATTTCTTTGTTTAGCTGGCTACGTGATTCCCAATTTGGATTTGAGCTTCAATCTGACGTAACGCTTGTCCATATGGCTCCATCGCTTATGGTTGAGCTAAATCATCCGGTTGTCTTCAGTCACACTAGCAAACACTGAGGGTTGAACTGTGTGAAAAGAGGCACGATATAGTGTTCCGCCTGGGATTCGTGTATCTCCAAAAATCCTCAGACCGTTGATGATGAACTGACATTTGGTATCAGTCGATTCAAACTTGCTGCCAGGGTTCAAATCATGTGCTGCAAGGACACAGACGGGTTTTCGTGAGATATCGGGAACGTACCACACATTGTTCATGTCTGAGTATCTTCAACTTGCCATTGACGTAGTCAGCCACTTCGATTGTCCGGCTGCCAAGAGCTTTGATGACTTCCTCTCCTGCTGCTTTGACAGTAGCATTTGAACCGTAATTAACGGTAATGGACATTCTACGTGTTATACACTGCACGCCAGCAGCGAAGGGTCCACCCATTTTTCCATCGCTGCTGGCGTGCAGTGCATATTATGTAGGATGATCTTTTTCGCGCAGTGAGTTCATTTTCAGTGTATCTATCGACCCTGAAAATTTCAAGGTTTTACGTGAAAAATTACGGAAGATACGGGGGTGTTTCCATGAGAGGTGAAACAAATTCGATTTTTTGAGGACTGAAAATTGTTCAGGAAATAGGTGTATTATTAGTGATTTGGGGATCCTGAACACGAATCCGAAAGAATTTTGAGCCAATTTTGCCCCCTAATATAAGTTTCCGGGATAATGGGTTGTTTTATCGCGAGTGGCGGGCAGTTTATATCACTTATGCCAACTTCATTTAGGTGGTAGGTGCATTTCAAGCGATCCCATCAGTCCTGAGAGTTTCATCATACTACCTCAATTATTACGGAACATACAGGGGTGTTTCCATGAGAAGTGAGATAAATTTGGATTTTTCAAGACTGAAATTTTCCAGGGAAAAGTTGTATCTGTATTAAGTTGGTAGTCCTGATCACGAATCTGAAGGAATTTTGAGCCTATTTTGCCCCCTAGTATGTTTTTCCGTAAAAATGGGTTTTTCCATCACGAGTGGCGGGCAGTGTATATCACTTAGGCCAACCCCATTCAGGAGGTAGGTGCATTCTAAGCATTTCCATCAGTCCTGAGAGTTTCATCATTCTACCTGAATTATCACGGAAGATACGGGGGTGTTTCCATGAGAAGTGAGACACACTGTATATAATGTTAAAATCAACGTTATCAATGCCGGAACCACAATGCTACAAAATTCAGAATGAATACAAGAAGCATTGTCTTAGAGCTTAAATGTATCAGCTAATATCAGTTGCTACCAATTAAAGAAATAACAATAAAAACATATTCCAGATAGTTGATGATAATGGTATTGCATTCAATGGCAACGTTTTGTAATAATTAATTTATTAATGTAGGCTTAAACATGGCAAAAGATATTGACACTTCTTTAAAAACTAATGTAAATTTTGAAGTAAATCCACATTGAAAAATAACACTTCCACTGGGGCAGATACTGAAATAATTAAACAAAACCACCATTTAATTTTGAAACCTCTTAAACATTTATATAATTTGATAATTGAAACAGGGCATGTACCCACTCAGCTTAAATCTTCTATAATTACACCAATTCATAAAGCTGGCGACAAGACTAAAATAAGTAATCACAGACCTATCAGTGTTAAAAATAACTTCGGTTAAATCTTTGAAAAATGTTTAAAAACTCGTTTAGTACGATTTTTTTATGAAAATAAGATTATCCATGATTGCCAATATGGGTTTCGTGCTGATATATTTACAACTGATTCTATGTACGATGTTATTAGAAATATTACTCAGGGGCTAGATAAAACAAAAAATGTATGGGAGTGGAAAAGGCACTGTTATGGCATCCGTGATGCACTGTTGGATGACTTTCGCAGTTATTTGAATTTTGAATGTGTTGAAATAAACAATACAATAAGTGAAAGCATAACTTCTCAAGGGACCGTTCTTGGTCCAATAATTTTTCAAACTAAATAAATTCATTGCTCTGCTCTGAAAGTGAAAGATGTAATTGTCGATGGAAATACATGGTCTGAAACTGAAAATGATGTCCAGCAATTAATAAGTGGTTAAGTAATATGTATCGTCTTCCAGTAAATGCTAGTAGGACCCACTATCTAGCTTTCTCTATAACTGCAACAAATAGACCAATTTGTTAAGTATCAAAGTTATAGGCATGAAAGATGAAATTGAAGAAATAAACGAGGACAAATATTTGGGGATAATTACCGACAAAAACTTAAGATGGAAAAATCATGTTGATTATTTAACAAAAAAGGTGAGAAAGCTAATTCATAAATTTCACCAGTTACGGTAGCTTTTATCAAGAAAGCTACTTATATTAATTTACAAGTCTCAAGCGATGAATTACTCTTTCGATGTTGTATTTTGGTGGAGCAATGTATAAAAATTCTTTGAAAAAACTAAACATAGTACAAAACTTTATCCTGAAAATCACTTTCAAGACACAAAGGTCTTTTCATACTTACCTTCCATACACAGAAGATATTAGTAATATCCGATCATTATATTTTCATTGTCTTTGGATGTGTGCATTCAAAAATAAAATATTGCATAATTCCTTTCCAACAGTTTATGCTACAAGAAGCACAACAAATAGATTGCTACCCATTCCCAAATTCCATAAAAATGTTTGTTATCGATTTCTAACTTACACATTACCAAAATAATTGTAATATTCTACCATTAAGAACAAAACATATAAGAAATCATAAAGCCTTTTGAAGATAGGCAAAAAGAATTATTCGAAAATAATTTTGAATTTATCAAAATATCATAACATCAGCACAACACAGGTGTTAAGTCACTTAGGTGCTATCTCTGTACACAGTCTTAGTAGGTACGTATTTATGTTGTATTCAGACTGTTATTACGATCCGTTATGCTTCTGTTATTTTGTAATTTTGTGTACCCAATTAATAATAATCATATCTACATTGTTTAGATCGAGCCATCCTCCTGTGACGTCAGACCAATGAATCGTTCTGTGGCCCCTGTTACGATTCATTTCATTCCAAACTTCTTTTTGCTATAGAGGTTAACTGAGAAAGCTCGGTGTGACAATTCATGCTTTGATCGCAAATTGCGACAAATAACGAGAAACGCATTCCAACCAGTACAGCTTCGATCACCCTATACAATCACGTTTCGAGCCACATATCATCTTTTTCTGTGAGCAGTGATTGGCGATATGACACACAATCGAAGTGATTTTCAGTAACGAGGAACGAGAAACACATCTCAGTCGGTACAGATTGCGCGCGGAATGCCGTGTCATTAGCTATTTTGTCTGGTATCCGGTGGCACTGTTAGCATTAAAAAACTGTAGATGCGACTAATTGGAAGGAAAAATATTGCTTCTATTTTTCTCAGAATTTTTACAGAAAAACTATTATTGGTTTGTCATAGCTATGATTGAAATATGTTAGTATAAATGATGTAATAATAAGAAAATAATAAATTCATTATTGGCCAGAAGCCTGATTGAGAGATTGTCTCCAGTCTAATAAAAATAACAAGAAAAGTGCAACACATCGGAGATAAATATATACTTCAAGTAGAATTTAATCAAGCTATTAATTAAATAGTTTTGTTCACTGGTCAACAAAAAAACACATTTTTTATGTAACATGACAAAATTTGTCTAGTTACGTTTAGATCACTGATAAGGACAACTGAAATGAAATTAGAAAGTTCCCAATTCAATTTTAGTTATTTGATTTTATTGTTTTTTCGAATATTTCTGTTTTCATCAGCAAGATGCTATATTAATATCAATGTAAATTTATGATTCTCTTCAATATTTCGCTTTAGAATCATCTCTTTGTGACGTTCAACAATATTCTCCTGCATCTCACTATTGCAATTGTCCGTTACACTCAGGAATACCCGTGGGTACAACTGCGGCGCCCCCCAGCAACCGGAGGCATAAATTCACCCAACTGTTTCACATGCATGACCTGAAATTATATGCCTCTGGAGAAAGGGACCTACATCAGACCCTTAGGGTGGTGGAAGAGTACAAGCATGATATCGGAATGGCATTCAGGACCGACAAATGTGCCACGGTTCATTTTAAAAGAGGACGTTGTGAGGAATACGGAGAGGATGTCCAGCTCGTAGACGGAAGCATCCTACATCATCTGGATGCCGGAGAGACGTATACTTACCTAGGGATGGAGCAACGCCGCTCCCAAGAGGTTATCACAGTAAAAAACTCTCTCAGCGGCAAGTATCAGAATAAACTCCGGCAGATCTGATCATAAGAACTGTCGGGAAAGACCAAAGTTGCTGCAACTACTATGCTTGCCGTCCCAATCCTTCTCTACTCCTTTAGAGTGATGAAGTGGACTCAGGAAGAGCTACGACAACTCGACGTTCAAACTCGCATAATGATATATCTGTGAGCTTGCATCCTTTCCCAGGCAACGGGGAGGCTGTGGACTTTTGAGTTTGGATTATCTGCATAACAGAATAATAACAGGATGAAGCCTGTGGAGTCATCAGGAGTTCAGATCCCCTTCTCTTCATGGTCCGCGACCATGAAAAAGCAGGGATTGGAGAATTTCTTTTTAAGGCAGCACCCCGTGCAGACGATGAACTTGGTCTGGTATTCGACATTGAACAGGATAACCGAAACTCTATCAAAAGTTGGGACCCATTCAGCAAAAAGCTCACTCACATCAAAGCTGAGGAAACCGAGGTTCTCCTTCAGCTGCATACGGATAAGCCTTTCCAACAACATCGAAGACCTTGGCTTATTCAAAAGTTTGATCTTTGTCTTACTGAGGTCAAGTGAGCTTAAGTCCGAGACCGAGGGATTCATAATGGCCTGCCAGGATGGTGTCTTCAACACCCTTGTCTACCGTAGTTGCGTGATGGGTGCAGACGTCCCTGACACACGATGCAGCGCATGTCTTGGGGCACCTGAGACCATAATGCATTTGCTATCAGCATGCCCAGCTTATGCGATCTCCTCAGCCATAACGCGGCGCAACGAGTGTTGTACTACCATCTACGACACTCGTACGGTATAGACGAGACACCGGCGTTGCCTTATGCTCCGGGGGATATTGAGTCCGTTCTGGAGAATGAGAGGTGCCATATCTATTGGAACTACTCATTCCCCAGCCTCAGGCAAATACAAGCCAATAAGCCTGATGTCCTCCTCGACCACCAAAGTAAAACGATTTCCGTCATAGAGTATCGACCGTAAAGAGGAGGAAAATCGGACTAAATATCGAGATCTTCTCTTTGAACTCCATAGGTTGTACCCAAACCATTCAGTCAAAATGGTGGTTCTGATTATAGGAGCCCTTGGTGGAATGATGGACACATTCCTCTCGAATTTGAACATAATACCGGCTTGCCGTAATATTGCAGAAACCTCAGCTGCACGAATGCAGAAGGCCGTCTGCTCAGAACACATGACTCTCGGACCCAACTTACCCTACGGACGTAGGGAGTGTTTATGGGGGTAAACGGCACTAGCGCGCCCTCCGGATGGGTCGGAGCACCGTGGACAGGGCCTGACTACATTCCTCAATAATAATCTTCTATGTTGTGGGTAAGTAGGTAATTCAAAATTAGTTGGCACATTTCTACTTACACAAGTTTGTAATCGTTATTACGTATATGAAATAAGTCGCGAAATTTTAAACCGAACAAAATCAAAAGCGACGTGGTTAATTTTACGAATTGACAGAGTTTAAAAAGAAGAGAACAATTATAGTATTCTTAATGAAATTTATGGAATTTTTTTCATTGGAACTTTCAAATAAGTAAGTATTTTATGAGAATGTTTTATGAAACAGTGTGCGTTATTAGGTATTTTATACCTTCGTCATCCAATATGACGAGTGATGACACATTAAACTTTTAGTTGGTCGGTCCCATGCCAAAACCACGAATGTGCAATTTGTCATTTCGAATGAGAAGACTTTTTAAAATATTCCTGGTTCTTGCTTTGAAAACCTAGGTTTTCGAATTCGCGAATTCACACTCGTTCCCAATAGACATCCTAATAGCCCTTTCGTGAGTTTGTCATAGAACATTTTGGTAGAAAATCAGTATTTTACATTATTTTTTTTTTATTTTAAGGAAGGCACTTAATCGCTCCTTTCATATCATACTTTGTATTATTATATGTTTTATTTGTATGTTTATTGTTACAAATAATATCAATAATAACTTATTATGTATTGTGGGTGAAAAATAAGAAATGAAGCAAGAAAAAAAGATGTTTTACTTATTGAAGTCAGAACCCTGAAATTAGCAAATTCGCAGTTTTGGCGTGGGACCGACGAATTATGACATTGGAATTTTCTTCAAATTCAACCAAACACACAGTATATATTCCCATTATTACGAATTCAGTGGTAGCAGATTTGATAGGATTGTGTCAAATGTGAGTGTAAAAAAACTTCTGACCTTCCTACTCTCGTTTAGTTTCAGTCACACTCTTAAAATATACTTATGGGAAAGTTGTTTGCACTCTCCGTAGCCATTTGACATAATCCCATAAAACCTTTTTCATTATCGGAAGTTATTGTTTCCACATCAATTCAAAGAGTTGACGAAAAATGTGGTACGGAAAACTGGGTAAGACTGCAATATTTTCAAAACTCCTGCTTACTTTAATATCAAATATGAGTGAGTTTCCATTAAAAAAGGACTAAAACCCAAACGATGAAATTTCTACACTGAGATGGGTATTCGACTTTCTCACCTATTCGTGTATAGTTGCAAAGGTATACTGAATATCGATAAATAAATGATTCTCTAAGAAGTAAAGAAACACCAGCAAAGGCATAGAAAAGACTCAACTCATGATTATCATGAAGTTTCATATAGAAATATGTTTTTGTGGAATTACTGTGTATTTAGTCAGGTGGTCAGAAAGTAAACTCCGAGCTTGCGACAAATTAATTTGTCTTTATCCATGCTGAAGAATTGTAAATGGTCAAAAAATATCAAAAATGAAAGAAGGGTTACTTGTGAAATGAGTTGAATTAACGAATATATTGAGTACCCGGGGGCTGAAGGACCTAGGTCAATGCCCTATTGGATCAATGTAATTGATTCAATGAAGTTTATTATTTATTATTATGTTGAATACCCGCTAATTCTATAAAAGTATTATAACATCAGTTAAAAAAAAGAATTTACTATAAAAATGCACGTATGTACTTCTTATCATGTATCGCAAGAATGATCAGGTACGATTTATGAAACCTGACTGAGAATAAAAATTATTACATCATTCACTTTCGGAATCAGTACTTTCATTTGTGTTTATGATTATGGGTTCAATATCTGCATCATACCATTGGGAATCGAACCAACGACCCTATGATTGAGAGCCATCGCTCTACTATCACGACCACCATGGCCCATTCTCAGGACACTTTCATCACTGTATCAATCTCTGACAATATGTTTGTTATAGTGTGTTTCTTAATCTACCCAAATTAATTCAATAGCAAGTCTGGGTGATAATGTGGCAATCTTAATACTTGTGACCATGTTTTCCTAAAATTTCATCTATTATGGGCCGTGGTGGTTGTGCTGGCTTAGGGTCGTGGGTTTGATTCCCAGCGTGGGCATGGCATCACACGTTGAAAGGAAAGGACTGCGTCTTCCCTAGCTCGCACAAGATGGTTGCGTATAGGAGTAAAACAGGTTGACGGAAATAACAATATAACGACGATAAGATTTCCACAGATTAAATTAAACTCGCGGCATGTTTTTATCAAGCGATATAATAATATACAACTATCCTAAGACAATCTTCTAGAAGTGAATAATCGAACTATGTGCGTCACACTCGATCTAATACTGTTTTTAGCATAAATTTTTATAATTTCAGATTTCTTATAAGTTTATTTTTCTAGTCACGCCCCACAGTCAATATCCATTATCAATTGACGTCCTTATGCAAAGGTGGATTTTGTTCAAACTTTTTGTGAAGAACATACAAATATCAGTCAAGTGAACAATGGTTTCTCAAAATTTTTAAGGAATAGCTATTCTAAAATCTTATCCGATTGAAAGTTGTGTTTTCCAAGACAAGTGTTTGGTTTTTAGCTGAAGTAGGATTTATTTTCACGAAAACAATTGCCGTGCATGAAAACTTCCAACATGACTTCCCATGAAAGTTCTTCTCCCTACCCCACTGCTAATTTCTTGGTCTCGTGCACCCGAAAATTATTGCCCAATTGAAGAGTTCAAGACAGGTTTATGAAAATTATTCATGATGATTATGAATTGTTATTTCGTTATCGTGATAATGACAATGCGGAAACATTTATTACTCAATAAGTACGGAACTATAAAACTTAGTTTGAATTATTCAGCAAGGTGTTTCACGTTTTCAAGCACTTTAACGATGGGTGAAAGGGGAAAATGGGTAGACACGAAGATCTGGTTAGGTTCTAAAGTTGCTTCTAGTGTATTCAAACCGAATAGGAACTGAAAAGCGGTGGAAATATAGAGCATAATATGAAAACATATCTCACGTAAACTATTTCAAGGTAAAGAAAATAGAAGGATGAAAATTAATGTGAATAATTTTATTTATAATTAAGAAACATCAAATGAAGATTTTTGACTCGCGAAGTAAAAGAGGACCAGCAGCAGAATCATCGGTTGAAATAATTCACATGTTAGGCCCAACGTTATTTCTCATTTATGAAGTAAACAATATTGTCTGTAGCTTTCTGACAGCTGCCTTCACCATTTTTTATATCGAATTCGAGAATATTAATTATTGACAAAAAAACGGACTTATGTCTGATTCCAAAGAGACAATCGAAGAAGTTTCATACTGATTTATAGCAAATAAATTATCTCTCAACTCTTCAAAGTCCATACTAGCGTTTTATTTAGAATATACTAAGATGTTGACGATGTGCCCATACACCTAAATAAAAACTCTTATTATTTCGTGCATTCAAACAAATTCCTGAAATTAACTATCGACAGCAAATTGTATTTGATACAATATATCTCTGATGCGCTTCAGACAAATAGGTCAATCGTTGCTCTACACACTGTAGAAAAATTGGATGGAATAATATTTTTGTGTGGGGAAACTTTTTTTTAATAACCTAATTTTCAGCAGAAACAAAACAAATTATGTTGTTTAGGATTCTTGCAATTTGAATACTGCTTTTATTGCATTAAAAAAAGTAAACAGGTCGAAGTGTTTTTATCTTATTCAAATCGAATTTGTTTCATCTCAATTGCTGCACTCAGAGCAGCATATTCAGCTTCTGCGTAGACAGAGCAACAGTTTTTTGCTTTTGTGTTGACCATGATACCATTGCTCCATATATGCTGAAGAAATAACGTCCACGTCCGGTTTTACCGGAAGCGCTACGTCACTGAAAATATTTCAGATCGATTATTCATATTGATGTATGTGATATTGTATGTTTACAAAATTATATTCAACTGGGAACATCAAAAACTTCTGATGAACCGATTATTTACGTGACTATTCCACTCTTCTCAAGATATTCACATAATCTGACGAATCACAAATCAAAGACAACTTGTATTATCGCGATAACACCAGCTGTCTCTTAATTCTTATTGGTCTCTCAGCGTTGGTGTTTTCACCGATGTAACCATAGATGATAAAGCAAAGTTTGACATTTTGACAGATCATAATTGTTGGCGAAAACGTCAAAATGAGTCGCACCGTAACAATATAATAAATTATCGATAGTAATAATACATTTTTTGTGATTATAGTTGATTGATTATGGTTATGATGAATTGATTGTTCATGTTTATAATAATACTTGTAATGCTTCGTGAAATAGTCTGATAAAATTCCACTCGTGATTGAATTTATCTCATAAGTCTTTTATTTCTGAACTCAACTGAATTGTATCGAGAAAACACCACTTGTCCTGCGGACTCATGGTGTTTTCTCGAAGCAATTCAGTTTCGTTCAGAAATGAATTGACAGACTTATCGCGAAAATTCAATCACTTGTGGTATTACTACTGATAATCCCTGTGATAAATTCACTCGCCGTATGAAACCCTCCTTTTCCAATATAGGACGTATGCCTCGATAATACGCAGTTCCTTCTTTTCGAGTCGGTAATACCACTTTGTCATGCCAACAACGTATCCAAACAACAACAGACAATATAATACCACCTTGCTACTAATATGAATGTCAGTCCGACAGACTTCATGTCTATAAGGCATCATCCATAACTTTTGAAGACTTCACCACAATGGAACTTTCTTTACTTTGTTGGTTCGTGAAATTATCTCAACAAATACTACTCGTGCTCACAATACTATCGATAATTCTGTCAGAAATCTTAAACTCGATCACATTGCTTTGAGGCAACACCACTCGTCCTAAAGGACTCGTGGTGTTACTAAGCAATTTGATCTCGTTGATTTCTGACAGAATTACTATCGGTAGTATTGCGAGCTCTCGTGGTATTACCCCCGATAATCCAGTACCCATCAGATTGAGTCTATAATAGCTAGTGGCTTATGCTTGCTTGCTTGCTTGGTTTATGGCTCTGTTCCTTAGGAACATTTTGCCAGTTCTCGGTGATTCTTCACCCTTCGTAAGGTATTCTGGCTGTCTCACTTGCAGTGATACCATGAACACCACTTCAATAGTTGAATGTCTTACTTGGTGCTGTAACACAATATTCAATAACTCCCAAAACTTTCGAATAATAGTGTCAGATGTAATTCAGAAATATAAAGGAGGTTATAAGACAGATAGCACAACAAAGTTTTAGACTTTTCTCGCTCCGGCAACGACGGAGCATTTCACACACCCGAAATGTTGCCTCGGTTTTAGAAGCACCCAGGTAATGAAAGAGATTGGGATCTGAAATAGATAGACATAGTCACTTACTATAAATCAATTTTGTTAAGATTTAAAAATGTCATTAAGAGTAGCATTATTTTTAGGTCCATGTTATGTAGTATGGTTTGAATAGATATTGATGGCGAGGATAGCCCATGTCTTGAAATTCTTGGTACATATCCAGCTGGAAATTCGATTGATCGGGCAGTCAAGAATGATATGGTTAAGATCTTCGACTCTTCCGCATTCACAATATGGAACTTCTCTGCATCATATTCTATACAGGTGGGGCTTATGATTTGAATTTGATTATGAATAGTTGAGTTTGCTTACTTACTTACATACTTTTCAGTGTGCCTACACTGCAACAAGTGTTTCCTAATTATTGATAGGTAATCGTTTTTAAAGGTGACTTACAGATCGACAAGCGTAAGGATACCTCTGAGATGCGCAAACGATAGAAAGCGTGAGTAGATGTGCGACAAAGATCGACTACTGTTTAATAAGGTAGAGCGATTGAGCTCCAGCCCCACTCCAGGGTTTTGTCTACTGCGCAACCAATTCTCATTCAAATAGTGTATTTTTGCCTCAAAATTGGGATAAAAATGAGCAGATTCATTAAAAGTCAACTAATTTAATACTATTAAAAAGGTCGATACGAAATGCCAATTAAATATGGTTTATGCCATGATTACCTAGATGCGACGCACATGGTTTGATTTGACAAGGCGATAAATACGTCGTAAACGGACGTAAACAAACATGATCGCCAAGTTAAGAGTGAATATAATACGAAATTTCAACCTGATCAACGAGTACAAACGGAAATATCCGACAATGCCCTTTTTTAACACGACTCGGGCATTGATGTTTTGTAAACAACGTAGGGTATGTTGCTTTCAAGAAAGAGATAGAAAACCCCTTTCTATATATTTTATTGCTCGTAGTTTTCAACCCCTAAACTGCATGCGCATTTCACCATTTTGAGAATATATTTTTTGAAGTTGGAACCTCAACAACAGTTTCCACTTGGTCCTTGCCTGTTAATTTTTTTCTTAATTTAAGCATTTAAAATTCGTTTTGGCACCATCCTATTCAGTTCTAAAGATTTTACAATGACCAGCCAAATAACACAGCGCTTCTTCGGTTCTCAAAGCCACCCTATAATAGTTTTTATTGATTGATCCACAAGACTGAATTACGCCAGCTTGTGGTCATTTGACTAAATCCTATAATAAAAGAGCATTTACGAATCATTACTAGCCGCAACGGTGACGTCCACTGAATTTAGATAAGGTATTAGGAAAAAGTTCGCCCTCTCTGATGTTAAAAAAGTGTACGCGACGCGGGAGACTGCTGATGTCTTTCTTATAGGGATTAGGATTGCCCCATGTTGATTGATTTCTGTTACGAGCTTAACCGGGCTTTGAGATACAGGGTATCCAGAAAAATGTGCGGTTGTTCTTTCTGATTTATTATTGTTTTTGCTGTTGTTTCGAATATTGGGTGTGTGGAATGGAGGTGAAAGAGTCGTATGAATATCTCTTCCGAGACCATGGCCAATCGTGTTTGAAACAAAAAAAAATCTTAGCAGTATGTGGGTAGTCAGAAGAGTTAGGGCAAATTATAAGTGAATTGAGAAAAATCAAGACGACTGAGTAAAAGTTCCAGGAGGGGGTCGTGGTAGCTAAATTTGGATGTTGTTTTTTTACGATTTGAAACATGCATCCTACCGAGAAAAATCCAATGTAAAAGATGTGATAATTAAAAAATCTAAAACTATTATATCCATCATTTTTCAACATGACTTCAAAATTAACGAGAAAAAGCTTATAACATTTTTTCTAATTTCCTCTTCTTCTTCATAATATTATGAAATTTGGAGAAAATGTACTTTTTTGTGTTTCAGATCAGCTGTAATTTTTTTCAAAGTAAAATATTTGTTTTTGATTGTATATGAATTTAAATAAAACAAAACATTATTTTCAATAAGAAAATGGGTATATTTTCAAATTCAAACTTGGCTTGGTTAAAACTTATAACAGCTAGGGACTGGGAATGGAAACATGATTGAGAGTATCATGCCTACATTTACAGAGAAAAAATTAATTCCCCAAGAAATTGCTGAAAACTATCTGCTGACAGAAGATATCAAAGATGCGGTAAAGTATGAGGAATCCCCTGAAAGAAAGAAGAATAAGACAGAGAAGGTGGAAGACGAAGAAGAAAGCTCGTCTGAGGTGAAAGTGGAGGAATCTGAGGAAACTCCCAAAAAGAAGACGAAAAAGACAAAGACAGAAACTACGAAAGAAAATCAACAAATAGAAGCTGCTGCAAGAATGTGCATTTCATACAAATGTCATGCCTGTGGTTAAACGATTTGAAAAATATTTAATTAAATTCTGTCTGTCGGAGAGCTAAGCTTAAACTATCCTTTGTGGCTGTCACAAGCATGGCTTGAGATGCACAAAATTGAGCTCTAATTGTCATTGTTCTGAAATCTGTTCAAATGATAAAAATCCGTCGTATTAAAAATTATTGAATCCGAGGAAATTCAAGAAGAAAACAGTACCCACTGTACACAATATATTTAAATCAGAATAATACTGAACCCAAAAATCTTGATCTAAAAGAAATTGAAAAGTTCGAAGATGAACCCGAAGAAAATGAAATCTGCATTAATTCTGATGATGAAGAGCGACCTGAAAAGACTATTGAATTGAAATAAAACTATTTCGATATTTATTTTTCTATATTTGACTGTAATAAAATAATTTTATGTTTCCATTTAAAAAAAGCGACTTTTACATTATCTATAGTTTATGTATAAAGAATATGAAAACTTCTGTTTTTTTTTTAAGTTTTTAACTACCTTTTCGATTATCGTTCAAACAATGTTTACGATAATATAACAAAATAACAAAACCATCAACTTATAATTGAATTAATATTTTTCTTAGTTCCAACGCTCATAAAATATAAGAAATTCGTAAAATACCTGAAAAATCGGATATAAAATAGTCGTTTTTTTTGTTTTTTGCAGTTTTAGCGATATTTATAAAAAAATCTCTTTATATTGTTGTTGAAAAAATCAAAGTTGGTTGCGGCGTTGCCAAGTTATACTTGATGAAATTGTTTTACCACTATTGATCATAGTCATGTTGATTTATTCATTTATTCAAATTTTAATGATATTTTTGGCGCATTTTAGTAGTGGCACGGTTTCAAGAACATGAATCTAGTGTTTCCGCTACATTATCCTTTACAGGGCGCTAAAATATCCATTTTGAATATTGTAAAATTCAGATAACATTCATTAGAATCGTTATCGCTATCTTAGGGCTATTAATGAGGCATGGTTCCTTTATTTGATTAGATTGTGGGAATATTGCCTGCCAGAGGACAATTGAGGTTCCACATAGATCATTCAGGTATTTCATGAACATGTGAAACAATCATGTCAAAAGCAATGTCTGCCTTCAGCACAGTGGTCTGGAGGTCTTCAGAACAGTGGTCTGGAGGTCTTCAGAACAGTGGTCTAAAGGCAGTTCATCCACTGACCCTGCTCAGACAGTTGAACCTAATTCAAAGTATTGTAATTATATTCTTTAGTTCCAGTTTGGAGTAATAACCTATTATTTATCACCAAGTCTCCAAAAAACCCCACAGGGCCCAATTATAAACGATTTCTATAAAGTGATCTGCCCAACTTACTTCAGCATATTCCACTGATGATTCGACAAGACATGTATTTTCAATTGAATGATGCACCTGCACACTATCATAGAGAAGTTCGAGACCATCTTGAACAATATTTTCCTAAAAAATGGATAGGTCGAGGAGGACCAATTTAATGGCCAACAAGATCTCCTGACTTGACCAGTATAGACTTTTTTATGGGGTAACGAGAAATCTATGGTTTATAGCATACCACCATTGATGACATTAAAGAATAAATTCGGGATACATTTCGAAGTATAACACCGATCGTGTTGTTTAAACGTGAGGGGAATTTTTAGAAAACGATTTGATGCTTGTATCAATCAGAATGGAAGACAGTTTGAACAACTTCCATAATAGATATATTTATCATTTGCTTCAATTTGTCCATTACTTGTTTTCGTTCCATCTCGACCGCAAAAATCATTATTTGGAATACTTCTCAACACAAAATAATATGTTTTTTTTTTCATTAAGGAAGAAAGTAGCATCAACCGCAGAGGGTTATCAGCAACAACAATACAGTACAATAATGCAATACAAATAACAGTTACAATTATATAAGGCACCAGTATCCAGTAAGTTAACAAGTTTTCTAATAATGTCTATATTTTGTCAGTCAGGTTAAGTTCTTTTAAGAATTATATCAAATTTGTTATATCACACTCTCTTTCAAAATAGATTTAAGATCCGAGTCCAAATTGTATTTGTATCTAAGATTATCATATTTAGGGCACTCAATTAGTAAATGTTTTACACTCACGGGCACTGTGCACAATTATAATTATGTATTATATGTATTATTTGGCAACTTCAACAATACAAACAATTTTCCATTGCTACACGGGTTTCTGGTGTTTGACAGGCTATTACACTATCAATAGAAGTGTATTTTAAAAAATTATTTCGTAGTCTGCAAAAAATCTGTAAAAGTAGTATTTTGGATCAAGTTTTCAAAACCCATTGTATTTGTTTGTTTTAAATTCAAACTTGAAGAGCCTGTAAATGTTTCTACATCAAATACATGAACGGTCCTAGTAGAAATTTGATTATTAGTCAAAGAGACCAGGAAGCGGCCCAATGTTAAATGCGCAAAAATTAATATCCGAAATTAATATCCGAACCGACTCGATCCTGATTACCAAACATAACCTAAAAAATTGGCAAAGTTGCTAAAAGCGGATTTTTGTTGATAACTAAAAAACTACAGCTCCGATCGAAAAAAGTCAAATTAGGAAATATTAGGTATTGAAAAGATCTATCAATTGAATGGGGTATAATTTTTCGATATACCAAATTGATACTTTTCGAGTTATATCGGAAAAACCGTGAAATATCGGGTTTTCTATAACTCGTTAATTATAAGTTATTGAAAATTGGTACTTACAGTTTTGTGTAGCCTATGGCAAACCAAAAAAGTATTTTTTTGAAAAATTGATAAATATTGATTATTTTTGAAAATATATGAAGTTTTCTCAAAAAAGATGCTCTCTCAATATCACTACTCTTGCTCGGTGTGCTACAGTAACGATTCAGAGCTTATTTTTTTCTGTAAGAGTTGTACTTCCATATTATCGAATATTGATTTTTTTTAATTTTAATTGTCAAAAAATTACTTTAAAAAAATGGCACAATTTTTTTACATATTTTTTCTAAATAAATTTCTTAATTTTGTTTTTATAGAAATGACTTTTACAAATATATTTCTAGCATGATTTCACGCATTAAAAAAAAATTGAATTCCTACGATCACTAGGAGCAATAATCATCGTACAGCAAGCAGTCACCTTCATGGATATTGAGGATGAATGCATATATTTTCAATAAAAAATTCTAGGATACGTCTGGTTCATTTGCAGTATTATTAATTGATGAACAAAGTGAGGCGTGCAGGCACGCAGCGATGCAATTCTAACGGGTGACGCAGTGGGGATACAAATTTTGTTGACATTGAAGACACTTTCGTCCTGACAGTGTTATTGAAAAGTCATTATTAATTCAATTTCAAGTACTAGTGTACTTTAGAAAAGAAAACGTACGTGAATAACAAGTTACAAGTTTTTTTATTGCCTCTGGTGAGTACTCATTTTTTTATTCAAATTTAATTCATTTATTTTGTATTGTATTGACATACAATGGCAGAGACTAATGAAGAAGTATGTATTCTATGAGATATTTTATGTGATTCAAGTGGATGTGAAAATTTTGATACGCCTATCATCGAAATAGATGAAGAATTACCCAACTCCATGGATAGTCTGCTCTCACACAATATGAAAGAAGGAGATGAAGAAAAAGAAGACGAGCCAAATGATTCAGCGGACAATCCTCCAATTAAAAGAAGGAAAATTAGTGAACCTGTATCAATATAATCTGTGAATATTTTTTCTGTAATAATTTCATGAATGTTTTGTATATAATAGAGTTATTTTTTCATTTTGTGAATATGATATTCGTGTTTTTCTCGACGACCTACCCCAAACTAAGTACGTTGACCAGAAGACGAGATACTCAATATTTTTCAAGCGCAGCCACTTTGAACGCACGAAATGAGTTTTCAGTGCTATCCCCACTCTGCCACCCGCTAAAGCTATCGCGCCCCGCGCCTGCACGCCACGCTTTATTCATCGATTAATAATACTGCAAATGAACTAACTAGACATATCCTAGAATTTATTTATTGAAAATATAGGTATTCAACCTTAATATCTATGAAGGTGACTGCTGTACGATGATTATTGCGTCTCCCATATTCTTTTGAAATACAAAAATTATCTCTGCTCCTAGTGATCGCAGGAATTAATTTTTTTTCAAATGCGTGATATCTTACTAGGAATCCATTTCCATGAAAGTCATTTATGTAAAAACAAAATTAAGCAATATAATTTAAAAAAACATGTGAAAAAGTGTGCAATTTTTATAAAGTTATTTTTTGACCCTTAAAATTAAACAAATCAATATATGTCCGGAGGACTGCTCATTGCTAATATCCTATACAATAGGAGAAGTTGGGTCGAAAATCCATCAGAAAATAACTACTTTCCTGCCTAATGCCACGACGAACATTGAATTACATCTGATGAAATTTCCGTGCAGAGTTCCTACAAGGTTATCTCTGCAATTGCTTGTTGCATGGAAATGTTCATTGAAACATTCGGACCACCTATTTATCGATTTCGGGGTGTTGCCCCTCATCAGTATAGGGTAGGTCTTGCAGTCAATAACTAATGACTGCAACGAATGAATCGATAACCAAATCCATTTCAAGACCGATACTGAGATCGCGCCCGCACAGTGGATAACTGCGAGCGCCATCCCAGCGCCGGCCACCCAACTATGCAATACCCATGAACCACGATCGTCAATACCGTATAAAACGGAGAAGAAAACTGTAGTTCACAAACAATGAGCTTATGACTTGAGGCATAAGATGTCCGGAAGACTGCTCATTGCTAATATCCTATACAATAGGATCTCAGATTCTCAATTCCAGAAAATCTCGTATTCTTGAGTTTACTTATTCTTAGTTGGCCATGGCGCCCGCAGTTGCGTTGGAAACAATCAACTGCCAAGGAAATGTCATTGTAATCAATCATGCCGGCTCGATTGAATTAATCGAATGAAGATTACTTAAATCTATTTATTATTTATGGCGAATGTAATAGGGTTATCTCAAGAACATGTGATATATTTGCTATTCGGTATTCGCAGAAGCCCTCACAAAGTACTGTTAAACGAATTATAGAAAACTTCAAAAACGTTCCATCTCTGCCAATACAAAAATGTAGATGAAGAAATTCTAAAACAATTCGAATGAAAGAGAACAATTAACGATATTGAGAGGTATACAAAAATTATTTGGTCAGTAAATCTTCGAATTGGCGCCCTTCAACTTCCAAACATTTTTCACATCTCACTAATAATTCTTGATATGTCGCTTTTCGTATTGAATCGGGTCTGAGATTCTCAAATGAATTCCTCACTAGTCATTTGAGTTTCATAGACTTGGTTTTTAATTGTACCCCAAATGAAAAAATCGAGCACTGATAAATCTGGAGAGCGGGGCGGCCAAAGAAATGGTCCAGTTGGCTATCCACTATCATGAAACAATTCTTGTAAACGAGTATTGACTAAGTGATTTTGATAGGCCCTTTCTTTACACACTAATCAACCCATATTTCACAATGAAAGGGCCTATCAAAAGGAGGAAATACTTTGAGTGATTTTTGACTGAAAAATTCGTGTTTGAAAAAGCAGAAGCCGATAAGCTTACTTTCACCCTGCTTTTTACTTACCATTTAAGATTTCTTGATAAAAATGCAGTGCAACCACGCTATCACTTCTTATCGCACAATAAACATTGAACTGCCAAGACTCTTGAAAATTCAGTTCCCTGAATACCTACATGCTGATTTGAGTCACTCCAATAATGGCAATTATGTCGGTTGAAGCAACCATTCTTTGTAAATTTAGCTTCGTCTGTCCATATAATATTATCCAAAAATAATTCGTTCCCTTGCGACCAAGTTAAAACGAATTCACAAAATCTCACTCTTCGTTGAAAATCTTCTTCAGGCGCTGAACTATGGAGAACTTATATGGGTGATATTTATGTTTGCGCAGTATTCTGTGTACTGAGTTTTTTGACAATCCTGATTCTCTTGCAACTTGTCTCAAAGATATTGTTGGATATGCAGCAAATTATCCCAATATGGCAATTTCAATATCTTCAACAACAATTGGCTTGTTCCTCTGCACTCTTGCTTTGACGGATCCAAAGTTTTTGAAGTTTTCTATAATTCGTTTAACAGTATTTTGTGAAGGCTTCTGCTTCTGCGGATACCGAATAGCAAATATATCACATGTTCTCGAGATAACCCTATTACATTCGCCATTAATAATAAATAGATTTAAGTAATCTTCATTCGAATAATTCAAACAAGCCGGCATGATTGATTACAATGACATTTTCGTGGCAGTTGACTGTTTCCAACGTAACTGCGGGCGCCATGGCCAACTGAGAATAAGTAAACTCAAGAATACGAGATTTTCTGGAACTGAGACATGTTAATTCGCCAATATTTCGAAAACTGTTGAGTGTAGGCATAGATAACCTTATTCAAAGTTAGCTTCATTTTCGATGCCGAATCGAATGAGAATATAAAATTGGAGGGTTTCCATTTGAAAAAATGGACATACAATAATTCTACTGAGCTGGGTCTTCTCCTACGAATAAATTGATACACAATCGAAAATAAATGGTCATGTCCAGAAATAAAAAAAATATATTTTTCGGTCTGCAAACGCAATTTTCAACTAAAAATTTGAAATATTTCGAAAACGGTTAGACTTGGATATAGAACATTATACATGAAACAACAGAATCATGTGTGAAATCTAAAACCTTGATAATATACAGGGTGTTCCATGTAAAATAACGAAGTTGGGGTCCTCTTCCGGTACAACCGGAAGTGCCACAAACTTCAAAATATTTTATCCGGATAGCACTTATCAACAATAGTGAAATTCCAAATTTTCAAATTCGGCCCACCTATGGTTTTCTATGTATTGATCGATGCAGTTCCCGGAGGGACCGCCTGTATAGTTTTATTTTTTGTTTGCTAAACGAAAATAAAAGATATTGAAGAAGTTATTGCCCAGAATTTAGTTAACACCATGTGGTCCGTATAAAAGTAATTCAAGTTTTCTTCGAAAGAAATGATAGTGAAGATACAATTTATACTGAAATATTCATTCTGAGGCACAGATACAAAAAGGAATGTTATGTCGTACTTACACTCATGAGGTACAAAATCATATCTTTGATGGGCTGTATCCCGAAAACTAGTCATAGGATCGAGTAAGGCCTATGGAAACTTATGATCAAGACAATGAAAAGAACAAAGTTTTACAGTTTCAACCAATTCCACCGGGAACCAGAAACCCATAAAGGAATGTGTCGCAAAATTACTGGATTGGTGTACATCAGACCATGCTACTACTGTATCCCAAAAACATATTTTCAAAATTTGAATAAATCAGTATACCATGCACAATTCAACATGACTTTCCAATGGTGGTAAAAATTGGTTGATGAATTATATCTTGGCTATGCCGCAACCACTTTCAATTCTTTCACAACGATGTAAAGTTAAACCTTGGCGGAATAAATTTCGAATATAAATACCAGGTGTTCTTTTTAAAACAACTCGACCCAGTAGTATTGGAAATACTTCAAAAATGAGTAACTTCAGTGAAAAGTGTGTGGCTATGGCTTTCGAGATACCGAAGAAATACGCACTAAATGTGCAAGTAAAGATTTAACTTTTTCGTAAATTCACAAGTGTTGATGATCTCCAGAGATATTGTCTATTTTAACGTCGACTAGTGTGAGGTTTTTCATTTTCTTGTGTATTCTTATATGGAACATTGAGGCCAGTCAAAAATATGGAAACACCCAGTATCCATCAGATAATTATTGCATCGGCAAATCCAGGAGCTCCCTTATATTTTTAATTACCAAGAGAGGAAGAGACGTCCTCTAAGAACCGACGACTTCCTAAACCCAACAACCAAAAAAAGAATCAAGAATAAAAAAACAAAACACGATCAAATTCAGACCGAGCCATTGCGGATGCTGTTGAATAGGAATCGGACAAACCCTGGAACTGGAAATCCGATCTTCTAATAAAGCAATTGCATGTTCTTTTGTGCCGTTGGGTTGGCAGTACGACCACAGAGATGCCGACGTATTATGTTTTGCGAATTATTCTTGGGCGTTGTTTTTCTCGAGTTTATGAGTATGAGACATAATATGGAGAGATCTTGTTGAGAATTTCAAGTCGGCGATCTAAGTAAACATAAAATCATTATTTCATTCCATCTATTTTGGAATGACTATCTCTATCCTCTACTCAGCTCCGTTTCAAAACTTCTGAATCTGTATATTATTATAAAAGTTTTAAAATAATGTTAGAAGTCTATGTAGTCTCTAACCCTAATACAATGTCAGAAAGTATTGATACGAATTTTGCAAAAACTACACTTACAAAAATATTGCATATTTTATTTTAGGCCTTGATGTCATGTTTATTTCTATTTGTTTGAATCGTTATGCAGTTTTCATTAATAAATGGTTCATGCTGAAGTATTTAACGTTTATTGATTACCAAATAATCCAGATATAAACTTTATAACACACTTGTAGAAGAAGTGTATGTATTTTTAATGAATAAACAGTAATGGACAAGGGCGTCTCCAGGATCTGATCTAGGGCAGTTGTTACAGGGGGGTAGTAGCAAGGTGACGACGACAAAATAAAACTTTAGAAGATTCTGGAAAATTATTTTTATTCATTAATTTTTACGCTAATAATAATTTTCTAGGATTTGCTGAAAATTTTTCTAAAACCTTTTTTTCGAACATTTCACGGTTTTTTTAACAAAATCCCGATGCACGCTCATCAAACATAATCCCGTCAACCTTTCCTCTCCCATCGTTCTCCTAAGCCAGGTCTTCACTCTTCGAAGCGTACTGAAGGACCGTTCTACGGTAGCCCTAGTGGGTGGAATTGCAATCAGAATTGAAAGAGCTTGCCTCATGGCGGGGAAAAAACATTGGCTTCATTTAAAAGATCAGTTACTTCAATTTGCTATCAGTTAAACTTTTTTTCTTCCATAAGTTAAACCATAGGTCCAGTTCTGCGGAGATCTCATCCAACTCATAAAACGCTATAAAGGATTCTGCGTTTTTTTGTAATTCTCTGTTACTCATTTTCAGCATGTATAATGGATGCAGTTTTGTCAAGGCAAAAGCTGGGGTATTTTCATGGGAAAATCGAATATTCAGCGATGATGTGAGAGAATCAAGATACGGTATGATGAGTGAACGTCTCCAGTATTCATTATCAGTATCTGATGGAGGATTGCTCCTGTATGTTTGCCTTCGAGCAAGACGTGGAACAGTATTATCAATATCTAATTCCTTACCAATGTCTTCGGCTTTTTGAAGTATTTCATCAGTAACTCGGTCTGCGTCGTCACGGTCCTTCTTGAATACTTCAAGGATTCCTGCTATGTGTTCTCTCACCATGATCAAATCCATGTTTTTTGCTTGCAAGACATTAACTACTGGTTCCAATAGTGCCGAGTATTTTGAAATTGTGATTACGGCAACAATGAAAGGGGGTTTCGTAACCGCTGAATGTAACTGATACGCAGATTTTCTTGTGGAGGAGTTTCTCTCGATGGATAGTCTTTGTAGGGCTTTGACAAGCTCAGGGAAATTTTGTGAGAATTTTCGAATGCTTTCGTATTTTTCAGACCATCTGGTTTCACATAATCGCGATAGATTCGGAGCCGAATTCCTACCAACAGTCGATTCTCTGAAAAATTGTATAGTATCCTTTATAGTGGCAATAGTGTTTCTAATTTCCGGTACAATATTTGCATCGTTCACCACAAGATTGAGTTTGTGGCTTGAGCAATGGAAATATAATGCTTTGGAATACTTTTTCCTTAAAATTGCTTGTACACCACCATCCTTGCCTGCCATTGTGGAACAGCCGTCAAAACCAAATCCTACACAATATTCTGGTGGAAAATTGTAGCTAACCAAAAATCTGTAAATTGCTTCGGCGATTGATGAAGCATCTTGTGCTTTCAGTTCCACATAACCTACGAATTCTTCTCGAATTTTTCCTTGACTTTCATCGTAGAAACGCAAGCCGATAGATAGCTGTTCTTTCCCTGCAATGTCCGCTGTTTCATCAGCTAAGACTGCGTAAGCCTTATATTTTTTAACATCATTTATTAAGTTCTCCCTAATAACTTCCCCAAACAAACCCATTAATTCGTTTTGTATGATTGGTGATGTGTAATGTGCATTTCGGTGACACTTCTCCAGGTGATTCTTCAATTTTTTTCTCCAGAAACGATTCGCAAATTCAACAAATCGAAGAATACCCCTTCATCCGTTTTTTTTTCCTCTAAGAGGCATATCATGTGTGCCGCAGAATACTATACAGGAAATAATCGATGACAATATTTGCCTGTTTTCTTCGATGGTAATTTGGTGAGAACTTTGCAGTTGGACATCCACAGGCACATTTCCGAGAAAAGCCTTTGCATTAACTGTTGCAGTTTTGTGGAAGTTGGTGGCAACATGTTTACGGCAGTCTTCGTGCATACCCTTGAACTTCGTGAATGGCATAATCATAAATGATCCCAAAACCCCTCTTACAGTCCCAGTGCCAGGGGGGAATAAAACACAGTGTTTGCAAAGAGCTCCCTTCAGTCGCTTGAAATATATCAGAAATTGATCCAACCAGGCATAATTGAATTTTCGTCGCAAATGGCTTGCATTAGTTTTAAAATCATAATTACTGGGAGGAGTCCAGGGATTTTTTAACAACTCTTTCTTTTTTTCCAATGTGAGCTGGAGAGCTCCTCCAACATAACGACCCATGTCATTTTCGTGGTAGTGACCATTCTCTTCAATTTCGGGATTGACTGCACAACCTGAAAGTTGTTCAGATGTTGATGGAGAAGAATCGATTCCAGGGGCAGCTATGTCTGTAGGTGCTGAAGAATGTAATCGTTGCCCTCGTTCGGTACCAGCCTCAGATGTAGATGACCTTCTTGTCAGTCTAGTTTCGTCACTGTTATCATCGCCTTCACTGCTACTGTCCTGACCCTTTTTCCTCTTAACAGTTTTAGTCGCTGAAACAGAGATACCCTAACTTTACTTTCAGTTCGATCAGTTATTAATAGGAATCAAAATGGAGCTATTTAAGGTTCAGATCACAAACGTGGCTCATGAGACCTCGAATGCTCCGAGTTTTCAAGTCAAATATAACTGTAACTTACCATTTTGAAAATATTTCCTGATATCCATTTGATTTGATGCTAATAGAATCGGGTCTCCAATGAAATCCACGTTTCGACAATCGACCGTAGTATAACTTATGGGTATCACAATATCACAATTTAATTTACCAATTCGCAAACTGTTTGCTTATTTGTTTAGTACAAGTACTCAGTACAAATAACTTGACTACACTGAGCTGAACGCGGTCGTGCATTTGTATATAAGTGGAAAATGCTAGAAAGAGAAATTGTTTCTTGTGTGTGTGTAAGTGTGCGAGAGACAGCACTGGCAAAGTGACTCTACAGAACCCTCTGGCGTGCTTGAGTGCACTGATTATAGTGAGCTCTTCAGGTATACTTCAACTATTTCAAGACAGATGGCTCTGCCCGCGCTGCGATTCATTTTCTATTTTGTCAATTTTTATTTTATTACTAGTCTCTTTTTTATTTTTGAGCTTCTAGGGGGGGGGGCAGCTGCTCCGCCCTGCCCCTCGCTGGAAACGCCCTTGGTAATGGAATAGACTAATTTTGGTAATAATAATTAATCAAAACAAGCAACAATTACGACAAAATGAAAGTTCTTTGAGGCAACATAATAACATTTCAGTACTCAGTGTTTCCTCCCCTAGCTCTAACGATCATACTCCTGGTCATACTCCGCAAAAAGTATTTGGTGGTTTCTTGAGGAATCCGATTCCATTCTTCCTGTGCAGCAATTCTTGATTCTGCAATTGAGTTAGGAGCTGGGTTTCGTGCTCGTATATGTCTTTTTAGGATGTCCCAAATATGTTCTATGGGATTTGCGTCAGCACTGTTTGGTGGCCACTCCACTGCCTCAAGTCCAACAACTTCAAGATACTGGGTGACTGTTCTTGCAGCATGTGCACGAGCATTATCATACGTTAGCACGAAATTGTCGTAAACAATGAAGCCGCCGTAAGGTAAAACATGCTCTTCGAAAGTGTTGCGTATGTACCAGTCAGCATTCATTCTTCAATTCACCTCTATAAGCTCGGTGCGACTGTCCCAACTAATGCCACCCCACAACATAATGGAACTACCACCAAAGCTACCGTTATGTACAAGATTACATTCTGCGAAACGTTCTCCAGATCTTCTGTATACTCGACCACGCCCATCTGTATTCTTGTTTCATCTGTGAAAAGATTTTTTTTCCACGGATGTTCATTCCAGTTGACATGTGCTATGGCAAATTGTAACCGTCTAGATTTGTGACGTGGGAGAAGCCTAGGAACTCTGGCAGGGTGTTTCGGATTCAAACCAACTTCTTCGAGTCTTCTTATTACTGTTTTGACACTTATGTTAACTTGTCTTGTGCTCAGTAAATCATTTCTGCTATAGCGACTATGTCCAAACAATCATTTACCTATTGATAGCAAGAAGAGGTAAATCACTTCAGATATTTGCAGACAATGGAACAAATATACGAGGTACTTTGGAAGAATTAAAATGAGCTCTAGATGAAATAGATCATAAGCAAATAGGGGATGATATGCTGAACCGTAGTATTGAGTGGTTTTCAACCGATAAGACGTTTTTCATCAAAAATGTTTTAGCACCTTGAAAATTTCCTGATATTCCTAGATCAAAGCGTAGTGAATCTTCATTCGTTTTTACATCATTAGTCCACTGTAAACATAGAGGTTCCATAGTTCCCTCCACTTTCAGCCTATCAACAATGGATTGATCTATTAATGTCACTGTAGAGGTATCGTCACAAAGGGCTACTGTGTCGAAAATTGTATATCTTGGACCACGACGTTTAACATTTACCATTCTCAAGAGCACATTCGTTTGTCTAGGACCTGTAGCTAGAACACTTTGATTACTACTTGTAGCATTTGATTCGTGTGATATATTGGCTTCTTCAACTTCATCAACAAGTCTTCGATCATTTGGTGCAGACTTATTAGGCTCGTCTTTATGGAGATATCTATTATGTGGCCTCGAACAATTATTGATCCCACAACTTCTACGAAATCTGCATTTCAGTAAATGATGGTTGTTTTTCAAACATGAAAAGCACAATTTTCTGTCTGTTATGACTTTCCATCTTGTATCTACATCGTCTGTCATGAATACTGCACAATCGTCTATTTTATGTCCTTTTTGATTACAATATTTACATTCTTCTTTTGCTGCAGCTGACGAAGATACTATAAACGATTTTTCGAATTTCCGATCATTTTCATAACGATGTGAACTGAAAATGACTTTTTTTGATGTTGATACGTAACATGCGGCATTTGCTATTTTTCTTAGCCACTCGCTGAAATCTTCCACGTTTACTATACCATGTTTCAGATGAACTTCTTCTCCTCACCTGAGCTTGAGCATATCGGTAAGTTTTTGAATGATTTCCTTCAAGATCATTGGATTTTGGAGATGAGCTTCATAATTCAAGGATTTTATTGTACTAACAACATTGCTTACATGACTCGATAAGCTAATGAGGTTTTCCATGTCATTTTCTTTGACAAATGAAATGGATTTCACTTTCATTAATAGGATTTCTACAATTTGTTCGGGTTTTCCGAACCGCATCTTCAATGTCTCTATCACCTGATGTAGATTTTGTGTACTGATGATCATCCCTGTAACTGCTGACCGTGCCTCACCCCTCAGACATTTCTGGAGCTTGATCATTGCCTCTTCATCAGTATATTCACACAGTTCTTATATTCTCTTGAAACTGTAGATGAACGTAGGCCAATCTTCACATCGTCCATCAAATATCGGGAAATCTTTTTCCACTGAATGTCTTGTGAAAAATTTTTCAATCTTCGACAAATATGAATTGTTTGTGTTAACGTTTTTGAGCATAGTATTTAATGTTTCGCATAACTGACTGACTTCAGATTTTTCTAATGGAGGTGACTTATATGCGAAATATTGTCTGAGTTATTGAATGTTATATTCCGATTCTTGCAAGAAGCTGATGACAAAATGATGAGCAATGCCATTTGAATCGTTTTGGTGCACTGATCTATTGTTTCTTGTTATTAATTGATTAGGTCATGATCGCAGGTCATTAACAATTGCGGGTTTGATTACTAGCAAATTATATGACCGTGACAGAGCACACCAAATAAAAATAAAACATTTCTATCTATATATAAATATAAGGTGATTTGCATCAGGGAGGATAGTTGTTAATAGACTCCTATAGAGGAGAGAGCCCTACTGCTCAGTTAGCCTCGTAGGCTAGGCCCTTCTGGCCTCAGCTCTAAGTATTGGTCTAGTGATGGTTTAGGTAAGAGTTTTATTTGTTCCCTATTATATTATTGAATGTCCCTTATGTTACAATGTGTATATAACTTTCCCCAGTATCCCTGTTGTATAATAATTGTTTATATTCCTTTGCTACCCCTTGCGTTTCAATAGCTACCATCTGTAGCTACACCCCAAGTCGCAGTTAGTATAAGGGAAACAACCCCTTATACGGCTCAGGATGCTACCCTAGTAGCCCTAGTCGCGACATATGGTGGAGGCGCCTTGCTAGTCCCGGGGGGTTGATTCCTCATAATTAACCCCGCCCCGTCCCTTTTCACTCCAGCCATAGTCCCAGGACTATGGTGGAGGCGCAGTGCTCGTCCCGGGGGGTTGATTCTTCATAATTAACCCCACCCCGTCCCTTATTACTCCAGCCATAGTCTAAGGACTATGGTGGAGGCGCAGTGCTCGTCCCGGGGGGTTGATTCGTCATAATTAACCCCACCCCCATAATTACTCCACCCATAGTCCAGGACTATGGTGGAAACGCCTTGCTCGTCCCGGAGGGTTAATTCTCCATAATTAACCCCATTCTGCCCCGTTTCACCCCAACCATAGCCTAAGGACTATGATGGATGGGCTTTGCTCGTCCTGGAGGTTGATTCGTCTTAATTAACCCTATTCAGAATTTTGTACAAAATGTTTCACGGTATCTTCCTCTCAGCCAGGAAAATATAAATGTGAACATAGAAATGAGTGAATCTTGAGTAATACCTTTTTTTATATAGAGCAAAAATTTTTTTCTATAGTGTATTACTGACATTATAGAAGTTAGCTATTTTCATGAATATTGGGTAGAAATATTCAAAACTAATTTGAGCTAGGCCTAATTTAATGAAATTTGTTCCAGTATGTTATGGAAATGAGCAAAATTTTGCTACTTTTATGAATTTTTACTGCAACAGGAATTTCATACCGAACTGAGGAAAAGGTATACAATACCGAAAAAATCAAAATGAGTTTATCTGACTTTGTTCCGACTCAGGTATACTGTTGATGTTCGGTAATTTCGTGTATTATCATTTTATAGAAGGTTTCCAATATTTTCAATAATTTTTAATATAATAGGATTTTTATACAGAATTTTAGAGTAATACGTCCTGAAGAAGGATGCATTTGAAAAATGGTTTTTTCGGTGCAAAGGTACAATAACCACTGGAAATAATTTATTTTGTTTGTTAATAATGGAAAATGATTTTTTTTTGTATATAGCAGGAACCGTCGACAACAACAAGGACCAAGAGGGACACTATGACTATGAAAGATTTTGCAAGTATGAGAAAATGAGAGAATATAAATGAAAGAATGCAAAGAAGCGAGATGATTATTTGAATGAAAAGGAAAAAAAAAATGATGATTGTATGAATTAATGTGAGAAAATTTATGTCAAAAATACCTTCATGAGAAGTATGTGTCACTTTGTAAAAATGCGAGTTGTATTGAGAAATCTGTGGAGAAAAATGTAGATGAATGCCCGAATGAAAGGGCATGTTGGGAAATGTTGAGTAAGAATGAAATATGGAAGCTGCATATTTTCCTGGAATTTTTTTGAGTCTTCCTTGAAAGTTTTGAGGATGAGGAGTTTGCCTCAATTGTTGTGCATTATGGTTTTGAGTAGTTATATGAAAGGGTTGAAGGTATTTTTGAAACACACTTAATGTGAAGAATTTTTTTTGACAAGAAAATGGTCATATTTTTTAATTGAATTTTGAATTGCTTCACTTGTAAATGACATTATGATGTTTTTGATTTTTGTTTTTGAAAAACATGTTCTGCTTTGGATGCTCTTGGAATTATGCTCATGACATTTTCGAAATATCTGGTGCAATTGGTGTATGATCGACTTTTCAATGAAATATCGTGATATGAGAATATTTATAAGGTAATAGGTTACCTATGTCTATAACGGAGTTATAGAAGAATTGAATGACGGCAGGAAGAGGCTGTTGTAAAGGAGTTTGCAGGAGAGACGTGGGAGAAAATCCTCAAAGTGGGATTGAGCGTCTATATGCAGTATTTTACTCTTGAAGTGTTGCCAAGAGTATTGAGATTTTTTGGTAAATGGTATATAGTGATATACACGCTCTTGATGGGTTTCCAAGAGAATCATTGGTGAATGATGTTGTTTTTTCTCGATGTGTTGCCGAGAAAATAGGTGAATTGCGATAATGTGAGATGTCGATGTATGAGAGAAACAGTTGCACGGAGAAAGGTTTTTGTATGAATGAGTCATGAGGAATTGTAAGGAGTGTGAATACGAAATTTAAAGTATGTACTTGAATTGCAAAACAGAACATTGAAGAGATGAAAATTATGTTGTCATAAAGGTGATTAAGAGGTTTAAATTACTAATTTGAATTTTGTCATATAATGTGATTGACGATTTGTATGACTGTCCTAACCAAATTGATGGCATACCAGTGTTACACTTAAGATGGTGATCAGGAGGCGTGAACTGATATCTAACATTCACAAATTGATAAATTGTAATTTGGCCATCCCCATTACCTCGAATGATATTTTTTTTAATCATATGAAAACAATTGCTCATTTACAAGATTGCAACAGTAAATAATGAAATGAATCATAACAAACACTCATGTTTTGAAAACACCTAATTTGTTCAACAATTATTCATCCGTAGTCGAATACTTTTGCACTTTAACGTTTCATGTCCTCAAATTCAATTTAATATTCAGCAGATTTTATCGTAAGAAATAAAACGGTTTCCTTCGCTTTGAATTCGAAAAACTTGTTGGTAATTCGAATAAAACTTTGAAAACTATTAATTAGATATCCATTTAATGCAAAATTATGATTATTTATATGGAATTTTGTTTTGAGTAGAATGATTAAGGATTAACCTGTTAAAAAATAAGATATATTGAATTTTTCTATTACTCATAGGAAAAAACTAATCGTAATAAATATAATTATGAAAAAAAAATAGGAAATAGTAATAGTTGTAATCGTTTATTTTTTTATTGTTTTTTGATATAATTATGTACTTATTTGTATCTTGTTTCGTTTCTCGGTGATGGTACACACACAATCCTGGAAAGAAGAGATCAGGACAACCGAATACCTAGTCTGGCAATTCGAGAATAGAATTTGGACATCCAACGTGGCTGGCAATAACTGAAAGCGAGAAGCTGCGATATTCAATATGGTTCAAAAAGGGTTGGAACACTGGACGAACTGAGTAATCCAGATGTTTCCTTCCCTAGAAGTGGAATGAGGATGTTAAACGTGAGTCCGGTGAGAATTCCAGTAATCATCGGGAATGAAAGGTTTCAAAGGTCGGCAGCAAATCAGGATGGAGAGGCTGTACAAAGGAGTGGAGCACTGGACGAACTGAGTAATCCAGATGCTTCCTCCTGAAGACATAAATTGAGGATGGAGAAACGTGAGTTTGTCAAGGATTCTAGAAGATTATCCAGGTCGTAAACTCCCAAGCCGACTCAATGGTACCCAGAAGAGACACCAGATAATTGCCGTTGATGTTCTTGAAACTGTCCCGAAGGTTGTTCCAGATGCTGTGATTCCGAATACTTGCAGTCCCAGAATGTGGTAGCGCTGGTATACCGTAGCTGCCAGTCCCACCGATGAATGTTTGTCAACAGCCAGTACCCAGGGTGCCAAACGATGCAGTCCCGTTCAATTTCGAGCTGTGTTACCGGATACTGTAGAAATGCCAGAGCTGAAGAAACTTATGGTGTCAACAGGACCAGATCCCGTCGCGGTGTGTGTACCACGTAATAGGACCCAGAAAAATATATTTTTTGTAATCATTTCAGTAGTAGATTTATGTATTATTAGAATAGGGCACTTGCTTTGTATAAGGTTTTCGTAGGTTTGTGTTTGTATTTTAAAGCTGGGGTCCAGCTTTTTTAGAAGGTGGGCAAATGTCGTGATATCGAGCAATGCCATTTGAATCGTTTTGGTGCACTGATTTATTGTTTCTTGTTATTAATTGATTAGGTCATGATCGCAGGTCATTAACAATTGCGGGTTTGATGACTAGCAAATTATATGACCGTGACAGTGCACACCAAATAAAAATAAAACATTTCTATCTATATATAAATATAAGGTGATTTGCATCAGGGAGGATAGTTGTTAATAGACTCCTATAGAGGAGAGAGCCCTACTGCTCAGTTAGCCTCGTAGGCTAGGCCCTTCTGGCCTCAGCTCTAAGTATTGGTCTAGTGATGGTTTAGGTAAGAGTTTTATTTGTTCCCTATTATATTATTGAATGTCCCTTATGTTACGATGTGTATATAACTTTCCCCAGTATCCCTGTTGTATAATAAATGTTTATATTCCTTTGCTACCCCTTGCGTTTCAATAGCTACCATCTGTAGCTACACCCCAAGTCGCAGTTAGTATAAGGGAAACAACCCCTTATACGGCTCAGGATGCTACCCTAGTAGCCCTAGTCGCGACAATATCTTCTGGATATACATCTCTATTTTCTTGTCTTGACATTGAAGTCCTTGTAGATACTGATCTTCTTTCTTCATTTTGGGTTATTTCAGCTTCACATACTTGTGCTTCCATTTCAACTAATTTTATTTGTTGTAAATATTTCTGTTTCTCCATTTCTACTTCTTCATCTTCATTTCTAGGTAATGTTTTCTCTTTTCAGCCTCAAGTGCAAGTTTTTTCCTTTGTATATCAATTAATAGGTAGCAGAAACTCGAGAATGTTTCGAACTACTTCTAAGACTTTTCTCAGATACTTTCGAGGATATTTTGTTCGTATCCTTTGCTTCTGTCGTGGGTTCCGTCATTTCACAATTATTTCTGGATGAACTCATGCCAGGTTCGAAAGACATCCCAAAACCTAGCGGCCACTCAAAATCAGGATTAAAATTTTTATTGATCCCTTTTTGAGTTCGAGTTCTTCTTGACTGATCGTCCATCTTTTTGAAAATTTTTGGTTTTCTTGTCGAGTGCTTTTATCCTCAGGGCTTGATTTTGTCTACTTTTGTCGACTAATTGACCTTTTAAATGAAATTAAAGTCTGACTGACAATGTGACTTTTTATTTCAAAATTAACTTCAAATTGACAAAAATTTGTTTGAACACCAGTAAAAAACGAACTAACACCTATACTGAATGGAAATTTACGTAAAATACTTTTGCCTTTGAACATTTATCAATGAAAATAAACATGTTAAGGGAAAAGAAATTAACATGAAAAAATGTTTTGAAATAAAATATGCAATTTTTTTGTCCGATAGTGTATTTTGAAGATAATTTCATGTTCTGTAACTTTATTTCTTACCACTTTTCTATAACCATGAATAATGAAGAGACTTTGCATCCAAAACTTTATATTACAAGAAAAAACTATTTCATTAAATGTCATCAGATGATTGATCATTATATTTGTAATTACAGGAAGTGCGATTATAAGATAAATTGTACGATGTTGATAAGGATGCTTCGTGCAGTTTAATTGGAAATCGGCAAGTCTGTCAATTCAGAATGATGTGCGAACTGAATGTGCTTCTTTAGTCAATTCATTTGATGTTATAGGAGGGTAGTATAAAGCCTCAATACTAGCTAGAACTATATTTTTTTGTTGAAATCATGTGTAAGAATGTATAATGGGAGTCGGAGTCTCGCAAGTTTTAATTTACTTGATAATGATCTCTGAGTAGTTGCACCATATACTATCAGAGGTTACTGTTAGACTAGCAGAAGTAGTAATATTTATCAATCACCAAATTACACAAAAAAACGGGCGATTAATACAGGCAGAAGAAAGAGTTTGTCAAAGCATATTTTGTATATTAATTGAGTTTCATCAGCGGTATTGATGATTCACTTAAGTTTTTAGAAAACTTGTCTGTGAAACATCAATATTAAAAATCTTTCTTCTGAAGATGGCCACGATATGATAATAATAATAATATACAAGTCCTAATGTGATATAAATAAATAACAGATATATAAGAAAGACACATAATAAGTATGAAAACTATATAGAAATGTGGATAACGTAAAATTGTAAATTATGTATAATTTTAAATAATGTAAAATTGCAATTAATGTAAAATTGTGGAATGTAATAAGTAAAAACATAGATTTGTAAAAATGTAAAGAGATATTGTAATGTTGAAATATAAAATACAAATACGTATTTAAAATATTTGAGATGCTAGAATATTGGTAGGAATGTTAAACTATATGTTAGTCTGTAGAATTATTTCGGCAGAAGTTATTCAAAGTATTGTTATATTTTCGTTTTTGAGCCATTTGATCATTAAACTTTTGAATATCCTAAATACTAGTTCTGTTTTTATCTCATCTGAAGCAAGATTGAACAATTTGGGATAGTTATTCGCTTTCAGGCGGGTTCCATGTCCATGTTGTTGTTTTTTGAATTTATTTCTGTTTTGGAATATAAATAATAACGATTGTTTGAAATAAACATATTTCAAACTCATCAACTCAAAATATTGAAATATTTGTGCCGATGGGAAACGAAAATCTAAGTTAAAGATAATTTTTGGAGTATACCATAAGCGGTTTTGCAGTTGTATTAAAGACCTTACCCCATCCTAGATTCCATACATTAAGAGAGACTGGACAAAAGAAAAATACATACTTCACAAATCATTTATACTCAGTACGTTTTAGAGTGTTTTAAAAACATATAAAAGGGCTCTGAGTCTCTTATAAAGATAGTATTTTCCATTTGAGATTTTGGTCAATGTTTTTTCTAAGATAATTGACTGAATTGGATTGTTTCAGCATTATGTTCTTATTTCTGCTGGTTAAATAAATATTGATGTTTTGTGCATTGGGAAAATCATGACTGCTACTACTATCAATATTTATTGTCAGTAAACTATCATCAAGCCAGATAACTATGGTGTCAATATGTTTCCTTGTATGAGATATTACATCTTTCCAGGTTTTTCTATCAATTGATAACACTGTATCATCAGCATATGAGATGATTCTGCCAGAAATATCAGTGGATAGCATATCATTTAAATATAGTATGAACAGTGTTGGCCCCAAGACGGTACCTTGGGGAACTCCATATTTGATTTCTAATGGGTCGCGCAATACGCCGTCTATTGTAACTATTTGTGTCCTTTCAGTTAGGCAGTTTCTGACGAGAGCATTCGCCATACCTCTGATACCTAGATTATTCAATTTCGACAGTAATTTTTCATGACTAATGGTATCAAAGGCCTTGGCCAAATCGATAAATACTCCTAAATGATCATTATTTTTGGGTGACTAAGTTGACTTGGCATCAGAAGTTGATCTCCCATTTAGAAATCTGAAATTATGAGATATGTCTCTCTGTGAAAGCCATCAGACGTTTTTTGAAAAGTTTTCCAAATATTTTTGCAAGATTGGATATTATGCTTATTGGACGGTGATTGTTTACTTTATTTTTTGCACCCAACTTAAATACATGTTTAACAATTGTTATTTTGAAGTTTGAAGAGCAAATGCCAGTGACAAAAGCGTTATCAAAGTACATGAAGGTTGCGCATATGATCAGCTAATGTTTTAATAACTTCCACAGAAATTTTATCATTCCCCGGTGCAATGTTTGACCTAAGCTCTTTAATTATATTCAATAATTCAGCCTTATCACATGGTGTCAAGAAAATTGTATCGCCCACAGTGATCACTTTTTGTGGCATTATCACCTGTGCTTCACGTATGATTTTTTGTGCTATTTTTTCACCAACAGTTGAATAATGGTTAACAAATACATTAGCTATATCGAGTTTGTTCGTGATATTGAATTATCTTTTTATTTCTTAAATTTCGACAGTTTGACTTTTCTTACGTTTTCCGTAAAATTCATTGACTGTGGACCATAGAACTTTCGGGTTATTTCTATTTTGTAATACTATTTTCTTGTAGAATTTGTATTTTTCATTTATAACTTTATTGCGCTGTACTTCCTATTTTTTTAATAGTTCTTTATTGTTAGGATATTTCTTATGTTCCCTGAATAATTTGTTCCTTGTTTATATCCATAGAATCATTTCTGATGTAATCCATGGTCTTTTATTATGTAAGTCTGGTAAAATTTTATGACGTGTGACCTTTTCCATTATTGTCTTCATTTTTGTTGTCAAAGTTTCAGACATATTATTGACACTATTATTTTGGCTAAAGTTACTAACCCAGTCTTCCCTTCTTGCCAGAAATACCAGGTTTTTATAATCAACAGACTTAGTTGAGTGATGAGTTTGTTCCGTTTTTTCTTGTGATGCATTAAAATTTATGATTAAACGAGGATATATTGAAAAATTCTTAGCCTACTATAGAACCAAACAAAATTTAAATGTCAAAGTATTTTATTATTCAACCCAAATCTCATCCATAGTAACAATTCGGTTTAAGAAGTCTACATCGTTTTCAAATCGAGCACAGATCGAACGCGATGCTACTACCCTTGCACGCTTTTGGTCAACATTCAAACATTTGGGGAGCAATTTTTCTCATATCCAAATTGTCGTGAACTATATGATGAAAGCGTTCGTATGATCAGTGCTTCAGATATCCGTTTTAGCCCAATTCGACGGTCTGTTAAAATCACGTCATGAGCTACATCGATATTTTCGGGGACTGACACAGAAACTGGCCTTCCCGATCGGTCATCATCTTCAATAGAAAATTTACCTCTTTTGAAGCTTGCAGTCCAATTTTTCGCATACGAAGGACATTGATCACCAAGGGTACTAAGCATATCTTCGTAAATCTGCTTACCTCTTAACCCTTTTAAATACAGGTACTTGATGATGGCTCGATACTCCAATTTTTCAATTTTCACAATTTCTGTGGACATATTTTTTCTTTTTATTTATTGCGTAACTCTGGTTTACTTTTTTGGTGTCAAACTTTACACTGACACGTCTAATAAGTTATTGTTCGTTGCTATGGTAAAGCAATATTTTGTTTATGCAGGGAACTGGTCTAGGCCAACTAGATATCAATACATCCTCGTAGGATAACGATCTGTTATTTTTGACTCATTATCTTGAAGAATATTTTGTTTATGCAGGGAACTGGTCTAGGCCAACTAGATATCAATACATCCTCGTAGGATAACGATCTGTTATTTTTGACTCATTATCTTGAAGAAAATTACTTTTCATAAATATATATCATTGTGTCTTGGTTTTCCCTTCTATTCACGTAAATTAATTAATGAATTTTTTCTCATATGTTAATTTTTATATTACCAACTAGTATTTGAATATCAAATTTATAAAGTGTTTGCAAATATTTTTCGAGATTCTCTCTAAATATGTTTTTATCTACACAATGTTGTCGATATACTAGTGTTTTCTGTATGAAAATATTGTAGTCTTGTCTTCTACCATTACTCCATTACTTCGGCTACGTGCATTAAGAAATTAGAGAAATACAAAGTTTCTGAGTGTTGATCGAATATAATCTTCTCCATCATGTTTAAGTGAAGGATATTATCACGTTCTGAAATTGAAAATGAGCACTTACGATTTTCACTCTATATGATTTTTGTCCAACGTGTTTAGGTATAAGTCATTTAAGTGATTAAATTGAAGTAATATCTACAGAAATCACAAACAATCATAACTGTACTCACCTTCTTGAACATTAAAAAAGCACAGATCTACACACAGTGAAGCAAAGGATCAAAATAATAGCATCCTTCATGACAGGTGTTTGCAGTTGTCTGAGGATTGTAATGATTGAGTAAGAGTAAAGGTTAATTCACATTATCAATTCATAAATTGTAAACTTCTGTTGCAACAAAGCAACCAAGCGTGAAAAATTCGAATGGCTTAGATATATTCACAATGACTAAATAAAATTTTCCTCAAATTTTATAAAACAATCAAATCTCATCATTTTCCCAATCTATACAACTGACAACAATACTTTCTGAAAACACTGCTTTCAGCTTGTGGTAATTTCAAGTCGGTATTTCGGCGATTCCTGAGTTCTATATATACAGGGTGTCCGGTAAACCTTGTTCAATATTAAAACTGGTGATAGACCAGGTCATGACTGTTCAGAATATCGGAATTTCACCTCAGTAAAAATATCACCGTTTTCGAGATAATGGGCATTTTAAGAATTTCTACAAAATCGCTACCTAACCTTGGATTTATGAGTGCCATGTATACAAATTGGTACGAATCCAAATAACTTTGCTGCTGAAGATTACTGATGAGTGATGCTTCTAGACATACAGAACAGTTTTTCAGAAAGTGAAAACATTTTTCAAGAAATGATGATAAAATGACATATTTGAGTTTCATCAATTTTTTTAAAAAAAGTTTGACATTATTATCTGAAAGAAACATAACAATTGGAAGTGGACATTCATTTCAAAAGAATGCTAATTTTGTCCAGACTCTACCATGGTATAAAACAAACTATAATTATTTTTGAAAGAAGTGGTTTCCATTGAATTAGGCGTGGTTTTCATCTAGGCTTCTATCAACTTTTATTCAAGAAAAAAAAGGAAACTACCCAACACCAAAACTGCGCCACAATCACAATCGACGCGCGTTTCGCCAACAAAGTTAGCATCTTCAGGAGCTAAAAGTAAGCTTCTAAGATTTTAAGATTGTGACGTAGTTTTGGTGTTTGGGTATTTTATTTTTTTCTTGAATTGTATTTACACCAAAGGTTCCAAAATATTCATTTATCTGATCAACTTTTATACTTACGCCCAAAAATTATTTTATTTAGATAAAATGTGGAAATAATTATTAATAATAAAGAATAGACTGCTTGGTGGCATTAAATAGTATGTCAATAAAATTAACTTTTCATGTAATTAGGCCTAATAAAATTATCGAAATGAAATGTCGATTATCCGATTAATACGAATTCTTGTGATAAATGTCGCAATTGTCCAACTTCCAGATTCCAACAAAGTTTCAGAGACCGACATATATACAGGGTGTAACCAAATAAGTGCAAATTTTTTTAAGAGATGAATCCTTGTCGAAAATTAAAAACTTTTGTTTGAACAACTTGTGACCTCTATCGTAGTTTTTTGAAATTATTCCGCTTCTTTTATTTAGTGGTATTTATTTTTTTCTCATGCCGTACATACGTTATACTCCCCGAGAATATGCGCATATGCACAACATTTATGGTGAATGAGGAGGTAGTGCTACTGCTGCAGCAGCGCTTTATGCAGAACTATATCCGATTGCACAATGCCGCTCATAAAATCGCTAATTTGGGGGCTATAACCTATAACGCATTCTAAAAGGTTCTTCTTGAAAATATGTCGTCTCTACGTACGAGTGGATGGAAAATAACATTTTTGTAATATTATTCAGTGCGATGTTGAATAATCGTTATTGTGGTTTATAGTGTATGTTGATTTAAAAAAAATGTTGAATTAGTATTTACTTCATTACATCTCATTGAATGCTTCTAAGCAGTTGATTCGTTATTACTCATAATTATTTAATCATTTCATCTTGATAGGATAAAAATAAAAGACATTACTGTCAAAGTTTAATGGAGTTGATTTTAGCTCAGAATAACATCACACTCTAATATTATCAAAATTCTACTCCTTCCAAAAATAATGATCGTATGTTTTATACCATAGTAAAGCCTGGACAAAATGGGCATTCTTTCGTAATGAATATCCAGTTCCAATTGGTTATGTTTTTTCAAACAATAATGTTGTTGTTAAAAAAATTGGTGTAACTCAAATCTGTCATTTTACCCCCATTTCTTGAAAAATTGTATTGTTTTCTGAAAAACTGTTTCGTACATCTGAAAGCATCACTCATCAGTAATCTTCAGCAGCAAAAATACTTAAATTCGTCCCAATTTGTATACATGGCATTAAAAAATCCAAGGTGAGGTAGTGATTTTCCAGAAATTAAAAAAATGCTCATTATCTCGAAAGCAGTGAGATTTTTACCAAGGTAAAATTACGATTTTCTGAACAGTCATGATCTGGTGTATCACCAGTTTCAATATTGTACAAGGTTTACCGGACACCCTGTATATACATTTCTGAAAGACGCCAAATACGCAAAATGAACCGTTTTAGCAAAACGGTTGAAGTTTAACTTCGTCTGTTCATTCTAGAAATTGTCTGATCGTTTATCTCTTCAAAATGCAGAATTTTCAAAATACAAGGTATAATGAAAAATCAATTTTTATTTTACCTTTCTGAAAACACTATATATATATATATATATATATATATATATATATATATATATATATATATATATATATATATATATATATATATATAGCGTACGGAAAAAGGGTTTATCCGTGCGCCCGCACGGAAAATTTTTCCGTGCGCTGGTGACATCATAGCTGCCTATTTACTTGTCAAAATTAAATAATATGTTGTTGACAGTTCTCTAGAAATCGCAAATTGTTTGAATATTTCCTTACCAACAGGGTTAAATAACGCTTGTTTTGGGCAATTTCTGGATATTTTTGTACCATAAATATTTCAATTAACAATACATGTTTTTGTTCCTCCATCATTAAAAATAAATGTTTCATAACAATCTGTGGTTTTCAGGTAGATATAATGAAAAATATCGCATTACTCGTCCATAAATGCTTTTTCCTTGCTTGCACGACTCCCCGTGTTCGGCTTCGTCTCCAACGGGAACATGTCGCGCAAGCACGGAAAAAGCCTATTTTCTGAACTCGTAATGAAATATGCTATTTCGTACGTCGCGTTTTTCCTTCACACTTCTCAGTTGATTCAAGAGGATGTTCGTAAAATGTCATTTAGCTTGTCTGGTCCCACAAATAATGCAGTTTTGCATATATTTTACATCAGTCTCATATTAACAATAAGGCACTATTCCATAAATTTTATTTCCTATTCATGACTCATTTTGATGGCCATGTCAAATTCCGATACTTTTCAACCACGTTCGAAAATTACACTATCTTTTGTTTTGATAATTTTTGAGTACGATTTGGTCCAAGTTATGTTTTTCTTCAGTTCCTCGCTTCATACGTTTGCGTTAATCTGCTACTCATTTCATTGATAAACGTATTTATACAGGGTGTTTCTTAAGTACGTGTGGAAACTTCAGGAGCATGTTGCTGACGTCTAAATAAGAAAAAAAGTTCCCATAAACAACATTCATAACTCAAAATTTTTCCATCAGTAATTTTGCTCGAAAAACTGACATTTGACAAAATCGCTCGACCTTCGGTCTCGCGATTTTGTCATGTCAGTTTTTCTCGTAAAATTGCTGATTGGCAAAATTATTTCGTTAAAAAAAGAAATTTATCCGATAAAAAAAAGCTCTTGTGTTTTTACTGTTGAAAAATTTATTTTTACCTGGGTTTCTCAGATAATCATTTATTTATCAGTACACAATGTGTCCTTGAATACCATGTAGAAGTTTCATCTTTTGATGGGTTTTAGTCCTATTTGAATGAAAACTCACTATTTGATATTAAAGTATGCAGGAGTTTTGGAATTATTGCAAACTTACCCAGTTTTCTCTTTAACTCTCCGCCAAATTTACAAATGATGCATCAATGTGGAAAAAATTACTTTTGATATTGATTTGATGGGATTAATATTTCATGGAGTTATCCCAATCTGAGGAAACATAAGTTATAAAAAATACTTTCTCATTTGAAAAACTTGCGCTCTCAAATGAAAATGTTCTCTTCATTTTAAAATAATTCTCAGAATGATACAAGAAATATTTCGACACATGTACTGAATTTTAAAACATTCTCTTTAATGTAAATTCCAAATATATATCTTCAAGGACACCAGAATTACCGAATGAATACTATTTATTAAATGTTCAAAAAAATAAATAGATTTCTTGGATAAATATTCTGATATCTCCATAATGATTGAAATAATTCATTCACAATAAAACGAGCATTTCGATAACCAAGTTAGCTTCATCATTAGGAATACTAAATATGAAGAATAGCTTTTCCTTAGACCTGGAAGTCGATTCTATCGAAAATGGGATACTGGACACCTGTGGTATCATTTCTCGATTAAAAGCTTTCAATTTCACAAATGAAGTGAATCTTAGTGATGATTGGACTTGACTTTGAATCCATTCGTTACATTGATCTTTCAATTGAGAAATAGCAAGGGGTCTTCTTGAGATCAGTAATTTCTTGAAATGAAATGACTGCGAGTTCTTGAACTAAAATACTGTCAAGTATTATTGCCACCGCGGTATTTTTGAATGGAGAGCACTGAATTATAATAATAAGGCATGAATATATCACAATTAAGATATAATACTATACACGAAGTCCACAAATATTTTGTTATGAAACATGTATATCCTCAAAATAAAACTCTTTAGCACTGAAATTGAATACTCAGTTCATCAGTTTGAGGTCATAAACGTCTATAGATGAGAATTCATCGTCTTTGAGAGAAAAGCCTTCATTATCATCAGTGAAAATCATAATCTCTCACTTCGAGATCATAATTACTTTTATGTGCAGTCCTCCTTGATCTACATATGCCTGAAAAAAGGACCTATTTCTTTCAATGAGAATCTTTTGTCTCCAATTAACAACACAAACTATCTGAATGAGATCACTATTACTTTCTATTGATGCTATCAATACTCAATTGTAGAGGTCAAATTCTTCGAATGATTGAATAGTTCGTGAAATCATTATAAGATCAATTTGAATTATGAATTTCTATAATTCTATAATGGTTTCTCCGTAAAAATGAAAATAAATTTTACTTTGTTCTAAAGCATATTTCTTCGCCACAAATTGAAGTCACTATTTCCGTTCAAGAAAATTTTTGTTTGTGTATAGGAAGTTCAGAAGTCTGTTGATGTTATTGACCATCAGTCGAAGTCTCTTTCATACTCACTAGGCAAATGTGGAAGTTTAATAAAATATCTCCACAGTGATTTTGACATAATCCTAACGATTTTGTCACACTAGATTCGTAATGATTGAAATATATACTGTGTAGTTGGTTGAACTTGAAAAATCTATTAATATGTCATATAAACTAAAATGTGAATACTTATTCCTATACACCTATATACTTTAGAAGTGGTTGAAAGAATTATCACTCAAAAAACAAAATTGATTGTCCCAACTTTTTTTGCTGTAAAACCTTAGAAATCGCTTAAAATTTCCAATGTGTCATCATTCGACATATATTGAATGACTGAGTTATAAAATACCTAATAACATTATCACAAAATACATACGTATCTAAACTTCTGACTGATAAACAAGTCGCTTTAATTTCCACAAATTTTGTTAAGAATCTTATAATTTTTTTAGGGAGGTTATTCCATATATATTTACTATTTACACGTTGTCTTTTTTATCGGAATAATATCCACGTCGATTTTCAATTCAATAATTTTTTTTTACTAAAATTTGATTTATTTCATATGCATAATAACGATGAAGTATTGGAAGAGACCCAATAATCGAACTGTAGACGGTTACTTTCCAAACTGAGGGTAAACCCGTTACTTACTGTATTTTCACATTTTCACTGTTATGTATGTACCTAAATCTCGCAATTCACTCTGCGACTCTGCCAACATGCAAACGATAGATATAAAATTAACTATTTTTAATATTATTCTCAAGTTATTTCGGGTATAATGAATAAACACTTTTGATATTTTCTGTTCATTTTCTGCAATAAGTTATTATTATTATTCAGTAATATGAGAAAAACACCAATTCCTACCTATTGGTTCTCACTAGGTTTTATAAACATTACGAGATTAAAAAATAAAACAGTCGTACCTACTATTGTTGTGGTTAATTTTTCCATGAAACAGTCAATAAAATTAATAATGACTAAGTAAGGTGTTGGTTATGTTTTACCTAGACACGTTTATTTACACAGGCGTTCCGCACCATTTCCAACGATACTAATTTTAATTTTGCGAGCCACATTGGGAGGTCATTGTGTCGACATCTCACGTTCAGTAGATGAAGTTTATAGAACGTTAACTCAACGATCAGCCTGGCGCTGCCGAAACTAAAGAATACTATCAAACAAGCAATCTACGTTTGGTTCGGCAAATGGATAAACACACAAGACGGCGAGGATGAAACCGTTACTAAAATGCTTTTTGAACCCAGTGGCGTACCTTGAATACATTGAGATTGATTGACTTAAGAAAATTTGCGTATTTGCTGTTTTTTTATTAGTGAGATCTGTTCGCTTCGTTTAGAGAAAAAATTGAGATTCCAAACAGAGGTTGACAGCTTGAGTCTGTTTACTAGGTGAGCCAAATACATTGTGTGAGATGGGTAGTGACTTCTCGGAAGATGAGAGGAAAAGACGAATGTTATGGAGAGCTGGCTACGTGGGGTACGGGTGACCCGGTGCAGGGTAAATTTTAGCATTTATAGGTTCGGTTGTTACCGACGACGTAAGGCCAGAAGGCACCCCGAAGAATGACGCGAGGGTGGATGGTTGAATATGCATTTTTTTTTTCGTTAACTAAGTCATAAGGTGCAGGACTGAAAATTTGCAGGATAATCGAAGGTTAACCAAATAAGTAGAGAAAAAATTGCCAGAAGACTACGTGGAAGATAAAGACCCGCCAGAAGGCGCCAATGTTGGGATAAATTCAGCAATAATCATGTGACTCGGTGCACTTCTGGCAATTTCTATACTTATTCTGTGACTCAAAACTGGATTGCTTGCAAAACGCCAGAAGCCTAAGTGGAAGAATAACAAAGATATTCGCGATACTATGAGCGTCGGCGGCCCACTCTATGGATCAAATTGTTTTTATATTCCATCTTTTATCTTATTAAGTGCACTTCTGGCGATTTGTAAACATAATTTAGGATATTTCATGACACCATTGGACACAAATGCCAGAAGTCAATTAGGAAGACATACGTATTCAATGCTATAATTTTTTGAATGATAAAAAATTACGATTAATTTTATATCGGTCTATCAAAATGAAATTATCGAATATTTGTCGAATACAAATATTAGATTATATTAGAATTTTTAGTATACCATCATATCTATAATACTATATATATATATATATATATATATATATATATATATATATATATGAATATATAGGTAGAAAAGTTATTGGGTATAACCCTCATAATGTTGTGCAACCGTAGACACGTGTTTCGAGCTTAAGCTCTCATCAGTACGGTAAAATCAAGTGTGAAGATGTACCGTACTGATGAGAGCTTAAGCTCGAAACACGTGTCTACGGTTGCACAACATTATGAGGGTTATACCCAATAACTTTTCTACCTATATATTCATATATTGCCCCTCGCTAAATCCATCATGATTTATATATATATATATATATATATATACTGTATTTTTCATTTACACTTAGGAATTTTCCACTCTCAGGGTGTCAACATAAGTTTCCACAGATACGGTCCCTTTTGTTCTTAACATCTTAACGCTATCTCTCTCTTTCTTTCGTTGTCTCTGTCGATCTCACCACGGAAATTTATTTTCCTAGATATTTGTGTTGACAAGCGTCTAGCCGTACCATTCTAATTCTGATACCGTAGTTATACATGCGCATTGTGACCGTAGCAAATTCAAAATATAAAATGTGTGAAACAAAACACAAAACACGGATACAAAGCAACACGAAACAAAACTCTTTGATATTTTGCCGCTCAACATGTTGCTGAGTATCAATCAACTTGTTGTGAGTTGATGTAATACATGTTGCCAAAAATGTTGACAACATGTATCTGGCCGAATGTTGCCTGGTCTGTACTTACCTTTAGGGTTGCAAACTTCTCAACAAATTTCACGATAACATTTCTGAAATTATAAAAATAATTGTTTTGTTTAAAATTGTCCGTTTTGAAACTGTTTTTCCGTAACCAGATGTTGTCCCCTTACGAACGGCAGCCCTGAGAAGTCGAAACTTGTGCGATCCAAGGATTAACGGGATATTACCTCTTTACGTGCGATTCCTAGCACTCGGGCCATCAGAAAAATGTCTGCAGTCGCTAGGGTTTTAACCTTCCACTGGCAGCCAGAGTGATTGAAAATATCGGCGCTGTTACCACATAGCCCCTAAGCAACTACATCTGTCAAAGAACTGCTACAGTACAGATGAGTATTATCTCTAATCTAATATAGTTTCTTCTATTATATGTGTATATTGATAATCAGTACTGATGAGAGCTTAAGCTCAAAACACGTGTCTACGGTTGCACAACATTTTGAGGGGTTATATCCAATAACTTTTCTACTTATATTTTTATATATTGCCCCTCGCTCAATCCATCCTCATTTGTATTTTCCTGGGTAGGATTGTCACGCTGGTAGCTATAGCTGCCTCCGTGGCGACGTTAGTTGTTGCCTTGTAAACACAAGGTCTTCTAACCGAAGCCACAAATGTGTGGTTGGTTTCCTGTTGTTGACTTCCTTTGATTCCATTTTTACATCCAAGTGTTGTATATCTTTGCACTTGATTTTACCGTAATGATGAGAGCTTAAGCTCGAAACACGTGTCTACGGTTGCACAACATTTTGAGGGTTATACCAAATAACTTTTCTACTTATATATGTGTATATATATATTCATTATGACATTACTTTAAATTTCAAAAATCTTGTACGGATGTTTTATAACATCACTTTCATTATTCCTATCAAACTGAGATGTATAAATATGTTTATGTTTTTATATCTATATTTATTATTATGATATATTCTCGATTTGACTGTTTTGTGAAATTTCTATTTATTTTAGTAGTTCTAATTTTAATATTTCCTTACACAGACATATTTCCCTTTTTCATTTGTTTTTCTACACCTGTAGTTATACAGATCAATCTGAGTAAATAGATTATTATAATTTTAGAGATAAGAGAAAATAGCATCTGTGTTATAGTTTTCGAACTTCGAAATAAAATTTTTTCACCAATCGTTTAATGAATTTCAAGAGAGTTGATTATAATGAAATGGGTCTGAAATTTGAAGGATCTTTCATGTAATGGAGTCACCATAGCTATTTTCAGACAGGTGGGGCTAATAATTTTTGCATTTAAAATCAAAAATGAACAAAAAATGCCAAATGCGAAATGAAACTATAAAAATTTGCCTCCTACAAGGTCGGCAACATTGATAAAAGCATAAATTTTAAACAATTCTAATTAATTTGTAGATAAAAAATACAATCGAGTCGCAAAATGACGAAAACAACGGTTTTTCAATTCTTCGACCGTTTCCAAGTCTGGCATCAGAGTATTTATTTATAATTTTGTTAGTAACTCTGCCAAAAAAATCTAAAAGAGTGGCAAACACTAAAAAACGTTTCTCTGTATATCAGCAGTCTCTCCGAAACTTTGACACTTCCGCGGATGACAGCAACATATTTTTTTTCTTTATTTTACACTAATACATTTTGTTTGCAACCTGAATTGATTATGGAAATAATACAAAAGTTTTTTAATTGGGCGGGGAGTAATTTCCCAGAAAACATAAAATTTGCCACCACCACTGATTTCGTAACTTGATAATAATGAAAAGAATGGAAAATTATTTTTATTTTAATTTTTACTTTTCTAGGAAATTACTACTACTTTTCCGACCAATTCAAAAAACTTCTGCATTATTCCCATTATTCCATTTCGGGTTACAAACAAAAATTCTTAGTCTAAAATATTTTGCCGTTATCGTCGAAGTATGAGAAAGACAGAAACGTTTCTTTACGTCTTTTAGTTTTTTTTTTCGGCATAGTTATTAACAAAAGTACAAATAATTAATTAATTTACTCTGATGCCAAACTTGGAAATGGTCGCAAAATTGGGGAACGATACAGGATTATATTTTCTATGTTTGCGTCATTTTGAGACTCTTCTCCATTTTTTCTCTACAAAATAACCAGAATTGTTTATAATTTATATTTTTAACAATGTTGCCGAACTTGAACGATGGCGCAAATTTTTATTGTTTCTTTGAGCATTAAAATACAACTTTTATGAAAGTTTGCATTGTTTTGCCATTTTTTCTAAAATTCAGCAATTCTGAATGCATCACAAATAAGTTATGAGATTCCTCAAACTCATTTATTCACACACAATTACCCCACCCTGTAAAAGGACTCCGAAATTGTCCACTTGAAGAAAACAACCAACAAACCTCTACTATATTGTATTTTTCCGAATGCTCGGGGCCAGTCTCTGACAAAAAACCTTTTGTGTTTCCGGTATTGTTCCATTTACTGAAATAAAACAACTTATCTTCAATCTGATAGGACCTACTTATATCAGTTTTGCTATTATTCGAACAAAAGAAGCGATTTTCTATTTTCAGACATTTCGTAAAGGACGGAAAATCCGAAAACACATGCGTTGAACAAGGACGCGCTGTTCTATTGTAGTATTTTGGGATACCGCATTCGAATGGTATCACATTTCTGTAGTAATTGATACGTTTAATTCTCATTCTCCTGCTTCCAAACACTTGGAGGTTTTTGTTGGGAGGTAGACATGGAATGAATGAATTTATTTTGCAAATTCCTTTCACAATAAAAGATATCTCAAGTATCGGCAGAGGATTAGGAGATTGTTGTTTTTTATTTGGAAGGTTGCTCTCCGTTGCAGAAAGGATTTGAAGGAGTTAAATGTATTTATTTAGCTTCAATGATTTTGAAATGAGAATGTTTGTTATTGTTGAGAATGTAATCCGAAGAAAATGGGATAAAAAAATGTAGCACCCAATAAAATACTCACATTCATTCGTTTTTTAAAATGCAATCGTTTCAATTTATGATTTATTAACCAGCCATATGATCCCAGAATTTGGTCCCAACTACTGGATTTCATCTGGTATGATTAATATTTTCAGTTTTTTTTTTATAAATTTGACAAGTCGTTCAAAGATTCTGATTTCTGTATCTTATTTTGGATAATTTTTAAATTTTTTTGATATCTAAATAAACTCGAGATTACTCTGTAAAGATCTAATTTGCTACTCTATAATATTCAACTAATCCTACGCCTATAAGAATTCTTTCACGATTTAATGAATTGAGAAATAAATTAGTACTTAATTATCACGGGTGAAATGAAAAATGTTAAATTTTGTTGTTTTTTATAATTAATAAATGACTCAATGAGTCCACTGGCCAAGAATTACTGTCATTTGCTTGAATCTACAAATATTATTGTTGATCAACTTCGACGTCGTCGAAATTACTCGATTCATTGATCTGATACTCTCCAGCACATTTTATCAAACTTTATTCGAAATCACTGCATTTTTTTTCATTGCAAAGCTTATTTACTTCAAGTTTTCGTAGCAAAATTGCAATGTATTATATATTTTTTGGCGAATAGTTCTCTTTGACGGGGACCATACTTAATGATTTTTTGGCAGTGTGTTGCACTACATATAACATCGACTTTATAACTTATAGTCTATGTCAAAATCGAAATTCCAGAAAATGTTGTTGAAAACGTTTCAATACTGAAATAATTTGTCGTGTTCTTTCAGTGTAGATTTATCTGAAAATTACGTGCGATAATTTCTAAAAATCGTGTAGAAGATGATTACTGAGTTAGACTACAGAAACATTTTCGATCGCAATATTCCAAGTTTCAGCTTCCGAATTGATTGATCTCATTTTTCAGTACTCAGCAACAAAATGCTCTAAAATGGTATGTAGCCTATAGTAAAATAACCCTACTAGGTATACTCTAGTAGAAATATGTCAAATAACTGACTATTCTGAACTAAACTCAATTTCATACATGAAGTCTCTAAGAGGTCTACATACCCTAGATTTGTTAAAAGTTCTGAATTCAATTGTTGGTTGGCCAAAATTTCAAGTTTTCAATTGAATGGCATTTTAACACAAAAATAAATAGTAATAACAATTGTAACATAAAAATTTAAATGTATGTTCAATTCTTCTTCTAAAACTATTTACAGTTTCTACATTTTCAATAGGTTACTGAATTCAATAATCCTATTGTCATTATGTTTTTTTTTAGTTTCCACTAATAATTAACAAATGGGAGTAGGGTGCTTGAGAAATTCCGCAAAAAGAAAACAGCTAGTATTAATTATCTTCTCCACTACCGTGATTCCAAACTGAAATTGTTTAATCATCCACTTCTTCATAATATATACAATATCAGCAGCTACAATAGAATTAAATTACAATAATTATCATTAATAATCAATATAATCCATACTTCTCTCTAAATCATATACCAACTTCATCTATAATATTACTAGTAGGTATTGTCCCAGGAAAAAATATTTCAGATCAAATAAATCTTGGGAACATCCACCATCAAGCGGTCTGCCTAGTATGTGGAGAAGAAACTAGTATCCCAACAGATATTAGATTACTTGAAGTCAATCAATTGTTTTCTTGGATATATACAGGGTGTCCGGTAAACCATGGATCATACTTCAGCTGGTGATTAACAAGTTCATAACCTATCAGAAAATCACAACTTGACCTCAGTAAAAACCTCACGGTTTTCGAGATATTGGAACTTTTATAAAAAAAAATGTATTCCTATCTCAGATCATTCTTTTATGTTCTAAGCAAATAAGGAGCGTTTCATGTTAATTCTTATTTGAGATAAATATTACTGAATAGTAGTTGTAACTATCGCAGAAGGCAGATTTTCGATAGCAGTCATTACGATCTACAAAAAAAAAATTATCCTCCGATTTGGATCTCTCAAGATTTCTATTATGAAACTTTGAACTCTTTTGGTGACAAATTATTCTCCAACGAAAACCTGAACATTGGCCTTGAAAACTTGCTCGTTTTGTCCATAGTCCAAAAATGTATAGAAGTTGCCATGATTCTTTTTTGAAAAATAGATATTGCTAATAGAGTACGAAAGGGGGTATTTTACGATGGATCACAAGGATTGCAGTTTCGTTCAAAATGGGTTTATTTTCTATTTTATCGAAGTGTGAGCTGCAATTATTTTATCACAGCGACTGATAAATCTTACACAGGTACTTGGACTGATATAACAGTTAAATGAACTTTAATGAAAAAAAATTATATGAGAATAGGTTGATTCTTATGAAAACAACACAACAATGTACACCTCAATATTCCTCTTGTACATGATTAAGAGACTACAACAAATGTTCGAATTGTTTTCCTTCTGCTCTGATACAAGCGCGACATCTCCTTAAAAACGACCTTTTCAAAAACGCAGAGCTCTTGGGTTATTGTTGATTTCTTCGGCTGCATGTCGTATTTGGTTACGTAGTTCCCCTTCGCTAGTGATTGGGTTGTGGTAAACTTTTTCCTTCAAACATCCCCAATAAAAAAAAATCTAACGGGTTCAAGTCCGGTGAACGTGGCGGCCATAGTATTGGCCCAAGTCGCCCAATCCATCTCTGAGTATATGTCCTATCTAAATATTCTCTTAGTTGTCTGCCGTAGTGAGCAGGACACCCATCATGTTGAAACCACATAGTCTGTCTGACTGCCAGCGGCACATCTTCCATTACATGGGTTAATTGGATTTGCAAAAATTCCAAATAATTTTCGGAGTTCAATGTCTGCGGAAACTCGAACGGACGTGGCCATTCAGCAGTATGCCGGTCCAAAGATTTATTTTAAATTGATGTTGGTACCTGTCTGGTCTCATTATACGAGGATTTTCAAAATGCCAACTGTGGAGGTTGTGGATATTGAAAACACCCCGACGGTGGCATGATGGTTCATCTGTACATAATATTTTATTGAAGAAATCTGGGTCCTCTCGGTGTTTTCTCAACATACGGCGACAAAAAGTTATTCGTTTTGGGTAATCTGTTGGCAACAAAGATTGAACACGCTGTACGTGGAAGGGGTGCAGTTGATGTCTTTTCAAGATATCATGAACGGTTGATTTTTTTATGCCAGTTCTTCTCTCGATACTACGAACGCTAGTGGACGGATCATTCTCAATTTCTTCAAGGACCTCATCTTCAAGGTCATCACGACGTGGTCTGCCTGATCCACCTTGAGCACCAGGAATCATGCCCTCCGTATAAGAGTTATGTACTCTTATGAACACACGATAATCAGGATGTATATTCATTCCTATTGGGATACCTTTCACGGTATAATGCAGCAGCTCTCCTTGCGTTGCCTCTACATTCACCATAAATAAAATGCATTTCGGCATACTCACGTGGACTGTACGGCATTTTGATACTGTTGCAAATAGATTTTGCCAAGTTATCAAATCCACAAAGCACACTAACAGTCTAAAGAGAAAACAATACACGATAACGTTCAATAAGGAATTATGTGGTAAATACTGCAACTCACGAAAACACGGTGTACTCTCTGACGACCTGTCATTCAACTGACAGATCAGCCTAGATAAAAGAGCAACGAATTTCAGCTCACACTTCGATAAAATAGAAAATACCCCCTTTCGTACTCTATTAGCAATATCTTTTTTAAAACAAAGAATCATGGCAACTTCTATACTTTTTTGGACTATGGACAAAACGAGCAAGTTTTCAAGGCCAATGTTCAGGTTTTCGTTGGAGAATAATTTGTCACAAAAAGAGTTCAAAGTTTCATAATAAAAATCTTGAGGGATCCAAATCGGAGGATAATTTTTTTTTGTAGACCGTAATTACTGCTATTGAAAATCTGCCTTCTGCGATAGTTAAAACTACTATTCAGTAATATTTATCGAAAATAAGAATTAACATGAAACTCTCCTTATTTGCTTGGAACATAAAAGAATGATCTGAGATAGGAATAATTTTTTTTTTTATAAAAGTTCCAATATCTCGAAATCCGTGAGGTTTTTACTGAGGTCAAGTTGTGATTTTCTGATAGGTTATGAACTTGTTAATCACTAGCTAAAGTATGATCCATGGTTTACCGGACACGCTGTATATATTTTTTTTCAATCTGGTTTCAGGAAGGAAAATATTGACGAGGGAAACTATGTCATTGCTTTAATCTGGATCTAAAAAGAGTATTTGAAACAAGAGACTGGGAACTATTATAAAGAAAACTTGATTGAGTCTGCTGGTATAAAAGTTCAAATGGTTTGAAGATTATCTCAGTGACCGAAAGCAAATCACAAAAATCAATGAAAGTTTATCAATTATATTGGTGTTCCACAAAGGGGTGTTTTGGGGACGCTATTATTTTCAGTGCATATACATTATTGATTCAGACGTTGCGTTAACTCTTGTAATTTCTTATATGTTTTTGCTGATGATACGTCTTATCTCAGTGTCAATAAATTAAAACTAAACATGACCAAAACTAAATCAACATCACATAAACTGAGGTATAACAATATAAACAATGCCATCCTGAGAATAGCTAATGACTCAATTAAAGGACCCCGCACTTTTCTTATGTAAAGTGGCGACCGGTCAAATTTTCTGAAAGTTTGGTATGTTGTCGTACCCGACTCAGTAACCAAAAGTGTCAATGGGCCCAACCCAATCCTATGGCTAGTTTTCTAAATACGGGGTGTTAAAGTTGAAAATTGCCCAGATTTTCGGATTTATTTTTTATTTATTAAATGTTAGATTGGATTTCTGTTGAATGCAGACGTTTACTACATGTTCTAGTAATGAAATTAGTGGATACGTATGATTAAAATTATTTATATTTACAAGGTGATTCACGAATGTATGACGGTAGTTTCTTTGCCAAAATTCACTTTTTCTACTGTCACGTCAGGGAGGCATGATTTTGAAACGTTCTCTTCGATATAGTATTTTGACGAGAAAATATTGCACAGTACACATTTTTTATACAAGGTGTTTCACAGAGAGAACCACTAGACAAAATTTTGTTTTAGGATTAATTCGAAACCCTGTATGTATGGATTGATTTTTGGGAAAAGTAATACCACTAACATATGTGTGTCTCTAATCTCCAAAATATCCAAGGTTGTTTATTCATAGGAAGGTATTCTATTTTGGGAAATGCACAAAAAACATGAACAACCTATATTCAAACATTTCCTCGGTCAAATGTAACCATTTTCTCACTATATGTTGATTTTCATACTATCTTCAGAGGTATGAATTCTGATTCCGATACTATGACCAGTTTTCGAGATTTTATCAGTTTTTTCTTCAAATTGAAAAGCCGGATTGATTTTATGTTGCGCCTATGAGTTTAATATGAGTTTCGGTCAGATGTACATAGAAAGGTTCAGCTAAAAATATTTACTGTTACAGGATTATTCACGAATAAATCACATACTTCATTATGATTACTTTTCATACAGGGTGAGCCATACAGCCATACCAAAAATAATTATGCTTTGAAATAATTGAAATGAGAACTTATTTAGAAAACTAGCCATAGGATTAGGCCCATTGACACTTTTGGTTACTGAGTCGGGTACAACAACATACCAAACTTTCAGAAAATTTGACCGGTCGCCACTTTACATAAGAAAAGTGCGGGGTCCTTTGTAGATGAAATGAAATATGCTTGATAATGCAATGCCCACTTCAATTATACTATAAAGAAAATTTCAAGAAATGCTTAATTTTTTAACAAGAGTTTCAACACAATTGTTTACATATTCCTGTCTCCAGAATAACAGTATATGGTGCAATAGTTCAACCTCAACTTTATTTATTGCGGAAGCATATTATACTGTGTGTCCCAGCTAAAACATGTCACCCCCCTAATCTCCGAACGCGTGAAAAAAAATTGAAAATCGCTCAGACCCGTCGATTTTCATGTCAAGGGGGAACACCAAATACATCATCATTGTGTTGTCAATGCCCTCAGCCCCAGCACCCCCTACTTCAGAATTTTCAATGAGAATACTTGTGATACATCATTTTGAAGGGAATTCAATCCCAAATACATCGCTGTACTGAAATTGAGGATCGAACAAGTTTTGTTGAAGTTTTATTGAAAACTAAGTTTTTTCAAGATATTTTTATTTTTCATTACCTAAAATGTCGGGGCGTGGCGCAGTGGTTAGAGCGTCCGACTCTGAGTCGAAAGGTCCGGAGTTCGAGCACCAGTTGCGGCTGGTATTTTTAAATTTTATTTTGACCGAGTAAATTATTAAAATCTCGTGGCTCGACTGGGATGAGTCCTGCACGATTCACTGTTGCGTTCTAATTAACAGTGCTGCTCCTAAGGTGGCGTATAGAGTTAGTAACAAGGCCTACCCAGAACACATGGCTAATGACCATAGCAGTCGATGCCAAAACACCAAGAAAAAAATCTTTCTCCAGAATATTTTATCAAGTGAGACATTCAAATACCATCCACGAATTCAAAAAACAAGTTGTTGCCCATATCAGATCTTAAAAATATTTTCATACAACCGTTTTTGTCGATATTCGAGGGTTACTTTAGGAGATGTTTTGGTTTCTGTGACCGACGATGTTTTTCCACATATTATTATGGAGTTGATTAATTTACTGTTAAGTTCCTTATCAATATTTAAAAATGGTTCCATTGAGCTCGAACAATTATGATACGTAATTTTTATGAGCTCTTGCTCATGAACACCGTTTTTCACCAATTCAGTGACTGCGGTCCACTAGGTCGACCGCAGTCACTGAATTGGTGTTGACATTTTCTTTTTTTTTGGTATAGACTACAAGCCCATATAACAATTTGGGAGGGGGGGTCATTTGACCCAGGATGAAACATATTCAGAACGATGCTGCTTTATGAAAAAATAACTTTAGGCACTATGCCGCCAATTCTTGGTGGTGCAAATGACTGTAATAATAATAATAATAATAATAATAATAAACATTTTTCATCTGAAAATGTGATTCTCCGACAAAATATTCTTGTACGGCACTCCTCACGTTGGTAGATTATGAAATAATAATCTCCTAGAACCTACTCCCTTACAAAAATAATGGGACCGGAAGCCAGAAACAATTTTCAATTTCCGAAAATAAAAAAAAAAATCCTGGATTCCTGTCCCATTATTTTTACATGGCAGTAGGTTCTAGGAGATTATTATCTTATAATCTACCAACGTGAGGAATGTCGTACAAGAATATTTTGTCGGAAGAGCACATCTTCAGATGAAAAATTATTATTATTAATATTACAGTCAATTGCACCACCAAGAATTGACGACATAGTGCCTAAAGCTATTTTTTCATATAGCAGCATCATTCTGAATATGTTTCATCCTGAGTCAAATGACCTCCTCAAATTGTTATATGGGCTTGTAGTCTAGTATTTGGTCCAATATCTTTGGCAGATGATTTGGTCCAGTTTTAACTTACATTTTTTTCCAAAAGGCGACCATCTTCTGTTTGTTTTGATAGTATAGAGTTTTGTCTTCTTAACAATCTTACTAGACAAACGTTGGTGTATTCGTTTTCTACTATAGATTAGCTTTCTCTGCACTTTCAAGACCCATCTTGGCAAGTTCTTTTGAGAATGGGGTTGAATTCAACCCCGTTTGTTGCGGATTCATCGTTATTTGTTTCCAAACGAAAAATGTCTCTAAGGCAAGCAGCCGCTTCTCCACCGCACCAAGCCAATTCTAGCGAAGAGATATGATCAAATTTACGTTATAGTCCTTCAGGAGTGTTTTTTTTCATAATAATTTATCTTCTGGTAATTTTAGCTGAATTCAATACTGCTGAACTTTTCTTTCTTTTACACGGATTTGATTGCAGTTTCCTTCTCATGGCGTCTCGAACATCACGAGCTTGTTGAAAAACGATACGCTGCCCAGGTAGCACATCATATCAGCTGAATCTTGGTTCCATATTGATATATTGTAAATGAAAAAATAATATTGGTTCAATATAGGTGAATATTCAATAAACAATATTATATTAATAATATTGGTGGAATATTGGTTGAACCTGTTTTGAATGTAGATTGTCACATATGATATTGGGTCAATATTGGTTTAATAATTTCTATCAATATCGATAATACAATATTTCCTATATATTGTTTTCCAAATCTAGAATAAATATTGCTATCCCAATATTCCAGTCATATCGATTCTAAGGATAAAAAACTATATTGTATTTCCAAGTATGATAGCACATTGGTTGAATATCATTTAAACTTTATTTAATAAATTGTGATAACTCATGTTGGGCCTATATTAGTTCAATGATATTTACCAATATCGATAAAAAAATATTTTCTTCATATTGTTTTCAACGTCTAGAATAAATATTGCAATCTCAATATTCCTCTCATATCGATTCTAGAAATAAGAACTATATTGTTTATCCAAGTGTGATTACACATTGGTTGAATATCATTTTGCCAATATTCAACAAATCTTATTAATTAATATTGGGTCGATATTGGTTCAATAATATTTACCGATATCGTTTAAATAATATTGTCTTCATATTGTTTCCTACATATTAACTTGGATGAAAATCCGCTAGGTGGCTCTACATATAGAACGTCTTCTAAAACCTACGAAAGTAAATTAAATACTTCCCATAACTTGTATTCAAGACAGAGCACTCAGTGGTTATGGCGATCAAAAGGCAGACTCTGGTGTCACCTTGATCAACTAAAATACATTTAATAATTCACCAAGTTATATTCACTTCCACCAATATATCCAAATGGTATTGCATCAATATCTATGAATGTTTTGAGGCCATTATTGCTTCAAGAATATTTCACTAATATTATTTTTGAAATTATCATCTTACTCAGTGGTTATGGCGATCAAAAGGCAGACTCTGGTGTCACCTTGATCTACTAAAATACATTTAATAATTTAACAAGTTATATTCACTTCCACCAATATATCCAAATGGTATTGCATCAATATCTATGAATGTTTTGAGGCCATTATTGCTTCAAGAATATTTCACTAATATTATTTTTGAAATGTCTAAACAATATTCGACCAATGTTGCAAAATAATATCTGAATATTGTGCCAATATTGTCAGAATATTGTACTAGCGATATTGTACCAAAATCGCCCGAATATTTTGATGCCAATATTGCTTCGAGGATATTCCGCCAATATTATTCAAGTGATATTGGACCAATTTTATACTTGTTATGTTATGCATTTGTGTTTTTATTTATATTTATTATTACTTCAACGAGACTATCTCTAAATTTTATCATTCACTATATTTATTTATTATGTTAATGTTTTCCATTTTTTCCTCAAAACAAGTGTTGAATCACTTATTGAGTAAACACATTTATTCATTGATATTTATATTTTTATCCAATGTACCTATGTTGATTTATATCTTGAATAAATGTTATTTTATTTGATTTGATTTGAAAATATCGCCGAATGTTCAATTTTTTTTTCTCGCCAATATTGCATTTCAAATATTTCGCCAATATGTTCACAATATTGTACCAATATTTTACCAATATAGGCGTGCTACTTGGGTGTTATATTAAATGGCACCATTCGTACAACTATAGTAAGTTTATGCTAAAAACATGTGACCTTAAAAATTCCAACTTAAAGAATATTACGTTTACGATAAAAAATATTGTCCAGAATGCGCGTTTACCTAAAGTTTCATGTCAACTGTCAAGAACGAATACATGTTTCATAGTTATACTGTCTTTTGTAAGTTATTAACCACAGATCATTTCACATATTCTTGGTAGTGGTCTTTTCTAAAGTAATGCTATATTTTATGATGTGAAAAACGTGCCAAGAATAGCATAGGTTAATTGACATTGTCCATAAAATGTACCTGTCATTCTTCGTTTCATGCCTAAATCTGAAACTTGTATGATATAGGTTTTATACAAAATTATTTTTACGTTTATGTCTATGACAGTTAAGTACCTACGTTTATGTCAACTAAATGCACCTTAACTTGTTACAGTCCATATTGTTTAATCCTTGCTTCTCTGAATTCTGAACCATCCCTTTTTCTCATATTCACAGCTCAATTCTTTTTGACATTACAAAAGTCCATAGATGCTTGCCATACAAATGTTTTACTATAAATCGTATTTTATGGTACATTTGCCTCACGAGGATATATTGAAAAATTCTTAGACTACCATAAAACCAAACAAAATTTCAATGTCAAAATATTTTATTAATCAATATTTTCTCCTCTTAATTGGATACATATATTACAACGAACCTGCAACGTCTCTAGACCTTTCAAAAAAAATGTTTCTTCTTGATCTGCAAACCAGACCTCCACAGCTCTTATTACCTCCTCGTTGGAAGAATTTTTTACGACCTTTTAAACTTTTTTTCAGTTGAGGAAAGAGATGATAGTCGGACGGAGCCAAATCTGGTAAATAAGGGGGGTGTTCTAGTAATTCAAACCCTAAATCACGAATTTTTTGCAACGCAACATGTGATTTGTGTGCAGGGGCGTTGTCCTGCAAAAACAAAACACCTTTGGATAGCTTTCCGCGTCTTTTCTCTTTAATTTTTCCCGTAGAGTGGTCAGTAATGTCGAATAGTAATCTTCAGTTATTGTTCTACCCTTATCCAAAAAAGCAATCATGATTACTCCATGGCAATCCCAAAAAACTGAAGCAACAACTTTTCCAGCAGATTTTTGGAAACGAAACTTCTTGGAGAACCGGAGAGTCGCAATTCCATCGATTGTTGCTTTGTTTCTGGATCGTAGAAATGTACCCAAGTCTCATCCATAGCAACAATTCGGTTTAAGAAGTCTACATCGTTTTCAAATCGAGCAGAGATTGAACGCGATGCTACTACCCTTGCATGCTTTTGGTTAACATTCAAACATTTGGGGATCCATTTTGCAGCAATTTTTCTCATGTCCAAATTGACGTGAACTATATGATGAACGCGTTCGTATGAAATATTCAGTGCTTCAGATATCCGTTTTAGCCCAATTCGACGGTCTGTTAAAATCATGTCTTGAACTGCATCGATATTTTCGGGGACTGACACAGAAACTGGCCTTTCCGATCGGTCATCATCTTCAATGGAAAATTTACCTCTTTTGAAGCTTGCAGCCCAATCTTTCACGGTCGCATACGAAGGACATTGATCACCAAGGGTATTAAGCATATCTTCGTGAATCTGCTTAAATCTTAACCCTTTTAAATACAGGTACTTGATGATGGCTCGATACTCCAATTTTTCAATTTTCACAATTTCGATGGACATATTTTTTCTTTTAATTTATTGCGTAACACTGGTTTACTTTTTTGACGTCTAACTTTACACTGACACTTCGAATAATGTTTGTTGCTATGGTAACGCAATATTTTGTTTATGTAGGGAACTGGTCTAGGCTAACTAGATATCAATACATCCTCGTATATTACTTCATCAATTGTGTCGCCAGTGTCAGATTCAAATCGTGACATTTCTTATATTCAAACTGTGATTGATTCGTGATTGATCGTGATATTTTGCAACTCTGCACAAACCCGATTGAATATAACCCCATGTTCATTAGGACATGTCTAGGTGGGTCTGAAAATTGCAGAGAGAGCTAAAAAACGAATACACCAACGTTTGTTAAGTAAGAATGTTGTGAAAACTGGTGTCAAAACGAAACTCTATTATTAAATCAAACATAAAATTATGGAGACGAAATCGTCACTGGAAAATAGAAGATGATCGCAGGTATGATGAGATGCATTTTGAGAAAAAACGTAGATCAAAGCTGGTCACAATCATCTGCCATAACTATTGGCCCAAATACCAAGAAGAAGAAAATTACTAACCTCTCCAACAGATCGACCGCAGTCACTGAATTGGTGAAAAGGGTGTTCAGAGCTAGAGCTCATGAAAATTACAAGCCATAATTGTGCGAGCTCAATAAATAGCACTACCTTCAAATATTGATAAAGAACATCACAGAAAAATGATCAACTCCATAAGTGGAAATACATCTTCGTCGGTTACAGAAACCAAAACATCTCGTTCTTCATTCAATTTCTTTAATTGTCATTTCAAATAATTATTGTACATTCAATTGAAAAGTTTTGCTTTACTTTGTTTCTTCTGAATTCGGCAAAAAAAAGGCTCACGAATAACCCTCGAATATCGACAAATGCTCAATAAGTTTATAATAACACTGTCAAGCAAGTTTCTTTAAGGCAACAGACCTCCGCCTCTGACGTCGGTCTGTTGCCAAGCAACGTGCTTTCGAGAACTATTTTAAAATTATTTCGATTATTTCATTGACTTATGACTGCACCAATAAAATTCCATGATTTAAGTCACATGATGTGTGATATCAGCGGCTATTTACCCAAAGCTCTCGGGAGTTATTCAGATTATTAATGTGCATATGGTCTCATTAAAATGGTCAAAATACAAGCTAGTCTCGATAGAATTATGAAAAAAGAAAAAAAAAAGAAAATAATAGTCGGCTGTTTGTCTTGGTCTTGGGATACCTATTATACCTACGATTATTTCATTCACACATGGCTGCACCAATGAAATTCCATGATTGAAGTCACATAATGTGTGATATTAGCGGCTATTTAGGTAAACAAACGGATATTCAGGTGAACACGGCTATTTGCGGCTCTCTTTTGTCTGTATAAGTGACAAAGTTTGACATAACTCAGTCACTTAAAATTGAAATGACTTGTTTTGAGTTTTATTCTACTACAGAATGGTTGTTAAAATACGGGTTGAATTATGGATTATTTTATGCTGTTCATGAAATAATCTCCCTGAATATCACTCGATCGTTTCCTTTGATTCATCTCGAGTAAATTCAGATTATTAATGTTCATATGGTCTCATTGAATTGTCAAAATACAAGGTACTCTCGATAAAATTATGAAGAAAATAATAGTCTGCTATTTGTCATGGTCTTGGGATATTACCTACGATTATCGATATCTTTGGGTTATTACTAATAAAAACAACCAAATAGCAAAATATTTTAAACAACTGATGTGGGCAAAAATTAGTTTTTGAAACACAAAATTGTGCTAATTTCGATTCGTCACAATCAATTCCATCGATCACTATTTTGATTACAGGCTTTCATTTAAAGTGTTTTGTTCGTATGTCTTTCTGTCTGTCTGTCTTTCCGGTTCAAAACACTTGCAGTCAATTTTTCAAGCACTTGCTGATATTCGATTGAGCTGCAATTTTACACGCAGTGAGAACCGATGACAAAATAATAATTTAAAAAAATTCCACCCCTGCCCTCCTGAAGACTAGATAGCCTTCAGACTTCGACAAGTTGCGAAAATTCGCGAAAATTCGCGAAAATAAAATCGGAAAAACCGTTAAAATAGTGAAAAACATGGAACCGTCAAATTATTGAATTTCAATCGTTAACACATATTTGTACACGCACCTCTCATTTTGTTTACATCTATTGATAACTAATCAGGTTTTCATTAATTTACCAAACAACTTTTGCTGAAAGATAATTATTATTATTATGCATTCACGTATGTAAACTCCTGGAAAATATTTCAAATTTGCTACAGAGAATATTCTGTTACTTTTTTCTGCTTTATTAGCCACCTAGCTTCAGGCCAGAACAGATTTTTCTGAAATAAATCCCACCAGCACCCGCTCCACCGGTTATCTCCGCTTCCAACAAAATGTATACACGGGCCCAAACAAAAACATTTTCTGGGCCTTAACAAACGTAATAATAACCGGTAGCCGCCTCGAATAGGTAAATACAATGAGTAGAGATATATCTCGAGGCAGAACAAACCATCTGCTGATAGGCTCCTCGCACAAAAGGATACGCGGATTCCTTTGCGTAATAAACTTTGAGTGGGGTATCTTTTTTCGGTAATGTTATACGATCAACAGGAACATAGGTAATGTAATTTAGTATGGTTTTTACTATCGCAATTCGGTAATCGGGAAGAGCGTTACAGTTACAATATGTCAAATCAGAGTGAAATTTGATTCAAAATTAGATTATGATTAGAAATGAATGTTTTGTATTGTGCAAGAAACAGGCAGGAATAAGGGCCACAAATAAGTAAGTAATTTATTAATGCAATGGACACTGCAGTACAGAGTATAGCACAAGTCTTCAAAAAAACGTTTGTTTGAATGTTTTAGACGATGTAGTAACTTGATTACTTATATTTCGGACGTCCATCATCTTAATGGTTGAAAGATTTCTATCTCTTTCAAATTTTTCACAACGTTTCAATTGCTTGAATCCGCAATCGTCTTCTGGTGAATAATGACAAAATCAGATGCTACGCGACCTTTTATAGGTCTATAATTAAAGTGTAATTACGGTGTAATTACGCGCGGTCTTGTGGCGCGCGTGGTTTCGGCGCTTTTTCTCCCTCAAAAACGGTCCATGAGCGGTTTCCATACGTTTTTAATTTCCACGCTTGGTTGACTGAAGGCACTGTTGGCTTCTATATAGGTAGTTTGTATAAATTTCCGTTTGAACCAATGTTCCTCTCTATGAAGAACACTAGCTTCGACCCAAAGAATTCGGTGGTGTTTTGTCCAGGCGTGGTCAGCAATTCCCGATTTTGATGTTTCCCCTCGTTGAGTCCACTTTTTGTGTTCGGCTATTCTTACTGATAATGGCCTCTTGGTCTCTCCGATATAGGAATCTCCACATTCACATGGGACTTTGTAAATACAGTTTTTGCTGGATTCTGTTGAGTTCTCTGGTTTCCAACAACAACAAAGAGGGGAATCGTAAGAACGTTGGTGGAGAGAGCAATGTCTATTTGCAACAACTATAGGAGTCATTGGAGGCGGAAATTAACCACATCAAAAAGGACCTACGCCGAAACGGATACTCCGAGAAACTCATAGGAGAAGTTCGGAAACAACTCGAAAAGACCAAAACAACCGAAGAAAGACCACAAAACCCCGTTCTCATTCTTCCCTATATCAGGGGTATCTCCGAGAAGATCAGTAGGATCGGAAATAATTACAACATCAAGAGTTGCTTTCAATCTGGCAGTACCTTACGAAGCTTCCTCACCAAGACGAAACCAGAGAACACAACAGAATCCAGCAAAAACTGTATTTATAAAGTCCCATGTGAATGTGGAGATTCCTATATCGGAGAGACCAAGAGGCCATTATCAGTAAGAATAGCCGAACACAAAAAGTGGACTCAACGAGGGGAAACATCAAAATCGGGAATTGCTGACCACGCCTGGACAAAACACCACCGAATTCTTTGGGACGAAGCTAGTGTTCTTCATAGAGAGGAAAATTGGTTCAAACGGAAATTTATACAAACTACCTATATAGAAGCCAACAGTGCCTTCAGTCAACCAAGCGTGGAAATTAAAAACGTATGGAAACCGCTCATGGACCGTTTTGGAGGGAGAAAAAGCGCCGAAACCACGCGCGCCACAAGACCGTGCGTAATTACACCGTAATTACACTTTAATTATATTTTGTCATTATTCACCAGAAGACGATTGCGGATTCAAGCAATTGAAACGTTGTGGAAAATTTGAAAGAGATAGAAATCTTTCAACCATTAAGATGATGGACGTCCGAAATATAAGTAATCATCAAAAAAAGGTACAACATAATAAAAACATAGTACACAACATAATGAAAGATTGCTTTAAATAGAGTTACATAAGGTACTTGGATAAAATGTGACACATGAGTTGAAAAACTGCACAAATACAACACAGCAAAATATGAATTATAAATACTAGTTAATTTAAATACCAAAACACGAAGTCAATCATACAGTAAATGCTGAATTATTCCCAGCTAGGAACTCATCAATTGTATAGAAGCAACTTTTAGCTAAGCATCTCTTAATTTTTTGTTTGAATTGAGTGTATGTTAAACTAGGACATTTCATTTAGTTATATAACATTATGTAGTTGTAATGTGGACTTTTCTTAAACTTTGCTGTTCTATGGACAGGTGTGTATAAATCATTATGTCGTGTATTATAACTGTGGTAGTCGCTTGTAAACTGGAATTCTTTCAAGCTCAGTCTTACATATATTAAAAATTCTCTCATACTGCGGAATCGAACCAGCAGCCACCTATTTCCTATTTAGGAAGTCTTCAAAATTAGGTATGTGGCGCAGTGGTAAGAGCGTCTGACTCTAGGACTGAAGGTCCAGGTTTTGAACCCCAGTCGGAGCTGGGATCTTTTAAATTTATTTTTGTCAGATTGAAATATTCAAGTCTCGTGGCTCGACTGATGAGGTGAGTCCTGCCGATTCACTGTTGCGTTCAAATTAACAGTGCTGCTACTAAGGTGGCGTATGGAGCTAGTAACACGGCATATTAAGATCACATTGTGGTAATGACCAGACCTGTCGATTCCACTATAAACACCAAGTATAAAGATATATAAGAGGAATTCATCGTCATTTAATTTTCTCGGAGTGGCCCATTTGAAAGCGGGGTACCCCTCAATAAGAAGTGTTATACAGGGTGTTTCTTAAGTACGTGTAGAAACTTCAAGAGCATGTTGCTAACGTCGAAATAAGAAAAAAAGTTCCCATAAACACATGTCCGCAAGTTATTCGTTTCTAAGATACAGAGTGTCAAAGTTTAATTATTATATTTGTTTTTTTGTGATTGAATGCCAAAATATTTGTGATATTCGAGTAAAGTTTGGTATCTGCGATGATTTTTCAATTAGAAAATCAAATTTTGTGTTAATTGTGAAAAAACTAATTTCTAATTGAATTTATTTTGAATTAAATAATCTTGTCATTCAAAATCACTTGCATCGATTATTTCAAATCTGAATAACTCGAAAACAGTTGCTCGCAGTGACTTCTATCAAGAATATATTTTTTACACAAACTAAATAATAAATATTCCTAGATACCAAACTCTACCCAAATATCAAAATTATTTTGAAATTATTCACAAAAAATAAAAACTAGAATTCAACTTTGACACTCTGTATCTCAGAAACGAATAACTTGTGGACATATGTTTATAGGAACTTTTCTTCTTCTTTTGATGTCAGCAATACGCTCCTACACGTACTTAAGAAACACCCTGTATATCAACCGATTCAAAAGTTTTTTTTTCCAGAAATCCAAGAAATGTACTCATCAATTTTTTTTTAAATATCTTGATTTCCAAAAATTTTAAATGGGTGTTACCGAAATTTCATGAAAAATTATCAATTTCTGACACAAATATAGCGAAGAAGGCCTTGATTGACACTTCCAATTTTATTTCAAAATTGTGGCGCTATAATGAGCTATTGCAGGTCTATTCTTTAGAGAAAAAATCGTTCAAATCGTACAACAAATAAAAGAGTTATAGTGGAGCCTCGCATTTAAATGGATCACTCTGTATATAAACATGCATCTCAAAAATCTCGGGGCAGATTGTTTATAGATAATGGAAGCTGAATACTAAAGGATATAATACCGCGTCCTTCACCATATATTCAATTCTAAGGATCTCCCAAAAGGTTAGAACTATGGCTTTGTTTGCGTTCAGATATTACGTTTGTGACTAGTTGAGTAGTGGCCGCATTTTATTTAGTTAAACTATGCAGACTTGATTATTTTTTATTCTATACAGAATTTTTTATTTTCATTTATCATCAATACTCGATTAGCACGTGAACAAGTGAGTGAACTATAAATCGCGGTTCATGCATGTAGTGATGAAGAAGTTATTTGTAGATAAAATTCTCTTAAAAATCCTGGTGCTAACTTGTTGACAAGTTGTATCACTCTCAAATACGTATACATGTGAATTCCATTCAATTCAAATTCCTGATTGGTTTTTTATTGATACTTCTTTTTGGGTCCTGGTAATAATTGTGGATAATAATTGTGAATTGTTCGGAAATGATTTTCCATAACAAAAATCTATTTTTCAAAAAGCTCTGCTTACCTCAGATTCTTTCAATTCAGAAGATACTATTATGTTTGGTGCTTTGACTCGTTGTGAAATGATGGAAATGGCATGAAATATTTCCGGTGGAGAACCACAGAAACCAAGAACCAAGAAAAGTAAAATTATTTTTCTCAATCTATATCTACACAGTGGTTTAATTTTAGTGGTGCGATTGAGAAGTCAAAATTGTCATTTGATGCAAAATATCAAATATTACCTAATGGCCATACACGCAATATACCTTATATCGAAACATAAGCAGGAAAGATGCATTGTGGAGCCAAGAATATATTGTGATCTCTTCGACAAAAATTTTGACCTATATCTGGTCGCAGTCAATGTGAGAATATTGTAAGAAAGTGTGTAATTTCATTCAAAGCTATATAAGCTCAAGAGTTTGGATTATCTTATGGGTCATTTAGTCATTCACCCGATGTTAGAGTGACAAATTATTTCCCATTCATCAATGTTGGAATTGATTATGGGGACCCTTCGTATTGAAAGGCAGAAAAACTCCACGAAGTCTCATATTTGCTTGTTTATTTGCATGTGTACGAGAGCTATACACCTCGAATTTGGTTCCGAATTGACGCCAAATGCTTTTTTAGCCACATTGAAAAGGTTTATAAATAGAATAATGCATTTTCTAAGATATCATCATTTTTACAATCACAGGTTATAGCCAATAATCATGTCGATGAAGGAAGTCTGTGGGGAAATCTGTGAGTCAGGCATAAGAAGTTCAAAATATCCTCAATCCATTGTCTTCTGATCCACAAGATTTAATTCCGCTTCCTGAATGGAAGGAGCATGCCAGTTCTTTCTGAGCCTAGTTTACTAGATGTTATCGTAAACCGATTCGGATATATTCCCGAGGTTGCAATCTACGGCGCAAAATTGTTGGGATAGATGGCACAAAATATTTTGTCTGAACTACAAAACCGCGTGAAATGGAAGCAGAAATCGCCCCAATTGCTCAAGATTGAATCATTGGTATTTGTCAAACTAGACAATGCATTTACATCGGATTGGCGATTGTGCACAGTTATAGCACTCCATCCAGGCAAAGATGGCGTCGTCAAAGTTATTGATGTAGAGGTTAAAGACGGAGTTTTGAGGCGTGCACTAAAAACAGTGTGTGTCTTACCCATATCCCATATATCAGTGGTCGCTCGTATAGCAAAATACGGACATCTACTCACCAAATCATCAATTGATCATTTGATTACGAATATTGACTTTGGATCTCTCTGCATAACAATATTTGATCCGGCTATTGCAGATCATTCAGTAAAAATGCTTAAATGGGATAGAGCCAGCACAGAAATGTGAGTTGATAACGCGCAGGTCCTATTGCCAGGTTCAAATCGCAGAATTTAAATTTTTGTTGAATAAAACTCAGATAAACCTTACAAAATTTAGCTCTGTTGATGTCTTTTCTCTGTTCAAGTCTTTTTGGGACGATCTTATGTATGCATTCAACGTTTCTAAGTAATGAAGAATATAATAAAAAGAATAAAATGGTAAACTCTCAAATTAAGAATGAAAAACAAGCCCACTTTTCGAATTTAATACATATGTCCGAGAATAAAATTAAAACAATGTGGCAAATAGTGAACTCAAAATCAGGAAAGAACAAAAAACCTAACATCTTGAATACAACGATCAGCAGTACGAAGGCAAAATAGAAATAGGTAATGGATTAGCTTCATTTCTCATAAATTCAGTCCTTTCAATTGTACCTGTAAAAACTATTACAAATTATACTTTAACGAAAAACACACCACGTGAGTCATATTTCTTCAGGCCCCTAATAGAAAATGAAGTACTGGAAGTTATAAAAAGTTTCAAAAACAAAAAGTCTGTGGGTTTCGACGGCATGCCGGTGTTTATATTGAAAGAGTGTGCTATGTTGCTGACATCGCACCTTACTGAACTTATAAATTATTCTGTTACTTCTGGAAAATTCGCAGACATACTAAAAGTTGCAAAAGTGGTACCCATCCACAAGAAAGGATCAAAAAGCGACCTAGCCAACTATCGGGGCATAACTGTACTTTACCATCATTGCAAAAACGTTCGAAAAATCTATTTTCAATTCTATCGTTTCATTTTTATATTGCAAAAAAACAACACGGGTTTCGTCGAGGATACTCATGTGAAACGGCTGCAGTAGACTTCGTTCAGACTGATCATGACAAAATGGACAAACACTTACGGTGTTTTCTTCGACCTATCACGCGCATTTAATTGCTTGAACCCAGAAATATCATGCAAAAAACTGGAAGCAGCAGGAATCCGAGATCCGGTAAATTCGTGGATACGTTCTTATATTACCAATCGTAAATTTTTTTTCTCCGTTGAAAACACTTTTTCTGACATTTTTCATAACAACCTTAGAACACCACAAGGTGGAGAATTAGGACCCTTACTATTTCTTTTGTGCGTTAACGACATGCCAGAGTATTTAAGCTTTCAACAAGATATTTTTATTTATGCTGATGACGCGACATTGGTCATATCTGCTCTCACCCGAGAAGGCATTGGGAACTACACGATTTCTTGGAACATTTATTGACAGTCACCTTAATTTTAAAGAACACGCAGAAAATATCTGTAAACAATTAAACAAAGCATACTTCATCTTGCATTCCCTCAAAAACGACATGTCAACAAAATCCCTTATTGAAATTTATTATGCTCAAGTTTACTCTATACTGAGTCAAAACATATTCATCTGGGGTCAAGCCTCAAAATGCTCTCGCATGTTTACCATGCAAAAGCGCATCCTCAAACTTATCTTTAGTATGGGCTATAGAGACAGCTGTCGCAACATATTTAGAAACAACAGTATTTTAACCCTTTCGTCAATATATGTATACAAACTCTTGTCTTTCATTTTTGGCAAGACAAATGAATTGCTGAAAAACAGTGATATACATGGCTATAATACTCGAAATGACCAGAACTTACACCAACCACACTGCAATCATACCAACTACAAGAAATCACCTGTCTATGCTGGTTCTTTCATTTATAATAAATTACCCCAATGTTTCAAAAATCACGGACCACTAAAAAGTTTCCAAACAGATCTAAAGCGATATTTGGTTAATAACGTGTCCTATTCAATAGACGAATTCTTGGAACATGTGTCCAGCAGCTGATATATTGGATTTCTCTTGAATATTTTATTTATATCAATTATAATGTAATGTCATTGTCATTATTTTCTGTTTTTTTTTGTTGAATTTTACTGTATACACCAATTTCATTTATTTTTCAACTGACGTACCTTATACATTTTATATGGCAACCAAAGGTCAATAGAGATTATTATTATTATTATTATTATTATTATTATTATTATTATTATTATTATTATTATTATTATTATTATTATTATTATTATTATTATTATTATTATTATTATTATTATTATTATTATTATTATTATTATTATTATTATTATTATTATTATTATTATTATTATTATTATTATTATTATTATTATTATTATTATTATTATTATTATTTTTTTTCTCCTAGGAGTGTACCAGTCAGGCCCTGTCTCCGGTGCTCCGACCCATCCGGAGGGCGCGCTGGTGTCGTTAACCCCAATAAACACTCCCTACGTCCGTAGGGTGAGTGATTATTGGGTCCGAGAATCGTGTGCCCTGAGTAGACGGAGCGAACCAAGTATAACGGCCTTCTGCATTCTTGCTGCTAAGATTTCTGCCATATTTCGGCAAGCTGGTATTATCTTCAAGTTAGAGAGCAGTGTGTCCATCATTCCACCAAGGACTCCTATAATCAGAACCACCATTTTGACAGAATGGTCCGGATATAACCTGCGGAGTTCAAAGAGAAGATCTCGATATTTAGTCCGTTTTTCCTCCTCTTTTCGAACGATATTCATTTCGCCTGGAGCGGAAAACTCCATGACGAATATCGTTCTACTTTGGTGGTCGAGGAGGACAACATCAGGCTTATTGGCTTGTATTTGCCTGAGGGTGGGGAATGAGTAGTTCCAATAGATTCGGCATCTCTCATTCTCCACCACGGACTCAATATCCCCCGGAGCATAAGGCAACACCGGTGTCTCGTCTATGCCGTACGAGTGTCGTAGGTGGTAGTACAACACTCGTAGCGCCGCGTTATGCCTGTGGATATAGGCTGAGACCGCATAAGATGGGCATGCTGATAGCAAATACATTACGGTCTCAGGTGCCCCACGACATGCCCTGCATCGGGTGTCAGGGACGTCTATACCCATAACGCGACTACGGTAGACAAGGGTGTTGAAGACACCATCCTGGCAGGCCATTATGAATCCCTCGGTCTCCGACTTTAGCTCACTTGACCTGAGGAAGGCAAAGGTCATGCTTTTGGATAAGCCAAGGTCTTCGATGTTGTGAAAGAAGACACCATGCATTGGTTTATCCATATGTAGCTGTAGCAGGACCTCTGTCTCCGCAGCTTTTATGTGAGCTTTTTGCTGAACGGGTCCCAACTCGGTGACAGAGTTTGGGTTAGCCCGTTCAGTGTCGAAAACGAGACCGAGTTCATCGGCCGCACGGGTAGCTGCCTTAAAAAGGAATGCTCCAATCCCTGCTTTCTCATGGTCGCGGACCATGCAGAGAAGGGAATCTGAACTCCTGATGACTTTACAGGCCCCATCCAGAACCATTCTGTTATGCAGACACTCCAAACTCAAAAGTCCACGGCCTCCCCGTTGTCTGGGAAAGTATAACCGTGGAACGGACGATTTAGGATGCAAGCTCCTATTGAGATGCATCATTTTGCGAGTCTTAACGTCAAGTTGTCGCAGCTCTTCCTTAGTCCACTTCATCACTCCGAAAGAGTAAAGAAGGATCGGAACGGCAAGCATATTAGTTGCAGCAACTTTGTTCTTCCCCGACAGTTCTGATGACCAGATCTGTTGGAGTTTATGCTGATACTTGCCGCGGAGAGAGTTTTTAACTGCGAATACCTCTTGGGAGCGGCGTTGTTCCACCCCAAGGTAGGTATAAGTCTCTCCGGCATCCAGATGATGTAGAATGCTTCCGTCTACGAGCTGGACATCCTCTCCGTATTCCTCGCATCGTCCTCTTTTGAGATGAACCGTGGCACATTTGTCGATCCCAAATTCCATACCGATAGCATGCGTATATTCTTCCACCACCCTAAGGGACTGATGTAGGTCCCTTTCTCCAGAGGCATACAATTTGAGGTCATCCATGTAAAATAGATGGGTGACATTATGCCTCCGGTTGCTGGGGGTGCCGCAGTTGTACCCACGGGTATTCCTGAGCGCAACGGACAATGGCAATAGTGAGATGCAGAAGAGAAGAGGGCTAAGGGAGTCTCCCTGAAACACACCTCTTCTAATGATGACCTGCACTGTTTGGACTATGTCTCTACCAGATCTTATGGTGAAGCGAGTCCTCCAGAGCGGCATCAGTTGTCCAATGCATCCCACTATTTGACCGGGTACCTCAAGGCATCTGAGCAAATGCATGATTAACTCATGTGATGTTGTATCAAATGCCTTGCGGTAATCGATCCAGGCCATCGAAAGGTTACGCTTATACTGCACGGAGTCCTGCGTGATACATCTATCGATGAGCAGGTTCTCCTTGCACCCGGCGACCCCTTTCTTTGACCCTCTTTGCTTATTTATCCGTTCATACACCGGATCAACTGCGGAGAGAATGCGCGTGTATAAGATGTGCGTAAACACCTTATAACACGCATTCAAGCATGTTATCGGCCTGTAATTCTTTGGATCAGACAAATCTCCGTTTTTGGGGATGAGCACGGTTCGCCCCTCGACAAACCACTCTGGAATCTGCTGCTCCCCATCTAGCCATGAGTTGAAAACTCTGGCCAGATGGCGGTGGGTTGTTGGAAACTTTTTCCACCAATAGTTATTCAACCCATCAGGGCCTGGAGCAGCGAAATTCTTAGAGCCTTTTAGGGCCCCTCGTACTTCTTCCGTGGTTATCGGAATGCGCAGATCATTGAGCTCAGGCTGCGGAAGCCTCCTGCAAAATGCTTCGAACTGCGCTAGGGCTGGAGTATCTACATTGAGTGGTTGCGGATACTCATAGATATTCTTCCAGAATGTTTCCACCCGATCTGCAGCCGGCGGGTTATCGACAACACGTGGAGGCTCTTGGAATAAGCGAGAAGGTTTATCGCGGAACTTTATGTTTTCCGCGATACCTCTCGCCCGCCTCACTAGTGACTTCTTTGCAGCCACTAGCATTCGTATCCTATCAAGGCAGTGCTGTTTGATGGTGAACAGCACACCTTGATTTAATGTGTGGTGAGCTCGTCTCAGTTTTGCGGCAATTCGCCGCACTGCGGGCGTGAAAGGCCTATTGGCCGCCACGAAGTCCACCACACACTGGATACGAGACGCGTGTTGTCTCGCCGACTTGATCTTGGCTTCCATCTTGTGTACACGTCGTTCATGCCTCCCTAACAGAGCGGTGGTGTCCCTCCTCTCCGTTTGGGATAGAGCATGAGCGGCGTCGTACACGACAGAATTGATCTGCCAGATGTCAGCCTCTTCTGGAAGAACATCGCCAATCTCCGCATCCACCCGTGCCAGTTCTTGCGGCTTCAGGGGCTTCATATTGTGAAGCGCCCTGCGGGTTCTGATATCCTCCATCAGTGGAACAATGCGATTCTCCTCCACAGCCAAACCGACACGTGGCATATCTGCCACTTCGATAACTGGCTGAGGAGGAGCTCTAACGTAGCCTCGAGCCCGAAGATGGGATACATAATCCCTGAGATTTTGTGCGGAAAACGCTGCATGCTCTGGGTGTCTCTCACACCACAGAGCATGCATTCTCGCCATGTATCCTCTCCGGGCGGGCTCACTGCTCTCGTAGCAATGCAGAAGTCCGTCCCTTAATTCGTCCGTCCACTCAAAGCGTCCGTTGTTATCGCGGTCGTCATCGTTTGGCAAATCGTCGATGGCCCCACCACCTTGCCTATGACCCCTAATCCGAGGGGGTCGGTTGTGGGGGCCTCTTCCTCGATCGTTATTATTATTATTATTATTATTATTATTATTATTATTATTATTATTATTATTATTATTATTATTATTATTATTATTATTATTATTATTATTATTATTATTATTATTATTATTATTATTTCTCCTTAGGAGTGTACCAGTCAGGCCCTGTCTCCGGTGCTCCGACCCATCCGGAGGGCGCGCTGGTGTCGTTAACCCCAATAACCACTCCCTACGACCGTAGGGTGAGTGACTATTGGGTCCGAAAATCGTGTGCCCTGAGTAGACGGAGCGCACCAAGGATAACGGCCTTCTGCATTCTTGCTGCTAATATTTCTGCCATATTACGGCAAGCCGGTATTATCTTCAAGTTAGAGAGCAGTGTGTCCATCATTCCACCAAGGACTCCTATAATCAGAACCACCATTTTGACAGAATGGTCCGGATATAACCTGCGGAGTTCAAAGAGAAGATCTCGATATTTAGTCCGTTTTTCCTCCTCTTTTCGAACGATATTCATTTCGCCTGGAGCGGAAAACTCCATGACGAATATCGTTCTACTTTGGTGGTCGAGGAGGACAACATCAGGCTTATTGGCTTGTATTTGCCTGAGGGTAGGGAATGAGTAGTTCCAATAGATTCGGCATCTCTCATTCTCCACCACGGACTCAATATCCCCCGGAACATAAGGCAACACCGGTGTCTCGTCTATACCGTACGAGTGTCGTAGATGGTAGTACAACACTCGTAGCGCCGCGTTATGCCTGTGGATATAGGCTGAGACCGCATAAGATGGGCATGCTGATAGCAAATGCATTACGGTCTCAGATGCCCCACGACATGCCCTGCATCGGGTGTCAGGGACGTCTATACCCATCACGCGACTACGGTAGTCGAGGGTGTTGAAGACACCATCCTGGCAGGCCAATATGAATCCCTCGGTCTCCGACTTTAGCTCACTTGACCTGAGGAAGGCATAGGTCATGCTTTTGGATAAGCCAAGTTCGATGTTGTGAAAGAAGACACCATGCATTGGCTTATCCATATGTAGCTCTAGCAGGACCTCTGTCTCCGCAGCTTTTATGTGAGCTTTTTGCTGAACGGGTCCCAACTCGGTGACAGAGTTTGGGTTAGCCCGTTCAGTGTCGAATACGAGACCAAATTCATCGGCCGCACGGGTTGCTGCCTTAAAAAAACATGCTCTAATCCCTGCTTTCTCATGGTCGCGGACAATGCAGAGAAGGGGATCTGAACTCCTGATGACTTTACAGGCCCCATCCAGAACCATTCTGTTATGCAGACACTCCAAACTCAAAAGTCCGCGGCCGCCCCGTTGTCTGGGAAAGTAAAACCGTGGAACGGACGATTTAGGATGCAAGCTCCTATTGAGATGCATCATTTTGCGAGTTTTAACGTCAAGTTGTCGCAGCTCTTTCTTAGTCCATTTCATTACTCCGAAAGAGTAAAGAAGGATCGGAACGGCAAGCATATTAGTTGCAGCAACTTTGTTCTTCCCCGACAGTTCTGATGACCAGATCTGTCGGAGTTTATGCTGATACTTGCCGCGGAGAGTTTTTAACTGCGAATACCTCTTGGGAGCGGCGTTGTTCCACCCCAAGGTAGGTATAAGTCTCTCCGGCATCCAGATGATGTAGGATGCTTCCCTCTACGAGCTGGACATCCTCTCCGTATTCCTCGCATCGTCCTCTTTTGAGATGAACCGAGGCACATTTGTCGATCCCAAATTCCATACCGATAGCATGCGTATATTCTTCCACCACCCTAAGGGACTGATGTAGGTCCCTATCTCCAGAGGCATATAATTTGAGGTCATCCATGTAAAATAGATGGGTGACTTTATGCCTCCGGTTGCTGGGGGTGCTGCAGTTGTACCCACGGGTATTCCTGAGTGCAACGGACAATGGCAATAGTGAGATGCAGAAGTGAAGAGGGCTAAGGGAGTCTCCCTGAAACACGCCTCTTCTAATGATGACCTGCTCTGTTTGGACTATGTCTCTACCAGATCTTATGGTGAAGCGAGTCCTCCAGAGCGGCATCAGTTGTCCAATGCATCCCACTATTTGACCGGGTACCTCAAGGCATCCGAGCAAATGCATGATTAACTCATGTGATGTTGTATCAAATGCCTTGCGGTAATCGATCCAGGCCATCGAAAGGTTACGCTTATACTGCACGGAGTCCTGCGTGATACATCTATCGATGAGCAGGTTCTCCTTGCACCCGGCGACCCCTTTCTTTGACCCTCTTTGCTCATGTATCCGTTCATACACCGGATTAACTGCGGAGAGAATGCGCGTGTATAAGATGCGCGTAAACACCTTATAACTCGCATTCAAGCATGTTATCGGCCTGTAATTCTTTGGATCAGACAAATCTCCGTTTTTGGGGATGAGCACGGTTCGCCCCTCGACAAACAAATTCGGAATCTGCTGCTCCCCATCAAGCCATGAGTTGATAACTCTGGCCAGATGGCGGTGGGTTGTTGGAAACTTTTTCCACCAATAGTTATTTATCCCATCAAGGCCTGGAGCACTGAAATTCTTAGAGCCTTTTAGGGCCCCTCATACTCCTTCCGTGGTTATCGGAATGCGCAGATCATTGAGCTCAGGCTGCCGAATCCTCCTGCAAAATGCTTCGAACTGCGCTAGGGCTGGAGTATCTACATTGAGTGGTTGCGGATACTCATAGATATTCTTCCAGAATGTTTCCACCCGATCTGCAGCCGGCGGGTTATCGACAACACGTGGAGGCTCTTGGAATAAGCGAGAAGGTTTATCGCGGAACTTTATGTTTTCCGCGACACTTCTCGCCCGCCTCACTAGTGACTTCTTTGCAGCCACTAGCATTCGTATCCTATCAAGGCAGTGCTGTTTGATGGTGAACAGCACACCTTGATTTAATGTGTGGTGAGCTCGTCTCAATTTTGCGGCAATTCTTGGCTTCCATCTTGTGTACACGTCGTTCATGCCTCCCTACCAGAGCGGTGGTGTCCCTCCTCTCCGTTTGGGATAGAGCATGAGCGGCGTCGTACACGACAGAATTGATCTGCCAGATGTCAGCCTCTTCTGGAAGAACATCGCCAATCTCCGCATCCACCCGTGCCAGTTCTTGCGGCTTCAGGGGCTTCATATTGTGAAACGCCCTGCGGGTTCTGATATCCTCCATCAGTGGAACAATGCGATTCTCCTCCACAGCCAAACCGACACGTGGCATATCTGCCACTTCGTTAACCGGCTGAGGAGGAGCTCTAACGTAGCCACGAGCCCGAAGATGGGATACATAATCCCTGAGATTTTGTGCGGAAAACGCTGCATGCTCTGGGTGTCTCTCACACCACAGAGCATGCATTCTCGCCATGTATCCTCTCCGGGCGGGCTCACTGCTATCGTAGCAATGCAGAAGTCCGTCTCTTAATTCGTCCGTCCACTCAAAGCGTCCGTTGTTATCGCGGTCGCCATCATTTGGCAAATCATCGTTGGCCATGGACGAGTTTCAAGTATTCTTACCTTGTCTCACAAATATACTAATATGCAAATAGAGCTCAATATCCTAAACACCAAATTAAAATCGCTCACTAAGTTAGCATCTTCAGAAAAAGAATTGATACTGAACTCATAAATTATCGTTAGTGAAATTTATCACAAACTGAGGGTCAATAACTTAAAAATCAATAACTATAAAAATCTTACTACAATTGACTGACCGTTTCATTATTTGGTTATTACTACTGACGTACCGTTCAAATAATTACTGAATTACTGAAGAGAGATTCATGCTTTTAGTAAATTTAGCAATCTCCAGACTTTCTAAGAAGTCTATAATTGTACTGTACATTTTTGATCAATTTCAAATTTCTTCCACTGATCCTGTGATCTTCATGCATGTTGGGCAACATTAGAATTTTCCCATCTTTCGTATCAGATGTGCATTGTGATCTTTGTAATGAGTTTGTATGGCTAACCGACTCTGACCAATGTACTTATTGCTGTAGTCTTTGCAACTATTTTCGTATATCCACGATTTATCCATGGTTTCTACTCGTATTCTATCTTTTGACCCTATATATTCACATTATTTTCCTCATCTTCTTTCAGATCTCTTTGGAATGGAATGCACACATAATTCGAAAAACAAGAAATGCCATTGCAGTCGGAGGACTGTATGAAATGCCTAGTTTTTATGGAGCTTATGATCAATTAGCCACCATACCTCCAACTGCGATTGAAACACTTTCGTCTGAGTGTACAATTACTATTCCTGATTGATTATTCGTCGGATCCATGCCAAAACCACGAATGTGCAATTTGTCATTTCGAATGAGAAGAGTTTTAGGAATATTCCTATTTCTTGCTTCAAAAACCTAGGTAAGTTTTCACACTCGCGAATCCACTCTCATTCACAGTAGACATGCACAGCGTCCTTGGCATTGAAAATTTTGGTAGAAAATTAATATTTTACATATTGAAGTCAGAACCCCGAAATTAGCACATTCGCGGATTTGGCGTGGGACCGACGAATTATGATGGTGCAATATCTCTCGTGATTGAAACAGAAAAAGAAAAAAAATCAGATTTGTAGTGGGTATCAAACCGGAATAAATTGTTCGAATTAAAATCATTATATTATCAATTTGATAGTGTACTGTCGTAATGAGGAAAGAAGCTTCGTTCTCTGCCAAAATAAAACAATTGAAAATTAGTCAAAATATTGTCATTATTGGCAAAACATTTTTGAAACTCTAGCACAAAATAGGATAACGCTTCCTTGCAGACAGAATTTCTTCAAAGTTCCTTTCTTTCTTCCTTCTTTCTTTCTTTCCCATGTGAAACTTTCAAACATTCTATGATTTCTTTTTGTTCAAATCCCCCAGAAAAGTATGGTGTAGCCAGTTGAATGGTACTTTGGTTGTGAAATGAAGATTGATATACAATTCAATTTCATGATGTACTGAAATAATATTCATTTACTTACTTTCGATTCAGCAGTACTCATTTTGGCGAAGAATTTTTTAGAAACTTTAGCTCAAAATAGGATAAAGCTTCCTTCCTGAAGCCTACTTACAATGGTGTTCTACTGATATTGCAGACAGTTCCTTTATGAAACGTTACTGACGGAATTCCAAGAAAAAGTCGAGATAAAATTCGGAATTTCGAAATTAAAGTTGGAATTCCGAGATAAAAGTCAGAATTCCGAGATCAAAGTCGGAATTGAGAAAAATCATAATTTTAAAACAGTTTTGCCCTTCTACGCTTCCGTGTTGTTCTGACGTAACCAATCGCAAAAAACTAATCTTCGTTTTCCATAATTTATATACAAATGCAGGTGCACTTCATATTTAATTGAGCTGCAGATAAAAATGCTTTTAGAAAATATTTCGTTTCGACTCATTAAAGCAATATTATGACTGCTTCGTGACTTCTTTATTTACATATAAAATTGTATTCACACCTTTGTAAAATTTTCAATTATTTTATTAGTGAAGTTGTTAATGCTGTGTACACGTAACTATTCAATGCAATGAAAGAGTTGTATTTCGTGTAGTTAAATTTATTACAATCGCAAAGCGCTTTCGGCTGTTACGCCATCATCAGTGCTATACCTGCAAGTAAGTAATAATGGAGATAAAGAATAAGAAAGTTTAGAAATTTTGAATTACTTACTCGTCAAGTATTTATACAGCAGTCTTATAAAAAGTCGACATAACCATCATTCAAACCAATGTTAACGATGGTTATGTCGACTTTTTATAAGACTGCTGTATAAATACTTGACGAGTAAGTAATTCAAAATTTCTAAACTTTCTTATTCTTTATCTCCATTATTACTTACTTGCAGGTATAGCACTGATGATGGCGTAACAGCCGAAAGCGCTTTGCGATTGTAATAAATTTAAATACACGAACTACAACTCTTTCATTGCATTGAATTAATTTTTTGTCAATCGTTTGTTCACGTTTGGACCATGTCCTTCATAAAAACCGATTATTTTGTTTGAAAAAGATGGAACGCTCACCTTAACTACAGATAGAAAAAATGCGTACGGTTCTGCAATAGGCTAACACACCCTTCTCAGTAGGCGTGTACCTATCCATATAAAATTCCCCACATACGAAGGGGACATTTCATCAGAAAGGGTGCTAATCTAGACTTTCATGGCTCCCTAGATGCTGCCATACCCTAATTAGAATTTTCATTATGTCACAGCACAAGTGCTTCCAGTGTAATCACAACTAGGACGAGATGGCGTCTCTCTTTTCCCTTATTATTTGAGTTTGCATTTTGTTTTGTCATGCATTCTGTGCAGCAGGCTGTAGCGATCACATGTTTGTTTTCGTTACGTTTGTTTTCATTGTGACAGAGTGACACAACACTGTATAATGAGTATGTTCGATATATTTGATTGGAAATGGGCATTATTTTAAATCTTTTAACATGGAGTATAATGGTGGTGGTCCTAATTTTATCAACCCAGCTTTTTCACCGGGTTTCTATTGATATTTTCATTAAATGTTCTGAATTTTTAAAATTGAATTCGATGTTGGTTTATTTCAAGAATTTAATCACCTAGGATTCAATATTGGAATACTAATCTATTGATTATTAGTGTATATGTGTATAGCTTATCCAATCTCAGTTGCATATGACTTCATTCAGCTCAATATATAGGGTTGGTTCAAAATAGCACATGGTGTAATAACGAATAAAGGATGAAAACGGAAAATTAAATAAATATTATTCCCTTTATAAAGAAGTCAGTAGACCAGATTGAGTTTATTTTACGTGTAACCGTTCGAAGCGTGGAAAGCAATTAGTAATGCGCTGACCGCCTCTGTTGCATAAATTACCGTAAATCACCTCTTAATATTTTTATTGCTGTCTGACAGCCTGGTGCTATTTATGAAAAGAAGAACAGTAGCGTACTTAATGAACGATCAAACAGAACTCAATATTTTCTCTCTACTTAATTTGTTTTGCCGTTAGACTAGGTATAAATGTAATTATTGACAAACACTATTTGTTATCATAGAGTTATCCGAAAACAGGAATAAAACTGTTCCCAAATTAATTAACATTTTGGGAATATAAAAGAAGGACATTGTAATAGTATAACTCAGTATACTTCTGCTAGAAGAATCCATTGTATTTTCAAAACATATGTCGCGGTTTTTTTAACTAAAAGTGTGAAAATCAACATTAAAGTTTTATTATAAACGTTCGTGCATTTAGTGTTGCAACATGGCAATTTGGCGACCATTCGAAGTACGTGAGGCACAAGACTCACAAACTGATGAACATATTCGAAGAACGTGAGGAACAAGACTCACAACCGGATGGACAATGGGAATTTAAAAACAAAGATCTTCATGTTCAGACCCAAAGACTTGTTCTAAATATATATAAAAATCTTAAAAACGAAATGAACGACAAATGTGAAAATGAAATTTCGGAAGGATATTTCATCTCACCAATTTGGGGCATTCAACTATTTACAGAGTGGTTAACCAAGGGGATGTTGTAGATCACCATCGTAAAAGAAAACGAAAAGATCAGAAATTAAACAAAGTTGATGAGGCCACAAAAGATTTTCTTCGAAGGCAAGTTTATGATTTCTATAAACGAAACGAAGTACCTACCTTGGAATCAATCAAAAACAAATTATCTGATTATCCTGAGTATACATATTATTGTGTTTCAAACATAAAAAACTGAATCAGCGAATGGCAATAATGGAATCACCGCGGCTCGTTCTGCAAAGGCAAGATTACTTGCGACAAATCAAAGAACATCGGGAATCGAAGAGACATATAGTATATCTTGACGAGACTTGGTTCGATAGTCATGATGTGATTCGGTATGGATGGGTAGATAACTCCCAAAACTGTTGTCTCCAAGCACCATATTCTAGAGGAAAACGTATAATTATTATACACGCGGGTAGTGAAGATGGTTTTGTACCGAACGCGTTGCTGTTGTCCGCAAAACAAATAAAAAAATGTTCAGCAGATTATCATGAGGATATGACTGCAACTTTATTCAGTGAACAATTATTAACGAATATACCCCCAACTTCTGTTATTGTAATGGATAATGCGTCATACCACTCGCGTCAAAAGATAAAAATACCTACGAAAGCAACAAAAAAAAGGAGACATTTTGGAATTTATGGCTTAAAAATTTGAATATTCCCCAAAATGCCACGAATGAGGTATTACTACGTATAATTAAAAATGAAAATTTTGAAAAAGAATATATATTATTGATGAACTTTGTAAACATTCTGGTCATACGCTTCTGAGGTTACCTCCGTATTATTGTGTTTTCAACACCACCGAATTGGTTTGGGCATTTATAAAAAACAAATTGAAAAAATCCAATCAATGTCCAAATCTAAGCGGAGAAGTAGTAGAACATGTTAGGAGAATCTTAGGAGGGGAATATAAAGATCTTTGGACAGAATGCATTTTACATGTGATTTCAAAAGAACGTGAATATTGCCTTTTGCCATCCATTTAACCAATAATTATGAACATGGGCGATTCGTCGGATTTGGAGGATTATGATGATTGAGTCTTGCCACGACTTTGATGTGTATATAAGATAGCCGTACCAGCAAATAAATTATCAATGTTTCCTGATGTTTTCTTATTCTATTTTTTTGAACGACTTGTTTTCGGTGTGTCAGATAACTTGTCAATAAGTTACGAGCAATGTCCCGTACCCATACACGCGCAATCCTTCAATTCTATTCATTATAAGAACAAGACACATTATATTCGCAAATTTCTATACAGCAAGCAATACGCAAAGTTATACCCATGTAAGATAAAATATCTCCGCCTATGGTCGGCAAGTACGTTCAAAGAAGCAAAGTCATTGACGTGTTAATCCGGTTTTACAGCTCATTCAACTGAGATTGGATAAACTTATACACCATATGCTTTTTCACCGGATTTTTGTGAATATTTTCATTAAATATTTAATCTGAATTCAAAAAATTGAATTAGTTGTTGATTTATTTCAAGAATTTAATCACTTATGATTCAATATTAGAATACCAATCTATTGATTTATTAGTGTATAGAATAGTGTATATGAATTATGGGAATTCCTCCGCTCATTTTATATGTTATGCCGATGACACTAATATATCGTTATCAAAGATGACTTGAATACCTTGAGAAACACAGCTGAAATCAGTTTCAATGAAATTATCTTATAGTCTAAGAAGAATAATATGCTACACTGTTAATGAGTTCCTGGCGTGACTGGCTCTTTTATGTGACATGTATGTGTTCTTTTAAATGGTAATGTTAGTTATACTTTAACAATATATTTGTTATAGTATTGTTTGTGACATGTATGTGGTGTTTCTATATACATCCAGACTTATTTCTATTCATATTTGTTATTTTCTATTTACATTTTTATTGTTCATGTTACTTCATGTCGACTTTTTCTTGATTTTACTGCCTTCCCTTTTTTTTATTTGTATTCCCACTCTGCCTAGTGTTCAAACTAATTTGAGAAAATAAAGAAATTAAATTATTATTTTCTTAGGCAAGTACCATTAGTGCAACAAAGTGTCAATGGAAAGGGTGTTGTCTGTAATGAAAAATGATGACTTTTCTCTTAAATTTTTTGCGGGAATAAATGAAACAAACCCTGTATGAAGAATCTGTTTTGAAATGAACACTATGTCACAAAGTAGGTCATGCTGGACGGCAAAAGCTCGATTTTGAACTCAACTTAATTTCATTGATGAAGCTGGGCTTCGAATTATCATTTATTTTATGACGTTTTGATAATCTCAAAAAATTATCGGTAGTTTCTGAGCGAAGCATTTTTCAATTTCCACGAAAATGGTTTTGGTTGAAGCTCAGAGCTTTCTGTTCTTGAACCATTCAGAACATGAATCTACGAATTTAACTAGCTGAATTTTATGAAACAAAAGTGGTTCAGTGAATATTGAAAAATGTATTCGATTCAATAGACAATGGTGCAGTTGAATTCAATCAGATTATTTCCCAAATTATCCAAAAACAATAAGTAATTCCTCAACATAATTCCTACTTTATTTCATTTACTGCAGAAATTAACTTTTTTTTGGGACAATTCAATGAAAAAGTCGATATAATTCACTCACAGAATAGTAGAAAAGTCCGAAATTGAAATTATACGGAAGACTAGGATATAAACTTTTTCATAATCAAGGAGACCTGAACCAGAATAATGGTGTAGTTGTTTACTTACGAGCAGAATATGATTGCATGACTACCACAGATAATATAGGGAGTATTAATGTTTTGAAGATTGTGTTATCTTTGAATAACCCAAAAACCAAAATAAAAAAGTCATTGTTAGTTACAGATCACCATATACATGCCCATACCTCAGTTTAATATAGGCTTATCAAAATATCTAGAAAATCAGCAGAAGGAAAAAACATTTAAACAACTATGATCATTGGAGACATAAATATTAACATCCTTTCAGATGAAGATTTTCGCAAAACTATTTAAATTTAATGAGTACAAACGGTCACAGTGCATATACTAAAGAAAATACAAGAGTGAGTGAAATTAGCACTTCAAAACATCAAAACAAAAATTGACTCAGAAAAATTTATATCACTTATTTTCGAAACAGAAACCACATACCACTATTAATTTCACAATGTTATGAAACTCAGAAAAAACAAAGATAAATCAGAACTACAAAATGAATACAGGTAATATAAGACCAATTTGGATTACATCAAATTGAAAGAATAACTCAATAAAGAAAACTGGGATATTCTTACAACAGTCCATGAAGTTGAAGAAATCACTGAAATAATAATACAGAAAATCAACTCTACTGCAAGTAATCACACGAAACAAGTAAAATTGAAGCATCCTGAAAAAAGTCATGGATAACAAAGTCAATCATTTTATCGGTGAACAAAAAAATTCAACTCTGTAGAACAAACAAAATATTCCAAATCCAAATAACTACGATATTCAAAAAATCAATAAAAAATATAGAAACAAACTGAATCTGCAAAAATCCAATATTTTGATTAAGATATAACAGGAATAAGGGATCTCCAGAAAGCATGTGGGAAGCCGTAAAAAATGTGTAACGAAAAAAAATCAAACTATAAAGAAACTTGAAACACCAGATGGTGTCATAATAGCTGAAAAAACAGAAATTTCCAATGCTTCCAGTAAACACTACTTGAATGTAGGCAAACATATCTATCCCTCCCAGATAATTGCACCGAAGATATAAACTTAATAAATAAAACAATTTTCCTCTTTCCAACTAATCCCTTTGAAGTGAAATCAATAATAAAATCCCTCAAATCAGGCAGAGCGCCGGAAAAACGATAATATAACGTCTTAATTACTAAAAGAAAACTGTGATAGCTTCTGATCTCACTCACACAACTATGGTCAAATCACCTTTATATCTTGTATAGCCAAAGTTATTGCAAAAATTATAGAAATAGAACTGAGGGTAAACATAATTTTCCTAATATAGTAGTTTACCTAACAAGTGCGGAAAGTAATACCCAAAAGTTAACATAAAGAAACATTTATCATTAAATACATATCAAAAAATTAATTATTATTAATATTAATATTGAATGTGCAATTTGTAGCATTCTGTAAATTAATTGCAGAGGCTAAAATTTTATCCAATGAAGTCGGGGACTTGAAGGTTGGGTTTCCCACGTTTTAGTTTTCCACTACTTTGTCATAAGAAATAATTGTTGCAAACGTGGCCATTGGAGTAACTTGGCTAGAATAGGTCATTTTTGAAGGTTGCTTTACTGGTGAAAGTTGCTGACAAGTGGTAGGGTCTGCGTCCTGCGACAGCGTCACTGAAGTTTAATATTTTATTGGATAGGCCCTTTTGGAAACTTGGTGAGCTCTCTACTTAACCTTCCGCGGCGCTGGAAAATTTCCAACCTCCGAGGAGTTGAATATTTGTTATTCCTTTTCCGGAATCTGCAAGCATTGTGGCGGCGGAACGTCGGAAACTGTGGTCCGTATATAATTCAGGATTTGGAAGCTTCAGATAACTTGCAATCTCTGATGGCATTTTTCCGAAGGTGTTTATTCCGATACAGTGCAAGTTCCTTTCTTACATTTCACGAAGAATCTCTTATGTGGGGTTTCAGGCTTTCTTAAACTCACATACTTTCTGACCAAATTGAGCAATTTTCCATTTTCTGCTTCCTCAGAAATCGCAAAGCTTCTGAAAGAGTGGTTTTTTGTGTCTGGGATATTTATCAATAAAATATTTCCTTTATCATCAATATGATCTCAAGATACCTTTGTTAATTCTTCTCGCCTACATGCGCCCACCAAACTAAAAATCGTAGCGACTTTTATACGAAGATACATTTATTCTTTTGAGAAATTTTTTGCCTTTTTTAACATTGAGTACCTGGACCAAAGAGTGTTTGGCTTGCAAGTTTTGGAAATTTCAGCGAAATAAGCCAAAAAAACGTCTTCTTTAAAAGTTTTAATTCTCTTATTCTGGCACCAGTTTCCAAACAAAACATACTCTTTTTCATACCTGTGACGGGATTTTGATAGTAGTAGATCCAAGTTTGCAGTTCTAGCCGCTTCCAAAACTGACTCTGGCAAATCTTCGTTTAAAGAATCCATGAAAAATTATCTTACTAGAAAAACCTGCGACGGTAAAATTGGTTTCGACAAGGTAGTGTTTTGACTGACAGGTTTATTTTTTCTCTGGTGCTACAGTGATTCAAAGTGACAAATAAAAAGTGTCAAATATTTCTTACTATTTGACATTCATTTGATGAGGCTTATACCAGGGCCATTATAGTTATTTATGTACCAAGGGTATAAATAGATGTATATGCCCTGAGGGTGATGTTTTACAAACACGAGGGCCTCTGGCCTGAGGGTTTGTAAGTCGTCCGAGGGTATACACATCTGTTTATGCCCGCGGTACATACATAATTTTATGTCATAATAGTTCGTTGTTGCAATCCAATCTCAATACAAATCAGTATTTTAAAAAATCTGGTTTGAATTAATAACATTGCCATTTTATCATAGTAGACACTATCGTTGCTAGGTGAATGTTGACAAACGTAAATGTCATAAAATCACAATAATTTTTATGTGTCAAAGTTAAAAGTCAAAATGAACGAAGATTTTGGAATTCCTGACGAAATTATTTCTCTTTATACCCGCGCGGGCCATAAAGTGAACTTTATGCCCGCACGGGCATAAAGTACGACATTAGATAGTTGGTAACTAAGCAATAAAAACACAATAATGAACTAGTATGACATAAAAAAATTATTGAAAAATACTTTTCTTTTTATTCAAATTTGAAGCAGAATTCTAATAAACTTCATTTTTCAGTAATTTTGTAAACTACAACCATACAAATATAACAGAAAGTTACTTATGACATCTATAGTCACTAGTTGAAACTTAATTTGACACGAACCAAGGAATCCAAAGTAGAGGTTTGTCTACAAATTGACAGGCAGCCAACAATTCGTTGTTCTAACCAACCCAAGGTTCAATCAAGTATCTAGTACGTTATGAGGAACGCAAGCAGAATCTAAGTGAAAATAGAGCATATTTCGTTTTAATTCCGAGAGTTCCAACCTTTGACAGCTGTTTCGTGCTCACTAGTGACTGTAGATGTCATAAGTAACTTTCTGTTATATCTGCCTTGCCTTCACGGTACTAATTCTTGAGTGGATTCGTTTTGATTTCGAGAGCTCCATAAATCCTTTCTGATGAGTGCGTGAGCACGAAACAGCTGTCAAAGGTTGGAACTCTCGGAATTAAAACGAAATATGCTCCATTTTCACATACAAATATACATATTTTAAATATTCAAATATCAGTATAGTCTCCAAAAACTTAACAAATTCTCTTCCAACACTAAAATGAGTGCGGAAAAGTGGACTTTTCTTCACGCTAGTAGAAAAAGTAATAATCAAATTCCCTTCAGAAACTAACCTCAACCTGTTACCAACAGAAACCCTCCAGGACTTTCAACTATAATAAATAAAGACTTACGTTGTATGGTGTTAAGGCCTAAAACTGAAGATTTCATGAATTTCAGTAATTTTTCCATTAATAACACGTACTTTCAACTCCTTATTCAATACAGAATAAATAACAATTTTCTAGCTGTTTCATCAAACTTATAACACTAGATTCAATTCAAACCTCATCTACACCTTTATATCTACTCTTACAATCGCGTCAGAAATCTGAAATATAATGTGGTTCTAGTTCCTATTAACTTGGTTCACCCTATACCACTCCATGTTGCGTACAAACACACATCTAATGTATTTTGTTTACATTTCCCGTTTCCGAATAAACCGGGTAGGAAGTAAAATAGGAACACTTGAGCCATTCTCATGTGAAATCCGGAACGAGTTGGGTGAAGTGGAGGCCGTACTCAGACGGGCTTTGTAATTTTTTAATAAAGAAGCAACCATATTAATTATAGCTGAATGCTTTGTTTGTTTTTATCTTTTAATCTTCGAATTGTCCACGAGTTTCCGCCACGAGGGTTGATTTGATTAAAGCGCTGATGTTTTTTCGCTGCAACAAGATTTCCAGCTATTGTATTTTGATTTTGACTCGGGGGCTCTATGTTTGCAACAGGATATTACATTTGAAGTTATTTGGTAATAATTAACGATACAGAGCTGACCACATAATAATATTTGGAAATGATGAAAATTTGAAAAACTCATAATGATCATATCTGAAACAAATATTTGAATGGATTATTTTTCATCGTAGTGGAAGTTGAGTTGAACCAGAAATGTAATATTCCGAATGATACTCATCATAAATCATAATAAATAAGTCGGAACGGAAAAGTTGGAACAAATTCGCTGGTCTTTACAGAGTATAAAAAGTTAAAAAATCGCTCGGAAATTCAATTGCAATATACCAACGTACAGGTTTGTTTATTGACCAATAACTCTTTTGTGTGACGGCAAAAATGTGTCAGTTAGTCAAGTTCAAAAGTCAAAATATTCTTCGTTGTCAGATGTTCTTAAGACATATAGACACAAGGCTTCGTTTACTCAATGCTTTCTATGATCATAACCAGTAAATTCAAATTCATTAAAATAAATACAGACAATATAAATGTAACATCAGAAAATGAACATAACAAAATAGTTACATCAATTAAATATCTAGGTTTTTACCCACATAATTGCTTGTCATTTGATAATCATTTTGAATATATAAAAAAGAAGATATCAAAAAAACCCGTTTCTCCACTAGAATAGCAAATAACTTGTCCACTGATACGAAAATCACTGTCTACAGAACCTTACTTCAACCGCACTTTGAATACTGTGCTTCCTTTTATTCTCATTCAACTTAAATGAAATGCAGCAATTGCAAACATTGCAGAACCGAGGAATGAGAATAATTTTGAAGCGTAGTAAGTAGGTCTTTTTCAATTTCTACAATGTTATCCACTCTACATTGGCTTTCAGTATCTCAAAGATTGTACTACTGTTCCATGATTTTTATTTTAAAAATGCTAAATTCAATGACCCCAACAGATCTGCAATCTACAGTTACCTTCAATAATGATATCCATAATTATTCGACTCGAAACAGCAACAATCTTCATATGATTCGATCAAACTACAGAAGTTCTATGAACTCTATATTTTTTGAAGGCTTTGTCCACTTTTATGATTTGCCCAATTCATTGAAATACATGTCATTATTTGAAACGTTCTGAATAGAATTACTGAAATATATTCATAAACCAGCTTAATTTGATTTAATTTGATTTCATTGAAATGTATCCTAATTTGTGTTAGTTTATATATACCTGCTTCAGTGTATATGTATGTGTATATATTTTTATATTATTTATGTACTTAAGTACTTTAATCCTTCGTATGATTTCATTTAAGTAAATTGTTGTTATATCTTGAATTATCTACCACGTAAAAAAAATTGTTTTTACGAAACTCCCAGTTTTCGGAGAAAACCCCTCAAAAGCAGAGCTTGTGCGAGCAAGGGAGATCCGGGACCTACAGTTTAAATAAAAGTGATATTTTTATATTATTTATGTACTTAAGTACTTTAATCCTTCGTATGATTTCATTTAAGTAAATTGTTGTTATATGTATCTTGAATTATCTACCATGTAAAAAAAAATGTTTTTACGAAACTCCCAGTTTTCGGAGAAAACCCCTCAAAAGCAGAGCTTGTGCGAGCAAGGGAGATCCGGGACCTACAGTTTAAATAAAAGTGGAATCCGAACCACTTCAGCTCAGTGATCCGCGACTGGGTGGAAGTCAAACGCTCTAACACCTCGACCACGACCACTTCGTGTTCTAGGGTTCCTATTTCAAGCCAATAAACTACCAGGGTGATACTCCCTACCATCTACACATCAGCTCAGATGAGAGGGAACACCACCACTGTATATCCGGGGCGACATGACAATATTTGTGGTGCATTTGCCATTTCAACTGCATGCAAAAACACATTACCACCATCAGTCCTTGGTGAATGAGAGTATGAAATGAAATGAAATTTTTGATATTGAATAATATGAAATTGAAATTTATTCAGGTAGGCTTTCACATAGGCTTTTACATACCAATTGGTAGATTCATAAATATGGAAGATTGAATTCATTTAAAATTGAATGCAGGAGAAGCCACATAACCAAGGCTTGTTCTGATTTTCAATTATTTTCAACAATGTGTCATGGTGAGAAATTACGAATTTTTCATTTCTTTTTTCCGCAGCTTTTTACTGTTAAGATGTTTCATAGTAGAAGGTAGCTGACTGTATAGTTAAGGTAGGTAGTAGGTGATTCATTTTTGGGCGTGGGTTAGCCTTCAAGCAGAAACATTGAGTACTTGACTTGTCGTTCTGCGAGTATTATACAGATGTAAAACATTTTCATTTTGACTTTTGATAGTCCATAAGATGGAATGATAAATATACAATATTCTTAACGTGAACATTTCTGATACTTCATTTAATTCTAATACCCTATGTATCGAAACAGCAAATACCTATCATCGTAAAGAATTTTTTGGCAGATTTCATTTGACATTGTCAGAAACAAATCTAATTTTTTCCAAGCCTAATAAAAATTAAAGCTGGATTGATAGATTGAGTCGCAGCCGCAGTCGTTGCAATTAACGTTGCCGTACGAACCAACTTTTATCTCGGACGGCAGCGGCAGCAGAAAATTCACATGGAACTCAAAGTTTCCGTGTCAAAAATAAACGAAAGGTCACATGATTGAGGTTATGTATTAGTTTATATAGTTTGAAAGCAAGAATTAATTTTATTCAGAAATCTCAGAGTATGAGGAAAATATAGATGTTAATGTAGGCGTATTCCTAAACCTACTAGAAGGATTTCCACATCTATATAATCGGAAGGACAAAAATTATAAAATTATGTTCAAGAAGAAAAACAGTTGGCGCTCAATGAAAACAAAATAAAGCTATAAAATGGTTATAATTTTGCCTGCGGCTACGGCAACGGCTACAGCAGCGAAAGCGGCTGCGACCCAATCTATAAATCCTGCTTATAGTTTTCAGTTAGTCTTGATCACGGAGGCAGATATTTCTCCGAAACGTCAAAATTTTTGAAATAGAGAAGTAGTTTCGGTAAATTTTAATTTATTTCTTACGATACGTTACTGAACGCAGTAAATTATCGGGGCCAATTGATTCAATGCCCTTCTAAACTGGAAGAATAAAATTTCCGAAAAGCTATGACAAGAAACGAATGTCGTCCAAAAAACTAAACTTTCAATCAAAAGGTACTTAAAAAAGATATTATTTACGTTTGGAAAATAATGATATTTGTTTGAACACTTCTTAAAATTCCTGATGATAGCAAGTATTTGTTATTTAATTCAATGTGTAGCCATGTGATTTATTGTTACATACTACATGTTAACCAATCTTGGTTATTTTTCTTCAATACGTCCGTTCTAAAAACGTCTTAATTCGTGATAATGGCGGAAAAGGATTCGAAACGTTATGAAACGTTCTATGTGATACATCATTGAATTGAGAAAATAAGAATTCGAAAAATTTAGTTTTTCCAATATAAATAGCCCTTCTATTACGCAATTTTTTCCACTTAAACCAAATCTGTATCAATTGCCGTTTCAGATATACTCGTGGTGGACAACCCTATCTTGGGCTCACTGTCCCAATTTTCAAGACTAACTGTTCTCTTCATTCCACATAAATACCCGACGTTGCAGGTAATTTCTTCAATTTTATAGCCTTGTCTTTGAATGAACTAAGTATGGACCTAGCAAAAATTCTAGATTGAGGATCCAACAATGCGAATAAAACTCAAGTATGTATTTATTTCTGGAAAGGCTGATCTCACAGAGGCCAACGTGATAATTATGTCAAGGATATCCAATACCAGTAAAGTCCTTCATTTCGATGATCGGTATTACCATCAGCAGTACCCTGTCATGGAAAAGCCATGTGAGGTTAATTGCCAAAGGAGCCTCTCAAAAACTTGGTTTCCTCTTTCGTGCTTAGAGCTTTTTCACTTCCCGTCAGTTGATTTTGATTTATAAAGCACAGATCTGACCTGTCCTGGAATACTGTTCCAACTTATATGGAGTGCAGCACTTAAACACACGCTGAAACTTTATGATTCTGATTAAAAAGGAGCCTTTCGTCTCGTAGGTAATGCCAAGCTTACACCCTCGCTCAATTCTCTGGAGCTCCGCAGAAAGGTAGTAGATCTGGTCTTTTCTAGATTAAAAAAATATAAAAGCAACACTCATTTAATTTTGTAGAAAAATAAGATGATCTGTAAAATCAAAAATTGTACTTTAACTCTTTTGAGCATTTTCTATTTATTCAACTTCTGTATTCACAAACTGAAAAATATTCATTGCGGTTACAACTACGAACGAAACAATTACGTATAATCCCTAAACCGATATAATATGCGTCACATATAAACAAACATGACTTTATGACTTTTGACGAATAAATCTACTCGGTCCGCCGAAACCTTTTCAGTAATTAATTTGAAAATCACACAAACCATTGAACTGCGGACGAAATGTATCAATTACAAATATTTGGTTTACAAATATGCATCTGCATTATTGATGAATAAGTTTTTCACAAATAGCTGAAATCAGTTGTTGTCGGCCGAAATATATTTTGAATTTATGAACTGTGTGCATGCTCTTTTTAATTGGTATTTAATGTGTTTTTTTTAATATATAACAAGAGCTGACAGTATGCTAATTCTATAACTTTGAGTTCATCAGTGCCGAAAGAAGAGCTGAATGAACTTTGGAGGGATAATACCGGCTGCAGGCTGTCGAAAGACTTTGTGGCCGGCTCCAGTAAGTCAAGGACGGCATGGCTCTTAGGCAGAAACCGTCAACCACTACGCCTCCTTATATACTAACAGGGTATAACAAGTTAGGCAGACACCTATCACTAATAGGTTTAGAAGAAAGCCCACTTGTCGCAAATCTCAAGAAGACGTAGGAACTTCATCTCACTTCCTCGACAAAAATGTGAGGCTTATGGGAGGCTTAGATCTTTGGAGTTGAGAAACTCCAAGAGGAATTAACCTACTTGGACTGGACGGACTACTGATCTTCATTAGGAGTTCACGAAGGTTCGAAAAGGAAGATTATGAGGAGGAATTTAGATATGTGGAAAACAGGGGAAGGCAAAAAGTGTCCATGAAGGCCTACTTGCCTGGCTGCGGCAGCGGCCTCCACAAAACTACTGCTACTACTACTCATCACTACCAAGTATCATTTGTTGATTATGTTTCAAAATATCAAAGAGTGAAGGAAATACCAAAGTTAAGCGAAAGGATTAAAGGAGATAGTAATGGAGATGGAAATACTGGTCAGCAGACAACGAAAAATAAAAGGCAATAAACGGAGTAGAATTGCTGCTGAAACGTGAGATGATGAATTATGTAAAAACAATAATAATGTATTGTTATAAACAAAGGAAGAAATAAACTGGAAGATATACACTGTAATAAACTAGGTTATTAAATGTTTTTGACACCCTTTAACGAAATGCCCCTAGTCCTCACACTCTGATCTTTCTTGGTGTCCCACAGTTAGCAATGCGGCACACCCCATTCCTCCCTAGCCCATAGATATAGATATTCCAAGATTAATTTTGTCAAAAACTCTCCCTAAGAGCATACCTCTTAGATATTTCTTTCGCTAAGGCGTCAGTGTCCTCCGCTGCATTATTGTCTAAGTGTGTTGAGCGAGCCCTGTAGTTGGACATGATAGTCCTATGTATCGATGGTATCTTAGCTTTGTAAATTGACACGTTGTTCATTATTCTGAAATTTATGACTCCTGAGAGAATCTTGTAGGTATTTATTAATAATAATGATATGTTGTTGTCCTCCTTGACCACCAAAGTAGGACGATTCTCATAGTGGAGTTTTCCGCTCCAGGCGAATCGAACATAGTTCGAAAAAAGGAGAAAAATCAGATTAAATATCGGGATCTGCTCTTAAAACTTCGCAGGCTCTATCCAAACCATTCTGTTAAAATAGTGGTTCTGATCAAAGGAATGATAGATACACTTCTTCGAATTTGAAAATAACACCGGCTTGTCGTAATAAGGCGCACGAATGCAGGAAGCCGTCATCCTTGGATCACTTCCTCTATTAGAGCACATGACTCTCGGACCCAATAGTCACTTATCCTATGGACGTGGGAAGTGGTTATTGGAGTAAGCGACACCAGCGCGCCCTCCGAATGTATCGGAGCTCCGAAGACATAACCTAACTGGAATATTCCTAACTGAAATGATAATCATAATGATAATAATATGCATTGAACAACTGATGCCGCTCTGGAGGACTCGCTTTACTATAACATCAGTTAAAGCTAGAGTCTAAACAGATCAGGTTATATTCAGAAGGGGGGCGTTTCAGGAAGATTCTCTCAGTCCCCTTCTCTTTTGCAACTCACTATTGCCATTACTTGTTGCGCTCAGAGAAACGGGACTCATAAGGTCACTCTTCAATTTTACATGGATGACCTCAAACTTTATACCTCAGGTTAAGAGGAGCTTCGACAGTCTTCAAGGGTGGTGGAAGAGTACCCGCAGGCTATCGTATAGAGACGTATAGCAACTAGAGATTGGAACAACACCACTTTCAAGAAGTTATAACTGTCAAAAACTCTCTCTGCGGCAAGTATCAGAACAAACTCTAGATCTGGTCATCAGAACTACATGGGAAGAACATGCTGATGCCACAAATATGTTTGCCGTTCAGATTTTGCTCTAGTTATATGACAACAACAAGGACGATAAATTTTTAGTTTGAAGTGTCTTCACAGCAGAATGGTATTGGATGGAGCCTGTAAAGTCATTAGGAGTTCAGATCCCCTTCTATGAATAGTCCGTACCATGAAAACGCAGGGATTAGAGCGTTCCTTTTCAAGGCCCGTGTGACTGATGGACGTGACGTGGACGTGGACGTGACGGCGTGATTAGTACTGTGTCACCGGCAAAAATCCAATAGCGGGTGTTTCACAGTGTATGGAACATTAGAAGTATCTGGAGAACAGATCATTTCGAAAATTTGTGCTCGTTGGTAATCAAACTTGCTCTATCCGTCTTAAATATTTTCATCAATACATTGTTGCCTCGTTGTACAGATACTTTGTTATTTCTAATGAAACACCCCGGTATGTTCTGCTGACATTCTTGTTACATTGACCATATAAATGATAAATAAATCCATCAAAACCACAATTGAATAATTATTTTCTGCCATAGAACTTGCACACCTATGCAACTTGAATTCAGGATGACACTGAAGGAATAACATGTCAGTTCTCCGTCAGAATGAAGTTCATAGCCTGCTATCTAAATCACTATGCAATATTTATTTTTATTTAAGATGTTCTCATAATATAAATGATCATAACTAACCAACTGTATGAGATAGGTATATGGAAAGTATACACAATACTAAATTGAAAAATATTTCAAATAATTAATGATATACAGGGTATTCCGATTGAAAAAACTGACTTTAAGTCATTTTCAAGAGTCCCCGAAAGGAACTTACTTCTGAGGCTCCATGTATGCTGAAACTGTGAACAGGTTCATCGTCCGAATTCTCAATGGTTTCATGCAAATTGCAAAATTTTAAACTTTGCATTGGGAAAAAATTATTGTTTTTCAATGTTCAGGTTTTGTATAAAAATTGGACTAAATGGAAAACCGTCACAGACCTATAGGCAACAACACTGTATTGATGAAAATATTTCAGACGGATGGGGCATGTTTGATAATTCGCGTCCACAAATTTTCGAAATGATCTGTAGTTCTATTCTAAAGGTACTTTTAATGCTCTATCCACCGTGAAACACCCGGTATAAAAGCAGCGAAAACATGCAGTTCTGCTGCAGCTGCACCTCGGCTCATCCAAACACTTGACCTGCGGCTTTCTTAGGTCAAGAGGGCTGAAGTCGGAGACCAAGGGATTCATAATTGCCTGTCAGGATGGTGGAAAATACATTAGCTGCTACATATCTTGTGTCACCCGGCATATACCGGGTGTCCGCGGAAGGTGGCTTGCGCCCAGAGCTGTGCCGAGCACTGACACAAAGTGCTTCGAGTACTAAGCACCCTTGAAAAGTGCTCGGGAGTCTCGAGCACAAAGCACTTTTTTCATGAAGTGCTCGCGATTACTAAGCGCGTTCAAAAAGTAATTCGATTTTGCGAGCACTAAGCACTTTTCAAAAGGGCGAGACAGTTAAGGTGGGCGTTCAATTTCATGTATTCCAAGTTCATATTGCATTTGGAAACAGTTCCACTAGGAAAACTCCAATTTGGTAGGTGAACTCAGAAAGGATTGGAGTACTTATTGAATATATTCACATTGATTTGATATCGAAAATTGAGAGTTTTTTTATCGACAATTTAAGGAAATGAGTCAATACTTGCTTTTGCAATTTTTCGAGGTATTCTGGGAGAAATTTATCCCTCCACTTGTCTGGGTGGCAATCCAAACAGCAGATCGCGTGAGAGTGTACTGCCTCGTCCAGTGTTTAACATCGATGCGGTATTTCCGGACTCATAATGAGATAAGGTTAGAAGAACTAGTGTCACCAACTCAACCCAATCTCTCAGCGACGAACATCGTCAGATAGTCCCAATATGTCGTTCGATCATTCCGTCTGATTGGAGATGTAGAGCTGTTGGACGAGTTTTCTTCATCGTTTCTTTCTTTATTAAAATCTTAATCCAGCGAAACTCCATGTCTGGGTATCATATTCTCTATAAAGTCTTTGCGACTGCAGAATCTTCTGGTTGGGAACTGGCACAACTTCAGACTAAATGGTTAATTAAGGCTTTCGCGGCCGAAGTTTTCAGTGTCACAATCTTCACTCGGGTTTGAATGCCGTCGTTTTTTGGAATTTCTTCCTAACGTTTCGCTAGCGCGAGTGGCTAACTTCTTCATCATGAATAATCTCAGCGATGATTTCTGCGGAGACTGTATTCATTCTGACTTAGGTAGTCTTGTGCGTCAATTACCGTATCTGGATTTGGGACATTCTCACTAACCCTAATTGACCCCTCTCTACCTGCCCGCTTAATGTCGTTAATATCCTTTATTTTTTCAGAATTGCTTATTACCGTAACTAAGTTAGGCATATTTCTGTCTGGTCCAGTCTACAACTGTTCTGAAGACTTCTAAATAGAATATCATCGTTTGCAATTGCAACCATGAAATATAATTCACTCCGAACGCTATAAACGCTTTTAAATACATTTATGTCAAGACGGAACCCTCGGACCTAGAATGTGCATAATATAAGGACGCAATCAGTAGTTCTTGGGGGTGGGTGTGCCGCTGACCGCGTTTTATATTTTCAACAACATTTATAGATCAACAGCTGAGAAAAGGCTTGGAGCTTAGTAATCCCGAAAAGTAATAATAATAATAATAATAACTGCACTGCGGTGCTCGAAGCACTAAGCACTAAATCCAAAAAGCACAGTGCTTCCGAGCACTAAAATGCTCTAAGCACTTTCACGAGCACTAAGCACAGTGCTTTGGGACAGCTCTGCTTGCGCCTATAACTTTTTTGGAGATAATGGAATGAAATTTGGAGTATCTGTTTATGACATAAAACTGCATTTTTGACAAGTGACTCAACTTCATACAATTTCCGGTTTTACCGGAAGTGACATAACTTTCAATCTGTAAATGGGACACCTGGTATATTTTCACTTCCTGTGTCCATATATAAAAGTCTCAATACAACCATGTATCACTTTCAGTTTTGAAATTCATTCATTGGTCTAGATGGCTATAAATAAATACGTTCAAATCACTAATTTAAACCCTAATATATTGAGAAATATACAACTTTGCTATTCTGGGTCAAAATGTATGTACCTACTATTTGAAGGTTAATTCTTTAATTGATATTAATGAATTTTTTGAAATGGTAACATGGTGACTTGTCGGGTTAGGAAAAACATCAAATTATTATGATATATTTGATACCTCACACTTTTGTGGTTTAAACAAAATTCCGTTGTAAAACTTAAGAAGATTACGTTATATCTAGCATAATCAGGTAATAAAATAAGATATAAATGCATCAAGTAACCTGTGACCAACACATTTGATATAACAAATCAAGCAAAAAAAGCAGTTGTTGACATCTCATTTTACTTTGCTTATGCAAAAATAAATCAGGTAATTATCGCTGATACGTTATTAGAATTTCGATTAATGGTTTTGTCTTATCAGTTGTGTTGCTTACAGGTTACTACATGCATTTGAATTTTATTTTAATTTCAAAAGATGCTTCTAAGAAATATCTAATGTAATCTTTTTAAGTTTTTCAACGAAAGTTTGTTTTTTAACCTAATATTGTGCGGTATCACATTAATCTTGATAAAATGCTGTTTTTTCTTAACCCGACGAGTTACCATTTTTCCATTTGAAAAAAAATTGTAATTTAAATTTTGAAATTACATTTTACAGAGCAGATATTTTTTGAATGATAATGGTAAAGTTTATTTTTCCCAAAATTTTAGGACGGAAATAATTAGTAACTTGAACTTATCCGTAGTCCTTTAGGACAAAAAATAAATTTCAAAATGATAAAAAATTGTTTATTAAAAGTGAGAAGTGATACATGGTTGTATTCAGTATATCATTCTTATGGAAATGAAAGAAGTGGAAATATACTGGGAGTACCATTTAAATTTAAAAATCGGTAAAACCGGAAGTTACATGAAGCTGAGCCACTTGTCGAAATATGCAGTTTTATCTCATACACAGATCCTCCAAAGTTCATTCCATTACCTTCAAAAACAAAAAAGTTTAGGGGCAAGCCACTGTTCGCAGACATCCGGTAGAATAGATAGATAGAAGATGGGTAACGATTAATCTGGAAATCATACCAAAGTATTCAGTATTAGTTCAAAATTTAATTCTAGAACAAATTAACAATGTTCTGATGATAGAGCTTATTGATAAAACGAGGCTAAAACACAACTCGCCTGATATAGCGACAAATATGAAATTCCTTGAACTCCGCCCCTGTTAGACGCCGACGTATGAGAATACATGAAGTGTTTGCATTAGCCAGCCTAAAAGGCATTTTCCTGGCATAAAACGGAGAGTAATTTGAGTAAATTGGCCACGCTTTCAGCCAGCTCTCCTGTGCATTAATCCTTCGAATTGAATGAAACGTTTTCAGTGAGAGCCGCGATAGACTCGTGTATATTTTTTAGTCTTACAGAAAATTCTGGAAATTATCCATTTATTAAAGACGCTTTGAATAAATATCGTTAGTTTATTTTCATTTCCACCATACCCTGTGACGAGTTTTTGCTATATAAAAAACGAAGATGTATTATAGAGTTTACAGAATTGGTCCTTTTGAAGATAACACACTGTGGAAAATGTAATAAAAAAGTTTACTAATTATAATTCCAGATTTTTTTTTAAATTTCACTACTCGAATCAACAACAAGAAATACTGCGGAAAACCATTATTCATCAAAGCTAATGTCAATAGCTTTGATAAAATGAAAATATTAATAATAATTGGATTCAACTACGCGGCATCCCAGCAACCCATTTATTTTAGGATCTACATTGTCACCGTTAAAGTTCTCATCATACGGTATGTTTCTTTATTATTCAGAAATTGAATTTGGGTCCCGGTGGATTTTTTTGAATTTTTGCTATGATGTAGTCCATGTAATTCTCAACCAATGTTACCATTGCGCCAACCCAAAAAAATGAACAGTTTTGCTGCTAGGGGGCGTTGAAATCGCACCTTGCGCAGATTAGACTATTTATTTTTGAACCCGGTAACAATATTTTCACTTGTTTCATTGTTGCTAATGTTGCACAATATTGAGCTGTTTTATAAAAAAATTCTTACCCCTCCCCTTTTTCCCCCAACAAAAATATTTCTCGAGTGCCTTTAAATGAATCGTCGAATGTGCCTACATAAGGGAAATAGCATTTTTTTATGATTATACCCCCACCCCCCAAATTACACAAAACGAAAAAATTTCGGTGGATTTTTCTGAATTTTTGATATGATGCAGTTCAAGTTATTTTGAATAGAAATAAATTGGGTGAGTAGTGATACAACGTGTGTTCTAGCGCACGCATGCGCATTGACGAAGCTCGCTGGGTTCACCGCGTGACGTTGGGTGTTGCCGGATTTAAAATTAAGGAGTAGAGTTACGGAGGGTGGGACGTTGCCGGTTTTTAAATTTAATTATGGAAGAAAAAAGATATACAGGGTGTACCACCATAGTATTTAAGAGAAAAAAACATGGCTGCTGCCATACCGGGTGAACCAACACAACATTTAAGAGAAAAAAACATGGCTGCCTGTCAAATAACATGAGACAGAGAAAAAAACATGGCAGCTGTCAAATTTGGTATACAGGATGTCTCAAAATACATCGGAAAAATGAATCATCACATCATTCAAAAGTTTTCGTTTTACGTATACAGGGTGTGTCAAAATACATCATTTAAGAAAAAAAAATACAGGGTGTCTCATAAACGTGCATCGTGATGGGGTTTGTCATTTAAGAAAAAAATATATACCAGGTGTACCAACGTGCCAGTTGAGACAAAAAATATATACAGGGTGTCTCATAAATGTGCATCGTGACGGGGTCCGTCATTTTTAAAGTGCGATACCAATTCGTTTTCAAGGAATACATCAGAGCCATCTGTCGTTCAATATATACATTAATGATATTTTGGATCTGAACGAATCATCAAAAAATAAACACTTCCGGTTTCAAAAAATTAAGATAGAAGAAACGTAATGGTAAATTCGGATTACCCACATCGGGGAGAGTCCAAATCTGCAATAAAATGGCTACTTCCGGTCCAAACCGGAAATGGCACTTCCGGTCGTCCGATTTTGATGATTTTGGCATCAATAGATTCGTTTGGATGTCAAGAAACATTTTTAAGCATTTTCCGAGGTCAAAAGGGCATAGGAGGCTATCTTCGTTATTAGTAAAGTTACAGAAACGTGCGGGTACTCTAAGAAGACAACTTTCATGGGAGATCAAGAAAATAATAGAATTTGAGTACGTCAACTGCCATAAGGGCCGTAAACCGCACATATTAATGCGTTATGTACTTATTGCTTAAATCTTAGAAGCTGATTCGTAAGTTTAGTAAAATGGGTGTACCAGCTCGACATTTATGAGAAAAAAACATGGCAGCTGTCAAATTTGGTATACCGGATGTCTCAAAATACATCGATTATAGAAAAAAACATGGCGGCTGTCAAATTTGGTATACCGGGTGTCTCAAAATACATCGATTAAGAGAGAAAAAAAAAACATGGCTGATGCCATACAGGGTGTACCATCATAGTATTTAAGAGAAAAAAACATGGCTGCTGCCATACAGGGGGTACCATCATAGTATTTAAGAGAAAAAACATGGCTGCTACCATACAGGGTGTACCAACTTGGCATTTAAGAGAAAAAAACATGGCAGCTATGAAAATTGGTATACCAGGTGAACCAACGCAACATTTAAGAGAAAAAAACATGGCTGATTGTCAAATGACATGAGACAGAGAAAAAAAAAACATGGCAGCTGTCAAATTTGGTATACAGGATGTCTCAAAATACATCGATTAAGAGAAAAAATAAATGGTGGTTGGTTGTCAACGTATATACAGGGTGTTCTACAACGTTTGAGAGAAAAAACATGATGAATCATTAAGAGAAAAAACATGGCTGCATGAGTGATGGAAGAACGCTTCAATGGACATATGGAGATTCGAAACAACTACTTGCCCATGCAGAGATTGAATTACATCCGACATCTAAATGTGTAATAAGAGGACGTTTGGACCGTTCATTTGGGAAAAAAAACATAGCGGAGTCTGATTGGTCAAAGCTCATTATAGTAGTGCCATTGTTGAAGTAATCACCAATAGAATGGTATCTTTAGAGTACAGACAGAAGGTTGGGGATTCTTTCGTTCCAAAAAACAACTAAAATAACAAACGCTAAAATGTGTAAAAAATTTGACGAATTCAGCGGTTTTCACGTTCCAAAAAATGATTAAAATTACAAGCGTTAAAAATTTACGTTTACATGTATTTCTTATGGAGATTTGACATTTCAGAATCGTTCAAAATTATCGTTTTTGCTTCCCAAAAAACAAGTAAAATTAGAAGCGTTAAAACACTTAAAAAATGCAACGAAAATAGATGTTTTCGCGTCCCAAAAAACAAGTAAAATTAGAAGCGTTAAAACACGTAAAAAATGCAACGAAAACATGTGTTTTCATGTTCGAAAAAACAAATTAGAAGCGTTAAAACACGTAAAAAATGCAACGAAAACATGTGTTTTCATGTTCGAAAAAACATATAAAATTTCGAACGCCGAATTACATAAAATATGTAACGAAAACATGCGTTTTCGTGTTCCAAAAAACAACTAAAATTACGAACGCCAAAAAATACACTTTTACATGTAATTCTTATGGACAATAGGCATTTCAAAATTGCACAAAATGATCGTTTTCGCGTCCCAAAAAACAGCTAAAATTTGAAACGCTGAAACACGTAAAAAATGCAACGAAAATAGACGTTTTCGCGTCCCAAAAAACGAGTAAAATTATAAGCGTTAAAACAAGTAAAAAATCCCATCAAAAAGTACCAGTTATCACACTTATATAGTAAATTTTACTCAATTGCACTTAGCTTTGGGTATTTTGGTGGTTATGAGGCTTCAACTACTCGCACTCAGTTCTGGGCGCTTTGTATTTAATATTAAAAATTACCATTTAGTTATCAGTTTGTATAGTGAATTTTCATAAAGTGAAGTTAGATAGATAAATCGAAAAGGATGTTAGGTGTGGGATTTGAACCCACGCTCCCTTTCGGGAATCGCAACTCAACGCCACAACGCCTTAGACCGCTCAGCCAACCTAACTTATAAGTATACATAATGAAATGTTGGTATTGTAGGATAGGGTAAAAAATTCAAACATCTTGAATACAAAATTTAGGCATTTTCATATCTACGTTTCGGAGGCTGAAATTGTAGTTGGTGCGGCGATTGCGACGAATGTATGCATACAAGGTGAGATGCCATCATTGTTGCTGAATGTAGGAACCATCCATAACGTATTATCATAATCCTCCAAGTTGACAACACGTGTAGGTAGGTCCAATTGTTGGAATTTCGCAGTAAGATAGTCACGTTTTTGAAGTCCTCGCACATAAATGACATCAACATCATGTAGATTTTTCTTGAGGATGGCATCCAATTGATGATATTCCACAAAACCGGAGGAATACCGCAATCCGTGAACGTTTCGTTCCAAGAATCAATGAAAAGTCGACCATTTTTCTTCAATAGTTGATGTGTTGAGTGATCTTTGTATCAAGGTTTTTTTGTATACAAATTGATGAGAACGTCAATATACACAAAAAAAATGGTAGATTTAAAAAGCGTTTGAACTCGCAAAAATGTGAACAGAATATACGTTTTACGCGTTTCAAAAAAAATAAAAAATACGAACGTCAATTCACGCAAAAATACGTACAAAAATAGCCGTTTTCGCATTCATTATTACGACGAAAATTAAGGCATACAAAATACACGTTTACATGTATTTCTTATGTAGATTTGACATTTCTAAATTGTTCAAAATGGACGTTATCACACGTTACAAATAAAATAAACGCCGATTCACTCAAATAATATGACCAAAATATTCGTTTATTACATTCAAAATTGGAATTTTAAAAGAGCAATTCACGCAAAAATGAGTATCAACTACATGTTGAGCTTACGTAGTCGACGTAAAAAAGGTAAGAGCTTCGGTCGGTAGCGAATATTTCTATAGAACAATCCATAAAAAAGCATGAGTTTTCGTGATTTCGTGTATGGTGATAGTGGCCACAGAACGGATCTTAGAGGCACAAAACAAAACTCGATTATTACAACCGACGTACTTTCCGTTGAGTTATTATCGCATTTCCTGTGAGCGAAAACCCAGAAATGAACATGTTATTCATAGTTATTTTGTGACCAGTACCGGCATCATTTTAAGTATGTGTAGTTTGTAATTCAATATAATATGGATTATGTTTGAAAGTACAGATGATTTTGAGGTAAGTGGGTTTCAGTTAATCATGTAGCAACGTAGTCTAAAGATGACAATAATTGATCATTCAGTCGAGAAAACATAATTTCAGCAAATATCGTGTTTTATTATTGGAGTTATCACCATTGTGTGGTTTAGGGCGATAGGCGTTTATATTTCATATCTTGAATTTATCCAGGAAATTATTCATTTTACTTCAGTTAGCATCTACAAAAATTTATTTCGTGTTGTCGATTTTCACAATGTTCATTTTGAATAAAGTCCGTTTTGGATACATAAGTCCATTATGATTTTTTTTTGAGATAGTCAGTTTTATTAAATATAGGGGTTTTTACAAATTATTAGAGTCTAATTTCAAAATAAGATAACATTTTCGCCATATGTGTTTAATTATCTGAAATGTGATTGAGTGGAATTTTCATAAAAGTTTTAGCTGTGAGGCATGGTGACGTCATTATTGGTTAATTGATTATTTTATCTACAATAATTTTTTATATAAACATATATTCATAAATGGGAATCACTCTCAAAAGTACAGCTTTCAAATCAGATAATAAACCTTTATCGGGACATGATACAATATTCGTATAAAAAAATCAAATTCGATGATTTGGATCAAACGAAAAGAACACAAAATATCATGAAAATAGTGGTAATAATTATAAAAGAAATTAGATGACGTCATATAAAGTATGACGCGTCAGAAGAAATGGAATGAAACGGGATGAATCAACGAAATTATGAAAATAGTAATAAATATAGAGGTCAGCGCATTGAAATATACGTATGGAAGGGATCAAATTCAACGATTTGGATGAAACGATGAAACGACACAAAAAAATCAAGAAAATAATGATGATAATAATAAAAAATGTAGAAGACATCATATTATACAGTATAGAAGGCTGTTAATAAATTATGCTTGCGGCAGATTTCAAGCTCAACGCGTCAGAAGTAACTAAATGAAACGGGATGAATCAAAGAAATTATGAAAATAATAATAATAATAGTAATAAATGTAGAGGTTGAAATAAATATGGAAGGTATCAAATTCGATGATTTGAATGAAACGAAACGACACAAAAAGTTATGAAAATAATGACAATGATAATAAAAATGCGGTCGACGTCATATACCGTAGGCGTCCGACGGGTATCAAGCTTGACGCGTTGGAAGAAACAAAACGATATGAAATGAAAGGAAGCGAAAATGAATTAATGAAATCATTAAAATAATTGTGATTATGAGAAATAGAGAAAGCGCATAAATTACGCGTTCGACAGGTTTAGAGATCAATGCATTGAATGAAACGTCGCGTCGTGAAAATAATAATAATACTACGAAATATAGAGAACAACAACTAATAACCTATGTGTCTGACTTGACGTGTTGAATAAAACGAATCGCAATGAAACGAAAAGGTAACGTGAAAAATAAAATGCCAACGAGGTTCAAAATGAAAAATTGAGGTGAAAAAAAAAGTCATGGAACGATGGGAAAAGATGCATTCAAGGAACAGTTTCATGGACATTTCGTAATCACAGTGTTTCTCGAGAGACAATAACATATAAAAAACAAATGAGACACCAAAGTTGATATTCATTAGATTTGGTTTCAATTAAATAAGTCTCATGCAGTGTGTTAGCAAGAGAGTTTGTGAGAAATGAATCATAGAGGAGAGAAATTTCAGTAAGCAAGTTTGTTAGAAAGATACCCATCAAAGTCGTTTAATACCCACCAGTTTTCCACTTTGTAAATTTGATAGCTTCGGGTTTTTTTCGAACGTGTTGCAAGAGTATATAATCCTCGTTCCTATATGAAAATGGTGTTTGGTTGCCTATGAGATGATATCTCTAGAGGGACCAAAAAAATCAACCCTCTATAAAATACATCAATTCCGTTGCCATTCTTTATTCACATTATTTCCAATGACATCTTGGGCATTTTTCTATAAATTCCATTTAAGTTCTTGTGGAATTCCTCTGAACGTTTTTGATCCGATTTGAGTATTCCTCAAGGAACCATTACATAATCAGACACCAAATTTAACGTGCGGGTGGAAGGATTCATCAGATTGGTATTCAATTCAACTCAATTCAATTCAGGTGTTGTGTTATGTTTCAATTAAGTAAGCTGGCTTGTGGGCGAGATTTCACTGACAAAGGCATCAACTTTGACACAAGATTAGGAGATTCATCAGATTGGTTTTCATCAAACGAAAGGTTCGTGCAGTTTGGTACTATAAAAGTATGTGAGAAATACATCACCAACGAAAGGAATTACTTTAAATGTTAAATATTTTCAAGTGAATCGTATGTTATTGTTTCCCAGTGGAAATGAGCCGAAAGACTTGAGATAATATCGAGAGGAATATTTTCGACTGAACTATGTATCGATTCAGTTGTAAAGTTTCACCAAAATGAAAAATATATTCAGATCATTTTTGTTGAAATTGCTTATAGCCAAAGCACCATTTACAAACTCACCAAACTCACTCAAATAAATAGTTCCAGATGATTTTTGATGACAAATATCTTGGCTGAAAACACTACTACGCATGCCCCGTGTGAATACATATTTTCCTTCGAATTGACAAAAAAATTAAACAATAGTGATCATCGAAAAGGAGTTCAGAATTGGTTTTCTCTTTAAAATTATCTATTGCCAAAAAGTCCACTGCTTGAATAGCTGAAGAGGTAATTCCTTCTATCGAAAAACGGAGTTATACAGCGAATTGGAGTTTTAATAATATTCCTCCAAAAACACTCGAAGACATAGCCTGTGCGGGTGGAAAATGGTTGTAATTATTATTATTTGGCAGGGCGCACCAAGTCGACTTATTCACTTTACAGCTGTAGGAAAACTCGGATAACTTATCCCACCACCATTACAAAAACGAACATGTGTATTACAAGAACAAAATCAAAAATATCAAAATATCAATGAGGATTTGAGAATTCAAGCTAAAAGAACCATGTAACAATTTGTTATTCAAGGATTAGCACAACGGAATATCTAAGAAAATTAGGTAGTTCAGAAGAAATATACATGAAGTTGATAGTAGAATAGTTCCAGAATCGTCAAATCAACCAAAAAAAGACTTGTTATGAATATGTGCCAAACCGAAATAACTCTTTGGAGGAAATGCGGGATCACATCATACAACAATATCAAGAAATTCCTTGGGGGAAGAAAGATGCATGACAAAACAATACGGATAGTTGAAATGTGCTAAAAAATTTTCTTTCAAATACACCACTCCGATAATGAGTCTTCGGAACAAAATTCAAGAGTTGCATTATCACCGATGTTACGGCTTTAAGTCTGTCAACCGTACAAAGACAGAAATCGAATGTTTGAGTGAAGAAGACTAACGTAAAAAATATTGGAATAATTGTGAATATTTCTTTCAAGTGTCGAAATTTGAAAGTTATCTCGAGATTTCACGGCTGGGAAGATTATTCTGTTTCAACTCAACAAGCATTGTGGTATATGTTTCAGTGGAGTGAGTTGGTTCATGAGCAAGATTTCATCGACGAAGGCACCAAATTTGATGTGTGTTAGTAGACAAATTTGTGAGAAATATATCACCGACGAGAGAATCTTCTTCAATAAGTATCAAGATGACTTGAAATATTTCCAAGTGAATTGTAAGATTTGTCCGTTGGTAGATTTCATGGGCGGAAAGACAATTCGCTTTCAATTCAACATTGTGTTATGGTTGAAATGTACATATCAAAGTCGGAAATGAGCTTCTGTTGGTGCGCACGCACACCAACAGAATCTCCTGGCGGCTGTCAAATTCGGTATACCGGGTGAACGAACGCAACATTTAAGAGAAAAAAACATGGCTGCCTGTCAAATGTCATGAGACATAGAAAAAACACAGCTTTTGCTGCTGCTTGTCAAATGTTTGGTGGAAAATGAGGCAATGAAAAAACGTTTCATTGGGGGTATAATTCTTCACGGAGACAAGCAGCAGCAAAAGCTGTGTTTTTTCTATGTCTCATGACATTTGACAGGCAGCCATGTTTTTTTCTCTTAAATGTTGCGTTCGTTCACCCGGTATACCGAATTTGACAGCCGCCAGGAGATTCTGTTGGTGTGCGTGCGCACCAACAGAAGCTCATTTCCGACTTTGATATGTACATTTCAACCATAACACAATGTTGAATTGAAAGCGAATTGTCTTTCCGCCCATGAAATCTACCAACGGACAAATCTTACAATTCACTTGGAAATATTTCAAGTCATCTTGATACTTATTGAAGAAGATTCTCTCGTCGGTGATATATTTCTCACAAATTTGTCTACTAACACACATCAAATTTGGTGCCTTCGTCGATGAAATCTTGCTCATGAACCAACTCACTCCACTGAAACATATACCACAATGCTTGTTGAGTTGAAACAGAATAATCTTCCCAGCCGTGAAATCTCGAGATAACTTTCAAATTTCGACACTTGAAAGAAATATTCACAATTATTCCAATATTTTTTACGTTAGTCTTCTTCACTCAAACATTCGATTTCTGTCTTTGTACGGTTGACAGACTTAAAGCCGTAACATCGGTGATAATGCAACTCTTGAATTTTGTTCCGAAGACTCATTATCGGAGTGGTGTATTTGAAAGAAAAATTTTTAGCACATTTCAACTATCCGTATTGTTTTGTCATGCATCTTTCTTCCCCCAAGGAATTTCTTGATATTGTTGTATGATGTGATCCCGCATTTCCTCCAAAGAGTTATTTCGGTTTGGCACATATTCATAACAAGTCTTTTTTTGGTTGATTTGACGATTCTGGAACTATTCTACTATCAACTTCATGTATATTTCTTCTGAACTACCTAATTTTCTTAGATATTCCGTTGTGCTAATCCTTGAATAACAAATTGTTACATGGTTCTTTTAGCTTGAATTCTCAAATCCTCATTGATATTTTGATATTTTTGATTTTGTTCTTGTAATTCACATGTTCGTTTTTGTAATGGTGGTGGGATAAGTTATCCGAGTTTTCCTACAGCTGTAAAGTGAATAAGTCGACTTGGTGCGCCCTGCCAAATAATAATAATTACAACCATTTTCCACCCGCACAGGCTATGTCTTCGAGTGTTTTTGGAGGAATATTATTAAAACTCCAATTCGCTGTATAACTCCGTTTTTCGATAGAAGCAATTACCTCTTCAGCTATTCAAGCAGTGGACTTTTTGGCAATAGATAATTTTAAAGAGAAAACCAATTCTGAACTCCTTTTCGATGATCACTATTGTTTAATTTTTTTGTCAATTCGAAGGAAAATATGTATTCACACGGGGCATGCGTAGTAGTGTTTTCAGCCAAGATATTTGTCATCAAAAATCATCTGGAACTATTTATTTGAGTGAGTTTGGTGAGTTTGTAAATGGTGCTTTGGCTATAAGCAATTTCAACAAAAATGATCTGAATATATTTTTCATTTTGGTGAAACTTTACAACTGAATCGATACATAGTTCAGTCGAAAATATTCCTCTCGATATTACCTCAAGTCTTTCGGCTCATTTCCACTGGGAAACAATAACATACGATTCACTTGAAAATATTTAACATTTAAAGTAATTCCTTTCGTTGGTGATGTATTTCTCACTTACTTTTATAGTACCAAACTGCACGAACCTTTCGTTTGATGAAAACCAATCTGATGAATCTCCTAATCTTGTGTCAAAGTTGATGTCTTTGTCAGTGAAATCTCGCCCACAAGCCAGCTTACTTAATTGAAACATAACACAACACCTGAATTGAATTGAGTTGAATTGAATACCAATCTGATGAATCCTTCCACCCGCACGTTAAATTTGGTGTCTGATTATGTAATGGTTCCTTGAGGAATACTCAAATCGGATCAAAAACGTTCAGAGGAATTCCACAAGAACTTAAATGGAATTTATAGAAAAATGCCCAAGATGTCATTGGAAATAATGTGAATAAAGAATGGCAACGGAATTGATGTATTTTATAGAGGGTTGATTTTTTTGGTCCCTCTAGAGATATCATCTCATAGGCAACCAAACACCATTTTCATATAGGAACGAGGATTATATACTCTTGCAACACGTTCGAAAAAAACCCGAAGCTATCAAATTTACAAAGTGGAAAACTGGTGGATATTAAACGACTTTGATGGGTATCTTTCTAACAAACTTGCTTACTGAAATTTCTCTCCTCTATGATTCATTTCTCACAAACTCTCTTGCTAACACACTGCATGAGACTTATTTAATTGAAACCAAATCTAATGAATATCAACTTTGGTGTCTCATTTGTTTTTTATATGTTATTGTCTCTCGAGAAACACTGTGATTACGAAATGTCCATGAAACTGTTCCTTGAATGCATCTTTTCCCATCGTTCCATGACTTTTTTTTTCAACTCAATTTTTCATTTTGAACCTCGTTGGCATTTTATTTTTCACGTTACCTTTTCGTTTCATTGCGATTCGTTTTATTCAACACGTCAAGTCAGACACATAGGTTATTAGTTGTTGTTCTCTATATTTCGTAGTATTATTATTATTTTCACGACGCGACGTTTCATTCAATGCATTGATCTCTAAACCTGTCGAACGCGTAATTTATGCGCTTTCTCTATTTCTCATAATCACAATTATTTTAATGATTTCATTAATTCATTTTCGCTTCCTTTCATTTCATATCGTTTTGTTTCTTCCAACGCGTCAAGCTTGATACCCGTCGGACGCCTACGGTATATGACGTCGACCGCATTTTTATTATCATTGTGATTATTTTCATAACTTTTTGTGTCGTTTCGTTTCATTCAAATCATCGAATTTGATACCTTCCATATTTATTTCAACCTCTACATTTATTACTATTATTATTATTTTCATAATTTCTTTGATTCATCCCGTTTCATTTCGTTACTTCTGACGCGTTGAGCTTGAAATCTGCCGCAAGCATAATTTATTAACAGCCTTCTATACTGTATAATATGATGTCTTCTACATTTTTTATTATTATCATCATTATTTTCTTGATTTTTTTGTGTCGTTTCATCGTTTCATCCAAATCGTTGAATTTGATCCCTTCCATACGTATATTTCAATGCGCTGACCTCTATATTTATTACTATTTTCATAATTTCGTTGATTCATCCCGTTTCATTCCATTTCTTCTGACGCGTCAAGCTTGAAATCTGCTGCAAACATAATTTATGTACAGTCGTCCATACTTTATATGACGTCATCTAATTTCTTTTATAATTATTACCACTATTTTCATGATATTTTGTGTTCTTTTCGTTTGATCCAAATCATCGAATTTGATTTTTTTATACGAATATTGTATCATGTCCCGATAAAGGTTTATTATCTGATTTGAAAGCTGTACTTTTGAGAGTGATTCCCATTTATGAATATATGTTTATATAAAAAATTATTGTAGATAAAATAATCAATTAACCAATAATGACGTCACCATGCCTCACAGCTAAAACTTTTATGAAAATTCCACTCAATCACATTTCAGATAATTAAACACATATGGCGAAAATGTTATCTTATTTTGAAATTAGACTCTAATAATTTGTAAAAACCCCTATATTTAATAAAACTGACTATCTCAAAAAAAAAATCATAATGGACTTATGTATCCAAAACGGACTTTATTCAAAATGAACATTGTGAAAATCGACAACACGAAATAAATTTTTGTAGATGCTAACTGAAGTAAAATGAATAATTTCCTGGATAAATTCAAGATATGAAATATAAACGCCTATCGCCCTAAACCACACAATGGTGATAACTCCAATAATAAAACACGATATTTGCTGAAATTATGTTTTCTCGACTGAATGATCAATTATTGTCATCTTTAGACTACGTTGCTACATGATTAACTGAAACCCACTTACCTCAAAATCATCTGTACTTTCAAACATAATCCATATTATATTGAATTACAAACTACACATACTTAAAATGATGCCGGTACTGGTCACAAAATAACTATGAATAACATGTTCATTTCTTGGTTTTCGCTCACAGGAAATGCGATAATAACTCAACGGAAAGTACGTCGGTTGTAATAATCGAGTTTTGTTTTGTGCCTCTAAGATCCGTTCTGTGGCCACTATCACCATACACGAAATCACGAAAACTCATGCTTTTTTATGGATTGTTCTATAGAAATATTCGCTACCGACCGAAGCTCTTACCTTTTTTACGTCGACGACGTAAGCTCAACATGTAGTTGATACTCATTTTTGCGTGAATTGCTCTTTTAAAATTCCAATTTTGAATGTAATAAACGAATATTTTGGTCATATTATTTGAGTGAATCGGCGTTTATTTTATTTGTAACGTGTGATAACGTCCATTTTGAACAATTTAGAAATGTCAAATCTACATAAGAAATACATGTAAACGTGTATTTTGTATGCCTTAATTTTCGTCGTAATAATGAATGCGAAAACGGCTATTTTTGTACGTATTTTTGCGTGAATTGACGTTCGTATTTTTTATTTTTTTTGAAACGCGTAAAACGTATATTCTGTTCACATTTTTGCGAGTTCAAACGCTTTTTAAATCTACCATTTTTTTGGAGCGTTAGGAACGTCTATTTTGTTCGCATTTTTTTTGTGTATATTGACGTTCTCATCAATTTGTATACAAAAAAACCTTGATACAAAGATCACTCAACACATCAACTATTGAAGAAAAATGGTCGACTTTTCATTGATTCTTGGAACGAAACGTTCACGGATTGCGGTATTCCTCCGGTTTTGTGGAATATCATCAATTGGATGCCATCCTCAAGAAAAATCTACATGATGTTGATGTCATTTATGTGCGAGGACTTCAAAAACGTGACTATCTTACTGCGAAATTCCAACAATTGGACCTACCTACACGTGTTGTCAACTTGGAGGATTATGATAATACGTTATGGATGGTTCCTACATTCAGCAACAATGATGACATCTCACCTTGTATGCATACATTCGTCGCAATCGCCGCACCAACTACAATTTCAGCTTCCGAAACGTAGATATTCTTTACAAATGCCTGTCATATATTAGCGAAATGAAAATGCCTAAATTTTGTATTCAAGATGTTTGAATTTTTTACCCTATCCTACAATACCAACATTTCATTATGTATACTTATAAGTTAGGTTGGCTGAGCGGTCTAAGGCGTTGTGGCGTTAAGTTGCGATTCCCGAAAGGGAGCGTGGGTTCAAATCCCACACCTAACATCCTTTTCGATTTATCTATCTAACTTCACTTTATGAAAATTTACTATACAAACTGATAACTAAATGGTAATTTTTAATATTAAATACAAAGCGCCCAGAACTGAGTGCGAGTAGTTGAAGCCTCATAACCACCAAAATACCCAAAGCTAAGTGCAATTGAGTAAAATTTACTAAATAAGTGTGATAACTGGTACTTTTTGATGGGATTTTTTACTTGTTTTACTTGTTATAACGCTTTATAATTTTCGTTGCATTTTTTACGTGTTTCAGCGTTTCAAATTTTAGCTGTTTTTTGGGACGCGAAAACGATCATTTTGTGCAATTTTGAAATGCCTATTGTCCATAAGAATTACATGTAAAAGTGTATTTTTTGGCGTTCGTAATTTTAGTTGTATTTTGGAACACGAAAACGCATGTTTTCGTTATATATTTTATGTAATTCGGCGTTCGAAATTTTATATGTTTTTTCGAACATGAAAACACATGTTTTCGTTGCATTTTTTACGTGTTTTAACGCTTCTAATTTGTTTTTTCGAACATGAAAACACATGTTTTCGTTGCATTTTTTACGTGTTTTAACTCTTCTAATTTTACTTGTTTTTTGGGACGCGAAAACATCTATTTTCGTTGCATTTTTTAAGTGTTTTAACGCTTCTAATTTTACTTGTTTTTTGGGAAGCAAAAACGATAATTTTGAATGATTCTGAAATGTCAAATCTCCATAAGAAATACATGTAAACGTAAATTTTTAACGCTTGTAATTTTAATCATTTTTTGGAACGTGAAAACCGCTGAATTCGTCAAATTTTTTACACATTTTAGCGTTTGTTATTTTAGTTGTTTTTTGGAACGAAGGAATCCCCAACCTTCTGTCTGTACTCTTCAGATACCATTCTATTGGTGATTACTTCAACTAACCAATGGCACTACTATAATGAGCTTTGACCAATCAGACTCCGCTATGTTTTTTTTTCCCAAATGAACGGTCCAAACGTCCTCTTATTACACATTTAGATGTCGGATGTAATTCAATCTCTGCATGGGCAAGTAGTTGTTTCGAATCTCCATATGTCCATTGAAGCGTTCTTCCATCACTCATGCAGCCATGTTTTTTCTCTTAATGATTCATTATGTTTTTTCTCTCAAACGTTGTAGGACACCCTGTATATACGTTGACAACCAACCACCATTTATTTTTTCTCTTAATCGATGTATTTTGAGACATCCTGTATACCAAATTTGACAGCTGCCATGTTTTTTTTTTCTCTGTCTCATGTCATTTGACAATCAGCCATGTTTTTTTCTCTTAAATGTTGCGTTGGTTCACCTGGTATACCAATTTTCATAGCTGCCATGTTTTTTTCTCTTAAATGCCAAGTTGGTACACCCTGTATGGTAGCAGCCATGTTTTTTCTCTTAAATACTATGATGGTACCCCCTGTATGGCAGCAGCCATGTTTTTTTCTCTTAAATACTATGATGGTACACCCTGTATGGCATCAGCCATGTTTTTTTTTTTCTCTTAATCGATGTATTTTGAGACACCCGGTATACCAAATTTGACAGCCGCCATGTTTTTTTCTATAATCGATGTATTTTGAGACATCCGGTATACCAAATTTGACAGCTGCCATGTTTTTTTCTCATAAATGTCGAGCTGGTACACCCATTTTACTAAACTTACGAATCAGCTTCTAAGATTTAAGCAATAAGTACATAACGCATTAATATGTGCGGTTTACGGCCCTTATGGCAGTTGACGTACGCAAATTCTATTATTTTCTTGATCTCCCATGAAAGTTGTCTTCTTAGAGTACCCGCACGTTTCTGTAACTTTACTAATAACGAAGATAGCCTCCTATGCCCTTTTGACCTCGGAAAATGCTTAAAAATGTTTCTTGACATCCAAACGAATCTATTGATGCCAAAATCATCAAAATCGGACGACCGGAAGTGCCATTTCCGGTTTGGACCGGAAGTAGCCATTTTATTGCAGATTTGGACTCTCCCCGATGTGGGTAATCCGAATTTACCATTACGTTTCTTCTATCTTAATTTTTTGAAACCGGAAGTGTTTATTTTTTGATGATTCGTTCAGATCCAAAATATCATTAATGTATATATTGAACGACAGATGGCTCTGATGTATTCCTTGAAAACGAATTGGTATCGCACTTTAAAAATGACGGACCCCGTCACGATGCACATTTATGAGACACCCTGTATATATTTTTTGTCTCAACTGGCACGTTGGTACACCTGGTATATATTTTTTTCTTAAATGACAAACCCCATCACGATGCACGTTTATGAGACACCCTGTATTTTTTTTTCTTAAATGATGTATTTTGACACACCCTGTATACGTAAAACGAAAACTTTTGAATGATGTGATGATTCATTTTTCCGATGTATTTTGAGACATCCTGTATACCAAATTTGACAGCTGCCATGTTTTTTTCTCTGTCTCATGTTATTTGACAGGCAGCCATGTTTTTTTCTCTTAAATGTTGTGTTGGTTCACCCGGTATGGCAGCAGCCATGTTTTTTTCTCTTAAATACTATGGTGGTACACCCTGTATATCTTTTTTCTTCCATAATTAAATTTAAAAACCGGCAACGTCCCACCCTCCGTAACTCTACTCCTTAATTTTAAATCCGGCAACACCCAACGTCACGCGGTGAACCCAGCGAGCTTCGTCAATGCGCATGCGTGCGCTAGAACACACGTTATATCACTACTTGGGTGACAAACCCCAAAAATGAATAGTTTTGATGCTAGGGTGCGTTGAAATCATACCTTGCTCAGAATAGACTATTCATTATTATAGGCGGAAATAATAGCTATACGGATTTTACTTTAGGTTATGCTGATCAATTGTGTAATTTTTTATACATTGAAAATCCAAAACCTCCCCCTTACCCCCTACTTCTATTCTAAAACACGAAAAAAATCAATTCTTGACTACTTGTAAATGCTTTATGAAAATAATTGTTTTAATCCGCTCAAATTAAGGAAATCGTACAGTTGTTAAATTTCAACTTTCCCTCCCTTCAGAAAAATATTGGTGGAGTTCTCTGACTTCTTAGTAGGCCGTAAGTAGTTCATGTTTTTTGAATATCAATTAATTGGGCGAATATCTTGAAAATAAATAAAAATTAGACATCTATAATTTGAATTTGAGGTGGTGCCTGAATTAATTTTTTTTCGTGTTTTGAAATAGGGGTTGGGAGTAAGGGGGAGGTTTTAGATTATTAATTTATAAAAATTTTCACAATTGTTCGGCATAAAATAAAACAAAAATACGTAGAGATATTGTTTCCGCCTATAATAATGAATAGTCTATTCTGAGCAAGGTATGATTTCGACGCCTCCTAGCATCGAAACTATTCATTTTTGGGGTTTGTCACCCAATTAATTTCTATTCAAAATAACTTGAACCGCGTCATATCAAAAATTCAGAATAACCCACCGAAATTTTTCGTTTTGTGGGGGATAATCATAAAAAAACATATTTAAACATTCGACGATACATTTGAAGGAGGGAAGGAGGGAAAAGGGTGAGGGGGTAAGAATTTTTTTTTGTAAAACAGCACAATATTGTGCAACATTAGCAACGATGAAACAAGTGAAAATATTGTTACCGGGTTCAAAAATAAATAGTCTAATCTGCGCAAGGAGTGATTTCAACGCCCCCTAGCAGCAAAACTGTTAATTTTTTTGGGTTGGCGCAATGGTAACATTGGTTGAGAATAACATGGACTACGTCATACCAAAAATTCAAAAAAATCCACCGGGACCCAAATTCCATAAGGAGTTTGCGGGGTCCTTTGTAACTTGGGAAAACTAGTTAATTAACTAAAGCAAATGTAATAAAATAAATACGGGAAAAAATTTTTTTCCATGGATTTTTGTTTATTCATGTGTCTAAAAGGCAAGTGAATTCTTTTATTTCTTAATATTGATATTTAATGGGTTAAAATCATTTTTATTGTTCAAGGGTCCGTATCAGTCAGCGCACGCGGGACTCTCATCACCCGCTTTTAGCGCTATTTTCGCCTCTGAATTGAAATTCTAAATATTGGTGGTAGAGTTCCGGAAGGTAGAACTTTTTTTTTATGAAATTTCCTTTTCTTTCAGGATCTTCTGTAAAATTTTGGATATCTTCAATAGTTTCCGAAATATTTGCAAAAAACCAAACCCCCTCTTTTTTTTACTAAATTGTTTATAACTTTTGCAATTTTTGCCGGCGCACCTTCAAATTTTTCAAAAAGTTTCTAGAGGTCATTCCGAATTGAATGAGCCCTAGATCATAATTTTCGGTGCCCTTGAAGAGAAATTCACAATAATAGTTCTTGTAGACTAGACTAAGAAGCGGTCATTGAGATATATCACAAAGTCTAGAGAGATCGCTGTAAGCCTCTTTTCATATGCCACAAAATATTAACTGCCACCTGTTTATTATTACTTTTTATTTATCATTATTATTCATTATTATTGTCACAGTAAATGTCACACTACCAGACAGGACCAAATGCTATACTTACCTATTCCGAAATTTGCTCTAACTAAGCATTCTCTGATTTATGAAAATATTAAGGTATAAAACCATCTTCCTACTATCCTAAAACATGTTACAGATGACAAAAAGTTCAGAAATTCAGTCAAAAGTCTCTCAGTAGATAATGCCTATCATTACATCTACGAATTCTACTGTGATAACCTGTAAATTCTAAAGATAGTAATTTAAATGTATGTTTTTTTTCGTAAAATTTGTTTTTTTGACATGTACCTATTTTATTGTAAATAGAAAAGTTATTGGGTATAGCCCTCAAATTGTTGTGCAACCGTAGACACGTGTTTCGAGCTCAAGCTCATCAGTAAGGTAAAATCAAGTGCGAAGATGTACAACACTTGGATGTAAAAATAGAAACAAACGAAGTCAACAACAGGAAACCAACCACACATTTGTGGCTTCGGTTAGAAGACCTTGAGCTTTCAAAGCAACAACTAACGTCGCTACGGAGGCAGCTATAGCTACCGGCGTGACACGCTTAGACACGTGTTTCGAGATGTACATCTTGAAGATGTACTTGATTTTACGCGTACTGATAAGAGCTTAAGCTCGAAACACGTGTCCACGGTTGCACAACAATTTGAAGGCTATACCCAATACTTTTATGAATACATTATGACGGACGATTCTTTACTTACACATCAGTTGGAAATTCAAGATGTGGCTCAGCTCTTGGAAGTAAATCCAAAACAATTTCCTTCGTAAACCTGAATCTTCGAAAGAATGATAAATCATCATACAAATGAATTTGAATTTTGAATTTGTCGCGGCAGCAAATGTTCATAATCTACATAGGCATCAACAACCAAATCAAAATTATTATCGATCGTCGTAAAATAAAAAATAGTAGTACGAGAGCTAGCTAGAACGTCGGGAAAATAAGAATTTCAGGAAGGCCAGTTTTAGACATTCTATCTCTCTCACTCTCCCGGACGTCATAAGGGCTATCTGGCTGGTGGTAGAGGTTGCGTTCATCAGTGCACATCGTACCTATACAGGTAAAATACTGATTTTTCAAATAAATTTAAGAAGGTTTCTCATTTTCTTATTAGTTCAATTAGACTCTTTGACACATGAACCAATTATTGCCAGATATTTTTATCGTTGTTTAAACTGTGCCAGACGCTAATTTTGAATAATAGTTATTTAAGTAACAAGGAATTTAAAGACGTGTTAACATTCGAGGTGAGCGAGTACGAGCCGAGGCAAAGCCGAGGCTTGTCGCTTGCCGAGGATGATAACAGTCGATACATTCCGTGTTACTTATTACGTTTTTCCCGCTGCTTGTTGACATTTCTCAAAATTTGCCTGAATTGAAGTTTGTTTTCTTACCCTTCCTTCATGATTATTCGTTCGCTATTTCATTCTAAGTTGCTTGTGCGTGTAACTAAGTTACCGAATAAGCAGACAACAATAATATTCAAAAGGTCTCATAACCTAAAAATTGATATGAATGAAGCTGAAGGTATTACTTGTCAAAGTCAAAGTCATTATTACCCTAGGCATGTAAATGACACTATTAAGTTCCGTTGTCAAGATGAATTAGTAAACGAATGATATAGGCCATTTACCTGTTTTGTTGCTAAGCATGTATGGACTATTTACAGTGTCGGCAGCGGGAAAAAAATATTTTTTTTCAAATTATTTTATAAAAATTCTACTTATCTTAGTTGAGCCGAACCAATTCTAAGGCTTAATTTTAGAGGGATTTACGGTCAACTTAACGATTGGTGGAATGTATTAGGTAAAACGTAAGCGATTTAAGCTGAACTTATGACATTAGTATGACCGGTGGAATTGGCTTTACATGATGGAACATAACTGATCAAGTATTCCAAAAGTAAACTAGAGAATATTTAAATAATATTTTTCCCGCTGCCGACACTGTAAATAGTCCATACATGCTTAGCAACAAAACAGGTAAATGGCCTATACCATTCGTTTACTAATTCATCTTGACAACGGAACTTAATAGTGTCATTTACATGCCTAGGGTAATAATGACTTTGACTTTGACAAGTAATACCTTCAGCTTCATTCATATCAATTTTTAGGTTATGAGACCTTTTGAATATTATTGTTGTCTGCTTATTCGGTAACTTAGTTACACGCACAAGCAACTTAGAATGAAATAGCGAACGAATAATCATGAAGGAAGGGTAAGAAAACAAACTTCAATTCAGGCAAATTTTGAGAAATGTCAACAAGCAGCGGGAAAAACGTAATAAGTAACACGGAATGTATCTACTGTTATCATCCTCGGCAAGCGACAAGCCTCGGCTTTGCCTCGGCTCGTACTCGCTCACCTCGAATGTTAACACGTCTTTACATTCCTTGTTACTTAAATAACTATTAAGTTCGCTCATGCCAGAGATTGCCTATCGTCTTTACTGAAGGTAGGTCTACACAATATTGGCATCATCATTGCTTTGTGAGAGTAAAGCTACTTTCGATGAAATCTATACACATTCTCCTTTTAGTGGAATAAAACCTCACACATAATCCAAGCCGATTTTCTACAAATCCTCTCGATACCTCCCTGGTCCGGTATTAAACCGCCCTGGTGCGATGGGGCTTGTAATAAATACTCCGGAGAGCGAGATGGTCTGGGGTAGATTACTATCACAGGGGTAGCGCTCGCTATTACATTAGTCGCCATAATGGTGACGCAGCCAGCGTCATTCGTACCACTGCCTATTGGTGATCGACATCTCTTTCAGATTGTCAAGTGCTTGTACGGGGTGTCTTTTTTATGTGGGCATCAGTAATGAAGTTGAGGAGAACAGTTTTGATTTGGAGTTTTAAAATAATCCATTTGATTAACAATTATCAAAAAGTTATCAGAATAATCGGAAAGTTATAGGCCCAAATTAACAAAGGAAAGAAACAAATCATGACTTCGATTGTCAGATCAAAATAATATTGCTGCCTCAATTGGAACTATTATAATAGCGAATGATGACTAAAATTGACAATGACGAAAATTATTGAATACGAGTTTTTGAAAAATTTATTGAGAAAAAATAAAAACCTACCCATCAACCAGGACAGCTTGGCCTCTGAGATACGCTAAACTGAAAAAATCGGCCTCCGTTCTCCATCGGGAAGACAGAAAGAAATTAATAAAGAACGAAAGAAAGGAAGGAAGAATTTAAGAAAGGAAGAAATAAAGAAAGTAAGGAAGAAAGGAACGAAGAAAGAAAAAATTATTAAAGGAAGGACGGAAGCAACTGTCATTTATTTATTTGTTGTAAACATTTAAATAACAAAAAAATGTGTTTTTTTTCAATTGACTTGCTTATAAAATTAAAACTAATAGAGCAATATCCTTGCTTCAATGAAAGGAATTGTAGATAACTAAAAAACGAACCCGGTCGGAGCAGTAACGGAGTTAAAACTCGAAAAACCAGAAAATTTTGTGATTTTTTTAAAAATTCATAAGTCCGCCATTTTTCAAGAAGTAGGATTGGCCTTTCTCATGAAAGTATTGAATCATGTGTACCTTATATGTGCACAAAACAGGCGCTGTCGGATCGTTAGTTTTGGCACAATTGCAATTTTAAATTTTGTTGCACTATCTTGCAGCTTGCCTGGATGCTCTAGTGATAGTCCGATTTCAATTCCTAGAACAGATTTTGAAAGTAAGAAGTATAGTACTATAAAATGTTCATTCTCATTTTGCGCTACAATGGTGGAAAATGGGTGAAAAATGCATGCAAACATGAGTGAAAACGGCCGAGCTCGCGTTAGCTGCCGAGTGGTAGAAGGGTCCGGGAGATGAGGGGAATTCTTCTAATGAACGGGTTACGTAATAATACGCTTCCCACATATCCCGCTCTCTCCTACCACTCGACCGCAACCACCAGCTCGGCCATTATCAGTCATGTTTGCAATCATTTTTCACCCATTTCGCAGCATTGCAGCGCAAAATGAGAATATACGTTTTGTTGTACTATACTTGTACTTTCAAAACCTGTTTTAGAAATTGAAGTCGGACTATCACTAGAGCATCCAGGCACGCTGTTAGGTTGTGCCAAAACTAATGATCCGTCAGTGCCTGTTTTGTGCACACACAAATTACACGTGATTCAATACTTCCATGAGAACGGACAACCCTATTTCTTGAAAAATGGTGGGGTTGAGAATTTTTTGAAAAATCCTTAAATTTTCCGGTTTTTCCGGTTTTCCGGTTTGATCCGATCGGGTCGTAAAATATTTCGTTTTGTTCGTATTTAAATTATCTACAATTCTTTCCATTGGAGCAACCAGATTGCTTTATTAGTTTTCATTGTATAAGTAAAACAATTTTAAAACACACGTTTTCTGTTATTTATATGTTTATAACAAATTAATAAATGACAGTTGCGAGTGGAAAACATATCGCAATGAAACTACGGACCATCTTCCATGTGATGGCACAGTCGATTATTTACTAGTATTTTTGTTAGGAAAAAATGCTATATTGATTGGCCTAATCTGAATATCAGAGGCCAAAATATCCTAGTTAAAACGTAGGTACTTACATAATATTTGCACCTGATGTAGTAAATGATGATTTTGGATACAGAGTAATTCAGGGATTTAATTGGGAGCTGTCGGCTCTCTGATGGCTCACACAATTCAATTTCGTGTGAGATACAAAGCTGAAACTTGTGTGAGTAGGTATACTTAATTGAGTAACAGTTAAGAAAGAAAACAATGGTTAGAAGGAATTTGCACGGGTGCAACATTACTTTCATATTTTTTAAAATAAAGCATCTTTTGATATTAAAACTACTGCTTCATCCGTAGGAAATTATCAGTAACAATATATTGTAATTCATTTGGCAGGGACAAGACAACTCAAAGTTATCGGACCAACCCTTGCACTGATGAAAGGCAAGGACCCTGAAACATGTCTGCATGTGCGCTCATCCCCAGCCAAATTAAGGATAATCTTTGTTTACAGTAAGCACTTGCAATTGAGTATTCTTGGAAGAACGTTGCACAAATATCTGTCAGATGTAGTACAATATCCGTCGTGGCATTAGCCAGGAAAGTAGTTGTTCTCTATCAGATTTTTGCCTCATATTTTCCACTTTGTGGAAATATTTGGAGAGATGGGTACTTCGACTTTGTCGATTTTATTCTTATCATTTACAAATACAACTGACAAAACAAAATCATTGAGGAAGTCGACATTTCATTTTACCTCGACTCGGCAAAAGTAAATTTGATGATTATTGTGTAATTGCTTAAAAAACATGGTAATGATAATATTTATTGAAGGAGATATGTTATTAACTTTCGGCTTATTGATTTTGTCAGTCAATCAGTTGTGTTGGTTACAGGTTGATCGATGCATTCATATCTTGTCTTAATCTCTCAACATACTCAAAATTTCAGGACAGAAATTATTGATTTGAAGATATCCATAGCCTTCTAGAATTAAAAATAAATTTCAAGATTAAAAATAAATTCGATAACAAAAAGTGACAAGTGACACATGGTTGTATTCAGTATATCATATGTAGACAAAATAATTGAAAATATACCGGCTGTTTCATTTGAAAATCGAAAGTTTATGTCACTTCTGGTAAACCGGAAGTTGCATACGCTAAAAATGCATATTCATGCCTTATATATAGAGATCCTTCAAAGGATACCGCACACTTTAATAACAAAAGTGGCTCCCTGTTCATTTACTTGAATTTTTAATATGTTATAGTCCAAATCATTCCAATGGCTGTAACTTTTTCGATAGGCTAGTTTTGACGCTAGAGGCTGCTGAAAACTCCATTGTTAAACAACTCAAAACGTTATCCAGAATAATTTTCACTATTCTGAGTAATCATTAATATGAGATACTATTAAAAGTATTGTTCCTTGGTGTCATTACAGGTGGTCAATTATACAGATGCGGCTAAAGGAAGATATAACAAAAAGTGTTCTATTTCATTTTGATAGGGTTGTGTCGAATGAGTATGGCATCTTCTTCATCTGTTCATCTTGTATCTCTGAGACAATACTAAAATGACAGTTTCGACAAATCCTGGTCTGTTCAATAAAAGGTATTTGAGGCAATTCTATCATTTCTTCGACGTTCTGCAATAGCTCTGCTTTCTTCGTCTAAACGTACCATTTGCCTTGGTGTTCCATTGTATTCACATACATAACATTCGAATCTCACTGCGAAATTAAACGCCATATTTAACTTTGTAATGACATGAAGAAACACACAATCGAAACTTTTCTATAAACTTTGACATCGTTTCTAAAACCATCTACAGAAAAATGTTTTTTTTCTACATTAAAGGAATGCAATGTTTTCATAGTATCCAGTACGTACCCCACGATTTCGAAAATACTTAAACAAGTTTTGTAACAAATCTGGACTATAACATTTTTATACAGGGTGGGACAATAGTGCGTTAAAGTTCGATTTCTCAAGTTCTACTGTGATATCAATTTAAAAACGAAAATCTAGAATAAGAATTTATTGCCACATATACTGGGCGAAACGAAAAAAATTGGGTTGGAAAGGTGGAGTGCATTATTTTGAAATAAAATATTGATAATATATATTAGTAAATTCAAATATCTGCGCCACCTTCATGATCGATTATTGAATGTCTCTGAATCGCTTGGATGTTACGAATTTTTGGTCAAAATGAGTCCATTTGCAGATGCATTCCGTAAAAATCCCTGACGTTACAATGATAGAATTAGAAAAAAAAATTTATACTGCCATTTTATAGACAGATTTGTAATATTTCTTATACTTTCTCATGTCTTGAAATTATACAGGATGCTTGAAAAATATTTTTTATACGGAACTTTCGAATAAAACTTTAGCTTTCTTTTGGAAGAAACACTCCATATATTTTTCGACTATGTGACATAGAATATGGTGTAGAATAGGACTCAAACATTTTTTGATTGTAGATCCCTTAGACGATTTGTAACCATTTTAGAATTATTGAACTTTGACAATTGTAAGTAGCTGGAACACACTGTATGAATAACAAAATATAGCAAAACACTTTTAATACTTTTAATAGCATCTCATATTGATGACTGTCTACATTTTGATCAGAATAGTGATGATTATCCAGGATTACGTTTTGTGTTATTTAACAATGAAGAACAAATGAGAGATTTCAGGGGCCTCTAGCGCCAAAACTAGACTATAGAAAAGTTGTGCCCATTGAATTTTTGTTTGGAATAACTCGAACTATAACATATCAAAAATTCAGCTAATTCGACAGGGGGGCAATTTCCCTATTAAAGTTTGCGGTATCCTTTCATTCCATTATCTTCAAAAACAATAAAGTTATGGGTGCGAGCCACTTTCTGCGGACACCCTGTATAACAAACAAATTGCCACAAGATTCGGACGGACACAAGTCCCTGCCAGATGAGTATAAAGTTGTTGAATCTTCTAGAAGATTCGGAAATAATGAAAGAATTGTTAGTCAACAGTCTATATTTGAATACCCAAATCCACTGAAACCAAATCAAGTTTCGTCCAATACTCAATTTTTTAAAAAAAGATACTTTTTCTACAACCACACTCCAAAACATGCTTTTTTCTACAACCACACTCCAAAACATGCTTTTCTGCATAGTTTTACGTTCGCAAATATGATTATTTCTCACAATAATTGAAATTTGACATTAGTGTGCCGCAAAGTGACATTTCTGTGCCACAAAGTGACATTTCTGTGCCAATATTTTTCAGTACCTAATTTCTAAGCAATACAGTTCAAGAGCGTCTCCAGGATCTGATCTAGGGGGGGGGAAGTTGTTTCAATGGGGGTAGTAGCAAGGTGACGACGACAAAATAAAACTTTAGAAGATTCTGGAAAATTATTTTTATTCATTAATTTTTACGCTAATAATAATTTTCTAGGATTTGCTGAAAATTTTTCTAAAACCTTTTTTTCGACCATTTCACGTTTTTTTTTTTAAAAATCTTGATGCACGCTCATCAAACATAATCCCGTCAACCTTTCCTCTCCCATCATGCTCCTAAGCCAGGTCTTCACTCTTCGAAGCGTACTGAAGGACCGTTCTACGGTAGCCGTAGTGGGTGGAATTGCAATCAGAATTGAACGAGCTTGCCTCATGGCGGGGAAAAAAACATTGGCTTCATTTAAAAGATCAGTTACTTCAATATCCTTCAATTTGCCATCAGTTAAACTTTTTTTCTTCCATAAGTTAAACCATAGGTCCAGTTCTGCGGAGATCTCATCCAACTCATAAAACGCTATAAAGGATTCTGCGTTTTTTTGTAATTCTCTGTTACTCATTTTCAGCATGTATAAAGGATGCAGTTTTGTCAAGGCAAAAGCTGGGGTATTTTCATGGGAAAATCGAATATTCAGCGATGATGTGAGAGAATCTAGATACGATATGATGAGTGAACGTCTCCAGTATTCATTATCAGTATCTGATGGAGGATTACTCCTGTATGTTTGCCTTCGAGCAAGATGTGGAACAGTAATATCAATATCTAATTCCTTACCAATGTCTTCGGCTTTTTGAAGTATTTCATCAGTAACTCGGTCTGCGTCGTCACGGTCCTTCTTGAATACTTCAAATATTCCTGCTATGTGTTTTCTCACCATGATCAAATCCATGTTTTTTGCTTGCAAGACATTAACTACTGGTTCCAATAGTGCCGAGTATTTTGAAATTGTGATACGGTAACAATGAAAGAGGGTTTCGTAACCGCTGAATGTAACTGATACGCAGATTTTCTTGTGGAGGAGTTTCCCTCGATGAATAGTCTTTGTAGGGCTTTGACAAGCTCAGGGAAATTTTGTGAGAATTTTCGAATGCTTTTGTATTTTTCAGACCATCTGGTTTCACACAATCGCGATAGATTCGGAGCCGAATTCCTACGAACAGTCGATTCTCTGAAAAATTGTATAGTGTCCTTTATAGTGGCAATAGTGTTTCTAATTTCCGGTACAATATTTGCATCGTTCACCACAAGATTGAGTTTGTGGCTTGAGCAATGGAAATATAATGCTTTGGAATACTTTTTCCTTAAAATTGCTTGTACACCACCATCCTTGCCTGCCATTGTGGAACAGCCGTCAAAACCAAATCCTACACAATATTCTGGTGGAAAATTGTAGCTAACCAAAAATCTGTAAATTGCTTCGGCGATTGATGAAGCATCTTGTGCTTTCAGTTCCACATAACCTGCGAATTCTTCTCTAATTTTTCCTTGACTTTCATCGTAGAAACGCAAGCTGTTCTTTCCCTGCAATGTCCGCTGTTTCATCAGCTAAGACTGCGTAAGCCTTATATTTTTTAACATCATTTATTAAGTTCTCCCTAATAACTTCCCCACACAAACCTATTAATTCGTTTTGTATGATTGGTGATGTGTAATGTGCATTTCGGTGACACTTCTCCAGGTGATTCTTCAATTTTTTTCGCCAGAAACGATTCGCAAATTCAACAAATCGAAGAATACCCCTTCATCCGTTTTCTTCCTCTAAGAGGCATATCATGTGTGCCGCAGAATACTATACAGGAAATAATCGTTGACAATATTTGCCTGTTTTCTTCGATGGTTTTTTGGTGAGAACTTTGCAGTTGGACATCCACAGACACATTTTCGAGAAAAGCCTTTGCATTAACTGTTGCAGTTTTGTGGAAGTTGGTGGCAACATGTTTACGGCAGTCTTCGTGCATACCCTTGAACTTCGTGAATGGCATAATCATAAATGATCCCAAAACCCCTCTAACAGTCCCAGTGGCAGGGGGGAATAAAACACAGTGTTTGCAAAGAACTCCCTTCAGTCGCTTGAAATATACCAGAAATTGATCCAACCAGGCATAATTGAATTTTCGTCGCAAATGGCTTGCATCAGTTTCAAAATCGTAATTACTGGGAGGAGTCCAGGGATTTTTTAACAACTCTTTCTTTTTTTCCAATGTGAGCTGGAGAGCTCGTCCAACATAACGACCCATGTCATGTTCGTGGTAGTGACCATTCTCGTCAATTTCAGGATTGACTGCACAACCTGAAAGTTGTTCAGATGTTGATGGAGAAGAATCGATTCCAGGGGCAGCTATGTCTGTAGGTGCTAAAGAATGTAATCGTCGCCCTTGTTCGGTACCAGCCTCAGATGTAGATGACCTTCTTGTCAGTCTAGTTTCGTCACTTTTATCATCGTCTTCACTGCTACTGTCCTGACCCTTTTTCCTCTTAACAGTTTTAGTCGCTGAAACAGAGATACCCTAACTTTACTTTCAGTTCGATCAGTTATTGATAGGAATCAAAATGGAGCTATTTAAGGTTCAGATCACAAACGTGGCTCATGAGACCTCGGATACTCCGAGTTTTCAAGTCGAATATAACTGTAACTTACCATTTTGAAAATATTTCCTGATATCCATTTGATTTGATGCTAATAGAATCGGGTCTCCAATGAAATCCACATTTCGACAATCGACCGTAGTATAACTTATGGGTATCACAATATCACAATTTAATTTACCAATTCGCAAACTGTTCGCTTATTTTTTTAGTACAAGTACTCAGTACAAATAACTTGACTACACTGAGCTGAACGCGGTCGTGCATTTGTATATAAGTGGAAAATGCTAGAAATAAAAATAGTTTCTTGTGTGTGTGTAAGTGTGCGAGAGACAGCACTGGCAAAGTGACTCTACAGAACCCTTTGGCGTGCTTGAGTGCACTGATTATAGTGAGCTCTTCAGGTATACTTCAACTATTTCAAGACAGATGGCTCTGCCCGCTCTGCGATTCATTTTCTATTCTGTCAATTTTTATTTTATTTCTAGTCTCTTTTTTATTTTTGAGCTTCTAGGGGGGGGGGGCAGCTGCTCCCCCCTGCCCCTCGCTGGAAACGCCCTTGATACAGTTTTCGTGACAGCAAGGTGAAAGTATATTTTGAAAATTCTGCATTTCGAAGGGATATTCGATCAGGCAACTTCAAGAATGAATAGACAAAGTCTATTTGGTTTATATAATATGAGGGAAATTGTCGTACAAATTCATAATATTCTGAACAAAAATCATAGACATCACCACTGCTGTCTCAAATACCCACATACACACTATCCATTGCTAGGCAACGGAGCAACATATATCGAATCATTTGAATGTCAACAAACGTCAAGCATAAAATATTCAGTAGTAATACCACAAGTGATTGAATTTTCGCGATAAGTCTGTCGATTCATTTCTGAACGAAACTGAATTGCTTCGAGAAAACACCACGAGTCCGCAGGACGAGTGGTGTTTTCTCGATACAATTCAGTTGAGTTCAGAAATAAAAGACAGACCTATGAGATAAATTCAATCACGAGTGGAATTTTATTAGACTATTTCACGAAGCATTAAAAGTATTATTATAAACGTGAACAATCAATTCATCATAGCCACTCCTTCCATTTCCTTGTATTTTTCGGTACATTTTCATCGATTTTTTCGTTGATTGATTGATTGATTGATTGAATTTACTACCTTCAACTTCAAGAGGAAAATATGAAAATGCATACAAACAGTTTATGGATTGGAAGGAAAAATACAAAACTAAAAGTTTTTCTGAAAATATAATTTTGGCATATTTTGAAGAACTATCCAAATCAAGAAAAGCCTCTACTCTCTGGTCAATATATTCAATGCTAAAATCGACTATTAATATTAGAAATATCAGAAAAAACAAGAATGAGAGCGGCTTAAAATCCTCTCCCTCTTCCCTTGCTTCTCTTGGGCATCATAAAGCTAAGAATGAGTCACTGACATTTCATTCCGTCTTATAGTATAGTATTATTTTTAGCAAAAAGGGTGTTGTAAAAAAAAGTATAGTGTGTAACACGAGCAGAAATGCAATTTCCCACTCGTTTGAATTGCAGCACTCGCTTGCGCTCGTGCCGCAACTTTTTCAAACTCGTGAGAAATTAGCACTTTTCTACACTTGTTGCACAATATACTATTACAAGTCTTGTTTGTGTGAATTTGCAATAACTTGCACTTATTATGTCATTTTACTCAAAAATATCATTTATTTTAAATCAATCAATGGATATAAGATGGCGCTCCATAAAACTTCGTGGCGGTAAATTTGAAAACACATCGAAATTTGAAAGAATCTGACAGCTCCATTGAACATTCTCATTCGATTGAAAGGATGGAAAACAGGTATGAACTGTTAGTTAATACACTACATTTCCATTAATTAAACTGAAAAATGTTCAACAGCTTACCCAAAGGGCCATGTACTAGAAATTGGGAACCATTCTCAAAAACTTTCGGTGAGAAACATATCGTCGTATATAAATAAAAATGCTGAAATCGGGGAATGTGAAACATCATCTCTTGGGATATAGGATGTTTAAGGCAGGTAAAGTCTCGAATATCTTTTTACACTATAAGTGAAGATGAAAAAAAAATATCGCGAAAGGAAAAATTGGAACAGTGAAAAAAATAAAGTCACGCAGCTCATATCTACATCAATGGTGATGGAACGGTGGCTAAGGGTTGGCATTGGTGGTCTTTCGGGCCAATGTAACCACATTTTTGCCATTTTGTGGCATCTCCTAGACTTTATAAGAGAAGAAAAGCCTTCAGTACCAGAAGATGTAGCCTGTACATCCAAAGCAAGAGCATGGGGTACAGAATCAAATGTATCACTCAGCATTCCCTTCGAAAAATTGAATTTTACCAAACCAGATCCATCAAAAAGAAATCAAACACACAAAAAGAAATATCAACAGTAGAAGAGACTTGATCAAGCACCATACAGAAGTAAATATTTTAAATGAAGATATGCTGAAAGATCAGTTTTAATCTCTTCGAAAAATCCTTTCAAAAGTAGTACCTGGTTTCATTTTCAATTCATTTTGTTCTTATGTAACTTATACAGAAATTTGGTTAGTTTTATCATCAAAGAAATAACTTGAGAGTAACGAATACTTTACATTATATCTGATATTTCATGAAATCTCGTACATTTTACTGAAAGAACAAGAAAATATTATACCACAAACACGACAATTCTTAAGTTTTGTCAGTTCTTCCAAGTTTCTTAAGACATTTTTTTCTGACTCTTCCTTCTTGGAAATTCTATGAAATTTCATATACCATCTCTCTTACTGGATGATGAATATTCATACACACATTTCCAACCACCTAAAGCCCGATACTTTTTCATTCCCAACATGATTTTCAATCTTGTGAGTTATTTTTTTGTACAGAAAGCAAAACAGCATTGTCAACATGACACCTGATGAACTGACTGATACTAAGAGCATGGATGCCAATTAAATAAAATTGAACGTGCCACCAATATATTTCTTATCGAATATGGTCCATTCTTCAAACTTTTTAAATCAGTCTGTCAAGCTAGACTTGATTATTATTCACATTCTGAGCAAAGGGTGCGCCATCTATTTGGTTAAACTAATATAAGTAAGTAAGTAAGTATATCAGGTCTTTCTTGCCATAAGCGGCAGATTATCTATTTTAACTGATTTCGCATAATTTATCGATTTTTGGACAACAAACTGAGTTTAGTCATCTTCTCTAGTGTTCATAGTTCCAAAATCAGGTAACTTGAAGTGGCGGCAGAAGTCAGTCATAACTTTCACTACCCAGTACTGAATGCATCATGTACCACAGGAAAAGTTTTTTTACTTTATGTTTCAATCGAAAACCAAATGTTATGCAAAAAGTGGCAGTGCCTACGTATATGAAAATGTTTGATGAACTTATTTCAACTTTCGACAATTTCAGCAATTTATACAAAAGTAAATGAGAATAAAATTATAACTATAGTCTAGCGGGAATGCATTTCGCGAATTTATCATATTGCATCATGTCAGTTTTAGCCCGCCGTGTGTCACCTTTGATGAGTTATCTTTCAACCCTTCATGGGTCATCTCAGTACCAGGCTGATTTAATGATTTATCAACAAGATGATATACATGCAACTTTGTCGATCGACTAAGATTTGATGAAATCCATCTGTACAGATTTTTGACAAGTCTGTTCAATCTTTAATTTAGAAATTTACATTTTCGAACATAACCAATACAATTCAAACATGACAATTCACTTTTCAGGAATCTCTCCTGATGGTAAGTTTGACAGAAACGTTCGAGATGTGAACCCTTCTTCTTTGCGTAGTATCAGACATACAAATGGCAATCAGTCATACAAATAAAAAAAAATTATTTTGTTTTTGTCATTACTGCGGCGAAATAGCTTCAGCAAACACCAATCGGTCCGTGAAGTGCATGAACAAATACGAAATTTTCAGTTATAGCTTGATATTGAGCCGCATCGAGGGTGTATTAAATGAAAGTGGAATAGAATAAGTAAATTCCTCAATGACGTTAATATTATAGAATATCTAGTAAGATCTTCTAGACGATCTTATCACGAAATATATTTTTAGAGTACTCAGTTTTATCGGGGGTAAAAACATAAGACATCACATTTTTTCCTAAATACATCTTTAATTCTCAGAATATTTTATTGTCAGGGAAGTAGAAAAAATTGCTCGAGCAAGCTTTGGCGATTTGATTCTCGACTTTTTGTCAGAAGACAATAAAATTTGAATATAATTTGAAATGCATTTATTTAAAAAAATATGATTTCGAATGTATTTTATGGAGATTGATACACAACTACATACGGTTCTTTCAATATATTCTAATGATTCTTGATCGAAACTTGTCCTTTCATGTTATTTTTAAAATAATCTGACAGTGACAGTTATCAAGATAAAAATTTCAGTACTGCCATTCAAGATGTATAATTGAGGCTTGAGTTCAAAACGCGAGATCGCTTGAAAACGAAGATATCCCAAGGAGGTGTGGCTTAATGATGCCGTTCAAGCATCTCAAAAATAATCGCAATCCCGACCGTGGGACCATTGTTACGAGAGCTTGATTTTCCGAGTAGGCACCTACCACCGTCACTATAATGGAGGAAAGATAGCCGAATGCACAAGGACTAGAAAATTTGTAGTTTATTAGGCAACCTAACCTGACCTGACTAACCTTCTATTGACATAATGACCATCCAAAATTGTTTCGATATAAAGACTATTCATTGAAAATTAGTTTTTTCACTCGGGCCTCTGGCAACGGGATTTTCAATTTTTGATAAAAACCTACAGTTTTCCCAATAAGTGATAAATATGAAAGTGTGCATGAATTCATGCGAATCCTGCGTTCGGGACTTTAGACACTTTCATATTTATCGCATGTAATACAACAAGACCTTTCATTTTGCCTGCCAAAAATGTTGGCAATATAATATACGAAAGCATAGTTGACTAGCAGTAGCATGACACACCTGCACAGATTTTTAATTTTTTACGTAGATGTGGAGTGTTTTTGCACTTTGGCAACTAGGCTTTAGTTTTTTATACATGCAAAATTTAACAGTCAGAATATTAGGTCGGGTTATATTCGTCAAGACAAATGCTCGAAATTTAATTCATTGCACAATATCCAAAATAATACCAAAACTCAATCTTGAGATTCAACAGTGAAATGTTGAGTAAGTAAACAATCAATTGTATTGAGGAAATACCTGATTTTTTAGCGAAAAATACACAAGTGCACTTTTTTCAAATTTCATTGCATGACTGCAATTGATAATTTGATTGGCCGATTCCAAAATATTTACCTATGCATTTTAATGGCTGTCAGGATATTCGTGTTTTGTGAGATTCAATAACAGCACACAATTACCTGGATATATTTTATGAATTCCAATAATAAACATAATTGAAAAAACGAACAGAATTTTGGAAACGGTTTTTTGGGTGTACCTACTTACTTATTCCAGGAACGTAAACATCATTCACATATTTTCAATTTATTACAGCTCCTTCGTGGCTGTAACATACACAGCACGTAAAGCCCATAGAAATATACGTATATTATATACTTACTCTAGAATGTTAATCCCGCCAATTTTCACGGCGAAAAGCATGCCACGTATGCGACCCGTTTACGATGTGGGCATACTCGTCATCGGTGTAGTTTGGGTACATCGTTGCCAAAAGTTGGAAAATAATTTGGTGTTCCAATTCAGAGTTTTGTGCCATGAGGAAATAAAACCCATGTCATTTGGTCTTTGGTCTTTTGGTTCTGTGTGGTGTTTGTTGTAATTGGTTCTTTAATCATTCGTTAATTTCCATTAATATTATTCCTTAAAGATATTTTCTAATAAAACCGCTTTTTCCTACAAATAAGCAATGAACTGTTTAGTGTTATGTGGAAGTAAAGGAAAAATACCTAAAGTAAATTATTTTTGGTAGATAATGAAATCTTTATGTACCTATGCTTTTCTCAAAATAGTTTGAAATAGCTTGACAAAAAAGGCATGATTCTTGGTAATTGTCTTTAGGAAGAGACCCCTGCAGAACATTTGTGTTAGAAAATTGTAATTTGTGGCAGACATTTTCATCATGAAGATTTATATGAAAACGGCAATAGAATCATTTGAAACCTAGTGCAGTACCAGTACTGTGTCTGCGTAAGCATGCATGGCGAGTGATATAACATTCTGCAGACAACTTTCGAGTATCAGCCACACCGCTTATATTATGAGTTCTAGATTCCCACAAAAAGTACCAAACATACAGAATCGCCTCAGAAAGTTAATGTCAATATGGAAGTGCTTTTCTTTGATGATAAGGAAAATGCTTCTAGTCTCACTTTTTCATGACCCCCATTGTGGAAATTGCACTAAAGTATCACAACCAGAAATACTCGTATAAATAGCATGTTAATCTCTCCAAATGATTTAAATTAAATGCAGTTACATATTTTGACATGAATCGTTCTAGAAAAAAAAACTCGAGCTGTCAAGCATCCAATTTTATAAATCCAATTTGAGTTGAAATTATTCATGATATTAGCTGAAATCAATTTTCATAGTTTTTGTACTTTCAATTTATTTCCAATCTAGTTCTTGTTTAAAATTCGCACCGACGATTTGGGTTGGTTCCGTAGTTTTTGGTTGGGTTTATCTACAGCTGAAAAGAGAATTCGATAACAAAAATCGCTGAGTTGCTTCAAAGCAATAAATGATAATGATAACCGTACTCTACTTGCCATCTTGAGCAATCGCTAAATATTTGGGATCATAAATATGTGTGAAGATGTATTCAAATCGACGTTGAGTTTTCAAACCTTATTCCCCGAGATTCAGAATTAACAACGTTTGTTCATCTTCACAAGTAAAAAATATTTTATAATCATATATATATATATATTTAATAAAACCGGGACTGTTACAAAAAACACTAATGACGCACATGCGCATTGCGGACTAGTCTGAACTTATTAACAACACTTTTGACATGGGATTAACATTCTAGAGAAAGTATATAATGTATATTTCTATGGTAAAGCCATACATAATGACTTGCAGGGGGAAGGAAAATGCATTCATATATCTAAAAGCTCGACTCGGGTGAAAATAATAATGGAACGGGCGTCTTAAACCTCCACCTTCGCCACAACTCATGAGGATCACTGACAGCCGCTGCTCCCAAATTTTAATGTCATGTGTTTTATACATATTCTTCCTTCCTTGTAATTAGTACTTTATACATTAAATTAAATAAAATCCTTTTGTTGTTGTGTAGTTGGTGTCGATCAGAGAGTCAAGTAACCGTGGAGGCGGTTACGGTTACAGATTGGACGAATGACTTGGCTTACTTGGACGGACATGTTCAGTTAGAATTCTCGACCGTGCTTAGGATAGCACATTGAAACATGAGGTCCTTCCAAGCTTGCAGCGAGTTGACGGAAAATACAATGTTTTTTGACAGAAAAAGAACGAACCAACCAGAACTGAACACATCTGCTAATTGACTATAGTGATTTCACACCGCACATAAAATGTGCTGATTTTTTGTGAAGTAATGAAGATAATGGAAACTAAACACTAATTAATAGTTTATTTTTCAATTTCGTCACTTGTTATTTTCCATAGTACCAGGTTTACAAATTATTGAAGAAAGACAAATAAGTAATGAATGAAAATAATAATATGGACCGTGGTGGACATGACGGTAAAGCATTCGCTTCTCAGCCATAGGGGCGTAAGTTCAAATCCCGGCACTATCACCGGTCTCGTACATGGCATCACACGTTTAATGGTAAGGTTCTCATCTTCCCTAGCTCGCACAAGTCTCTCGAAGACTTCTGATGGTTGCACTGCTAAGTGTGCAGCAGGTTGACAAGAAGAACACATTTTCAACAAATAATTCAACAAAAATATTAATCCCTCATAAACACCCATAGAGTGTACCCAACGGCATAGCTCGTGCGGGTACATAGTGGATATTATTATTATTTGCCGTAGATTTATAAATGCACTCACCTATACTTTTGAAATGCATATTCATTGACTTTTCACAGTGAAACTCGATCAAAAAAATTCAGAGACTCATAATGAATCCTAAAATATACAATAAATTATTCAGTACTGATAGCGGAGTCGAGGATAGAATCCTCCAGGCTATACTATCTGATGGGCCAATAGAGTGGCAATAACCTAGACCACTCCAACATAACGGAGGTCGTAATAAATCGACACTTCTGAGATGCCGTCGGACAAAATGGCTCCAACCTACTTCTTCAAAGGCGACACCATTGTTGTCGAGGAGGCAAATCTGGTACATGGATGGCTCTAGGACAAGCAATGGAGTAGGGGATGAAATATACGGGGAGAAACCAAGGCAAGACATTAGTCTAAGCCTCGGCACTCAAGCCTTAATATTTCAAGCCGAGGTAATGGGTGGTATGATTAAAACTGGCATTTGCTTGTACTTCAAGTTAATGCTCCATGTTGTAGTTTTCACTTCAAAAAATTGAAGCATTCACTCCACATAATTCTCAAAGTAACTCTCAAGTAAGTACCAGGAGCAATTACTCCATACTTTGCTTCATATACTTCGATATATAGAAGTTGATACTGCAGAAATTACTAATGTTGTCTAGTATTTTCTCCATTTGGAAGTGTTTGGTGTAGTTTCTGAGAAGCTACTCATAGAGTAACTCCACAACTCCGATTGAAAGGCTTTCATGATATCGGGAAGAACAATATAGAAAATTATATTGGCAAGTCAATTATGTCAGGTAGCTTACAACAATGTTGAATGAATAGCTAGAGGGTTTTTAGGAAATCATATTGAGATAAGGGCACCTTTATGGAATGTAACGGAAATTGGGGTATTTTTAAGAACTATATGACACTAAGGTAAACACGATTAAATTTCCACAGATTTATTGTCTACAATGTAGTACATTCGCTTGAGAAAGATAGTGTGTATCGAAACATGTCGCGTAGACAATAAATCTGTGGAAATTTAATCGTGTTTACCTTAGTGTCATATAGTATAAATTTCCATCAAGTAACGGCCACGTCAATCCAAAATTTTTAAGAATTCTCAACTATCGAACCAATTTGAGGTTATACACGTCCTAGTATTCACTACTAGTTTATACTTCTAACCTATGTCAACACATCCCATCAAAGAATTTACTTCATGTGAAATAATATACTCTACAAAATACTAGACAGTAAAAGCCCTTACAAGTACAAGTAAATAATCTTTTTAATCATACCGCTGAAAGGCTATTTCCGTTTGCACGAGAGAGATTCTAAGGAGGAGCCATAAAAACCATCCCACAGTCATTCTGACAGTGAAGGCCCTGTAATCATGCAGGTTTTCTTCCAAACTAGTTTGGTAGACTCTCAAAAACCTCAGTTATCTAGGAGCACAGAATAAGGTGAAACTTTTCTGGGTACCATGTCACAGGGGCATTCAGGGGAATGAGAGCGCAGATGCCTCAGCAAGAGCAGGAGCAGCATCTACTCTCATCGGATCGGAACCAGTCTACGGAATCTCGTTTGGGGACATTGAGCAGGACAGGACGAAATGGGTTAAGAACCATCACCATCATACCCACGAAAGATGATAATGCGGCCAACCGACCGGCTCTTAAGATATTTCGAACTAAGCCAGAATTCTCTCAGAAAAGTAATAGGACTTCTAACAAGGCACTGCCACCTGAGAAAACACCTACAGATACTGGGGACACACCAAGACTCCACACTATGCAGGTTCTGTGATGAGGAAGAAGAAACAGCCTCCAAGGTATTGTGCGAATGCGGAGCCCTGGCTGGGATGAGGATGGATATCTTCGGACACTGCAGTGCAGAAGATATCATCCCACAGGGCAACCTCGTCAGGAATCTCCAGGAGTTCATCAGAAGATCCGGAGTACTACGAGATAGATTTTCCGTTTGGATTATTATCCTCCCCTTCTGAATAATTAATACATTGATAACAGTCACTAATGATTAACATAGTCAAAAATACGAAAGGATGATCAAGTTTCAACTTCTATCCTTCGCTAACCTTACAGATTCATGGCGACATCTTCGTAAGCGGGAGCTTTCTCTCAAGTAACATAAACGGTCTTATTCCGATCTTCAAGATCGATTTAAAACTACACAATAAAATTTCAAATAAAATCAAGTGATCTTCAAGACAGCTTCTAGCCAAAAAGGGCCCATCCTAAAAAGGCCTTCAAGACTAAATTTTAAAACTGTATTAAAACCATCAAGTTTTAATTCTATATTCTTGAAGAGTTATTGAATGGAACTTTAAACACATAAATTAAAACTTATTATCTGACGTTTTGCTCTTAAAATGTATTTACAGTGGACTAAATTAACTAGAAAGTAGTTGATTAACCCAAAAGAGCTTTGCTTTGTTTACCAACACTAGACAACTTTCAAGTCTGAATAATGGCCGGCAGAGAGGAAATATTTTGAACCGCATACGTATACTAAGCATATCTATCATAATATACTTAATATAATATATAATATAATATAATATTCGAAACTATTCTGGTGGAAAATTCACCAACGAATGGCACTTTTCTGATAAAATGTAATGAAATACTTCAACATAACTCGAACGCAACTATAATTTAATGTATTTTTCTCTTATTTAAAAAATATTATGAAACTATCATCAAATTTTTCATTTTGCATCCAAGCATTTTTTAAATTAAATGGCATATTTCAAAACACCGTTCTTCAGTTTTTTAAGAAGATCCATGACGCAATTATTTGGAAATATCCAAACTGGCGGTTTCTTTATTGCAGTAAAACAGCGTGATCTAGATCAAAACTAACTGTTCATTTATAAAATGTTTGAAACAGCGTTTTATTAACCACTTTAAATCCAATGACCTCGCAGGAGTCTGTTTACGTTTCCTTTTAAAAACAATATGCTTTAATATTTCAAACTCGTGACCTTATTGATTTAAAGTGGACTTGCGCTCGAATGGAATCCTAACCTCACAAAATTTGCCGGTTTTGTGAGTGAAGCGTGTAGTGCATTACTTATCGTTAATACTTTCCATTTCACTTGTTGATTCAAAATTTTATTTCACATGTAAACATGCGGACTGCACTGGTTCACTAAAATAGCTTCTTGACAAGACGGCTCTAAATCTGAATGTGGAGAAGATATAATTAGTTTTAATGAAGTCCTCCAAAGACCAAAAGTTATTGCTTTCAACCAAATTGACTGAGTTAAGTATAATGATAATACTCTTAATGTGCTCATCAAAAGGTAAAAATGATGTTTTTGGATTTAATGTGATATTACATTGAATGTATAGTCTTAGGATAAAATAGTTTTTCTAATGGGTTGTAAAGAATACATCAAGGGTAGGTAAGTACTCCATAAAACTGCATTAAAACTATTTTTTTCTGAAATCGTTCAAGAATGCCCACTTTCTCTGAGCAACTTCAGGCCTCAAAATACGCTAATCTAGTATTTTAGTCCGTTGCTAAGCAACGAACTTTCCCGGACCGTTTTCGGACCTAAACGGTACGGGAATAGTAATTTACGTAACAAGTCCGGAAACCACTGTTTTTTGGACGAGTAGACCAAATTCTAGGACGAGCGTTAGCGAGTCCTGGAAGTCTACGAGTCCAAAAAAACTGTTATCGGACGTGTTGCGTACACTATTTTTTCGGCAGTAGAATAACAAATCAATGAGACGTATTTAGTCTAAGAGACGAAGGCAGGTCGACTTTCACCCATCTGTTAACCGAATGATACGATTCCAAATTTGAATATTACGAACATTTCAGTTCTTATTTGTATTATATATCGAAATTCGAACAGAAGATAGGTACCAACAGAAATATTCTAATTCTTATTTATATTAATATTTGTATTAAAATTCGAGCACTTCCCGGCCTAGTCCGGAAAGTACATACTTCCCGGGCTAGGCCGGGAAGTGCTACTTTCCCAAAGAAAAAGTGTCCGGGAAGTGAACACTTCCCGGATGGTTGCCGAAAAAGTACTTTCCCGTATCGAAAACGTTACGGGAATATTTTTGCCGGCTCGTTTACTTTTTAGACAGTTATTGAATTCACGCAAACAATATGTAGAATTCCTTAGTTTTTGATAATGGTGATTTCAGAAAAAAATAGTATGTGTACCTCGTAGTAAAAGCACATTCCCAGACTTCAATTTACATTGTCGTCCGGGAATGTATTGCTTTTACTACTAGATACACAATATACTATTCCCAGAACAGATTGTTTTAAAACCGACTTGCTATTTATTTCTAAATAATAGCAAGTTAGTTTTAAAATAGCCAATGTTAAGAGTAACATAAAACCAGTATAGGATCAATAGGACAATGAGAGCAAATAGCATTTTCATTTTGATTTAAAGAGTGCATTAAATTCTTTGTTTGAGAATGAGTGGTCTTTAAGAACTTTTAGGTTACTTTAAATCCGATGTCGATTTATTTAACATATTGAAGCATTTTTAAAACCTAAATGAAAACTGTCTTAAAATTGTTACTTGAGCTATTTGGTCTTATAAAAAAATACTCTATGCAACTTTCACATGAGGGCTGTCAATACTAGGCTAATGCCGTAACTTGCTATTACCCACTCATGTATTGATTAATAGCCATCATTACATGACCGTTGCATAATACACTATTTCAATACACGCTGCGGTGTCCGTGTCTCAACTAACAACTTAAGAAATATAAAACAACCGAATTTGAACTTGACAGGAATACACCAATGAAAGTTATCAGTGAATCACCGCTAATAGTTTTAACAAAGGCAGAAATTTCCCAAAGACATTTTCTAACACAACAGCCAGAGCAATTGACTCGTGTCCCCATTACGGAAAGAGGGAAATGGAGAACTGAAGAAAATTAAGTGTCTCTGGGGAGTTTGCATAGCAGACTGACAGGATATTACATAATCAGACACTCCATGGAGTCAACAAAAATGGTTCTGAATACGTACGCCTATATTTTCGAATTGAAACCGCGTCCAAATATTCCCTATCGACTAAGTCATGGCAATCACTTGAAAGGTATCCAGTCAAGAAAATGTATCTGTATCGGCCCGTAGGTTATGAAAATTATAATGATTATTTCACTTATGCTAAAATAGCGTGTTATGATTGGTTGATATTTTTGTGTTGATAAATGAAAACATCATGTTTTCGATTTTGTAGTTCGATTCCTGATTGGTTATTATCAAAACAAAAACTTACCACTAGCAAGCTGCTATAATGACACAACACCAAACTTTGACCAAAACTAAATAAGCACTCACTATTAATACATATCAACTTCACAATTTTCGACAAATTTTGCATACTCGTTGATTAATCAAATCACTAAATCAAAATGTTATCAAAACATAACCTCAAGCGAGAAGCAGTAGACTAGACATGCAATGACGAAACTACGAATGACGCACTCTGTCATTGGTAACTGAAATAGAGGGATGTTTGAAATATCAAGTAAATGTTTTGTTAGTTGCATAATTTCAGAACTAAATGCGGGATTAATGTTCCTAGTTAAATTGAATAGTAAATAAATAAAAATGGTTTCGATTTTATTCATGAAATAATCTTAACAAATACAACTCGTGTTATCGGCGATTATCGTTAATTTCTTCTCGGTTTCGAATCAAATTATGTTGCTTTAGGCAACATAATTTGATCCTCAAATTCAAAGGAATTGCTATTTCGATAATCACCGATACACTTGTGGTATTACCTACGATAATACATTCATAAGTCTTGAGAAACACTTGGTCTGATAGACACATTAAAAAAAATTACCATAATCGAATTCTGCTGCAACACGTTAATATTATAGGTTCTAGTGGTATATTAAAATACGAATAAACACATTAAGATTTTACAATAACATATACTTATATGAGCTAAGTTCTCAATGAAACGTAATTTCAAACATAAAAAAATCTGATGGGAACATATTATTTAGGAGGCAACTCTCAAATGTCAGAGAAAAATTTCGATCACCCTCCTATAAATATTCTGTCCCGTTGATTTTTGGTGCAAACTTTCAGAAAATATTAATATACCAGGAGTTATTTTTAAGGAACTTCCAGGAGAGGTAGAAAAAAACTGACCCTACTCGCGATAATCGATTTTCAAGAAAAGTTGACATGTGGATACGTTAAGCCAAGTTTTCAAAAGTTTGCATTTTGAAATGGGGATTTAACTTTTTTATTCCCGAAAATTCTGATATTTTGCAAAATAGGTTGATTTGTGTAGGTAATATGACGATTTTGCCATTTATTTTTTAATGGAAACCCCAAATTTTTATTGTGAAATCTGAAAGAGCACACTTTTTCACTTACAGTTAAGTAATTGATAATTATACAGGTTTTCCCAAATCCCGAATTAAATTAAAATAGTTTAGGAAATAGGAACTGGCAAAATTTATGGATTCTGATTCATGCGAAATTAAGTTTGAATGCATACCTGTTGAAAAAATCTTTGTCGTATTTCGTACTAGCATCAAGAGACAGCACGAATATTTTGGCTGGCGAGCGTCTCATGGCTTAGGAGAAAAGAAAGAGGAAGAAAAGTACCTAAACTAACCTCGCAATCCAATGTGAACATACTACAATCGCTTATGTAACCTAACTGATAAGATATATTGAAAAAGGTACCCCAAAACGTTTCAAATGCTTTCTATATCAACTTTTTTTATTCAAACCACCAACATATTTTCAGAAGTGTTGACAAGAACCAAAACTGTCAACATACACGTCAGCCAAAATATCCGGGCTTTCTCTATACGCCACTTTTTTTCGTTTTTATCAATCTTTCAATTATCACATGCCTTATATTGAATAGGCGTCAAGTATTTGATAATAAATTTGCTTATTGTGAATTTTAAGAATGGTACAGCCTCGCGATTTAGTAGAAAAATGCGAAATGATTGTTATTGTTGATTGTTGAAGCCGGCCGCAACTACCATGAGGAGGTAAGAATTTTTAATTATCATTTTTCTGATCGGCCAATAGATAGACATTATTTCAAAAGTATTGTTGGAAAATATATTAAAACTGACAGGAACCCTCTATCCTAACATAAGCAGATTTCTGTTTTAACACATTGTTAACCCATCTTCTTCAACTAGAACTGTAGCTCAAAATTGTGAAGTAGATGAAGCAACATTTTTATTGAATGGTAACGTTCATCGGCAAACTGTCAGATACTATTCCGATGAAAACCCTAGACTATTTCGGGAAGTTCATACACAGTTCCCGGAGAAAGTCAACGTTTGGGCAGGCATATTAGGTAACTAAATTGTAGGCCCAAAATTCATTGATGACAATTTAAATGGTGAAACTTACTTAAATATTTTGGAGATGGAGATAACGATAGCAATAAATGATATTATTTCGAATAACCCTCAAGAATTTCCACAACAAGTAATATTTCAGCACCACGGAGCCCCCCTTCATTATGCGGCAAGATAGATTGGCCGACGAGGTCACATAGAGTGGCCACCTGGATCACCTGACTTAACCCCATCAGATATTTTTATATGGGGTTACTTGAAATCCAAGATGTACAAATCCAACCAATAACAATCAACTTTGCGAAAGAATTATCTCCTAATGCCAAGGTATTGATAAAGAAATCTTGCAATATTTCGCATATATCAGAATACGTAAATTTTGCCAGGTCCTATTAGGGAAGTACACTAATCATTTTTTATATATTTCTTCAAAGATTTACAAGTCAAACTGGGTAAAAAAGGACTTTTCAATTTTTTTTTTTCGATTGAGTTTTGTCCAGTAAAAAAAGGATTGTAGTAGAATTGAAATGATAGCTAAATTCGCCCGAAATATTACCGGTATTTCATTGGACGAATACAAGCAACTTTGAAGTCTCCTGACGTCAAGATATCTATATGAGTATTGTCTATTTGCCTGTTCGTTGTCAAAACCAAGAGTACCTTTCCATTGAATTCTACTGAATAGTATCAAAAGAAGATTAATCCGGTGTATACCGTGATTCAATTTGAGAAAAATTCTTCCTGTACAGAAAGCATTCTCTGAGGTCTCAAAGACATTTAAAATAAGACAATTAGGTGACGTAAGTCCGCGAAAATATGGCGTTTGAATCTCTTTCAATTTGGAACAGTTTCGAAGTGGATTGTAGTCGATATGAAATGAATAAATAAGTTCGTGAAATTATTTTACATGCATCATATATAAGATCATTTGTTAAAAATAAAACGTTTTTTTTTATTATAATGTACTTAATTCCGTATTCCCAAACTGTTTTAATTTAATTCGGGATTTGGGAAACCCTTTATAATTATCAATTACCTAACCGTTAGGTAAAAATATGTGCTCTATCAGATGTACCAATAAAAGCATGGGTTTGCCATTACCTACGCAAATCTCCCTGTAGAATATAATTGTTATTGCAAATAACGCAAAAATTGGAATAAAAATTGTTTTTTCCAACAAGTATTTCTTTACGATTTTACGAATTTATCCACTATTGAATGAAATCGGTTTAAAAACTGGAGCCCGTCTAAATCAATATCGGACACCCTGTATAACCCAAAATTAGCTTATCGTAAAAAAATAAGCTTTTTCAGAATTCGCAATAAAATTGGGTGGTTTCCATTTTAAAAAAAAAAGTGGATGACGTCGTATCTCCTACAGGTATCACCCTGTGTATATAATTTTTTTTTGGAAAAAAGGCAAAAATAAGAAAAAAATCGATTTGTCCGAGCGTGTCGCTAATTATATAAAAATAAAGAAGTTAATAGGAGGGGGTTACACTTATTCCAGCGCAATGTATAAATGCTTATCACAGAGACTAAGTTATGCTAGTCTCTACTCATCTCATTGTTTCACCAGCCAGCGTGTGTGTTTCATATGCATTAAAAAATATATATAAATGTTCCTCAAAGTAGTCTTACACAACAAATAAAACGAAAAATTGATCCCTTGAGCTCAAGACAATAAAATAATAGTAATTCCTTGAGATAGAAGAGCAAAATAAAATACTTACTTAGTTGATTATTAGTATTTTATGTAATATTAATGATGTTTAGTACTTTTATAAATTTAACAAATATTTAGAAGCATCGCCTACCTTATATAAAATATGGGCTGTTTTCATTTTCATTGTCATTGAGTTCCTCTCTGCGCGAAATCAAAATTTTCACAAATGAAAAAGTTTTAGTCCCCCAAAATGCAAACTTTTCAAAACCCCCTCGTAGCTCGAAAATGCCTTGACATCGAGATGCAGATTTCACCTTTCACTTTTTCTTGAAAATCGAGCCTCGCAAGTGGGGTTAAGTTTTTTTTGTCTTTAACCCTCCAATATGAATCACCCTGTACCTATCAAGATTCGTACCTATTCTACTTGATAACACACATGATGCAACAAAAAAGTATCAGATGGTCTTCAGATAATTGAGTCATGCACTTCCCGTAAACGTTTCAATAACTCAGAATGCCTGTAGGTAGACGCGTAGAAACAAGGCAATTGCAATCAATCTTGTATCATTGCTACCAACAAAATGCTTTTCAGCTCAAATCTATTGTTAAATAACCGGTAGCGCAAAGTTTACTCTTACTGTATGACACCAAATCTACCTTGCTACCTATTTTTCGTTTGATAGATATCTGCTTTTCTTGAAGCGACAGAAAAGTGAATATATTACAGGAAAACAATTACCTTAGTAAGCCTATGACTCATAATGAATTGGAAGTATCCTTCAGTTTATTCTCCTAATGAGTGTATACACATACCTACAATCAAAAATCTACATTGATTCATGAGATTCATTGAATGCTGTTTTCAAACTTACCTTGAAGCATTTCTGAAGTAACTCGAGTTCTCCCTCCATCAAACCAGGATTCGTAACAATTATTTGCACTCAATCTGTCTACAAAAACACTGATAATTCAATAAGACAATTACTTGGCACTTCTTCATTGAAAAATAGTTGTTTTCCAGGCACTGTGTAGGTTTTCAATATTGATTACATATGTTCTTCAGTTTAACAAACTCAACAAACCACGAAGAACGAAATGACAACGCGTCGGTATTACTTTTTCATTGTAAACGCATTCTAGTTTTGTAAATTAAACAACTGTTTTTGTTTCATGTCATGAGTAGACATTTCTAGGGTTGTGTTCCGAAACATTTCTCTTTTACCTGGTGTCTACTCTCACTGTTCCGAAACCTGCTCTGACGAATTATTTCAAGCTTGTCAAACGTTCCAAAAACTGCTTGGTTTATCCTAAAGCTTACCCTAACGAAATGAAGGGCAGAAGCAGCAGAGTACTCTGATAGTTATTCTGTCACGTTTTTTATTTAAATACGTGTTAAACTTTTAAACCTTCGGTACGAGAATTATATATAAAAAAATTCAAATTATTTGTTTTTCTGTCTGCTTTTGTCTAATAAAATGTATTTCTATAAATTTTACAAGGTTGGTGATAGACTTCTGATGAGTGAACTTAATTTTTAAAGTACCCTTTAGGTGAATCAGTGATATAACTGCCTGATTCCTATGAGTATTTACAGATGTTTTCTTCAGATATTGCTGAGGTGGAAAGTCCCGAAAAATCTAATGGGAGGCAACTCGGTGTAGGTAGCTCAAAAAGAATCAGAAATAGTGTTTTGGAATGATGCAGCTACAATCACTGAAATATGTTATAAGTTATATCTCAGTGGCTACAATAAGGTTTCGGATATATTTATATAAAGATAATGAGAAAACCTTCAAAGATAAAACATCGAGAAACGATTAAATGTACAGTCGCTGTCCTACGTGATATGATCGAACACTGCTCCAAAACCTAGCTTACTCTCTGTCAAGCTAATACTTTGACATTAGTTTCACTCTTGTTCCACGATACGTTTTGAACATAGCCTAGACAGGTTGCTCAACAGACAGCTGGGTTTTCTGGTGAAATCATTAGGCTTGTTCACTGAAAACTGTTCTAGTTGATCGAGATCACTTTCACGTATGTTCATCTCTCTCTAACACTTTTACTTCATTTGTGTTTCTCTTTTGAAAATTCTTCTCCAAGCAAGTAGAGCAATCAGAGTACGTATTAATGAACGACACTTATTAGTGTCATTCGTTAAATCGTACTCTGATTGCTCTACTTGCTTGAAGTTCATATATTCAAAAGAGTAAGACAAATGCAGTACAAGTGTTAGAGAGAGATGAACATATGCGAAGTGATCTCGATCAACCAGAGCAGTCTTCAATGAACAAGCCTTTCATTTATCGTTTGGCGATGGGTATAAGTGTTGACGGTGTGTCAAATTATGGGGTGCCCATAACAAGAACCAACATGACTGACAATTAATAATGTTGTGTAAATAAATTGTGATATCTTCGAACGTGGCCATCTCGTATAATTGGGTATTGAACTACCTCAAGGTAAGTCGTCTTCCAAATAGGTAGTTTCCCTTTAAAAATATAGTAGGAGTGCTAATGAATTCCTCTCTATACGAAACCACAGGTGACGGAACCAACACATTCCAGAGTCTACGATAACTAATTCACAGTTCGTTTCTAGGAATTGTTTGTTGGTCTTTTAGGGTGTCGCGAACTTTAATCATTTTGCACAATAGGAATCGTTTACCTACTCATTTATAACTAGTTTGAACATATGATTTTAGGTAGAGAACAAATAATTGACGATAGAGGAACTATTGAGGCGGATTCATGCACACTGCTTTTTCATCAATCTGTAACTTTCATCAACTGTCATCAAACTTAAATTTACTTTAAGAATTTTGATTCTTTTATGCAATGCACTCGCTTTATTCAATTTATCGGTCTTTTTCTCGAAACAAAAAAAAAGTAGTTTTACTTACGTAGTTTTATCTCCCGAACACGAATCCGAAAGAATGTTATGACCTTCTGCGAAAAATCGCACAAAATACCTCCTTTTTGTTGACACTTTTTTGAGACCCTAATCTGGGTTATCATAAGAAAATGTATATTGATGCACTAAGTCAATTAGAAAGCCGTCGTCGTACATATTTATAGGGTAAAATTCCGTTAACCGGGCGCTATAAGCTACAAAAAAATTGTTTTTGGGACTTACGTAGTTTGACCTCCTGAACAAAAAATCCAGATGAAATTTTTGGCGGTCTCAAGTAATTTCGGAGATACGGGCCTTTTTTTAATGAAAATTGGCATTTTCTGGTACACATTTCTTCTTCGAAAAACACACTCAAATGCCTCCTTATTTTCACCAGCACAATATACACACCCTAATTCACCAGTTTTACACTTTTTTTTTAATTGAAAACAGTTTTTTATCAACAAATTGTAGCTTTTTCTAGCAAATACAAAATCAACAAATTCATGCTGTTTTGTTTATTGAATATCTGTCATTTCAGTTGTCAGGTTGGTAACAATGGAATTGACGGAAAGGCGATTCTAATTTTGCGACATTGCCAATGTGATTCCAGAAATATTCAATTCACGTATCACATAGAATATTTTAGTGAATGAGTATGAAAAATGAATTGATATAACCACAACATTTTCCCATCAACACTCTGACTGCACATTGGAAACAATGATACTCATACTGTTTCTAAATGACTAGCAAAATTCAAAAGAACGAGACAGATCACGGAAATGTGCGCAAACAAATATGAATATACATGCGCACAAAAAAATTAAGAACACTTTTCACATAAAATAACCTACTTTAATGACTATAAATCAACCCGACAGACCCGATCTTATGCAAACCTAACCGAGCTTACCCGACTATACGATACGGATAGGTTGCGTCTCTTCTATCTGTTTGCGCATGCTCATATACCAAAAATGAATGTTTGTGATCCGACAAGTTTAGTTAGGTAATTATTTGTTCGCAAAAAAATGCCTGCTACATGCTCTGTCTATTTAAAAATATCTTTTGTGCATTCAAAATATTAATACCAAGATTTTTTTTTCCAATCCAGTTATCTGACAACGAAATGGCTTCTTTCATAACAAAGTAGCCAGTATCAATGTCTTTTACTGACTCAACAACAACAATGAGTCTTAATAACTTTATAAGAGTACAATGCGATGTTGTCAGATTCCCTAAAACTCCTGCATACTGAATACTCATGAATATGAAATGTTTGTAGTGAATAGTTTTCGGAAGTATTGGCGCTCTAGAGACTGGCAATTTTTTCATCAATAGTAATAATAATAGTTCCTAATAAACACTCGAAGAGTGAACCATTCGTAGTGAAGATATTCAGCAAGAAATATGCAAGCAAAGCGAGCACGCGCATTCCTATTACTACTTTTGTAACTTATGTAACCAATTTCTTACTTCTTGGTGAAGATATCTGCGAGAAAGACGCGAGCGAAGCGAACGCGCGCATTCCCATCACTACTTTGTCGATTTCTGACGACTTTGAGTAGAAATCTTCATCCCTTATTCGTTAGTGAACAAGTCCAGAAAGACGCGAGCGAAGCGAACGCGCGATTCCCATCACTAACTACTTTATCGATTTCTGACGACTTTGAGTAGAAATTTTCATCCCTTATTTGTTAGTGAACAAGACCAGAAAAACGCGAGCGAAGCGAGCGCGCGCTTTCCCATCACTACTTTGTCGATTTCAGTCAACTTTGAGTAGAAATCCTCGCGCGAGGATTTGCGAAATGTCGGGCAAGCGCGCTCGCTTCGCTCGCGTATTTCTGGTCTTGTTCACTAACAATAGGGTATGAAAATTTCTACTCAAAGTTGACTGAAATCGACAAAGTAGTGATGGGAATGCGCGCGCTCGCTTCGCTCGCGTTTTTCTGGTCTTGTTCACTAACGAATAAGGGATGAAAATTTCTACTCAAATTCATCAGAAATCGATAAAGTAGTTAGTGATGGGAATCGCGCGTTCGCTTCGCTCGTGTCTTTCTCGCAGATATCTTCACCAAGAAGTAAGAGATAAGTTACATAAGTTACAAAAGTGGTAATAGGAATGTGCGTGATCGCTTTGCTTGCATATTTCTTGCTGAATATTTTCTCTAAGAATGGTTCACTCTTCGAGTGTTTATCAGGAACTATTATTATTATTATAGATGAAAAAATTGCCAGTCTCTAGGGCGCCAATACTTCCGAAAGCTATTCACTACAAACATTTCATATTTATGAGTATTCAGTATGCAGGAGTTTTAGGGAATCTGACAACGTCGCATTGTACTCTTATAAAGTTATTAAGACTCATTGTTGTTGTTGAGTCAGTAAAAGATATTGATACTGGCTACTTTGTTATGAAAGAAGCCATTTCGTTGTCAGATAACTGGATTGGAAAAAAAATCTTGCACGAAAAAAAAAATTTAATAGTAGCAAGTAAAATTTGCATACCACCAAGTGAAAATTTGCATACTATATGGGACAAGTAGACGCTTTATTAGCCATTAGAAAAATTAGATTCCTGAATTTGATCACTTGCTGTTATTGATGTAATTTCAGGAACGCAATGTAACCTAACGATATTAAACTCTTTACTAGAAGCAAACTTTTTATTTTATAAGCCTCAGTCTTCGTTTTATTTGCAGTAGGTGCTCAGTTTGATAACTACTAGTGACAAATTTACCATTGATGAAGAATGATTTACTCTCAAATAACTCATATACTTAAATCTACTAAAAAATATATTAGTTGCTACTATACAGTATTCTACTGCAGCAACATTTTTAGATTATTACAGTCATTTTAGTTTACTTGGCCTTATCAAATGACTCACTTGTGGGTAGTTTATTATTGTCTTACCTTTAATAGCTTTCTTTCATTCCATCTTTGGTATCAGGATACAACGGACTCAATTGAAATATCCACTTGCCCTCAGTTTAGAGTTATTAGTTCTTCAAAGTAGGATCATTTGTTTTTTATAAAGCCTTATTTTCAACACATTCGTTTCATTCTTGAATTTGAAATGATATGAAAGGTTCGGTTGCAACAAGGTAGCAATGATTCAGTTTGAACTATGAAAAAACGTACTTGCATGGCATATACAGGCTAGCAAAATACACTACCCAAGAAAAACTGGAGAAAGGGATTGCAGTTCCATGACAACATTTTTTGGTGAACTATAAGTTCATGTGGAAAGAAGTATGAAACATTTTGACGGTTCTTTTAAACAAATCATCGCCTCTGGCCACACCCTTACTGGATCACCCAGTACACCTGTTTCTTAATTGAAAATTTCGGAACTTTTTTTAATCTGTTTGTATTCATCAGTATGAATGCTATTGCTAATGTCTTTCCTCATTATGATCATTAAGAACAAACCCAAGTTATGCATAACATGATGTAGAATTACAACGTTCTGAAAATTGGAAATAAAAGATGCCTAATGAAGAAATGAAATAAAAATATGTACATTTTTAATATTTTTATTGAAACAAAACTGTTATTCAGTTTTTTGGGAAAATTATCCTGATTCTATTATAAATAAAATGTCAATATTCTAGAAAATTTAGGTAAAAATCCACATTCTACATACCAACAAGTAAAATACATAAATCAAACTAACACTATTCACACAACTCACAACAGTAATAATAGTATAATTTCGGCACACGAAGTAACATGCCCACATACAACTACTTACTCAAATGCTGGAATTGGAATGAGGCCAGTTTTGCGAAAATGTTGATGATCAGTGCAACGGCTACTACCGATTGATCCCGAACTGGTCGCATATCAACAAGTAAGTGAACAGTTTCATTATCGTAGGAACACCTAGCTCTATTGCAAATAAACTGTTGTATATGCCTGTAACACGAGTCTCTGTTGTTATGATATACTTTTCAGAAACACAAAGTAGATAAATATGAAAATACACTTTTCTAGCGCTAGTAAAATATTGACCTGACATTCTACAAAGTGAATTATCTAATGTTCAAAGCACTTGCTGTATGTAAACAATATTATAGCTACAAGTTCATGCGTTCAGAATACTATTTTTTTAGAGACAAAATGTAATTTTTTCTAATATAGGTATTTATTTTCTTACCACAATCGAAATAAAGTCAGGAAAACGTTTTACTTCGACCTATTTTTTCCGTGTGGTATTAATATTTTAAATGCACAAATGATATTTTTAAATAAACAGAGCATGTAGCAGGCATTTTTTGCGAACTAATAATTACCTAAATAAACGTGTCGGATCACAAACATTCATTTTTGGTATATGCGCATGCGCAAACAGATAGAAAAGACGCAACCTATCCGTATCGTATAGTCGGGTAAGCTCGGTTAGGTTTGCATAAGATCGGGTCTGTCGGGTTGATTTATAGTCATTAAAATAGGTTTTTTTATGTGAAAAGTGTTCTTTATTTTTTTGTGCGCATCCATATTCTTATTTGTTTGCGCACATTTCCGTGATCTGTCTCGTTCTTTTGAATTTTGCTAGTCATTTAGAAACAGTATGAGTACAATTTGTTGATGAAAATCTGTTTTCAATGAAAAAAAAAGTGTAAAACTGGTGAATTAGGGTGTGTATATTGTGCTGGTGAAAATAAGGAGGCATTTGAGTGTGTTTTTCGAAGAAGAAACGTGTACCAGAAAATGCCAATTTTCATTCACAAAAATCTCCGAAATTACTTGAGATCGCCAAAAATTTCATTTGGATTTTTTGTTCAGGAGGTCAAACTACGTAAGTCCCAAAAAAAATTTTTTTTCAGCAAACGTCAAAAAAAGTAGACATTATTAACGTCAATTCATGATGTTGAAGTATGATTTCACAGACGCCACTTTTTTGTACGGCCGTGAGCGGACAAAAAAGTACTTTTTTGTACGCTGACGGCTGTACAAAAAAGTAGAATTTTTAACAGGGAAAATAATTATTAGTTGAACTTTTAAACTTTATTAACGATAATAATTATTAATAGTAAAATTACAGTCATTTAAGGTTGCACCGCACATATTTAATGCACTATCTGATTTATTCACTTCCAATTCAAGCGAATTTTGTGCAGAGTTGAAAGAGTTTATCGACAAAATTTCCCGTGACTCCTTACTTGTTGTTGCTTCTGTTACATCAACGTCGACATAATTTCGCTCATGAGAAGCTGCATTCAGGTACAGTGAAGAAAAATTCGACATCAAGATTATTTCTGCAGTTTGTTTTTTATTAGACAAAAAGTCTTCAATGTATCCTTCAGCGACAGTGCTCGACCTCCAACCTCCATGCCGTTTCAAACAAGTAATATCAGCTCCTCCATCCACAAGCAAAGTAGCTGAAGTTCTTCTTAACGCATGGCCGGTGTAATCTTTTGAATTCGGTAGTTTTAAATAAGTTGCTACTGTTTTGGGTACTTTACTAATTGTATGAATTCCCATGACCATGCGATAACATTTTCCCTTTTGAAATTTCAAAAAAAAGCGTCGGCTTTCCATAGCTTGTGGACGTAAAGAAGTATATTTTCTGTAAAGATTTATATATTTTTCTCCAATAATTGTGAACGATCGTGGCTTTTTAGATTTACTATCAGGAATCTTTATATGAATAACAGATCCTAAATCTTTTATATCGTCTATTGTCATGTTCACCATTTCATCGCATCTACATGCTCCAGATACGCCCATTATTAATTAGAACAACCTAAAAGTAGTATGTATTTAAAAACTTGATTGTGTTTATGCAGGTTAGAATATTATAACTAACCTTAATTCCTAGATATTGCTCATTAGGTGCATTATTTAAAAAATCTTCAAACTGGTCTTTTGTGAATACCTTTGACTTTTTGGGAGTATACCCTTCATTCTGCTTCTTCAGATAAGCACGTAGTTTCATATATTTGCTTATATCTAGTCCATGTTTAATATTCAGTAATGATTTTATCATGGAATACTGAGACCACATTGTTGAACTCTTCATTTTTAATTTAGTTGTCATTTCAAAAAAATAAGCTAGTATGTAGCACATTTTCCGAATAGTTTGAAATGTTTTTATCATTGCACCATGTGAGAAATCTTTCGTAAGCATGATTATAAACTCTACTTGACTTAGTTGGAATTAAATCATTCATAGCTGCCTTAGCAATGTCAACAACGTCGGGCGGTGCACATTTGGGTTCTGAATCCGACATAATATAATCTAAAAGAAAATTTCAGTACACTTTACTACAACAAACGAAATTTTGATGCTCAAGTACCAAAAATACACAGTCCAATTGTTGCTTTAAATCACTTACAATATTTCTGACATTATAAAATATTATTGAACTGTCAAATTTGTTTTTGACTTGGCAATCACAAAACCAGTAACCACGGAAATGTAGTGCGCAGTTTTATAATTATTATTCTCTGAATTTATCAACTTCGTTGCAATCGTTTTGAATTTTTATTTAAATATTAATTAGTTCTATAGTCTGGATGCCGTTTGCGGAAAAAATAGCATGTTTCATTCGGAGCAAAAGCACTTTTTGTGGCTCGTCTGAAATTGTCGGCCTCACTAACGTTCGGCCATCAAACATTCAGACTCGCCACAAAAAGTTATACTTTTACTCCTAATAAAACAATATACTATTTTTAGCTTGTAGCGCCCGGTTAACGGAATTTTACCATTTATAGTTTTAAATGTCTCAATGTTATTATTTATAGACTTAACTATAAGTACTTTGCGCTCTTTATTTAATTTTGACAGGTGCGAAGGTTTCTTTTTCCATAAGAGATGAAAGTTCGTTATGTCTTAAATACCTAATAGGTAAAGAAAGATAAAAGTTAATTTAGATGCATAAATGGTTCCATAAAAATACGAATAGTTCCATCTTGGTGAAAGTGCTCAATGAAAGTGAAGATACAAATTAAATAATCTGCCTTAAGCCGAAGTATTATAAAATCTCACTTAATATGGTGATGAATGATTAGTTTCGTTTTTGTTATTAATAGGTACCTATTTCACTGCGTAAAACTGATTTTTCTGGTAATTTCATATAGGTACGAGGATATTAGACTGGTGCCTATAATTTTTGTAAAAAAGAAAAAAGTAATAGGCAAGGACAAGGTGGAAAATGTTTTTGAGATTCCAACTTTAAAGAAAAAATGTTCAAAAACGAAAACACTGAAAGTGTTAAAATATGGATGCAGTTATTTAGGGGTTGATAACGGTTTTTTGCGATCTGCGGCGAAACGTGACCTTCTACCGAGAAATGTTCAATGAAAAGTTGTAGATAATAAAAAAATCGAAAAGTTTTGTACTCATCTCTTTTTGACATAACCCCAAATTAACCGTAAAAAGGCGGAAACCGATTTTTCAGTATTTTGTTCTTTCTCGCATATGCATCATTCGATTTAGATTAAAATTTGTTGAAATATGACTTTTTTGGTATCAAATAAGCATGATTTTTTCGCAATTCAGAAGACGACTAGTTCTCGAGTTATGTACATTTTTCGAAAAACATACCCTTATCTTCCACGAACAATTGTCTGATATTTTTTGGTATTTCGAAGATCTACAAGTGATCATTTTAATTGTTAAAATGTCTACTTTAAAATGGTTTGGTGGTTTATTTATTGTTAAGCCGCTTGATATTGAGAAAAACCGACAAGTCTATCTGAATCAAGATTTTCTCAATATTTTCAATGATTTTCAATAGTGAAAAATAATAAAAATTATATTAATGAATTAATTTTGTAGTATAATTATGTATTCTAATATTTCATTATAAATAATTTAATATAAACTACTTCTTGATATAAAAATAATGAAAGAAGTCGAACATTATTAAAAATATTGAGAGAATCATGATTCAGAGAGCCTTTATTTCTCTATTTTAAGCAGTTTAGCGATCAATAAACCACCAAGTTGCTTAGACCATTTTAAATTAACATTTCTCCAATTAAAATGATCACTTCGAAATACAAAAAAATATCAAGATAATTGTTCGTGGAAAATAATAGTTATTTGTATGCTAAGGCCGCGAAATACCTTTTTAACGTACCGAAAGAATAGTTATCGCCGAGGCCGCTTGCGGCCGAGGCAAGATAATCTTGAGGTCGTTAAAATGTTTCGCGGCCATGGCATACACCCTATTTTTCGTGCAATCGTTAAAATTATTAAAATAGATAGTTGTAAATAAATATATTATTGCTCTAAAATCAACAGCAGGTCAATTTATTTAACAATATCACCGGGTGCGCTATGGAAATGATATGTTTCAATATATACAAAATATTTTGACAGTTCTTGTCAAAACGCAAAATGTCTGATACTGATAGCGATATTTCAGTACCTTCCACTCCTCCTGAACTCAAAAGCGTTGTAAATTCGGCGCTTTCCGTTTTAATACCCGAAAAATCTAAACGGCAGTACGAAAAATGTTACGGCGAGTTTAAAGATTGGTGTGACAAACAGAATGTTAAGACGATGTCTGAAAACATTTTTGAAAGTGATGTTTGGTTTCGCGGCCGTTGCTATGGGTAACGTCCGCGAAATTAAATTTCGCGGACTGTGCTGAGAACGCGAAATACTGACTTCGCGTGCGATTGCACGAAAAGGTATTTTTTTTTCGAAAAATGTACCTACATAACTCGAAAACTAGTCTTCTGAATTGCGAAAAAATTACGTTTATTCGACACCAATAAAGACATATTTTTACAAATTTTCTTGTACAGTTGTGTGCATGAAAAAGTCGTACAAGGTACGACCTAATTGACACATTGCACTAGAAAAATGTTAAAAAACTGAAAAAATAGTTTGAATTTTGACACCACTTGTCAAAGTCAATAAGAAGTTTAATAATTAAGATTAACAAGCCTGACTCGCAATTGCCTATAACTGCTGTACGACTTTTTTATGCACACAACTGTACATAAATTGAATTATTTAAATACTGCAAAATCGTTCTTTTGGATTTTGAACGCGGAATTTGAGGTTATGTCAAAAAGTGTTGAATACAAAAGTTTCCGATTTTTTTTTATATCTACAACTTTTTCATCGATTATTTTTCGCTAAGACGTCACGTTTTGCCACAAATAGCATAAAAACGTTTTCCTGTTATTTTTTTTTTCAGCATTTAAAATTCGTTTTGGCACCAGCCATAAGTAAAGAAAAGTTAATCAATAAATGATGCTCTTAATCTTCAAGCTGATCTTGATTCCATCTCAAATTGATGCAACTCAAATGGCACGGTTAAATACAAACAAATGCCACCTGATTCGATTTTACCGTTGCAAGAATCAAATTGTTAACAACTATCATATCAACAACATATTTTTAGATGATGTTCCTAACATCAAAGACCTGGGAGTCATCCTTCATCCAACATTGAACCTCATTTCACATATTTTCTCTACAGTTAACAAAGTGCTGTAACTTCTTGGGTTTATAAAGAGGATAACATTGGACTTCAAAACATAACCTCTTTACGAACCTTATTTTGTGCGTTGGTCAGACTTCACCTCGAATATTGCTCTCTCGTTTGCAACCCTTACTATAATGTTCATTATCAAACTATTTAACCTGTTCAACATAGATGTCTAAATTAAGTCAACTTCAAACTTCACATATACAGGGTGATTTACTACCACTTGCACAAAATTAAATGGGGTACTGGTCTATAATGTGCGAAAGCACCTGTAATATTTAGGAGACATCCGTGATAATTTAACCAATTTTTTTGTACGTTCACCGCAATGGATACGACACTGCATCACTGAATTTTAGGAGCCATCTAAGTGCAAACACATAATCGTGCTTCTGTGAACGATGTCATGAGAACTGAAGCATTGCACTGTTGCAATGTTACTATCTCCGAGTACAAAATCGCTGATGGTCGTTGTCTACTGGTTCACGATTTGTCTTAGTTGTACACTTATCACAGAACGAATACCCTCGGCGAATGTGTAAACACCAAAAATTATCCGTCGACATAACCCGTTTTCTCCAGATAATGCAATTATGAACCGTAATAGTCCTGAAATTTGAGAAGACTTGGCATTGATGCAGGTATGTATGTCACCCGTCAAAATATCGTCAGTTTGATTTGCAACAGTGATGGTATTTTGACGTCTTTCGTAATACGGTAGTGTTCAGTATGCCAGCGTTTACCTGTCGCGAATGTTGATTGTGATATGATTGTACATATGGTGCAGTAAATGAAAACGCCAGGTCTTGTGTTCGAGAATACGCGAGTAACTTTCCAAATAGACGCCATACGAACTCTATTCGTTGCTGGGAATTGTATATTGACGGTAACTGACCAACATTCAAACATTCGCTTCGATGATAAAATATAATTCTGTTGTGCTGTGTCATGTGATTTGCAAAAATATTTTATCTATTTTTGCCATTTTGTAATGTGAGTAACATCTCAATCTCACTTCTAACCCTATCTCTGCTCTGCTGTCAGTCCCATGTCTGATGGAGGGAAAGGTAACTTTAGCTCACTTGAGCCTGCACGGTTCCACGTGGGCAGTTTCTATCCAGTTTCTATATCAGGTATTTTTTTTGTTAATTTTTTTAATTCCTTTTGGTGTTTCGAAGTGAAAAGTCCCTATCAAGGAATGATAAGAAGATACAGGGTGTAAAATGTACGATAAAAAATTAGATTTAATTTTTTTTTTCTCCAAAACCAACTGAGGAAAAAATATCAAACTTGGTACACTATTCAAGGTTTATCAACCTGATAAATTGAAGTGATAAATTTGTATTTTCGTGAACCAGTGGCCTAGTTACGATGGAATGTGGTAATATTTCCTTCATATTTTCTTTGGACAAGTGAATAGATAAATGAGCGTTTGACATCACATAGGCTCATCGATACTCGACCTGAAAGTCATACATTCCATGTGCCTAAAAGTGAAGGTTACTGAGATAATTAAGAAAGACTGAAGAAATGTCCTGAGTAGCAACCTAGTTTCATATGTGCAATAATCGCATAATGCAACTTTCTTACAACATATGCGAATAATTGTCAACCTCCTGAACATTTTTCAATGTTGGAATAATCAGAAACATAGTACGGGTGAGTCAGAATGAGACCGACAGCTCCAATTTTTCATGCATCATATTATTTGATCAAATCGATGTCGTGACCAGTAATACGTTTCCGATCCTACCTACATTAAAAAATGTTTAGGAGGTTGACAAGTATTTTAATATGTTGTAAGACATTAGTGTTATGCTATTATTGTACAGAGGAAATTATGTTGGGACTCAGGACATATCTTCAGTTTTTCTCAATTATCTCAGAAACCTTAACATTTAGGTAAATGGAATGTTGACTTTTAGGTTGAATACCAATAAGCCTAACTGATGTCAAACGCTCACTTGTCAATGCAGTTGTCCAAAGAAAGTATGAAGGGAAATATGACCAATGGTTTACGAAAATTAAAAATTGTAACTTCCAATTATCGCCTTGATAAACCTTAGTAACTTAAATATATCAAGTTTGATATTTTTCTATCAGGAGTTTTGGTTAAAAAAATTAAATCTATATTTTTTTCGTACATTTGACACCTTATTCCTCAGAGGGGATGCATTTTAGGACATACCTTGATAGGAACTTTTCATTTCAAAATGAGGTGAGGAATCTGTAGTTGGAGTTTATCGGTCTTATTCTGACTCACCCTGTATATTAAGTATTTCAGTTGTCTTCTTATTGAATAACTTATTCAAATAAATAATGAAGAGCGATGGCCCCAAAACTGTGCATTGAGATACTACATATTCAAAAAATTTTTTGAGCTCACATATTTGTCAATTCTCACATGTTGCGTACAATTATGAAGTTAGTAATGAAATAATTCCAAAGCTATTAGGTACTCGTTGAGTCATCCAAGATGTTCAGTAACTGTTTATGATCAACCGTATCGAAAGCCTTGGCAAGATCTAGATAAACCCCAGTTGCCAGTTTGAAAATTTCAGTCGATTTTTCTGTTTGAAAGCCAAACTGGTGATAACATCTTATTACTATTCAGGAAGGATTCAAGTCTAATCTTGAGGTTACTTTTTCAAATGATTAGGAAAAATTTGTAATCAATGATATTGGTCTATAGTTGGGTGGCAAACTTTTTATCTTCTTTTTTTTAAATAGGCTTTATGATAATTTCTTTGAATTAATTTGGAAGAACGCCATTAGACAGTAGTTTATTATTCAGAAAACACAACGGTGATGCTACCTCTGCACAAATCTCCATTCGCTCCATGTTTCGCTCTCAGTTCAATCAGCTGAAGTTTTTGCTGGGACTAGCATTGGGTTTCCGATTTTTTTTTGCCTGATCACGACCTACATTTGAAGAAAAAGTGTACAAAGTTTCAGCAATTTCAAATTTTTTATCCGATCTATCGTTCATTATTCTGATTTGAGAGAGTTGTTTTTATTTATATCAATTTGTTGTTTGTGACATATCAGTTTTGTTTTTTTTATCAATCTATCCAATGTATTTCTGTAAGTTGTGAACTCTTTCCTATTGCATTTGTTACCTAGATTTTTCTGATACTTTTTGTATAACCTGTCCTTCTCTATAACTTACTTCTTTATAACATTAGTTACCCATTCTGCTTTTTTTACATTTTTTTCACCTGTTTTACAGCCACTGAGCTTGGATTAACTCATTATTTGTTTTAATAAAATATGTTGCTGATTTCTGTGCATCACATGTCCGGTGAAATAAATACCAGTCAAATTCTTTCAGGTCAGCCTAAATAACTTTTTAAAATTATTTTTTTCATTTTGCATCACAGTAATAAATTTACAAAAAAAAACAGATTATATTCTCGTTACTTTTCTTTTTGTCAGTGAAACATGTACCAAAGAATAGTTCATCAACCCAGGACCATCTGAACATATGACTGTGGAAAAAGATTAGCTTGAATGTACAACGAAACTATAAGCTTCAGAAATATTAATTGCTGATAACACTTGCTTACCTGCGGAGTGTATTGGAAATGCAATACTAGTTGTACTCAGAACACCCTGTATTTACAAGGCTAACTAAAACTACCGTAATGATATTGATAATGACCATTTAGTCTGAAAAAGATGCATTTTTATTGAAGGATTTTCCCACAAAAGGTCACATGTATTGGTGTCCCATTTCACTTATTTCAAGCACGCCTCAGCGTGTTTAAAATTTAAATCAAACTTTCAAAAACGCGCGTTTTTTAAAGTTACCATGGCAACATCAACAACTTGAGAAACGTGATGACGTCTAAATGACAATTCTAGATCTGACAGGAGTACCTTGTGACGTCAAATAAAAAATTACTGTGGCTAAGCTGCGGGCGATGCCGGACCTGAACGCCCACGTAGACAGCGCGTGAGCGCGAATTACTTCCGAGGCGCTTTGCTTCGAGAAGAATCTGGTCGAATGAACGGTCTGTATAAAAAAAACACGCAGCAGAGTTAGCCAGTCATTGAAGCAGAAGTCGAACATAAATAGTCCAGTGATTGTGATATAAATTAAAGTATTGTGTTGAAATTGTTGAATCATTGTATTTCGTCCAATAAATTATTTTAGAGTGAATTAGACTTTAAATATACTACATTACTAACAAATGCAAGACATCACAACTCGTTCAATTATATCTGATTACCTATTCCATCCATTTGATGAACTTGTCTTATCTCTTTTATACGCATCGTTACATTTTTGCGAGTATTTACGAGTATTTATGATTTCAAAGTGTACTAATAAAAAAAAATTGCGTATTCGTGGATAACTGGTCTTTCAAACACTTGTTCTATTTCGAGCACTCCGGCTGCGCCGTCGAAAAATCGCGCATGTTTTTTAAGACCTATTTATCCACTTATACTTTAATATACTATTCTGTTGGGCACTTCGTCGAACAGCTCATAGACATCCTTTTTGGCTGCTACTCTCGAGAATCATTTTTTACTTCCAGCTCTGAAAACAATGAACGCATATTCTATCCTTACACCACTCGGAAACACAGCCTCCAGTACCTCCCGAAAAATATTCAGGTACACTAAAGAACAAAACAAACAACAGATTATTATAGAAAATATGACGTAAATTATACTGACGTATCCGGTAGACTGTGAAATGAACTATTGAATGGGCTTCGATCGCAAACTAACGCTTTACATGTCGGATATTCATCAAAAAATAACAGGCTTTGAAACCGTGAAACTTTCAACGAATGCCATACGTAATCCTGCTTATTATGAGCCTTATTGCTTTATTTATTGGCCACCATTCACGAACAAAGACCGTCATTTGAGGTCTGAACGCCATAATTGAATTGATTGAAATGCATACCAACATAGCCACTCGGAAATCGAGCAGGAAGTGTATTAAGACTGTTGATTCAATGTGAACGACAATATACAAGGGTCTTAGAGTTAGTTAATCTCAATTATTATTTTATACCAGTTATAGCTATCAATCCGCTGACGATTGTTGCTAGTTGCATCTACTAGACAGAGAACCAGCAAAAAAACATGTACTACTAGCACAAAGATAAGCTTTTTGAGAAATTACCCATGCAGTGTTATAAATAAATATGTCCTTGGGGAATGAGCTCAAACCTAATTCGTGTTTTATAATATGATACATTAGGTAGCCAAAGTAGGAATCACATTAAAGAATTGAGAAAAAATAGCAAAACAATGCAAACTTTCAGAAAAGTTGTATACTTGTAAAATTAGAAGTGGTCACAAAATTGGCGAACGCTGAAGGATGATATTTTCTTTGTTTTCGTCATTTTGCGACTCATTTGGATTTTTTCTTCAAAAAATGAACTAGAACTGATTATAAGTTACATTTTTAATAATGTTGCTGACCTTGTACGAGGGCACACATTTTTATATTTTCATTGCGCACTAAAATAGAACATTTATGAATATTTGCATTATTTTGCTATTTTCCCCGATTAATGATTTTATATGTTAAAATGATTGACCAATGGAGGGCTTGTATGCCATACCTATGCGGCGCCTACATCTCAAACGGTCCACTATATTGATTTAAACTTGTAATTTTTCCAATGCTCTCTCGCGAAACACGAGCTTGAAGCAATTTTTTTTAACCAATGATAAAAAAAGCTATCACCAAATATGACCATGATCTTTCGGTTTCCCGAAGTACACGCCACACTGATATAGGTACACACTATAGACATTAAAATTAATCGATACAAATTCAAATATCTGTTGTGCGTGAGTGTGGTTTGTTCTGAAAGATTACCTCCTGATAGTCTGATACCCGGCAATAAAAATGCTAGGACAAATTCTGCAAGACAGGTTAAAAAATTGATCGAGGACTATGTTAATGACACACGTATCTTCGAAAACTTTTTTACTGCTATTGCTCATATCATTTAATTTAGATTCAGGGACCTCAAAGTGTAAGTTTCGGATATGAATCAGAATTCTTGGTTTTAGGTTTTTTTGAGATATACATATCATAAATAGTTCTGTGAATAATAAAAATTATAGTACAATTTATACTTTTGAACATTTATTTTCTGAGGATTTTTCTAGCGGGGAGTTATTTTCCTAGCTATTTAGGTATATTCGGAGACTTTTTACCGGGGAGTTTACTTTTGGTGTTGTTATTTCCTAGAATCATGTATAATAGGCACACGTGCCATAGGTACTTTTATTTTTGATAAATATTTAATGTCTGGTATATGAATAAATATGTGCCATACCGATATCAAGTCTCTGGCGAAAAATAAACCTGTTGGTTTAACAGTTCTATAGTTGTATAAATGAATATCACCGATTTCTTTCAATTGCAGACTCTGTAAGCTCTTTTGAGGACACTGAAGATTGTGTAGTAGAAGAAGATGACGAAGATACTGATTTAAATGATTGTCATTACAACAAATCATCAGATGAAAAGAGCGACGATGAAATTGAAACATCTCACGAGAATTAATAATATACAAAACATTTAACCTAAAATTATTGTTTTCATTTCTTTGAATACATTAAAAATTAAATATCTCATGGGGATGAACAATACATGGATCTTGAGCTAAATTTACTGTATTTTATTTCTTCTAAAAAACTAATGAATTATATTTGTCTTAATAATTTGTCATCAAACCTTGCAAATCAAACATTACTTTCATATCACTTCTTCACTAATGTAAAGAATTGCGAATGATTTTTCAACATTTACCAATGACGTTATGAATATTTTGAGAAAACTATATTGTTTTTTCATTACGGCGGCCATTTCTTTCAGTATGGCGTTGCATCTATTTATCAAAATGAACCACGGGGGTCATAAAAATGGACTGCTACACTTGTACCTATTATACATGGATTATTGAAAAATTTGACATCTTTGAATCAGTATACAGGGTGTTCCAAATTAAGTCGGCACCATTGCCAACTCCGTTATTATTGATGCTACAAATTCGGTTAAATAGGCAAGCTAGTAGCATTTTTAATGGCCTTATCAATGCCGAAAACAAAAAAAATTGACATTCGCGTTTTCAAAATATTTCATGAAATGATATTTTTTTAAATGGAACACCCTATATTTTATTGCATCTGAAGATTCTTCCTCAAAAGCTGATTTCATCGATTTATCACAGTTGGGGTCTAGCTGAAATGATTACAGAGATATAGGGTGTGAAAAATTGAGATTATTTCAACTTTAGGAATTTTTTGTGTGGAAACTATTCATTATTGGTCAAAACGGCTTGCATGTCAACTTTTCATTCACTATCATTCACTATCTACTAAGATTTAAATGCAGGGTGGTGCAGAATTCAGAATTTTGATCAACCTGTATCTGTCCATATTAAATGTCAGTAGATAGTAAATCAAAAGTTAAGATAGGGACATGCAAGCCGTTTTGACCAATAATTAATAGTTTCCACATAAAAAATTCCTAAAGTTGAAATAATCTCAATTTTTCACACCCTATATCTATGTAATCATTTCAGCTAGACCCCAACTGTGATAAATCGATGAAATCAGGTTTTGAGGAAGAATCTTCAGATGGAATTAAATATAGGGTGTTCCATTTAAAAAAATATCATTTCATGAAATATTTTGAAAACGCGACTGTCAATTTTTTTTTTGTTTTCGGCATCGAGAAGGCCATTAAAAATGCTAATTTGGAACAACCTGTATATGGCGTGTCCTTTGGGGTACCGAAACAGTATGGCATGGTCATAATCAGTAATGGGACATTTCTTCCTATCATTGGATAAAGAAATTAGCTTTCGATTTTGTAGTTCGCTTCATCCTCATTGGTTGTTCTTTAAAACAATGACTCACCACAACACAACACCAAACATTGACCAAAACGGTTATAAGCACTCACTATTCAATCATATCAACATCACAATTGTCGACAAATTCCAATGACCAAAACCATCCTAAGGAAATAACGTAACCTAAAATGTTATAATTTTTGATGGCATGATAGCGACGGAAGGTTTCTGAGGCAGAAACATGCATTCAATTCAATTTCATTTTATTCATTTCAATTCAATATTTATAGATCTTTAATATAAATAGTTTACAATATAAAGTGAAATCTAGCTGATTAGGATGGATTCACCTCAAAGAACAATCCATCAGAGACATTATTCGACTATAGATCTTGAAAACCTGATATAGACTTATCCTAGAAAGGAGTTGGTTGACCTGAGTACTATTGTGCTTGTATTATGTTTAGCATTCAACTTCACAATGGAATCAAAGTTTTTACATTTCATTTATTTATTTATCTTTTCTTACAGGGAGAGTAATACATTTTTTTGTGTTTCGATACACCTTATAATGTATATGTTTTGGATAATGTTCTTAAAGGAAATGTAAAGCGTTTCTTTCATTTCAAATTATTTCTTCGATGAGTGGTTGGTTTTCTAGAATAAATGTTTTTATATGGAAGTTGTACAATTCAGTGGTTTTTTATTTTCTATGATTGGGGAAATTAAAAAGTTTTGAGGCAAAATAAGTGACGGGTGGGTTTTCCATAAGATTAGTACGGGGTCCTTTGCAAATTTTAATTTTGGATTCACAAGTTTGTATTGTATTATGGCAAAAGCACTGTGCAAAAATATACTTAACTCAAAACTGTGAATTTACAGTTACTGTACTTAATAGTGACTTAACAATTCCTAAAATATATTGATTTGTATGATTGATATGTGATTTTACAAAGTGAATATGAAAATGAAAACGTAGTAAAAACATTCATGTGAATACAAATATCATTAGATAGTGTATTTTCACATTGTCAAGTTTGCATTCACAAAATAAAATTACAATTTCAGCTGTGAGGTACAAACTTGACTGTAAATTTGTCATTTTAGTCCTTGGCACATCATATACTTATACTATTATTTCACAATATGATTTTTTCAGTTAGTGAAACAAGTAACTATTTCCAAGTCTCTCATATTCAACCTCATCATGGATGCGTTTTTGTTAGGAATGAGATTATGGATCTAAATGCGAAATGAAAATATTAAGGGAGTTGCATTTAATACAATACCCATCATTTCAAAAAATATATTTTTTTCGTTTTCAGCATCGTGTAAAATTTCTGAATTAACCAAGTTCGTAGCTTCAATAATACCAAAGTTGTCAATGATGCCGATCTAATTTCTAACAACCTCTATATCTCAATTAAAATAACTAAAGGGAGCAAAACAGTGAAATCAAGTAGAAACATTTTAAAGAATTTCTTCATCCAGCCAAAGTTTTTGTATTGCTCCAATGCCTCCAATCCGTCAAATCCAAGACCATTGATCTTTTTTATTACTTTTCCCATCCTATCATTTCGACCGTCTCTATTTTTGTCAAATTAAATCAAGAACGCCCGGCCGATTCGCAATAAAGCCGTGTTGTTGTTCCCGGAAGTAATACAAAGAAAAATGGCGGCACTTTGACGGTCGCCATTCGAATGATTCCGCGGCGGTTGTAAAAGCGCGGTCGCCTCTGTGATATTCATACCTGCGGGAGGTATTGTCGGGAACGTTAATGGCCAATTCAGCGGTTTCCGCTAATTAATTCGCTGATTTGTGCCATGTGCAGATAAACGTCGGGTTCATGTAGTAAAAATGAACTCCGATGGGTGTCTAATAAGCAGAAAACCGTTTGGGCAAATGTAATTCTTTCGTATTCGGGGTGTCAAAATTAGCTCGGGGTTTCAATGATTTGCGTTTGATGGGGAGTAGATGTGGACAAATTCATCAATTCTCTTGACTGAATTCACAAGGTATACTATTCATCCCATTCGTGGCTTCAATTCAATAAAAGAATTGCTGGTGGATTTCCGTCATGAAAAGTTATTATTGTAATGTCGGCAAGGAAATAAGTACCATTATCTTGATATTCTCTATCCGAAATAGGCCCAGCTGTAGATAAAAATAAGAGGATCTTTTCACACAAAATAAAAGTCGCAAACGGCCTATACTGCCGTCCTAAGCCCAAAGGGCGTATCTCAATTTTTTTCCAATTTTGGATTTCACTTTCTACAGGTTCCATATGACCAAGCCCTTAACTTGAATAATAAATTTGGCCGGATCTCATCGTTCTATGCATGCCATTCAAAACATAAGTAAAAGAAGACGTATATCCAAAATACACCTAAAATTCTGAAATTTATAGGCGTAAGTGACTGCCTCAATATCTCTGGTCATTCTTGAGATACGCCCTTTGGGCTTAGGACAACAGAATACTACTTTTTAAAAGATAGGTCGTAAATAAAAACCCCGGTTTTCGCCCCAGAAACACCGCTGTGTGGAATTTTTTAAACAAGAAATGGTGAAATAAATTACAACTTTTTTGGTTTTTAGGAAATATCTCAAATATTATTAAAGGAATTGTTTTACAGTCGGTGGAACTTTTGTAGCGATTAATAAAACCTACTGAATGGTTTTTATACGCCCAAATCGAAACAACGAAAAAGATACCATTCTTCAAACATTCATAATTTTCATACATCTGAAGGTGGACAAACAATATTTCGGAAATTGATAGATAGTTACATGTGGTTCAACTGTGCGCAAGATGGTTTCTGTCCGATTTGTAGTTTTTGCAGAATCGCGTTATCAACAATTGATTGGCAAATCTTTCTAAATGCGCCTATTTAAGGCAAATCATCTTTTTCAAATTCTGTAAACGGCATTTGGAAGTAGAGATCAATAGGTGGGAAATGTGTTGAAAATGTCACTGGAAGTTGCTCTAAATGCTTGAAAGTGCACCTGAAGTCGCCCCAGCTCAGTGGCAAAGTGATAGTTTTATTAATTTCTTTGTCGTTTAGTCGTTTTACTGTTTTATTGTAAATCTTATTAAGATAGCCTCTTTGCTTTTTGCTTTTGGTATCTAATTAAATTATTTTAAATAATTTTTTTGTAATAAACTTTCTGCGATGCCACATGAAAAGATAATTAATACATCACAGGTGTTTATCAATAAAGTTTCTATAATTACTGAGGATAAGGAATAAAAATGAGCATATAGATTTTTTCAAACCTCTTTTGGTTATGAATACACACCAAAATGGAAATTTTCTTTCTTTCGAAAAACAGGGTCCTGGCAGTAAACGTTACAAACAAATGTAATAAAATAATTAACTAAATATTTTTCAAGATTAGGTAATTCAAGAATGTGTTTCTCTCTCGAGTAATTGCATTGATTTGAGTAATTTTTACGAAAAAAATAAAACAGTCTTTTTAATTGGGTGAAATAAACCAATAAATTTCAAAAACAATAATGTTCGAGTGAATTGAATATTCGTCAAACCAAATATTTATTTATCAAATAAACCAAAACAATAGATTCAAACAATCCTTTTTTTCTTTGTAGGCTTACTCTCTACACCTTTGATAAAAAATTGATGAGAGATAGGAACACGTCTCTGCCAGAGATGAAGTACGAACTGCCAGCTCCAGTACAAAGAAGGTTGCCAAAGAATTGCACCCTCCCCGTCGTCTTTAAAATTGTTGTTAAAAATTCCGTTTCAGAACAGCCTTCCTCCTAACATATCTGCAACCCTTGTCTTTACGTCTCAGCATGATGAATTACATGACCAATTTATTTTCTTATTTTCAGCACCCTCTTTCATTCCAGCACTTTCAGCATTTCGTCTTACCCTTTTCTGACGCAGTGGCGCAAACAATGTAGATTATGGATGAAATGACTGGGTGAAAAATCTGATAATGACGTAATTTTGTTTTTTTTGTAGGTACGTATTCCATTAAAAAGTATTCGAATACTTCGATATCGAGTCAACGCAGAGGTCTTTTCTATCTATGACTAAACTCTCCCTTATAACAATATTAGATTTTTGTTGTACCTACTCATTTACTCTGGATCAATGCGAATTTGTTGAAAAGCAGTCCCCACAATTGAGACTTAGGTACTCTATCGGACTGAATAGTACCTACAATAATGTATACGAGAAAAGAAGCGAAAAGATTATGTTGAGTCTAGTTTGGGAAACCTTGACATCATGAAAGACCAGGCAGAATGATCAATATTCTGACTACCAGATCACAAAGGAATACTAGGAAATGAAAAAGCTGAAGAACTTGCCAAGCAGGGATCAGTGACTTCAGAATTGCTTTCAGTTAGTTCATAATTTCGAATTTTTGTCCAGATTGTTTTATTTTTGTATTCTAGAATATTAGTAAAATTCTATTTAGGATTGTGTGATAAATATAGTCTGAACAGTTTCAACCAATTTATTTTTACACATAAAATCTAACTTCTACTTCATATCACAATTTATATCACACTATACTACTTCAAATCAGACTGTCTTGGTTGAACTCTAACTATATCTGTCCTCTCTGATCTGGGCTATCTATTTATACCCAATTAGATCTCTCTCGCGAAAGCCGGTGAAGCGATCTATGCAAATAAGGCGACAGGTCCGGCTTCAGTTCGTTACATTGCCTAATTCTTAAAGAAATTTTTTCCTGAAATGTCATCCCTGGAGTGTGACGATACCTGCATGGCTCTCCATATCTGCACCGTGAAGTTCGATGGAAATAACATTCCACAGTCTTAACGCCGCTTGATCCGAATATCGTATTCAACACGCTTCTTATAATTCTTCAATCCAGCCCCTCAATACTACAGGACAATTATGGGATTGCCAGATCCACAAATTCTGGTCCACCATGGTATCTCTCTGTTTGGTGAATCTTTTCCAGGTATCTCCATAGAAATGCTTCTTAGTATTAGTAACCTTCTGATAACCAGGTAGTAGATATTTCTCTGGCCCTTCTGCAACTGCAGCACTCCTCCAACTCCTGGTGTATGCTTCCGTAGTTCCTAGAGTCGACCAAATTTCTTGGAAAACACTACAGCGATGCACCAGTACATTCACAGAACCTCCGCCACACAGTGACCTAGTGCAACATCAAGGTCTCGTGGCTCTTCTCGAGTTACCTCGTGTAGCACCTTCTGTCCGTTTGAGTATAAGGACATGAAGTTCTGGAACGTCGTCTCATCCTCCGGTGGTCTGAGGCGACATCCTCGGATTCCAACGCACGTTCCAGGGCCCCATTGTCCAGGGTAAGCGAATTTCATTGGGCCCAGTAGGATCCAACAGCTGGCGAATGATCTGCGATTTCCTGCAACGACGGTAGTCGATTACTCTTCTTCCAGCCGATGACTAAACCAAGACCTTGGTCTTCCTGAATCTTATTGTCATTCCAGTCACCGTCTACTACCGTGGTTCTACAAATTTTGTTTTCCTTCTCTTCTGCTCGTCGGCATCTGCTTTCTTACAACAGGTCCCTGCTCGATGTTCGATCTCGAAGTCAAACTCTTGGAGCCTCCCGATCCAACGTGCTACTTGACCGTCGGGATTTTTGAACTGTTGAAGCCGAAGCTGCATAGTCAATTGTTAACACGTTCATACACGTTCTTGTAGAAGTGCTCCTATGCAAACAGCTCCTGCCTGGTGACACAGTACTTGCGCTCTGGTTCACTAAGGGACTCACTAGAGTAACCAATGACATCCTCTTGTCCCTCTTGAATCTGAGACAGGACAGCTCCAAGTCCCACTTTGCTGGCGTCCGTGTCCAAAATGAAGTTCCCGTTTGGTAGAGGATAGCTCAGAACAGGTTCATTGATCAAAGCTCCTTTCAGTTCCTAAGCGAGTGTTGGCATTCCTTGGATCATTTGAACTTTGTTTGACCCTGCGTGAGTCTGGACTGTGGTTTACCAATATTGGAGAACCCAAGCACATATCGGCGATGGTATGTGCACAAACCAAGAAAACTCTGAAGCTGGGATATATCTTTTGGAACAGCCAACTTCTTTACTGCTTCTCTGATTTTTTTTTAAACTTTGCTAGCCACCAATTTGATTAATTGTTGTTGATTTCGCGGCAGTAAAGTTTTCTGGGCATTATTTTTTCATTTTATAGCTGAGGAATAGATATTTTGTATGTTTTAGTTTCTGCCTTCAGAATGGTCATCACAAGAACAGTGTATATATGTCCATTTAACTTTGTCGGTGACTGTCTTTTGACTTCACAAAAAATTAAATCAGTTCTTCCGATCATTACTTCGCATACTTTTGAAGAGTATGCAAAGGGACAAATTATATTTTGAGAATTGTTTATTTACTTTGTGTTAGATAACGGTTTGATTCAAGATGTCTTTCATCATACTCAGAGCTGGATGAGTATTGATGATTTATTCGATCATAATTCGCTCTCTTATCTAGGTTGTTTACCTTCATACGAGAATCCGTACTGCCTTGAAGAATTTTTTGATAGTAGTTGGTCTTAACTTTTCTGCGGAAATCACTACTTCTTTTGAGTTTTTCTATCTGCTTATTTGGTTATGGCGCCATTTTACATGTTTTTACTTTTGTGTATTGTCTTGATCTTATTTGATATTCGCTATCATGTGAAGTTAATGCCGACTCTTTTCCATTACATTGTAATTAGCATGTAGGTAATAATTACGTATCAAGTGTTGTAAAAAACATATTCGCACGAATGGAAAAATCACGCACGAAGACGCGTAGTGTCTAGTGAGTAATTCCATGAGTGCGTGATTGCTTTACAACACGTATTACGTATTATACTTTACCTACGGCCATATACAGTGTGCCAAAACAAAGTCTGGACAAATGATGGGATACTTCATTTCTTTAAATGGGATACCCTGTATTTTATTGCTTCCTTAGATTTTTTACCAATTTTATTTCGAACAATTTTAATGAATGAAAAGATCATAAAATGGAAGAGGCACCGGCAAAAATTAACCACGCCACTGCCCTCCATATTCACTTTAACTTCGTCAGCAGTTTTTTCACTTTCCTCTGTCAGGGATAGCTGAATGAATACTCTAGGGGGTGAGGAATCGGTCGGAATTAGTATTATCCTTTGCACAGGGGGCTTCTAATGAAGTATCCGGGATTAGAAGGACTTTGGATCGTGAGAAGGGTAGGCAGTAATTGATTGTTTTTTAGATGGTGGAACTCATAGTGATTTTGATACAAAATGATGGGGTGGAAAGGTTCCTCTCTGGTAACATTGCAGGCACATGGTTCAATTATATATAAAATCTTGTTGATACAATTATAGCAGAATACTCTACACAACCAGAGCTTAGTCGAGGACTACAGTATTGTTGAGGACATTCTGGGCAATAATATTAATATCACGTTAAAATATCGAACTGAACTGACTATAAAAACTATCGGGGGTACTACCACGAGAGCTCGCAATACTATCGATAGTAATTCTGTCAGAAATCAACGAGATCGAATTGCTTCGTAACGCCACGAGTCTTTTAGGACGAGTGGTGTCACCTCAAAGCAATTTGATCAAGTTCAAGATTTCTGACAGAGTTATCGATAGTATTGTGGGCATGAGTAGTATTTTTGGAGATAATTTCACGAACGAACAAAGTAAAAAAGTTCCTTTGTCGTGAATTTTTCAATAGTTATAAATAATGCCTGATAGACATGAAGTCTGTCAGACTGACATTCATATTAGTTGCAAGATGATATTATATCATCCGTTGTTGTTCGGATCCCAAGTAACAATTTAATAGTTATTTAAGTAACAAGGAATGTAAAGACGTGTTAACATTCGAGGTGAGCGAGTACGAGCCGAGGCAAAGCCGAGGCTTGTCGCTTGACCAGGATGATAACAGTCGATACATTCCGTGTTACTTATTACGTTTTTCCCGCTGCTTGTTGACATTTCTCAAAATTTGCCTGAATTGAAGTTTGTTTTCTTACCCTTCCTTCATGATTATTCGTTCGCTATTTCATTCTAAGTTGCTTGTGCGTGTAACTAAGTTACCGAATAAGCAGACAACAATAATATTCAAAAGGTCTCATAACCTAAAAATTGATATGAATGAAGCTGAAGGTATTACTTGTCAAAGGCAAAGTCATTATTACCCTAGGCATGTAAATGACACTATTTACATTCCGTTGTCAAGATGAATTAGTAAACGAATGATATAGGCCATTTACCTGTTTTGTTGCTAAGCATGTATGGACTATTCAGAGTCGGCAGCGGGAAAATGTTATTTGGGTATATCCTAGTTTTATGAAAGTTTTATGAAGGTTAGGTAATGCCCAATTTGATTTATTCAGGTCATATATCATTCCTAATACGCTACCAGAGCAAACAGATTTATGAATCAGTTTCAAAACAGTCCTGAAGGCTATAAGATAAAACCATTCAGCATTTAAGTATATTTGTTTTTATGATGGTTTTACAATGACTTATACACATACACGATAAATCTTTTTGGTATTTAAATAATCCACATAAAAACTTAGTTTTGTGATGGTTTTATAGCACTCCTCAAGTCCATGCAATGTTTCCCAACTACACAATCAGGGCATGAGAATCACTTTGAGATGCATTCGTTATACTTCCATTGATCAAATGTTGAATATGCTGCAATAGCTATCAATTTCAAATAGATGGGTTTTTGTGAGGATGGTTTTTATATTCAAAATAACAAATGGACTCTGATCAACATATTTTAACGAACTTAGCGTTCTCAATAATTAAATACATGAACACTAGACAAGATCAAATGTTTGTTTTCATATATGAATAATTTAGAACTCTAATGGTGGGGAAATGGAACATGTATTCTTTAAGGGACTACGAGAATTTAACAATTAACCAAATGTCAATAAATAGGAAAATACTGTGAAAGTAATCAGAGGTGAATAATTGAAATATCTAGAGCGTAATTTTTAATGTTCTTATCTCTATGTATTTTCTCCTAGGTACCTTTGAATCTTAATTACTGTTATTTCTATTCACATTTTAATTTTACTAATATCCTTGAAACTATGTGGACTCATTGAATTGTTATCATTTATTATTTCTATGATAAGATCATGATATACAGGGCAATTCAAATTCGATCCCCACCATTGGGATCTCCTAAACTACAGGAGATCCGTCGAAGTTTAAATTAGGGCAAAGTTGCATATTCTGGTGCTTAACAAAATACTGTTTTGAAATATCGGGAAAAACTGAAAATCGGAATTTTCGTTTTTATTTTTTTCTATCGTTATTTGACAACATAGCTCAAAACCAAAAGTACATTTTCATTGATACTTTTTTCAGCTACACGTTTTTATGTTCAGATTTACTATCCGACGTTTCGTCTTCTGGCATTCATCATCAACTTTTTTTTCTGTTATGGGCGCCATATTGTTTTTTTATACAGAAAAATTGTGATTCTCATTATGATTTCATTGATGTATAATTTGTTATGATTTGCACTTCTGAAAACACAGATATTAAAAAATAACAGCTTCATCTGAGATGGTCATGACTCCATCGAAAAATTTTGTTTAATAAACACTAGTTGTCAGAACTCATTAAACATCATAAGTTTGCACAAATACTTCAGTCGAAATGTCCTCATTCTCAAATGAAGAAAAACGAGATATGTTGAAACTTTATTATAAATTTGATAGGAATAGTACGAAAACAGCACACATTTATTATGAATTATATCCGGAAAGACAACAGCCGGATAGAACATTATTTGGAATTTTGGACAAACACTTGGCTGAGTACGGTGCGTTTCAAAACCCAAGAATGAAATATGGAAGCAGAATGGAACAAAATATTAGACGTAACTTATTATCCGAGGTAAAATAATTGTTCATTCCATATTCGAAGAAGTATAATTATTTTTGGTACTTTTTTATATAAATGCAGATCCTTCCAAATCAACACATCAAGTCTCGGCAGAAATGGATGTGCCACAGACGAGCGTTTGGAAGGAATTAAAAAAAAGTGGTTTGAAATGTTATAAAATACATATTTCACAAAAATTACATCCAGGTGATCCTGAGAGAAGGATGGAATTTTGTAGCTGGCTCTCGAATTGGGTAGACCCTACAAACTTATTGAAAAACATTATTTGGACCGACAATAGTTATTTGTATGCTAAGGCCGCGAAATACCTTTTTAACGTACCGAAAGAACAGTTATCGCCGAGGCCGCTTGCGGCCGAGGCAAGATAATCTTGAGGTCGTTAAAAAGTTTCGCGGCCATGGCATACACACTATTTTTCGTGCAATCGTTAAAATTATTAAAATAGATAGTTGTAAATGAATATATTATTGCTCTAAAATCAACAGCATTTCAATTTATTTAACAATATCACCGTGTGCTATGGAAATGATATGTTTCAATTTATACAAAATATTTTGACAGTTCTTGTCAAAACGCAAAATGTCTGATACTGATAGCGATATTTCAGTACCTTCCACTCCTCCTGAACTCAAAAGCGTTGTAAATTCGGCGCTTTCCGTTATAATACCCGAAAAATCTAAACGGCAGTACGAAAAATGTTACGGCGAATTTAAAGATTGGTGTGACAAACAGAATGTTGAGACGATGTCTGAAAACATTTTTGAAAGTGACGTTTGGTTTCGCGGCCGTTGCTATGGGTAACGGCCGCGAAATTAAATTTCGCGGACTGTGCTGAGAACGCGAAATACTGACTTCGCGTGCGATTGCACGAAAAAGTACTTTTTCGAACTGTGGTGTTTTTAATAGAAATAATGAGCACATTTGGAGTGAAAATAATCCACGACACTTCAGAGAAGTCAGACCACAAGTTCGGTTTCGTTTGAATGTGTGGGCTGGAATTTATGACGGCCGAATACTTGGACCTCATTTCTTCTCTAATACTTTGAACGGGGAAACCTATCTTCGGTTCTTAAGAAAAGAATTCGAAGAATATATGGATACGTTTCCCCTTTGTTAATTATAACTGCTGCTGGTTTCAGCATGACGCGGCTCCTCCACACAATAAAAGAGCAGTTTGCGAATATTTACACCAAAGATTTCCTAGTAGGTGGTTAGGAAATTCTGGACCAGTGAGGTGGCCGGCAAGGTCACCAGACCTTACAGTTTTGGGGACTTTCTTGTGGGGCACTTTAAAGGACAGAATCTGTGGAGAGCAAGAATATGACACAGTAGATGAACTTAGAGACAATATCATCACGCAATTCAGGTCTATCAGAAGAAGGGATATTATTAGGGCTGTTCTTAATTTGAGACGACGAGCTCGGTTATGTATTCAAGAGGAAGGCCATCATCTAATACTTTTTGTGCATTTTTTAGAAGCTCATGATTTCATTCTTGTTTTTTGAAACGCACCGTACTCAGCCAAGTGTTTGCCCAAAATTCCGAATAATGTTCTATCTGGCTGTTGTCTTTCCGGATATAATTCAAAATAAATTTGTGTTGTTGCCCTGTATACTATAATAAAAATTACTATTAGTACATTATCGGGTTGTTTTGAACGACATTCGACAAAAGCGAAAGTTCGCCTGGATGGAGGTTTTGAAAATCAAAACACAAAATTCTCAGTGTTTTCTGGTTACATAACTTCCAAGTCGTCCTGATTTTCACTAATAATGAGAGTTGGGCCTTGGGCCCAACTGGACTCGCTCCCTCACCCTTCGGCCTCCCGGGTTTTGTTCGGAAGAGCGCTAGTAACAACAAAGGTTAGCAAAGGGTGATTTAGTGCACCTGCGAACTCAGTTCTAAATTTCTATATATTTTTTGTGAAATTTTAGACCTTGCTCTGTTTTCTTATACATAATCCAATCATGAGCTATTTATGTTCACTATATTTCACTTCGTAGCAGAAAAAATATTACTATAAATTATCAAACTTCTGCTCATTTTTCAAATATCGTAAAAAAGAAAAGATATCCTCCACCCCTGGAGTCATAGTGAAGCTCCACCGACGCCCTAGCTGTCCGATACAGACGCCATTTTGGACGCCATCCCTAGCGTCCTTTGTTCAGTAATAGAACTTTGTGCTACGGCATGTCATGTCATCACATCATGTTCAAATATGCCCTTCGGCCAGCCGGACTGCGCTTTGTTGTGGCGTCAATTTACAGGGTGTTCGCTAGAAGCATAATGGAATAAAATTCCACATATATGTTCTATATGAGAAGTGATTATAATCCACAGTATACAGTGTCCTTCAAAGAGTTGGCATCATATATGGGAAAAACTTTTATTGGAAAAACTTTTATTTTGAAATTCCACTTGGGCGATAAGTTGAACTTCGAAAAATATGAAAAATTACCTGCTCGGATGTGGTCACGTGACCTTCGCCACCTGTCAAAAGTAATATTTTTTCAAAACAATCGCTGAAAACAGGATTATTTAATCAAATTTCAAAAAGGTTTAAGGAAAAAAGTTATTTCTATTTCGTTTTCACACTTCTGTCTTGAATTTGAACGTTTATTGCAACTTTCACTTTTTGCCATTTTTTCGATAATTATGAAATTTCTGGAATATTGAAAAAATCTTTACTTCGACAAAACTGTTTCATATCATTAGCTCCAATATGCGACTAACTGTCAATTACCAATCATCGACAAAAATTAGTTCTTCTCTATAAAACGAGAATTACTGCTAAAAATTTTTATTGTTTTTTGCAAGGTTGACGTATCTTCAAGCATTCAGGATAAAAATATAAAAATTAATTTAAGTGGATTTTTTCACTATTAAATTGATAGCAAAGTCATAATTCAAAACGTCATGAAACTTGTTGAAAAGGGGAACATTCTCAATTGAAAATTGGACCAAACATGACTCCTCTGGAAATGGAAAAACCTACGATAAATTGAAGTTAATTTTTCGTAATATCTAACATAAAACAACTAATTTCCCGGCTGAAGCCACGCTGGACATTGAACTACATCTAATAGATATTATGGAATGACCCTATATTACCTGAGAGAGAAATAATCTGAGAGTGAAAATTTGCATTTTTATTCAGATAGTTAAAATGAAAAGAAGGTGTTGTTATGATCTAACAGAAAACAGCTACTTCCCCTGCAAAAGCCACGCTGGACATTAAACTACATCTGATAGATATTGTGAAAACAATCAAACGAAAGAAAAAATCTGAAAGTGAAAAATTGCATTTTAATTCATTCATTCATATCTATAAATGAGATAAGGGAGAATATTATTCAGAAGTATCACTCACAGAAAATCGCTCAATTCATTTATGCGTGAATTTCGCTAGGCCTCCAATACATTTTGGTCGACAAAAATCTATTTCACTCTTCTAAGACCATCAGGAAGGTCGGAAGAATTGGAAATCATGCTCTTCAGAAGCAATTTCACACTGTAATAATGGAATTGTTGGACAATTTCTGGTGCGGTGAACCTTTGAAAATATTTTTTGACATAAAACCTGTCATGGGTATGGCATGTTAATTTTATTGAAAAAATGGACAGGATGTTCATAAAGTAGGATGTGGAATCATCTGCGACTGAAAAACAAACTTTAATCGCAATTTTTCCATCGTTCAAGATAACCTCTGTTGGAAGGAATTCGTGTTGAAAAGGAAAACATTTTCAATTGAAAATTGAGCCAAACATGACTCCTCTGGAAATGGAAAAACCGGCGATAAATTGAAGTTACTTTTTTGTAATATCTAACAGAAAACAACTACTTCCCCGGCTAAGGCCACGCTGGACATTGAACCACATCTGATAGATATTGTGAAAAGACCCTATATAACTTGATAGAAATAATGTGGATGTGAAAATTTGCATTTTCATTCAGATTGTTGAAATGAAAATGAGCTATTTTTTGTAATATCTAACAGTTTACAACTACTTCCCCGACAAAAGCTAAGCTCGACATTGAACTACATCTGATAGATATTGTGAAAAAAACCTGACTCGAAAAAAATAATCTGAAAGTGAAAATTTATATTTTCATTCAGATATTTGATTATTTCTTAAACGTCCAGTTTCCATTGGAGATTCATATTTTCAGTAAAATCAATGTGCCATACCCATGACAGATTTTATTTCAAAAAATAGATAGTGTCACCGCACACGAAATAGTCTATCAATTCCATTTGTTCTGAAGAGTGTGATTTCCAATTCTTACGACCTCCCTGATGATCTTATAGAGGAGTGAAATAGATTTTTGTCGACCAAAATGTATTGGAGGCCTAGCAAAAGAGGTGCAATCAATGAAATGAGCGATTGTCTGTGTGTGATACTTCTGAATAACATTCTTCCTTATCTCATTTACAGATATGAATCTCCAATGGAAACTGGACATTTGAGAAATAAACATCTATCTGGATGAAAATGCAAATTTTCATTTTCAGATTTTTTCTTTCAAGTTAGGTTCTTTTCACAATATCTATCAGATGTAGTTCCCTGTTAGATAGTACAAAAAAGTTACTTCAATTTATCGTAGGTTTTTCCATTTCCAGAAAAGTCATTTTTGGTTCATCTGACTTTATGAACATCCTGTTCATATTTTCATTAAAATCATAATTAAACTTCTTCACGAATCTAACTAAAGTTTAAGACTATTTACAGTACAAATCTCAATTTTAATTCTTATTAGTCCGGCCACGAAACTTTCATCAATTTTGTGAAGTAGGCTTTGGAGAAAAATTAAATGGGTAATCTATGATGAAAATTAAATATGTTTCAACCTGACACAATTAAGAATTCTAGATAGTAAAGTCAAACAAAAAAATTATAACTTTATTCTATAACAAAACACATATTGTGAGTGAGTAAGAATTTATTGAGTTAAACTGAACTTTACATTTCTGTATGCCTTCCTTCTCTTTCAATGCATAGCAGTTCTTTTGTGTACATCTTGCACTGTGGCTATATATTTGCTACACATTCAGGTTAGCAGGTTATTTTTATCAGAAACAAAAATATGAAGTTTTTTTTCATGTTTCGTATTTCAGTAGGTATGGAAATTCCTAACCAACTTTAAAATTTGTTGGCAAAGTGTCATTCATCACTGTTACGCCAAGCAATAGAGTATAAAATGCGTGAGTTTTTAACAAAAATACTAGTAGGAAACCGACTATGCCATCACATGGGGGACAGTCCGTAGTTATATTCTGATATGTTTTCGACTCGCAACTGTCATTTATTAATCTGTTATAAACATTTAAATAAAAAAAACGTGTTTTTTTTTAATTGTTTTGCTTATAAAATGAAAACTAATAGAGCAATCTGGTTGCTCCAATAGAAAGAATTGTAGATAATTGAAATACAAACAAAATGGGATGTTTTATGACCCGGTCGGATCATTAGCATCGGAGAAAAACTGGAAAAACAAGAAAATGTTTATTTTTTGAAAAATTCATAACTCCATTTTTCAACAAGTAGAATTGGCCTTTCTCCTGAAAGTATTGAATCATGTGTAGTTTGTGTGTGCACAAAACAGGCGCTGTCGGATCGTTAGTTTTGGCACAATTGCAATTTAAATTTTTCAGCGTGCCTGGATGCTCTAGTGATAGCCCAATTTCAATTTCTCAAGCAGATTATGAATTATGATTATGATTATGATATTGCGCTACAATGGTGCGAAATGTGTAAAAAATGCATGCAAACATGACTGAAAATGACCGAGCCCGCGTTAGCTGCCGAGTGGCAGGAGAGGGGAATTCTTCTAATGAACGGGTTACGTGATAATACGCATCCCCTTATCTCCCGCTCACTCCATCCATTCGACCGCTTCTACCAGCTCAGCCGTTTTGAGTCATGTTTGCAAGCATTTTTCACCCAGTTCGCAGCATTTTAGCGCAAAATGAGAATATCCATTTGGTACTGTACTTCTACTACTACTAGAGCATCCAGGCACGCTGCAAAATAGTGCAAAAAAAATTCAAATTGCAATTGTGCCAAAACTAATGATCCGTCAAAACCTGTTTTATGCACACATAAAGTACACATGATTCAATAATTTCATAAGAAGGGCCAACCCTACTTCTTGAAAACTGGCGGAGTTATGAATTTTTTTAAAAATCGTAAAATTTTCTGGTTTTTCCGGTTTTCCGCCGTTACTAATGATCCGATCGGGTCGTATTGTTAACAGTATATCAACTTTTTCATTTTGGTTAAATTTTCGTATACAAGACTCGAATAGGGTTGAAAAGTACATTGAGTAAAATGCAGGGAAATTTAAGAGTGGCTCCTGGTAAGAACACATGGAAAATTCGATTTTCCTGAACAGAAATGAAAGGAGTAGGTATATTGCCCATATTTTCACGCGAGCTATGTTCACCTTATCATTAATTAATAGAACCTGGCTTCGGAATACCAAAGGCTTGAGTGTTGCAGGTGGTTATAGGGTTAAAATGAGGGCGTAATCTAGTAAGCCAAAATCGATATTTTAACAGATTTTCCCACACAAGCCCATCGAAACTATGAAAACCTACATCGTCACTAGACCGAAAAACATAACAGCTTGAGTGGCGCGTATGAATAAGTAGATTTTGTCGTCGGAAAATTTAACGGAAATTCATTTTTGATTTTTCCACATGTTCTCCCCAGGAGCCACTCGTAAATTTCCCTCCATTTTACTCAACATCGATGTACTTTTCAACTCTATTCGAAGCTTGTATGAGAAAATGAGTCACATAACAGGTCTTATTATCTTCAACAAGACAAATTGCTATGAAGAATCTCTATACGTTAAACTACAAAATAAATCATTCCCAATATCAGATAACTTCAAATTCCTAGGCGTAACGCTGGATGCAACACTCAGCTGGGAAACTCATATCAACTCATTAAATAGCAGACTGAACTCAATCTGTAGAATAATTCGCTACTTGAGGGTTCAAGTATCAACCAATAGCTTAAGAATATATTACTTTTCTCACGTGCAATCAATCATATCATATGGTATAATGTTCTGGAGCTCATCAACAATAGCACAGAAAATATTCATAACCCAGAAAAAAATTATTAGATGTATATTAAGACTGGATCGAAACACCTCTTGTAAACCATATTTCACTGAACTTGACATTATGACTTTGCCTTCATTGTACTTCCTAGGTCTTGTGTGCTTTGTGAACAAATATTCTCACTTGTTTCCAAGGAACAGTGATCAATATTCTGTGAACATGAATGTGATGACTAGATATTGCAATGAATTGACGATACCAAACCACAAATCTACTTACTATGAGAAAGGCACATACTACCAGGCAATCAAAGCGTATAACTCCCTACCCCAAGAATTGAAAAGCATCAGAGATATAAAGAAATTTGGAATCTCCGATATTACATATCTGAAACAAAAATGCTAATATTGCTTCAACTGTTGGTGGCATTAAAACATTGCTTTTAACATTTTATTTTTATCTTATTGTATTATATTCAACTTCATTACATGTATATCTTACAGCTGTGAATGTATGTATCCTGTCAATAATTTTCTTTTAATGTAGTTTTAAAATGTAACTCTTCTATTGTACTGTAAATTCTGACGTTTGCTGTGTCTCTAGTTGATCGTAAACAATAAAAGCATTATTATTATAAATCTTTCACTATGTTGGCATTTAATAGTATTGAGTTTATTGCTGTTGAAAAATAAAGAAAAAATAAAAGTTGGAAATGAGTTTGTCTGCATACAAATCATAGTGAAAAAAGTAGAAGTGACATAGAATTATTGTTACCCACAGGCTATTGCTTCATCTTCCATATCACACTAACGTGAAAATGTTCCGTTACGAGGGGAATACAAAAAGTTTGTTTTAATAAAATCACCATTATATCAGTAGTTTGTGAATTGGTAGTATGATTGTGATATATCGTACCGATATTGTACCGAATCGTGATAATTTTTGAAATATTATACTCGAAACCAAAATTGGTTGCGCTTCCGGTCAAACCAGAAGTGTCATATTTAGTCTGATACTTAAATCTACATACAAGACATCAAATCGATCTACTAAATTTGAAACATCCATACCAAACGACAACAAAGATACAGGGGGATACATTGGTTCCGGGTCACCCGGTATTTTATTTTATCACCAACAAAAGACAAATCATAGTTACAAATACAACATACCAGATAAAAACATATGAACGTAAATTAACTTCAAACTATTCTCCAGTTTTGCCGATAACAGAAAAGCTGTTAAATTGGGTTGCAATATCCGTATTCAATCAGGGAAACTATATTACACTGTCAGTGTAAAATAGCGGCGAAAGGGTGAAAGGGCGAGAGACAAACTATGAACATAGGCGTTGCGTTGGAAAGAGGGAAAAGGATAATATGATATATCATCAACCGTAAATCTCATTACACACGCAGGAAAAATTTCAATTCGAAATCGTGTTTATTGGGATTAATTTCCTCATAAGTCCAAAGGGCGCAAACTGCTTATGGAATTTGGGAGTTAGTGGATTTTTTTGAATTTTTGGTATGATGTAGTCTATGTAATTTCAACCAATGTTAAGAGAACTCCAACCAAAAAAAAATTAACTGTTTTGCTGCTAGGGGGCGTTAAAATCACCCCTTGCGCAGATTAGACTATTTATTTTTGAATCCGGTAACAATTTTTCACTTGTTTCATTGTTGCTAATGTTGCACAATAATGTGCTGTTTTATAAAAAAATTCTTACCCCCTCCTTTATTTCCCCAACTCCTATTACGAAACGCGAAAAAAATTCTCCAGTGCCTTCAAATGTATCGTCTAATGTTTAAACATGCCTGAATTAGGGAAATAGCAGTTTTTATGATTATTCCTCCTCCCTCCAAAGGGTACAAAACGAAAAATATTTTGGTAGATTTTTCTGAATTTTTGATATGATGCAGTTCAAGTTATTTCAATAGAAATTAATGGGGTGGCAAACCCCCAAAATAAATAGTTTTGATGCTAGGGGGCGTTGAAATCACACCTTGCTCAGAATGGACTATTCATTATTATAGGCGGAAATAATAGCTCTACGTATTTTAGTTTAGATTGTACTGAACAATTATGTAATTGTTTTTTTTTAATCTAAAACCTCCCCCTTGCCCCCAACCCCTATTTTGAAGCACTAAAAAAATTAATTCTCGACTACTTGTGAATGCTTTATAAAAATAAATGTTTCAATCAGCTCAAATTGAGGAAATCGTACTGTTGTTTAATTTTACCAATCCCTCCCTTTAAAAAATATTGCTGGATTTCGCTGACTTCTTAGTAGGGGCCAACGCCATGTGTCTAGTTTTCCAATAAATTGAAAATCGTTAAATATAGTCTTATGTTGCTGAAAAAATGTTTTTAGTTTACTGACACATTTGAGAAATATCTGATGATATAAATATTACTCGACTATCTTTCATTGATTCGAATAAATTCTTCGAATACACTAACATTATTTTTTTTTATTCAGTTCTTTAAATTTGAAGATGTCTGCAGAAGCTCTCCTGTTTTATTCAGTACATACGAGGATGTATTGATATCTAGTTAGCCTAGACCAGTTCCCTGCATAAACAAAATATTGCGTTACCATAGCAACGAACAATAACTTATTAGAAGTGTCAGTGTAAAGTTTGACGTCAAAAAAGTAAACCAGAGTTACGCAATAAATTTTAAAAAAAAATGTCCACCGAAATTGTGAGAATCGAAAAATTGGAGTATCGAGCCATCATCAAGTACCTGTATTTAAAAGGGTTAAGAGGTAAGCAGATTTACGAAGATATGCTTAATACCCTTGGTGATCAATGTCCTTCGTATGCGACCGTGAAAGATTGGACTGCAAGCTTCAAAAGAGGTAAATTTTCGATTGAAGATGATGACCGATCGGGAAGGCCAGTTTCTGTGTCAGTCCCCGAAAATATCGATGCAGTTCATGACATGATTTTAACAGACCGTCGAATTGGGCTGAAACGGATATCTGAAGCACTGAATATTTCATACGAACGCGTTCATCATATAGTTCACGTCAATTTGGACATGAGAAAAATTGCTTCAAAATGGATCAACAAATGTTTGAATGTTGACCAAAAGCGTGCAAGGGTAGTAGCATCGCGTTCGATCTGTGCTCGATTTGAAAACGATGTAGACTTCTTAAACCGAATTGTTACTATGGATGAGACTTGGGTACATTTCTACGATCCAGACACAAAGCAACAATCGATGGAATGGCGACACTCTGGTTCTCCAAGACCTAACAAGTTTCGTGTCCAAAAATCTGCTGGAAAAGTTCTTTCTTCAGTTTTCTGGGATTGCTATGGAGTAATCATGATTGATTATATGGATAAGGGTAGAACAATAACTGAAGATTACTATTCGACATTACTGACCACTCTACGGGAAATAATTGAAGAGAAAAGATGCGGAAAGCTATCCAAAGGTGTTTTGTTTTTGCGGGACAACGCCCCTGCACACAAATCTCATGTTGCCATGCAAAAAATTCGTGATTTAGGGTGTGAATTACTTCAACGCCCCCCTTATTCACCAGATTTGGCTCCGTCAGACTATCATCTCTTTCCTCAACTGAAAAAAAGTTTAAAAGGTCGTAAATTTTCTTCCAATGAGTAATAAAAGCTGTGGAGGTTTGGTTGGCAGAGCAAGAAGAATCATTTTTTTTGAAAGGTCTAGAGACGTTGCAGGTTCGCTCTAATGAATGTATCCAATTAAGAGGAGAATATGTTGAGTAATAAAATATTTTGACATTGAAATTTTGTTTGGTTCTATAGTAGGCTAAGAATTTTTCAATATATCCTCGTAAATCTCCGAATTCAACTCTTCAAATTTTAACAAATCCATTTTTGTGGAAATTGAAACAGGCATTAGCTCACTATCGAGGTCTTGATATTAATTTTTGTTTATGGGGTGTCATAATGCCGAAAAACTTTGCCCAAAGGTAGACTGCAACTAAAACACATTTACATTTTCTTACATTAATAATATAGTAACACGATATTTCATTTTTGAATCTGTTATACCAACACTGCTACTTGATGTTAAAAAATTGATATTTTCATTTTTTCCAATTTTATTCTTTATAAAGGTATAAAATTGAATTCTAATCAACTTTTTTAATTAACTTCTTTCGATATCTTGCCATCTCATATCCATTTTGGCATCTTCATAGTGATTTTTTTTCAATTTCATTACAGTGGTCACGTGACATATAAAATTCAAAAATGTAATAAAATACAGGGTGTTCCATTTGAAATAAGGAAGTTGCCCTCAACTTCCGGTATAACGGAAAGAGACCGGAAGTTGAAAATATTTTAGTTGAGAAGGCCGTTTTGTAAAACCCACTACCACACAATGTCAAGTTTTTATTTTGAATCGTTCTCCATATATTCCTAACGAACGCTCGTCGTGAAAGACCCTATATATTATTCGTAAATGCTGTGATTATAGAAATGTAAGTAACTATAATTAATTCACACGTTTTTTTTCGAAGTTGGGCATACCTAAAACGAGGCGGATTCAATGCATGCCCTTATTGAAAGGCGTAAACAAATATAAGTCGTTCATGTTCCTGACCAATGAACCACGCAAAAATTACTGGAAAACCTTACAATGTCACCGAATTGAACCAGGAATCCACACTCAACTTCAAGTATTCAATGGATCAGAAACAAAATTGGAAACTAGACAATAACAAACAAAATGTAACTTGGAGTAGAGTCAAATGTGTAAAATTTCAAAAGAGAATCCAAATATACTAAGGCTATATTATGACCTCATATATGAAGATTTCTGTGAAACTAACATAGAAGAGAACACAAACAAAACAAGACGAACTCGGAACTCCAACTTGGGTTCAATGGGCATACCCCTTGCATCCAGTGCGCTCTTACCCATTTCAATAAATAAATATGAAGACTTGAACAGCCTCTGTGTATCGAAAGCCATACCAAAAAATAGTTATCACGACTATAGACACAAGCCCAGGCCATTTTTGGAGGGATCATTTGACCCAGCATGAATTATATTCAGAATGATAATGTCATACGAAACAACTCCTTTCCGCACTGTGCCGTCAGTTGTGAGCGGTGCAGATGAGTACGCAGGTCAAAAAAACTTTCCACCAAGGGGTGAGATTTTTCGACAAAAGATTCTTGTACGGCATTTCTCAAGATGATAGATCACTGAAAAATAATCATATAGGACCTAATGCCGTACAAAAAGAACTGTACTGAAAGCCAGGATTTTTTTTTATTTTCCGCAAATTTTTCTTGTGAATTCAGGTGATTTATTAATGTACTGCATTTGTATAATTGAATTTGTTTTATTTCATAGATTATTTTTTTAGCAACGCCGTACATATTTGCCGGTACAAGGGAGACAAGCCCCGCGCTTAACCCCCTACCCCTAACTAGTATAGTTTGGGTCATTTGATACAACATCAAACTAAATGATCTGAATACCATTTTATGAAACGATGTCATTTTTTGTTACGCCTTACATTTTTCATGGAACATATGACTGACCGGGAAAATTTATTTCCCTCTGAAAAGGGTAATTTTACGGTAATATGTTTTTTTACGGCATATATATATATATATATATATATATATATATATATATATATATATATATATATTACTAGTAAGTATAGCAATAATCAAGAAAAACTCTATGCCGTACAAAAAAACTAGTTCAATACGACTGGAATTGGTATACAGTGAGTTTCAAATGTTTGCATCTTGTAGAAAACTTGTTTATTATCCATTTGTCAGAAAATTTTATTCCTCATAGAATTTGGTGCATTACAAAAAACTTGCATAAAAGTTATCAGAATTTTAAAGTTCTAAACGGTATACAGAGAAGAACAAAAATAGGAAATTTGATCTGGTAAAAACTACCCTTATTTTCAACAATATCAAAAAAATTCATTTAGAAAAGTTGTTTAGAATCAGAACCAACATTCAAATTCAGAATCAAGCGGAAAAAATATAAAAAATCACATGTTTTATGATTAAAGTGATCGTAAAGTTGAATACTTTCATTATTTAATTGTTTGCCAATTATTAATTGATTAATTCAATGATTTCCTTCCATATCACACTGATAGTTATCATGGACATACATACAGAGTGAAACAGGTATCAAATTTGCACAAAAAAACTAGTAAAAATTCAACAAACTTCGATATTCTAGTACAAATGATAAATAAGACCAACTTTTGCAATGAAATGTAAGTGGAGCGAGTGATAACTGGTTTGAGAATCATGTGCCCTGAGTATTATCATTATTGCTGATCTTCCAGTCAGGCTCTGCCTCCGGAGCCCCGATACTTCCGGAGGGCGCGCTGGTTCATTAAGATAGATAACCACTCCCCACGTCCGTGGGGTGAGTGATTACTGGGTCCGAGAATCATGTGCCCTGAGCAGACGCAATGAACTAAGGATAACGGCCATGGATCCCTATGATCAGACCAATCATTTCAACAAAATGGCTTGGATTGAGCCAACGGAGTTCAAAGAGTAAATCTCAATATTTAGTTCGTTATTCCTCCTCTTTTCGGACTATGTTCGTTTCTCCCAGAGCCGAAAACTCCATGTCGAAAATTATCTTAAGTCCATGAAGAAAATCGTCTTACGTTGATGGTTGAGGAGGACTACATCAGGCTTATTAGCTTGTATTTGCCTGAGGGTGGGGAATGGGTAGTTCCAGTATACTCGGCACCTCTCATTCTCCACAAGGGACTCAACACCCCCGGAGCATAAGGCAACACCGGTGTCTCATCTATACCGTATGAGTGTCGTAGATGATAATATAACACTCGTAGAGCAGCGTTATGTCTGTGGATATAGGCTGAGACCGCATATGCTGGACATGCTGACAGCAAATGCATAATGGTCTCAGGCACCCCACGACATGCTCTGCATCTAGTGTCGGGGATCTCTATACCCATCACGCGGCTACGGTAGACGAGGGTGTTGAAGACACTATCCAGGCAGGCCATTATGAATCCCTCGGTCTCCTACTTCAGCTCACTTGACCTTAGGAAGGTAAAGGTGCGATAGTGAAACTTCGGAGAGTTCCGATGAAGAATATTGTAATATATTTATAGTCCAATTAACTCTAAAATAATTTATTTTACGAAATACAATGATACAATAACACAATTTACATAACAATCACGGAACTAGGTATTTATATTCGACTTTCACTTCACTGACTGCCCCTCTGTCTGCTGCGTCGTTCTTTTTATATTAATTGTTGACTTCTCCGAATGCTCTGGAATTCTCCATCGAATTGTCCGGATCCATTGAATCATCCAGATTCTTCTTGGTGCATAGCGTATCGAAGGTCATATTCAGCCTGCGTGAGTGTTCAGGCCCGGCATCGCCCACAGCTTCGCCACAATATCGTTGAATTTTTTTTTTATCTAACAATTATATTTAAAAACACAAATTTATAATCAATAAAAAGTGAATTCCATTTGCGGTAGTAAATGTTTGTAGAAATTTACAAAAATTACGAAAAATTATTTGAATTATTTTGGGTAAACACACAATATTCTCTCATACCTTAATATGTATCATTCAATGCTAATTTATTAGGATTCAACTGCGAGAGAACTATAGAATAGATATGAGTTCCTGTAATTTCAGCTTGAAAACCATATTGAATAATTTATATCAATTAGACTCCAACAAAGGTCCAGGACCAGGACTGAATTGAGTACCCGTTGATAAATGAATATAATCTGTGAGGACATTCTTAACCAGATTTAGAATAAAAAATTGTGTGTTTCAATAAAGCGACAAAGTGAAATACAGTATAAAGATTGTAAGGTTCAATAATGTACATTGAACTGAGAAAAAATACTCGAATTTTCAAGTTATACGGTTTCAGAGTAAGTATTTTATTTTCCATCTGATATGAACGGCATTGTAATTATGGCTTTTACCGCCTTTCTCAAATCAAATCCTGCTAAAAAATCTGACTTATGGCAAAATTAAAATTTTTAGTGAATTCTTAGAAAAAAGAAATATTAAACTATAAAATATATCGCTTTGTGAAAATTTCTTCCATAACAATGGTCTTCCGTCCAATGTGTATGTTTTCTAGCTCGTTGTTATTCGACTCCGGGAAGATACCTTTCCAAACTCCAATAAAGGTATTAACAAACTCCGCTAGCGCGCCGTTCGGCCAGCAATCGCGTGTGGAAAAGTCACTTTACGCACGTGTTATGTACACTATTTTTTGTACTAGCGGGCGGAAAAACACCCAAAAGTTAACATAAAGAAACATTTATCATTAAATACATATCCAAAAATTGATTATTATTAATATTAATATTGAATGTGCAATTGTAGAATTCTGTAAATTAATTGCAGAGACTAAAATTTTATCCAATGTAGTCGGGGACTTGAAGGTTGGGTTTCCGACGTTTTGGTTTTCCACTGCTTTGTCACAAACACTAATTGTTGCAAACGTGGCCATTGGAGTAACTTGGCTAGAAGAGGTCATTTTTGAAGGCTGCTGTACTGGTGAAAGTTGCTGACAAGTGGTAAGGCCAGCGACTTCGTCACTGAAGTTTAATATTTTATTGGATTGGCCCTTTTGGAAACTTGGAAAGCTCTATACATAACCTTCTGCGACGCTGGAAGATTTCCAACCTTCTCCGGAATTGCAAGCATTGTGGCGGCGGAACGTCGGAAACTGTGGCTCGTATATAATTCAGGATTTGGAAGCTTCAGATAACTTGCAATCTCTGATGGCATTTTTCCGAAGGTGTTTATTCCGATACATATTTCACGAAAAATCGTTTGTGTGGAGTTTCAGGCTTTTTTAAACCCACATACTTTCTGACCAAATTGAGTAATTTTCCATTTTCAGCTTCCTCAGAAATCGCAAAGCTTCTAAAAGAGTGGTTTTTTGAGTCTGGTAAATTTATCAATAAAATATTTCCTTTGACATCAATATGAACTAAAGACCTTTTCTTAATTCTTCTCGCCTACATGCGCCCGCCAAACCAAAAACCGTAGCGACTTTTATATGAAGATAAATTTCGTCAGGTGCTTCATTTATAAACTTGAAAATTTCTTCTTTTTAGAAAATTTTAGCCTTTTTTGGTCTAAATCCAATGTTTTGTTCTTTTATATATCCCGTGACCTTGAAAAACTTGCTTTAATCGACGTCTTTTTTAAGTTTAATTACACTTTTTAACATTGATTACCCGGCCCAAAGAGTGTTTGGCTTGCATGTTTTGGAAATCTCAACGAAATAAGCCAAAAAACGTCTTCTTTAAAAGTTTTAATTCCCTTATTCTGGCACCAGTTTTCAAACAAAATATACTCCTTTTCATACCTATGACGGGATTTTGATGATAGTAGATCCAAGTTTGCAGTTCTTGCCGCTTCAAAACTGACTCTGGCAAATCTTCGTCTGAAGAATCCATAAAAAATTATCTTACTAGAAAAAGCTGAGAAGGCAAAATGGGTTTTAACAAGGTAGTGTTTTGACTGGCGGGCTTAATTTTTTTTTGTTGCTACGGTGATTCAAAGTAACAAGTGAAAAATGTCAGATGTTTATTACTATTTGACGTTCATTTGATGAGGCTTATCAGGGCCATTAAAAAATTATTGAAATATAATTTTCTTTTTATTAAAAATTATAGCAGAATTCTAATAAACTTCAACCATACAAATATATATATATATATATATTTTAAACATTCAAATGTCAGTATAGTCTCCAAAAACGTAACAAATTCACTAGTGCGGAAAAGTAACTCATTCAACAATAAAATGAGTGCGGAAAAGTGGACTTTTCCGCACTCTAGTAGAAAAAAGGTATTATATTATTTTCTAGCTGATTTGGAGCTATTGTTGTCATTATAATAGACTTGTTTTTTTTTTCACATAAATTATTGGTTTTCATGGCTTAGCAACCTCACTTTTTTCTGTATAAATTTTTCCAAATGAAAAGTTTCTTTATTCAGCTCTCCTTAAAAAAACGCTCAAAATGAGTTACTGCCTTATTCGTTGGGAACGTCGATTTCATCCATGCCTTTTGAAACAAAACAAAACTGACCTGTACAAGAGTTTTTTTTAATCATTATAAAAACCTACCAATATAGTTTTTTCTGTTTATTCTGTTTATGCCTTCGACTAATTTTTGAAAACCGTGTTTCTCATTAACAATCAATTCAAAAGTTAATGTACGAAGACTTTTAGAACACTCCTCCTGGTATCCCATAAATAAAAATAAACACTTTTTCATAAAACGAAAACCAAGGAGTAATTCAGCCAAGACTGCATTTTGTTTTCCCTATAACTTGGCGAGAACGACGCTCTTCCGTCGTTTCTATAGTAACGAACGGCACCCGCGGCGAGGATCGAAGTCTGTCGTGTCAGAGTTACCACCCCACAGTGTACATTCGCCGGCTTGTACACTCCGGGTGCTCTATTATGTACACTGTTATTAACAAGCCACCGGGAATTCGTATTCAGACCGAACGGTTTTAGCCGCACTCTAACCTGGGGGGACTTGAAAGAACATCGAAGCAGTTGAAATTTCATATCCAATTATTTTATGAGGAATATGCGCCGCCTTCATTGCGAGTTTAGGTTTTTTTTTCTGAAAATGTCCGCAAACTGCACTGGGCGTCGGAATCGTTCACACTGATTGAGACCTTAGAATTTGAACCAAACTCAACCTACATGAATGACGAATGTGTTAGTTTTATTGATATTGTTACGAATCTGCAAGCATCGTGAATTGATCTAGAAACATTTAGAAAACTTTGATGAACTTGATGGAAACATCTTGAAGCACAAATTCTTATTCTAGACCATAACATCGGATTTTCTTACTGTTGCCTAAGAATTTCTTCATTGCTCAAGAACTTTAATATACATATAGGTTATAGTTGGAGAATGCCAACCCTCTACTTGGAGCAGAAGATCCAGTAAATAAAATTCAAGTACTTGTGGAAACATTAAATCAAGCATTTTCACTATGAATAAGAAGAAATCAAAACCCTGGGTCCACAAACGGCTTGAAAAAATTGTCAAGTAACTTACGTTGCCTACAAATGTTACAAAATTCCATAGCGATAATAATTTCTTCATGACATATTTCAATAAATATCGTAATATCTACAAACAGACCATAAAACTAGCCAAAGACTCGTATTATAGTAAAATATTGAGTCAAGCAGACAACAAATCGAGAGAGATGTGGAAAATAACCAATGAGTTGAGAGGTAAATACAACAAAGTGCAACCAGAATTGGGTATAGATCTCAATTCATTGAACGAATTCTACTGCTCAATAGCTGTTCAATTAAAGCAGAATATCGTTCCTACGTTTGATCCGCTTGATAATTTACAGATATTGATTTCTCCGAGTAATTCTCTTTACTTGTACGAGACCGATTCAACTGAGCTGAAGTCGGTAATCAACGACATAAAAAAGAAAACTTCCTCTGGTGATGACTACCTGTCAGCAAAATTGATCACAATTACCTGACGAAGCCCTTAGTGCGTTAGTAACGGCTTTAAATACTTCTGCAACAGGTGTCTTCCCTTCACAAAGGAGAAGCTATTGATGACCCCAACAACTTCAGACCAATATCTATTTTATCAACATTATCTAAACATCAGAAGCTTGTTGAATGTAGAGTAATGGGTTTTTTGGAGAGACACAATATATTGGCTAGAGAACACTTCGGATTCCGAAATAAAAAAGGAACAGGAGACGCCATTTTCAACTTTCTTGAAAGAATCTATACGAACCTACATGAAAAGGAGGCAGCTGCAGCAGTTATTCTTGTCCTTTCCGATGCATTTGACTGTGTAAGTCATAAAGTTCTGTTGCGGAAACTTACCCAGTTAACACAAACATCTAGGAGATGTTGCTTTCTTGATTATTATGGTAACAAAATGAGTTGCATTTAGACATCAGTGTTTACCACTAATAGTCCTGGACCTGGACTAGGGTCCTGTCGGAAAATCAAGTATGGAGAATGTTTTTTCAAGAATGCTTAGTAGGTGCCCCAGTAAGTATTTTGGACTTGGGTGGACATCCGCCATCTGGTACATTTTCGAGCTACGACGTCATCATAGATTGCGGCCGTTCGATCATAGAACTGCTCATATCTCATGCAATACTTGACCGTTTTGCATAAAACTGTAAACTTATACGTATTTGTCACTCATGAATGTAGGTGAAGAGGCATTCAGTGCAAATAATAGATATAAATACTCGAAATCTGTGAATTGAAGGTGTTAACTGTTTTCGAGTTTGTTTCAGGTCGCTAAAATGAAATGGACATATGAATATTATAACATAAAAGAGAGTATCGAAAGATAGTGTCAAAATTTTCATTCCAGCCGGCAAAGCATTCATTTATATACAATAAAACTGATGGTAGTGAGATAAGTAAAGAAGATGGCAAAGAAAAAGTCAGGGCAGCTGCGAAAGAGAGAAATTACTTTATTACTGAGCATTTGAACTCATTAAGTGAGGAAGCAGTGTTCTACTATCATATGAATAATGCGTGCTACAAACAGTATTGTCATAAAGAGTTCCTTTCCAATGACATATTACGGATAGACTCCGTTATTTACATTAATAGCTGCGGTCAAAAAAGATTCACATTCTAAGCACAATTTCTACTGCCGCTTCTTTCGCGGCAATCATACTTATATACTTATAAATAAACAGATACTTATATACTTTGTAAATAAACAGATAATTCAGCAGAAACTTAGCTATGCCGAACTTTGGGTTGATTGGTAACTATTTTCCGCGAAACAAGCTGCAATAAAAATTGTGATTAGAATGTGACCGCAGCTCGAAATGTAAATAACGAAGTCTATCCGTAATATGTCATTGTTCCTTTCGAAGGTTCAAAGTGAGAAGGAAATAATATAAACCGAAGATAAAGGCAGCACTTTCAAATCCTGTGAACCGGACATTCTTAGGAAATCTTGGAGGAAACGTGCACGTCACCACAGTCTTCAAGGAGGTGTCACTTGTAATCGAGAATGTTTAATGTATTATCTGTAACAAGAAATTACATAATCGAATATACAAGAAATGTAGAATGCATGAGTCTCCAAGAGCTAAGGAGTCACGTTATATTTACAAAATGACGTTTTCACCCGTATACCTGTGATTTGGAGGACGTGCAAATCGTTTTTTGTGCCAATCTGCTGTGTCATGTGAACTTTATTTCTTGGTATTTACTGAGGTACAACCAGAAACTTGAAGCAGGTGACAATTTCAAGTTTATGAAAGGGTTGTAGCTTTTTCTCTTATAGCTAACCATATTGAATATGGATTACATGATGGTTATTGATACACCCTCAGTTACATTGGAGACAAAATGTTGGTAACAAAATGAAGACATAAAAGTTGGTAACAAAGTTCTAAAACTGATGTTATGTGATCATTTTGGAGATAGCATTGTTTTTGCAAAACCTCTTTAGGTTTTGCTAAAACTACACTGAAAAAAAAGATAGGGCTCATAGTTAATAAATATTTGTTTGGGTGCCTTTCATTTACAATAAATAAAGAAAAGAAAATTTTATTTTGTATTAGGTAATTTTATTTAATATTAATAAACGCGATAATATAATTGACTAATAAAAAATAAATAGTTTGTTTGAGGTCGATATGTTTATAATTAACAATATAAATTTATTCCTAATTAAATCATTTGTTTGGTGATATTACTAAATATTTATTCATTATTGATTTTAAGTTTATTTAAAGTGAATAAGTCATAGTACCAGATAATGAATATCCATTGAAAATACTGCGCTGACCATTATTATAAAATCTCCTCGTTAGGTGCCGTTGTTGGGCTCGCTGATGGGCCACGTGTCACGTCGTACGTCGGGGTTTCGTGTTTCGTCGTTTGTCGTTGAGTCGTGTGTGCGCCATTTGGATTGTGTAGGTTAATTCGCATGTTGTAATTATTTATTTTTGTGTGATTGAAGTGTAATTCAAAATCAAACAATCTCTTCATAGATATAGAACACACAATAACACTAGTTCAATAATTATTAGAAGCATGGTTTGTGCATCTATTCTGTAATATAATACAATCATAGATTCTGTTGTAAAAGTTTCAAGTAACGCATCAGTTCATCAAGACTGTCTCTCGCCACAATGGACCATGTTCGTGAGCTGGAAAAGTTTTTGAAAGACAACAGTTTTATGGAATTAATGAATATATGTTTAGGTAATTTTGTACAAAGGGTAAATTTATTCCAATTTCTTACTTATTGATTTTTCGATTTCAGAAGGCTCATATTGCGTCCCTATTGGCTTATTGATAAAAGACAATATTTTTAATAAATATTCTTCATTTATTTGGAAAAAATGCTGAGATTTTTTATTTACAAACGTTCATTTTCAAAAAATAAAACATATCAATGATAAAAATGTGTTTATTAGTTGTTAATAAAATATATAATATTAATAAATATTCTTTATTTATTATAAATACTATTTTATTTACTGTTAATAAATCTGTAGTGAGGCCTATGTTTATTGGGAATGAATTTGAATTGACTGTTAATGAGGTATATTTAAATAATTTGAATGCATCAATTGTTTCTAATAACCAAACGTTTATTCCGCAATATTCGAATAAATAATTTATTAGGCGTTAATTAATTTAGTTAACTATGAATAAACTGTTTTTTCAGTGTACTAATGTGTTTTTCTGCTGTTTACAAACAAATTGGACAAAACTTATGCTCTTTGCTTCCAGCCAACCACGCACTATCTGGATCAGATTATACGAGTAAATTGCACCAAAAAAGCAGCTCTCAATAATGTATCTTTGGCACACTTGGAACACTTTGGCGTATCATCTGCCTGGGAATGCATTGAAGAAAGCTCCAAATCTGCAGAAGAATACCTAGTGCTAGTATTACGATGAGGGTCATCTTGTAAGTCCTTAGACGAACTCAGATTGTGGCTGTATTACCATGCCATTAATATGAATATTTAACATTTGCCGCCAACAAGCAGAAGTGTTAGGGGTCATTTGTTGAGATCATATTTCTACACATATCTTTAGCGACAATGCCTTGATGATGTACTTGTTGGCTTAGACCCATGTGATTTTGGTTTTATACTAATGGAAGATGATTTGATATGCCAGACAAAAATATCCCACTGATTTTATTGGTGCTTGCAACTGTTTAACTTGCGCCAAATTCTCCTGCATTTGTAGGAAAAAATGAAGTTGAATGCTGCTCTTTTTGCAATTGTGGTAGTAAAGGGTAAAACTGTGAAAATCCTTGTTGAATACTCGTTCAAAAATATTTCCATTGAAAATTTTCTATTTATGATATTGTGTATTTCTAGCCATGATAAACATTCTTAATTAATGTGTATTTATGTGGAAATGAAAACGACTACAGAATTTAAAAAAACGTATATTTTTGTATAGTGACAATTGAACCACATCGCTATTCATCTTACTAATAGTAATACCAACAAATTGACCCAAATTGCATCCAATTCGGTCAAGTTTTGTCTGAGATATGAGCAGTTCTATGATCGAACGGCCGCCATATTTAATGACATCATAGCTCGAAAACGTACCAGGTGACATATGTCCACCCACGTCCAAACCACTTGCTAGGACTCCTACTAAGAATTTCTGAAGAAAAATTCTCCATACTCGAATTATCCCACAGCATCCTAATCCAGGTTCTGGATTATAAGTGATGCCAAATGCTATGAATCTTTCACAATTTTCTTCTCATCAGTGTCGCTTTGAGGCACAACATGTGAAGAAAATTGCAAAGCACATAAACATGAATTTTGGTTTCATTGCGATTTTGTCGGTGTAGAAGGAATTTGGTGGTAACAAAATTGGGAATGACATCACCATCACAGCACAAAATGGCCAGATGTGTTTGTCGAGTCGACAGTCAAGTAGAATTTGTATTTGGTTGACGCCATTCTTTAAATATTCTATAGGTACTTCTGATAGTGTGTAGTGTTCTGTTTGCTTCTTTTCATTTCATTAGTTGAATCAAATGTGATTATTAACATTGCCCAATTATTATTTCTACCAAGAAGTGTATCTCTTCAAGGACCGGAACAGTGAATAGAAACTTAGAAAGGTAAATTAAGTGATTTACAGAATTTGGCATTTTCAGGATAGGAACTGATTTCGCCGCGAAGAAAATGCTGTCCAGAGGATTGGAGTTGAAATATAGATTTTTCTACATTTCTGTATATTGTATTTGTTTTCATGATTTAGACATAGTTTGATATTTTTTTTGTTTGTGAAAAGTATGTACTACGGAATCAACTCACGCATTTGTTTTCTAGCATTCCATTCCATATGAACCGTAATTCATCAATAAGAATGATAATATTGAGGTATAATTTCTATTCATGTTGAAACATGGTGAGCTTTGTTTTATTCTTGACATACAGGTGAATCAGAAAGTGAAGCGCATTTTCAAATAAGAACCAGTTCATTCAATTTCATGTGCATTCTATTCCGAAGTATAAATGGATTGTCACATTGGGCTAATTTCGAGTCACATTTTGCATCACATTTTGATGTCTCGACATGACCAACGGTGCACCGAATAGACGTTTATGCGATAATAATGGAAGTCACTTTTCGATTCACTGGTGTGTTCTGTGTTGACTGGGATAATCATCATGGTTTTCGAGGTACAGCTCTAGATTGGTTAAGATCAGATCAGGTGAACCTCCCTAAGGTATTAGGACATTTGGGCGTGGCCAACTGGGCGCGTGTCAACTGGGCGAAAGGACAACTGGGCGCAGAGACAACTGGGCGCAAGGACTACCGGGCGCAGGGACGACTCTGCGCCAAAAACTCAAAATTAATAATAATTCTTTTATTACTCTCATCTACTAATCATAGGATAGGAATTTTTATTCAACTTCCAAGCTCCCAACTTGCGAGCTAGGTTAGTTCGGTCAGGTTAGATCAGACTAATAAAATACTGCACTCAAAATGAATTTATGATAATAATTATGATTAGTAGATATTTTATTAAATTAAATTAAATTATTTGCAAATTTTCCTATTTATATACTCGACCCTTAATAATGGGGTCCTGAAATTAAGAATTAGGAACAGGTATGATTCCTTATTGTTGTTCTTCTGACTGTGTTTTATTTATAGGAATACTCGACCCTTAATGATGAGGTCATGAAATTAAGAATTAGGAACAGGTATAATTCCTTATTGTTGTTCTTCTGACTGTTTCTTATAGGGAAACTCGACCTTTATGAACTCCGCAGGGGTACTTTGGTCGAGTCATCCTATCCAATGATTAGTAGATGAGAGTAATAAAAGAATTATTATTAATTTTGTGTTTCTTTTTTTTGGCGCCCAGTCGTCCCTGCGCCCGGTAGTCCTTGCGCCCAGTCGTCCCTGCGCCCAGTTGTCCTTGCGCCCAGTTGTCCCTGCGCCCAGTTGGCCGTGCCCAGTTGACTCGCGCCCAATTGGCCGCGCCCAAATGTCCTAGACCCCTCCCTAATACCATTGTCTAAAGATGACAATGTTAATACTTTTCTCATTGTGAATGTCCTGTAATGCGGCTTGAATTTCTTCAGAAGACCACGCGGCTTTCACTGTTGCCCTAATGTATTTACTTGGCATCTGTAATTCAAATATTTCCAAGTAATCCTGAGCGATACATAACCAAAAATATGCAATGAATAACATTCGTTGGATGCTGGTGGTCGATGGCGGCATTACCTGACTATAATATGTTTTCTAGTGTATTTCCTATAAATCACAAAATTTTCCCAAATTAAATATATTAATGAATATTGCATGAAACATACATAGCACGAATACATAAACGGTGACTAAATATTTTGTAACTAAAAATAAGAGCTCTGTTTTTATTTACTTGCTTATTTAATACAGCAATGCCTGTGAGCTGCTCAGATTGGTACGGAAGGTCGTGGGTATCGTTATCTGCAGTATAATAGATAGATACTTTGACAAATACTTACGGAGACAGAGATAAAAGATACTAGGTAGGCATGGACACCAGGTTCTTTTTTTATTAAATATTAAATATTTTTCTGACATAAAACCTGTCATGGGTATGGCATTTTGAATTCATTGAAAATATGAACAGGATGTTCATAAAGTCAGTTGTGGAATCATCTGCGACTGAAAGTTGGAATTTAGTCGCTATTTTCCATCGTACAAGATAACCTCTCTTGGAAGGGATTCATGTTTTAAAGAGAAACATTCTCGATTGAAAATTGAATCAATACATGACTCCTTTGGAAATGGAAAAACCCTACGATAAAATTGAAGTTACTTTTTTGTAATATCTAACAGAAAACAACTACTTCCCCGGCAAAGGCCACGCTGGACATTGAACTACATCTGATAGATATTGTGAAAGACCCTATATAACTTGAGAGAAAAAATCTGAAAGTGAAAATTTGCATTTTCAATCAGATAGTTGATTATTTATTAAATGTCCAGTTTCCATTGGAGATTCTTATCTATGAATGAGATAAGGGAGAATGTTATTCAGAAGTATCACTCACAGAAAATCGCTCATTTCATTGACGAGTGGATTGCATCACTTTCGCTAAGCCTCCAATACATTTTGGTCGACACAAATCTATTTCACTCTTCTAAGATCATCAGGGAGGTCGGAAGAATTGGAAAACATACTCTTCAGAAGCAATTTCACACTGTAATGAGAAATTGTTGGACTATATCTTGTGCGGTGAAACTTTAAAAATATTTTTCTGACATAAAACCTGTCATGGGTATGGCATGTTGATTTCATTGAAAATATGAACAGGATGTTCATAAAGTCAGTTGTGGAATCATCTGCGACTGAAAGTTGGAATTTAATCGCTGTTTTCCATCGTACAAGATAACCTCTCTTGGGAGGGATTCATGTTTTAAAGAGAAACATTCTCAATTGAAAATTGAATCAATACATGACTCCTCTGGAAATGGAAAAACCCTACGATAAAATTGAAGTTACTTTTTGTAATATCTAACAGAAAACAACTACTTCCCCGGCAAAGGCCACGCTGGACATTGAACTACATCTGATAGATATTGAGAAAAACCCTATATAACTTGAGAGAAAAAATCTGAAAGTGAAAATTTGCATTTTCATTCAGATAGTTGATTATTTATTAAATGTCCAGTTTCCATTGGAGATTCTTATTTGTACGATGCAAAACAGCGACTAAATTCCAACTTTCAGTCGCAGATGATTCCACAACTGACTTTATGAACATCCTGTTCATATTTTCAATGATATCATAATCTTTGTGCTTCTTTCTCAACAGTAAAAAACCAGAATTTCAGAAAACACTATATTCACAAAGGTAATTTTTTTATAGCAGGAGAAACATGTTTGCGTACATAAAATACAATTTTTTAAATGAAAAGTACAAGCTAGTTTTACTAGAGTTGATTCGCTTACAAAAGATTAGGTGGTTTGTGGTTTGTTTACATTTTATGATCAGTCGTTGCGATGAGTGGAAAGACTTACTCCAGAGCGCTACTTCAACGGTGAACGTAGGTGCCTTTAGGGGTGTCTCAAGACAATGGCTACTCTACTAGCTGGATAGCATATGTAGTCGGTCTGGGATCTTTCCTGTAGCTCAGATACTTGGACGCTGAGATATACGCTGTGAAAAAGTAAACAAACCAGTATCTTGTGACAGATTTGAGTCACATGACTCGTGATATGGGCGAAATCGAGGACAAGACTAGTCTCAGATTTTCTTAAAGGTATAATACAAATTATGTAAAATTTTATCAGTTAAATGTTCCAAGGATACAATTTAGACAAAGAATTTAAATTTACAATTTAGACATATGAGTATTAGGAAGAAATATGGAGGTTTGCTGATTTAAACAATGTTTCTAAGATGCAACTGAGGTAAAAAATATAAATTTGCGATGAAGCTTAAATTTGGAATCTTCTCAAGCAATGGTAGAGAAGAGTCCAGTCTCAAACGAGCACAAGAAAAATAAATATCATGAAAATATTTGTTTCTAATTTTTTTTTTTTTTTAATAATTGTTACAAGTGTTCATGAGAACTGACATGTAAGAAAAATCATGAGAAAATATTGATCTCTCTCATAAAAAAAAATAGATACAAGGGTATAGATAGAGAGAGAGAGTATCGAGATAGTCCTTGACTTCATAAAGTGTCACAAAGCAAGCAGACGACTTGATTTGTGTCACAACGACTGGAAGTGAAAGGTTGTCATGGAGAGAGGTTTCAAAACATATAGGGTTTCTTTTGGCTATTGGCCAGGTCCTTCCATCCAAACCTGGGCAGTGATGTGGAAGAAATCGAACCAAGAGTTCAAAGATTCATGAGCGGGTTCAGCTTCATATAATAAAAAGATAAATTTGAAGATTTGAACTCACCCATGAATCCTGTCCTAGCTACAAGACCAGTCTTTCCTGCAGATCACTATCCAAGTTAAGGAGGAGTACCTTTAGCTTCTAGTTTGCTACTCGCACCTAGGCTTGCCTTCTAAGCAGATTGATATTTTCTGACACTCAGGAAAACTTGTGAGGCACTTGGTATCACTGAAAACCATTTAGCACGAACAGAAACATGTTTGATTCATATTTTAACGTTCGAAAGATAGAATTTACAGAAATTATTGACACATGTGAGTCATCAATTTCAGAGGTTAGAAACAATTCATTTATGACATCTCAACCCTTTGGGTACGTCCAAATCTTATGGCTTTGTGGTTTTTCACTATTAGAGTGTTATATATGTTATTGTGTTAAAACGCCCTAAACAAGAGATTAAAAAAAAAAAAACGTTTTTTTTTCTGTAAACGGAAAATAAATCTTCCATGTGCCAAGCACAAGTCCGATCGCTAAATTTGCATTTTTTGAGCTCAACACTAAAATAATTTTCAGTCAGCAAAATCTGTCATTATCTGACGGTCTATAAGGACTTCTTTATTGTTTCAGAAAATATATTTTCCCACTATAAATGGGACAAACTGCGATGGTAGAATTCTCACTTCATTTTAATACTAAAAGTTCCCATAAACTTCCCAGCCAGCACAAAAACATCTCAGAGATGTTAAAAGTAAGAGTTTCTGAGGTTCTGTTCATCCATGAACAGAATGTGTATGTATAGGTGCAAGTGTCCACCGCAAGCGGTTATTTCTAGGACGTGGGGCATCACAAAGGCATTTTCTTCTCGTTCTTTTCGAAGCCATTTTAAAGACAAAACATAACATTTCCAAAGCCTTTCATCTAAATTAAATAACTGTATATAAACGATTATTAGAGATTTTTCTGGGACATCACAGAATGCACTTTTATGTCGTTTTTTGATCATAGATTGTACAAATCAACAATAGTCAAAATATGCAGAAAACTATGGGGTGATTTAAAAAAAATTATATATAAAACTTATTTTAATAGGAACAAAGGAACACACATACAAGTTGAACCTAAAATATTTTCTGTTTGTATAAATTGAATAATTTTTCAAAATTGTAAAAACCACAAACACATCCACATGGAACTGGAACTGGAGAACTATCAGAAAACATACATTTTCCATTGAATGTTGTTTGAGTCTTCTCTTATTTTTTTTTCTGGTGATAATATTTTTTTTTACGTATAGGTCTGAAGCATTGTCTGGTTCAACTAAATTTAAACAAAACTGTATTTCAGATATATTCTCAATAGTACAGTTTACTTGACTCATCATTTCACATAGATACGTAATAATTATGACCGGTATATATGATTTTGAGGTTATATATTTCTGAATATACACCATTCAATAGTTACATTGCACTCTATACTCAACTTGATTACTGAATAGACTATATTCTCTTGACCAAACGTTTCACTTCATTCTAAAAACACAACTTTTTACTTTCGTGAGAAACAAGATGTGGAAAACTAAGTAAAAACTAGACTGAGATCACAATGTTTGCGATTGCGCGACCTGTAGGTTTATTGTCGGTTAACGTTTCACAGATAAACTATGTTATGCCAAGTGAAAACATCCACAAGATAAAATTTTGTGCACATCGTCGATACATTTCAATAGTTATTAAAACAACGCCACAAAAGGACAAAAACAAAACGTTGAAAATACTTCGGAGACTTTTTTGGGAAGTACATATCAAATCTCAAAGAAACATCGGCGTGCCTACATTTTCGAAACATCTCAAACCACCCAGAGATGTTTGTGCTCGCTAGGTTACGAGATGTTGAAAGTGACAAAAAAGATATCTTTTCCAGAATAACTCCATATCGGCTAAACTTTTCTTATTGAAATTTGAGATGTCACATGACAGCATTCAGTTCCAAATTTCAATGCACATCACGTGTTTGTAACTCCAAACAGGGGCGAACGGCAGATGTGTACCCCGAATAAACGTGCATATGTAATATGGAAAATTTTGTTAAACGTTGCTATGTTTTTTATATGTCACTGAAATGACAGTAGTCTAATGTTATCATTCTGATATATTGACAGTTTTCAGTTGAAGCGTTACTGAATCCGCATCAATTAATTTTATCATAAGTTCATTATTTGTACATGAATATGACATGGACTCATATACTGCTGCAGCAAATACAGGTAAATATCACTTCAATTCTTTTTTTCTCAATGCTACAAGTGAAATCAACGAAAATCGAAACTGTTTTTATACTCCATCACACTATATGAAGAATATACACATCCCCCATAATAGTTCACTTTTTTTGAGACCTGTTTGTGAATCAGACGTGGCAGTCGTAGTTAAGAGATTGAAAAATAAAAAATCTTCTGGATATGATGAAATTCCGATCACATTGTTTAAGAGATGTATCGAAATACTAAAAACTGTTCTCACCCACCTGGTTAATTTGTCTTTGGCAAGCGGTATCTTTCCAGATAGTCTAAAAATAGGTATTATAAAACCATTATTCAAAAAAGGAAGTAAAAACGAAATTACCAATTATAGACCTATAACTTTATTACCACCAGTATTATCAAAAATTCTTGAATCCATAATGATCAATTAACAACATTTCTAGATTTACACAACATAATAGAGCGAAAACAATACGGCTTTCGACCAGAGAAAAGCACTGCCGACGCTGCATTCGATCTACTCAACAACATAAATATTATCATTGAAGGAAAATCATTACCACTTGTTATTTTCTGCGAATTATCAAAAGCGTTCGATTGTGTAGATCATGCAATTAAATCCTACCTGGAAAATCGGAAAGTGTATGTAGAAGTGCAAACGCTGAATCATTCTTCTCTTTCAAATATTCGATCTGATTCCGGAATTTTGAAATACGGTGTACCTCAGGGATCAATATTGGGACCTACCCTATTTTTGATATATATATATATATATATATATATATATATATATATATATAGTGACCGCCAAAAAGTATGGGAAAAATTTTTATTATTGGAGTATTGAAAAAAATATTCTGGGGAAAAGTTTGTGCATGTCCGATAACCTAAAAATCGATTTTGACACATGTCACATAATCGCTAGAATGGCGGCAAAATGAAAAAAAATTGTAATGCAAAGGCAAAAAAGGGGTAAGATGGCAAGATATCAAAAAAAGTTATTTGAAAAAGTCACTTAGAATTCAATTTTATACACATGAACGAAGTTTCAAGAGATAATTAAAAAAAATTGAAAATAGCAATTTTTTAAAAATATTTTCCCATCTATTTAAAAATATTATTTTTTTTTATGAATAGCTTGACTATACTGAAACATTTGCATTTTAATGATAATGACAAAACTTTCTCATTTTCTCCACACCAGAGGGCACTAAATTGAAAAAATGGGAATTTGTCAGAACCCTTGCTGTTACATCAGTTCGTATCTAACAGTTATATCCGAATTCCACAACCATTGTGATGACATGACACTCCAAAAACATGGTAATTTCCGCATTATAATCAAGTTCCGATGATAGTCGTGCATGAGCATTTCACTTCGCACATAAACTTGAAAATAGTGCGTCAAATTAAAGATTCTTAAAGTTTATGTGCAAAGTAAAACGCTCATACAGCATTATTATTGAAACTTGATTAAAATCAGGAAACATGGTGTTTCTAGATTGCCATATCAACACAATAGTCTTGGAATTCTGGTATAACTGTTAGATAAGAACCAATGTAACAGCGAGGGTTCTGGCAAAAACCAATTTTTTTAATTTAGTGCCCTCTGGTGTGGAGAAAATGAGAAAGTTTTGTCATTATCATTAAAATGCAAATGTTTCATTATAGTCAAGCTATTCATAAGAAAAAAAAATATTTTTAAATAGATGGGTAAATATTTAAAAAAAATTGCTATTTTCAATTTTTTTGAATTATCTCTTGAAACTTCGTTTATGTGTATAAAATTGAATTCTAAGTGACTTTTTCAAATAACTTTTTTTGATATCTTGCCATCTTACCCCTTTTTTGCCTTTGCATTGCAATTTTTTTCATTTTGCCGCCATTCTAGCGATCCCGTGACATGTGTCAAAATCGATTTTTAGGTTATCGGACATGCACAAACTTTTCCCCAGAATATTTTTTCCAATACTCCAATAATAAAAATTTTTCCCATATGGTACATACTTTTTGGCGGTCACTGTATATAAATGACCTGGTACAGAGCTTTTCAATAGTATCTTTCTATTTGCTAATGATACGAGCATTCTCAATTCAAACAAAAATATAGATGAATTGGTATCAAACTCAGAAAATACGTTGAATGACATTCTAGACTAGTTCTCAGCAAACAAACTCCTAATCAATTTCAATAAAACATATAGTATGATCATTCATCCAAATAAGTCTGGCGAACAACCTGAAATTGTTACAAAAGATGGAATATTGAAGCCAACTACGGAAACCAAAGTCTTAGGATACATTCTTGATGAGAAGTTAGACTGGAGGGCGCACATATCAGCTATGAATAAAAAGCTATCTAGTGCCATATATGCAATAAAAACTACCAAGAACGACTTGAGTTTCAACGTAGCGAAGACTGTATATTACAGTTATTTCCAGAGCACAATTTCTTATGGTATCGAATTCTGGGGAAATTCAGTCGAAAGCAACTCGTCACTTATTTTACAGAAAAGAGCTATTCGTGCTCTTTTGGGACTACGGAGGTCACAGTCTTGTAAAGAACATTTTCTTAACTTGAAAATATATGCTCTAACCAACATGTACATATTCAAATTTTCCATAGCGGCATTCAAAAGAAAAAAAAATTTCTAACATTCACAATTACAACACCCGTAACAAAGATAATTTCTTGATACCATCATTCGATTACAAAGTGAATCGACTAAAGTATACTATACTCTCAACGAATTTTTCGATGACTCACTCCAATAATTTCTGCCTTCAAGTAAAAAAAAATGATACTGTTGAATAAATAATATTTATGTTAATATCATGTTCATTTTTATTTAATAGTATGTTCTTGCAAACGAAAAAACACAAAACACAACAATCGTATCATGTAAAAAAAATCTTTCTCTTTCTCTCATGCTCTATGAGCGAAACTTGTAATTTTTTCAATTTAAATGTGTATTTTAATAAAAAAAATTGATAAATGTATGTAGTTTCTTGGGAACTAAAATTTTTCTGTCTGTCTATACCTACCACCTATGGAAAAGCAAAAGAAAATCCTAGAGCTGCTGGACTCATAAAAACTTTTGCAGCAGTTATTCAAAGAGCCAAGGAAAGAGGAAGTTCTGAGACTTACAAAAATGATTGTGGAGTCAAATGAACTCTCAGAAACAAAGACTTCGAAGTTTGAAATTTAACGTTACATAGAAAACAATCCTTCAACCAGCACTCGGACACTTGCTACAACACTGAATATTTCAAAACCGACCATATGGAGAGTGGCTCATGAAGAAATAGTATTTCAGACTCCACCTACCTTTCTGTAACAGGTACTTAAACAGATACGGAGAGCGAAACGATTTCCCTAGTTACATTTATTTTGGAAGAGGAAAATTCACATGGGGTTCACTTTAGGGGATACCAACAGAAATCTGGGCTGAATATTTGGGCTGAAATTTTAGAGAACCTTATAGAGTGCGCCTTTTTTTGCCCCCACCCCTCCTGTTAACTTTTGATCGGTTTGACCTAAAAACTTGAAACAAAAACAATTTTGAATGGTACACTGATACTACTTTTTGGAATAAAAGACACCGCTGAAAAATTTGCAGAGCATTTTGCCAGTATCTATAGTCCGGAATGTTCAAAATACCGCGTTAACTTTGGAAATGGTTCAAGCTGCGTCAAAGATACTCTCGATATACAGTTTATTAGCGAATCCGACTTTACCTCTGCTGTGAAAAAGCTTAAACCAAAAAAATCTGCCGGTGTGGATGGTATACCACCATATGTAATAAAAGGTTGTCAAGAGTGGCTGAAATCTCCCCTATTACATTTATTCAATTTAATCCTAAAAACTTCAAATTTTCCAACTTTGTGGAAAACTTCTATCTGTACTCCAATTCATAAATCTGGTAATAAATGGTAAAAATTACAGAAAAATTACAGAAGTATTTCCATCATGTGCTCACCCTCTAAACTTTTTGAACAGGTCAATTACTGCAAATTGTATGGTCATGTAGAAAATGTTATTGCCGAACAACAACATGTCTTTATGGCAAAAAAATCGATAAACACTAACTTGTTTATATTTACCAATTATGCGAATGAAACTTTGGAAAAACACAACAACTCGACACTATATTTATAGACTTTAGCAAATCATTCGATCAAGTGAATCACGACTGTCTATTACAAAAACTCAACAAACATGGCTTATCAACAAATATGTTGAAAATATTCACAAATTATTTGAGAGATCGATACTGTATAATAAAACATAATGGAAATACTTCTGGTAAGTTTCTAGCAGCCTCAGGGATACCACAGGGATCTAACTTGGGTCCATTGCTCTTTCTTTTATTTATCAATGATCTTCCAACAGTGATTAAATACTCCAAGTGTCTACTTTTTGCTGATGACCTAAACATTTTCAAACAAGTTCAAACAGTTAGAGACTGTGTGGCGCTTCAGAAAGATATCAATAGTATATTTGAGTGGAGCGTAAAATTTAAATTATACTACAATATAAGTAAATGCTCTTTCCTTACAATAACACGACAAAAATACCCCATCGATTTTGATTACAAAATGAATGTTGAATCATTGAGGAGATGTACGGAGGTGAAATATCTTGGTGTCAAATATAATAATAAATTATCATTCTCTCCGCACATTGAAACTATAGTCAAATCAGCAAATGAAATACTGGGATTTATAATAAGTCTTCTTTCAGCATACGGACGATCAAAATACTTTTTCATTCACTAGTACGTCCAAAATTGGAGTTTGTCTGTATCATTTGGCATGGTGAATGTCAAACAGTACTCGGAAGATTGGAAAAAACTCAAAATTAATTACTAAGATACTTGTACTTGTACTTTAAAAATATTTTCCCATCTATTTAAAAATATTATTTTTTTTCTTATGAATAGCTTGACTATACTGAAAAATTTGCATTTTAATGATAATAACAAAACTTTCTCATTTTCTCCACACCAGAGGGCACTAAATTGAAAAAATGGGAATTTGTCAGAACCCTTGCTGTTACATCGGTTCGTATCTAACAGTTATATCCGAATTCCACGACCATTGTGATGACATGACACTCCAAAAACATGGTAATTTCCACATTATAATCAAGTTCCGATGATAATCGTGCATGAGCGTTTCACTTCGCACATAAACTTGAAAATAGTGCGTCAAATTAAAGATTCTTAGAATTTATGTGCAAAGTAAAACGCTCATACAGCATTATTATTGAAACTTGATTGAAATCAGGAAACATGGTATTTCTGGATTGCCAAATCAACACAATAGTCTTGGAATTCTAATATAACTGTTAGATAAGAACCAATGTAACAGCGAGGGTTCTGGCAAAAACCAATTTTTTTAATTTAGTGCTCTCTGGTGTGGAGAAAATGAGAAAGTTTTGTCATTATCATTAAAATGCAAATGTTTCAGTATAGTCAAGCTATTCATAAGAAAAAAATAATATTTTTAAATAGATGGGAAAATATTTTTAAAAAATTTCTATTTTCAATTTTTTTGAATTATCTCTTGAAACTTCGTTTATGTGTATAAAATTGAATTCTAAGTGACTTTTTCAAATAACTTTTTTGATATCTTGCCATCTTACCCCTTTTTTGCCTTTGCATTGCATTTTTTTCATTTTGCCGCCATTCTAGCGATCACTTGACGTGTGTCAAAATCGATTTTTAGGTTATCGGACATGCACAAACTTTTCCCCAGAATATTTTTTCCAATACTCCAATAATAAAAAATTTTCCCATATGGTACATACTTTTTGGCGTATATATATATATATATATATATATATATATATATATATATATATATATATATATTGTTGAGTGTTCACCCCCCTCCAAAACCTCCAATCATTCATATAATGAGTAATATTTAGTTTTATAGTTCAGTTCACATGTGTAAATATATGTTATTTGCAGAAATACTATCCATGTAATTAGGTCGTCAGGCCTGTATGGAGATTATTCAATAAATAAATAAATAAATAACGATTGCCAGATAGAGAGCGCGGAGGGGTACATCAATTTGTAAATTTCAAATGGCATGGGGGGTCAAATTAAACATCGTTGAAAAGAGAATTCAATTCTTTCCTAACTACACATTTTTTTTCGATTTTCGTTGAAACATATTTTCACAATTTTGATCTCTTTGTCTGTCAAAATTTTCAAGTTGATGTGCCCCCAGCGCCATCTGGTAATATCATTCAAAATATTATCGTCCCATTGCTCCAAATCAAACCTTCAAATTCGGCACTTATATCTACTTGATATTTCGAGTACATTTTCCAACGATGTGTCACTTGAGGGCCATGACATTTGAAATTTTCAAAATAATGTGCCCCCCTCCCCTCCTTACGAGCAATCACAATGTCTTTTATTTCAAGAAGTAGTATCGATGATACCATTCAAAATGGTTTTTGTTTCATGTCTGTACGTCAATTCGTTCAAAAGTAAACGGGGGGGACTATAAAAAGCCGCATTGTATAATTGAACCATATTTGTTTCCTCGGCGATTGAATCAAAATATTTACAACTCCTTTTTTTGACGTTACACACTGCCGGAATTTTCGGAAAATTGGGTCGATTTGGGTCAGTCAGAGAATGTGGAAGACCAAGACGTCCAAAACGTCAGGAATGAACTGAATGAAGAGAGATGAACGGATGGCTCGAGAGGTGGACAAGGTAGATGAGTAGGTAATAATATAATAATAATATAATATATGTTTATTCATCATAAATGTACAATAAAAATTTCATCAAGTATAATTTTGATAAAACACTGCTCAAGTGAGTAGTACTTGAGAGCTGAGTGAAATAAGTAAATAAGTAAATCACTGAAGGAGCAATTCTAGAATATTACTCCTTGTGCGTGATATAGCCTCTAAATCTAAATCTAATAAAATACGTAAGATTAAAATATAAAATAAAATAACGTATAAGTATAAAATATATGAGTAAAAGTTGCAATCTTGCTGTGTATTTTTAGGTGAACACATTTAAGTTGTTTGGAATGTCATAATAAGTAGTTTTCCCATGTATCACAGGTAGGTTTCATATAAAGTTAGTGGCATTATCGGGTTTAAGAGTCACATATACACATACATCATAGTCATATGATTTTGATTCCATGTGAGTGTTACATAAGATAAAATATTACAATTAGTAAAAGGGTCACATACAGGTAGGTTTCACATAAGATGAGTGTCATAAACGGGGTTTAGAGTCACATATACACATACATCACAGTCATTTGATTTTGATGAACAATTTGTGCTAAATAAAAGTTGAAATTATTTTTTGGAATATTTGTCTGTCATTGCTTTGAATCCAATTTTTAACTTTTTTAAAAAATATTTCGTAGCTTCGGCTGGTTTTTATTGTTTCAGTTAATAATTCCCAAGTTTTTGGACCTAGAAAGCTGCAGTGCCTCTGACCCACTGTTTTAATACATTTCGGAACCACGACGCTGTGGTTTCGTCTGCTGGTATTATATGGGTGATCTGAGTGCGTTATTTCAATTTTATATTTGTATATCCCTTGTAACATATTTTGGCAATAGAGTTGTCTGATATCAAAAATGTCACATTCGTTATACAGACTGTCGGTAGAGTACGTCTTTCCTTTGCCGAGGATTATTTTAAGAATTTTCTTCTGCACAATATTCAGACTATTCAAATGCCTTTTATTTACGCCTCCCCATCCTGTAATACCGTATGTAAGTTGGGATTGAATTAGGCTATAATATATAGTTTTCAAATGAGAAATATCAAGGAATTCTTTCAACAGTTTAAATCTTGATATGAATCCACGTAGTTTTCTTGTTAGATACGATATAAGTGAATTCCATTTCACATATCTGTCAATTTGTATACCAAGGTATTTTATGGAGCTGGCTTCTGGGATGGATATATTTTGATTTATTTTTAATAGTCCCATATTCGGCAAATTATTGCTATAGGTGGTGAAAGGTAACTATTTGGTCTTTTCCGCGTTCATAGTTAATTTATTGCATTGAAACCATTTAAATATGTTGTTGAAGTATTTTTCCACCTTTGCTTTCAGTTGTTGCCATGTGTTGTCATTGTAAATTACTGCCGTGTCATCAGCAAAACTTAGAATAGTACCCACAGATGTCATTTTCAACAGGCTGTCTATATAGATAGTGAATAGTAGGGGACTCAAGACCGTGCCTTGAGGAATCCCGTAAGTGATTGTCATCGGGGTGCTCACCACACCATCAATATCTACCACCTGTTTTCGGTTTGAAAGGTATGATTTCAAAAGGTCATACGGCTTACCCCGCATACCAATTTTTTCCAGTTTCTCTAGAAGCCTTTTATGACAAACGGTATCAAAGGCTTTGGAAAGGTCAACAAAGATACATAGCGACAGTTTAGAAATGTCGAGTGATTTGTAAATGTCCGATGTCAGTTTTAGTATTGCATCTTCGGTAGACCTCCCCTCTCTGAACCCATACTGATTAACGGATAGAATATTTTGTTTTTTCATGAAATGTACCATTCTTTTTTTAATATTTTTTCAAATTTTTTTGCTATGTTTGATATCAAAGAAATAGGTCTATAAATTGAAATTTGCAGTTTATCCCTACTCTTGAAAAGCGGTTTGATAACACCAGTTTTTAAAATGTTCGGGAATATTCCATTTTCAAAACAGCTATTTATAATGTGAGTGAGAGGAACTGTTATGAAGTCAGCTATTTGTTTCAGCATTTCTTCAGTAAAACCGTCATGCCCAGGACTTTTTTTGAGTTTCAATTGTTTGATTATTTGTGATACTTCTTCATGGTTTGAGGGGTATAAGAACATATTTTTGTTTGTTTCATTTGTAATATCTCGGAAGAAATTTGGTTTTTCGATTTTATTTGCTAGTTTTTGCCCTATTTCAGTATAGTGTTTATTGAATTCATCACTAATAACCTGTTTGTTTTCAGTGGTACCTATAATTATCATTTATTTCTATTTTGGTTATTTTTGTTTTGGGGCGTGTTTTATTGCAAATCTCATTGACACTTTCCCAGAGCCCTTTTGATTTACTCTTATTTTTCTTAATTTCGTTTTGAAAGTATTGTTTTTTTGCTTCTTTCGTAAGTTTATATAAGTTTCGTTTGTAATTATTGTATAGTTGTTTGGGTTGTAAGTTATTGGGATTTTCAATTATTAGTTTGTAGAGCTTGTTTTTTTCCTTTATTGATGCGGATAGCCCTGACGTGATCCATTTTTTTCTAATTTTATCTTTATTTTTTATTTTGATTTCAGTTGTATGTTCAGTTACATGGTATTTCAGTCTATTTATGAATATTTCACATTTCGAGTTGACATCATTTTGTTCATAAATGTTTGCCCATGTTTCATTTCGTAGTGCCACGCGTAGCCTGTTGTAATTTATCTATACTTTTGTATTTTTGAATGCTTTATTGACAGCTCTATCACCCTTATCTACTGTTAAAGCAATAGGTCGATAGTCAGTAATTTTATCCTGAAATACGAATGACCTTATTCGATCATGCATTTCTATATTTGTTTTTACAAAGAAATGGTCGAGGCACGTGGAGCTATCTGGTCGAGTGATATCGTTTATATAAGAGATGAATTCGAAGTATTCCAAATTATTTTTATACAGTGCGACGCTAAATTATGGAACAAATTCATTATTTCTGAATATGAAGATATTTCAGAAAAATTTTCTTTTCCGATGGGCCAATTTTTGAACCCCACCCAAAATATATAGGGTTATCCGCAATTGAGTAAAAATGACTTTGGTGATATTTCTTAATTGGACACCCAGTATATTTTTCCATATTTGGTTAGGGATCGTCATTACGAATCCAGTGATACCAAGTTTGATGGGATTATGTCAAACGGCTGCGGAGATATGGCAAAAAACTTCCTCGTATGTCTAATGAGAATGACTGCGAGACTCCACACGATTCAGAAGGTTAAAAGTCTCTGTCGCACTCATTGGGTATATGGAGAAGTTTTTTGGCCATATCTCCGCAGCCGTTTGACATAATCCCATCAAACTTGGTATCACTGGATTTGTAATGACGATCCCTAACCAAATATGGACAAATACACTGGGTGTCCCATTTAAAAATATCACCAAAGTCGCTTTTCCTCAAATGCGGATAACCCTATATATTTTAGGTGAGGTTCAAAAATTGGCCTACCGGAAAAGAAAATCGACCTGTCCAAGGATTTTTCCGATATATCTTTATATTCAGAAATAATGAATTTGTTCCATAATTTAGCGTCGCACTGTTTTCATCAATGTATTCATTTTCTGATAATAAATCTATGTTCATATCGCCGGTTATTACCTGAATATCACTTGGATGAATATTTTGTAGATAGTTAAAAAAGTGTTCATTGAATTCATAAGAACATGAACTAGGAGATCGATATATAGAGGTTAATATAATTTTTTTCCATTTAATTTTAAATTGAGTTCAAGAAATTTAATGTTTCCTATGTTAATATTTGTGTGATCATAATTGAGTTCGTTTTTGATGAATATTATGACTCCATCATTTTTATTTAATGAGGATTCATTATACACTGTGTTATATCCTTTTAGTCCATATATACTGGCATCAGTTAATTTAAAAGTTTCTGTCAAAACGATTATGTCGAAGGTGCTTTCTAGTTAGTTTCAGTAAATGAACAATTCATCTATGTTTTTGGAAATATATCTTATATTGGTATAAAAAAGTTTAAAGTCACTGAGTCCTTTCTTCAGACAGATATTGAAGTCTGTGACTTCTTTAATATTTTGTGATTTGATAGGATCATTTTGATATTCTCTTATAAATGTGTCCATAATTGATTTGGATCAAAACTATTCCTATTACCTAAACGAAATGGTATCAAGTAAAACTAATAAAAACAAAAACAAAAACAGTTACACATATTATCTAACTCCACAGTATCAACCAGTTTGTTATTGTTCAATACTACTCACTAGTTTTTATTGAACGAACATGTTCTTGGCTTTTCTTGTGTGGTTTTGTGCGTTTGAGTTGAGTGTGTTGGTTTCTTCGTGGCAGGGATCTTCGGGGTGCTGGGTCCACTTTGAAATTCTGGTAGATTTCTCATAGGATACTCCATCAACGATAAGTTTGTTTCCTTTTATGTAGTGCTCCTTAAATTTTCCCTCTTGCTTGGCGAGAAAGAGATGTTTCCTCAATATTTTATTTTCGGTTCTTTGTGCCGGTGTTTGGTCGTGGGCTATAGATATGTTCTTTCCTTTCAATTTATTTAAGTTTTTTAGAACCTCTTTCTTTTTGAGGGTTGAGACAAACTTTATTGGGCAGTTTTCCGATTAACCGCTTTCATTACTAACGCAGAAGTGGATAAGATCGGGTAGAGGCTGGAAACCATACAATTTCCACACAACCGGGCACCCCTGAGGTAATCTTCCCCACCAGTAAAATGCCATTTTCACTGACATCTTCAAGGACTACACAAGTGAAAATGTATTTACTATTTGTGACGATTACGGTGCAGGTAATGAACTGTGGTACAGGGTGTATCCTATGTGGGCTATGGGATTACACAATATTGCAGATGAGATTCATATTTGTGATAATTTTCAAGAAAATCGTTGACCGGTACTTCCGTCCATAATATGACTGGCGATGTCCGCAGCTTATGTCAATGACGTCAGTCTTTCTTTATTCATTATCTAAAACTGACAAATTGTATCGTATTTATGTTTCTCTTTGTGTTGTATTTCAAAGAATAATAGTAATATTTGATATTTTTCTAAATAAAATGAAGATGTAAGTACTTGATTGGTTTTTCTTATCACTGATTTTCCATAAGTGACCACCATTGCCCAATTTCACCCTAATTCTAGTACTGATTACTTGGTAATGGTTATTGAGTTTACCTGTTTAATATTATCATTTCTGAAATGTATTTTATTTATCACTTTTTTCCTAAAAATATCAGTTATTTTTATCCGCAAATGCTGCTAAAACCGGGTCAATTCGAGCCGAATTATATACAGTGTGTCCCACTTACCATGCTCACCATGGGTATCTTTTTAATGGTGAGAGATACGAGGTCGGTTAAATGACACCAAATATGGAGTTTATCAAGGCCAACTATAATGTGAAAATATATTTTTATAAAATCTATTCGTTTTTGTTTTATACGCAAAAAACAGATTTTGATCATTTTCATGTCTCCTCCTTAACTTCTTTATTTATGAAAATATTCGAATGGGAATTTCACATTCACATTCAATGAGATTTCGAAAAAAATATGAAATTTATAACAACTCTTCTAGAATTTGAGATATCAGCACCAACTTTTATTTTTCAAATATAGGTCATAGCTCACTATGACTTAGTTATGAATAACATTTTTTTCTCTTACAGATGATATGTCACAGCAATAGTATTTTGTTGATAACAACGGAGTAATCGTCATTCATACAAAAACAAGAACTATTTTGATGTCGCCATCTTGAATTTATAAATTTTAACAAAAAAATCGTGATCTCCGACCTCAAAAACCCCCATATACCAATTTTGAATGGAATCGGACCATAATCACAAATCTCTTCCGCCATATTGGAGGAGCCGCCTTTTTTTATTTCAATAAAAATTTCATAGTGCATTGTCACCACAATTATGAACATCTGCCAAATTTCAAGTTATTAGGACCACCAGAAGTGGGTCAAAATTCACTTGCAAGAGACATGAAAATGATCTAAATCTGTTATTTGCATATAAAACAAAAACGAATAGATTTTATCAAATTATTTTTTCACATTATAGTTGGCCTTGATAAACTCCACATTTGGTGTCATTTAACCGACCTCGTATCTCTTACCGTTAAAAAGATACCCATGGTGAGCATGGTAAGTGGGAAACACTGTATTTTAGGTAAGATTGTCGTCGCCTAAACAATGGTATTGAAGACAACTCCAATTGTAAAAAATAAACCGGTGGAAATTAGACAAAAGTTGTAGTTTTCTTCCACGAAATGAATAAATCATCAATCGAACAGGTAAGCGATTCGGTGATTCGATGATTCCGAGTTTATTGTCATAAAAACATGATTTGCTGAAAATTATACATTTCTATCAACTAATTCATTTATTTATATTTCATTCATCAATTATAAAAACAAAAATTGTTTTCATTCGGTTTTCACATAAATTAATCGTACCTCCCTTTCTGAAACGGGAAACCAGACTTATTTTGAATTTCATTGTCGAACCATGACGAACGAAGACATCCGTAATTACCTTCTTTATGTCATTTCAATACTCTCGCCTCTCTCAGAAGAATAGGAATGAACCCTTTATTTTTTCCAAGGCACTTTAAGACGATTTCGATCCAAATAATAACTCTCCACAAAAGGAGAAGTGGCTTCATTGATGACAGGAGCATCGGTGAGCATTTCTATCAACACAGCACACTCTAATCTTGCAGGGCTTTTGTCAGAGAACAATGCTGCAGATAGCACTTCAGTTGTTTTCTAGTCCTCTCTTCCTCTCGTGGATCCTATAGTTTCACGAATTCTTTCTTTTGTGTTACGCTGGAGTTTGAATTGTAATGGACGAGAATTTTCTGCTTTCATGCAGGGCTCTATTACTCGCGTTCTTCCTGTTATTTTCAGGTTTATCGTCATCAACTTCGAATTCCTAATCAAACTTGATGGATCAAATGAAATGGTCATTCTCTCTCTGGAGTTTCATGTTAATGAACGATGAATAAAAATATAACTTTACACAGTTCATAAAATTATTTTTGAAAAATTCCCGCAAATTTTTTATGGGAAATGGCTTTCAGTGAATTTGTCTGCATTTTTGATATATTGTAGTACTTGATTTGACGATCAAAAGTGTCCTTAGCTGTCCTTAGCCACAGAGCTCAAAAATGTACAGTTTTCGATATACAGGGTGTAACTTAAGTACGTTAAAATATTCAAGTGACGTATTTAAAGAAGAAAGTCTACATAAACTTGTGTCCGGAAATGCTTCGTTTCGGAGATACAGGGTGTTGAAATTTATTTTTTTTTAAATTGTTTTTTAAAAATAACTTTTGCAAAAAATAAGTTATTTGCACAAAATTTGGTACTCGTGGTTTTTTTGAGGTGGGAAATCATAATTTCGTATTAATTTTCATGTAATATCTATAGATGGCGCTGCGTACGCTGTCATTATTTATTTCAAATTGCCCTAACATTTTTGACAGTAAACTTTTGGTACTTTTCATGAAAAAACCTAATCACCACACCTTTTCCAAGTAAAAAAGATACACTTCCTCAACAACGCTGGGGGTGATCGTTTTCGAGATATTTACAAATTTTCTATATCGATGCATTTTACATAGCTCCTAGGGCGCTAAATGAAGTTGCTGAGAACATAACAAAAACTAAGTATGTGGTAGATCTCGTCAAAGTAAACAACTTTTGTCCTATAAAATGTTTATCGAAAAATTATTCTTTTCGAGATACAGATTGTTGAAATTTTTCAAAACGTGGTTGGTTTTTGTCATAAGTTTTTTGCAATTTTAGTTATTTCTCATCAAACTTTATACTCAGTATACTCGGACAGACTTCTCCTAAACCGAGCATTCATTATCAAACTGCTTAATCAGTATAGCCAAATTTGAATTCAATAATTTTTGTCACTCTCCGCTTGCAGATTAAGTTATTCAAATCGAGTTGGCTATGAACGTTTGTTTATCAAAATAGCAGTTCGCTGTCACATTTTTAATTATTTATTGACAAATTCACATTTCGGAGTTCATAAAGTGATTTTTTGGTACCATGCCCGACTTTACGAATGCTGGAATGGCTGACGGAAATTCAACCGAGGCCAGACGCTTCTATCAGGAAAGGTATCCCCAACGCGTGACTCTTTGTGCAGCGACATTTGCTAATCTTTTCCGGCGACTTTCCAAATCTGGCAGCTTTGAAAGAAATTCTGCAGTAGGATGGCCACGGGCTACAAGAACTGTGGAATTGGAGGAGGTGGTTCTCAAAGAAATTAGTGAACATCCAGAGACAAGTACAAGAAAAATTAGTCAAACTTTAAATGTGAGTCACATGACCGTTTACAGAATTTTAAAGGAACAGTAATTATATCCTTATCATATTCAGCGTGTCCAGACTGTCCAGGCACTTGCGCTACGTGATTTTCAACCACGTATCGAATTTGCTCAATGGCTTCTAAGAAAAGTCGAACATCATCCCCAGATTTTATCGAAAATCCTCTTCAAAGGTGAGGCTAATTTTTCAAGAAAAGGTATCATGAATTTCCATAGCAACCACATCTGAGCGGAATATAACCCACATGCGATAACGCAAACTCATTTCCAAGACAGATTCTCTTTTAATGTATGGGTAGGCATAATTGGGGATTATGTATTTGGGCCCTATTTTCTCCCCTTACGTTTGAATGGAGATGATTCCCAAAATTTTTTGGAACACGATCTTTCCCAGCTTATGGAAGATGTTCCCATTGGTCTCCGAAATCACTCTTGGTTTATGCACGATGGAGCCCCTTCTTATTTTAGTCTGGTAGCAAGAAATGTCTTAGACGTGGCATATCCCCAACGATGGATCGGCAGAGGAGGACCTAAGCATTGGCCCCCGAGGTCACCGGACCTCAAACCCGTCGTTTTTTTCATTTTGGGGACACCTTAAATCACTACACCTTTTTCAATTGTAATTCAGGAAGTATATGATGTATTTCAGAAAGTATAATTTGTAATTCAGAATAATAAATTGTAATTCAGAAACCGTAACGTGTAATTCAGATTAGTAAATTGTATTTCAGAAACCGTAACATGTAATTCAGATTGGTTAATTGTATTTCAGAAGGTGTAAAATGTAATTCAGAAAGCGTTTGTTGTTATTCAGAAAGTATCAACTGTAATTCAGAAACCAAGAACAACCCGTATGTACATATTTTCAGGATGGAACTGAGGCAAGTCTTCTTCGTTTGAGTCCATACTCCCCAATGTTGAACCCAATCGAAACAATATGGTCGAAAATAAAGTCATACATATTATGTAAAAGAGAATCTTCGAGTTCCCCAAGTTCAAGGTCAGGGTGTAAGAGAACAGCGGCTTGTGTATCTTGAGCAAATCATTGACCAGGCAAAAATACTATAGTTGGAGGCGATTGTGGTAGGGCTGCACAACACACCACCATTCACCGTGATACAGCTTTAGCATTTCAAGACATGCCAGTAGGGCGATAAATATTATTATTCATAATAATGTTCACTAATAAATAATTCGTTGTTCTCATATTCCCTACTCTTACTAATCAAGTCCTTGGTGGTTTCTGAATTACAGGTGATGGTTTCTGAATTACAATTGATGCTTTCTGAAATACAATTTACTAATCTGAATTACATGTTACGGTTTTTAAATTACAGTTAAAAATTCTGAATAACAAGTTACAGTTTCTGATTTACATGTTACTAATCTGAATTTCAAGTTACACTTTCTGAATTACAATTGAAAAAGGTTTAGTTTGTGCTAGCCCCATTGAAAACGTGGAAATGTTAACGGATCGTATCATAGCTTGCTGCGAAACGATAAGAAGCATTCCCGGAATTTTTCAATGGGTGCAGAATTATGTAATGAGAAGAGCAGAAGCTTGTAGTACTGTTGGGGATCGTCACTTTGAACAGTTTTTGTAATAGTTGTTTTGTTCAATTTTTATATGTTTAATTGCCTAATAAATAACATAGTACTTTTCCGAATTGTTTATTTTTACAAACTCCGAAATGTAGCACTTTGAAACAGTTTTTGAAAAAATGTTTTTCCGTAACCAGCTGTCGTCCCCTTACGAACGGAAACCCTCAGAAGTCGAAACTTGTGCGAGTCAAGGATTAACGAGGTCTTACCTTTTTACGTGCGATTCCTAGCACTTTCCCGGTAATCAGAAAATTTTCTGCAGTCTCCATGGTTTGAATTATCGCCGACCGGCAGCCAAAGTGATCGAAATAATGTCGCTTTAACCACTCGGCTACCTGACAAATTAAACCTGACTATTTTTTTTTTTTGGATCGGTTAATCGCTTTGATAATGCTCAGTTTAGAAGAAGTCTATCCGGGTATACTGTGTATGAATTTTGATGGAAATAACTAGAATTGCAAAAAACTTATGACAAAAACCAACCATGTTTTGAAAAATTTCAACAATCTGTATCTCGAAAACGAATCTTTTTTTGATAAACATTTTATAAGAAAAAAGTTTATTTTGACGGGATCTACTACATACTTAGTTTTTGCAATGTTCTTAGCGCTCTAGGGCCTATGTAACATGCATCGATATAGTAAATATTCGATACCCACCATGCACCCCCTAAGGTTGAGGCCGGAAGGATGAACGCCCCAGCACTCGTACGTACTCGAAAGCTCACCCCCCCTATCCACCACCCCCGCTCGTTAAAGCGGTTCCTCATCCTGATGATTGGCGATCAGCAGAATAAAATCTGATCGTTTGATATGAAGTGCTCGGCCAATTCTCGGCCTGAAACTCTCTTATATCTGACATGAGTTTAATTTGATTTTACAATGACTTTACTTAATGTGCATGGTGCCCCCCTGAAACTGGCTGAAGGCCTGAAAAACACTTGGCTGAGGGCCAAGTGTTGTGTATTGAATTTACTGAGTTTACCACTTGGTCGGTTCTTCTTGGAATCTGCAACATAAAAGCATGATTATCGAAATTTTAAGCCTGTTGAAGTAGACGTTGGCGTCGCCGAAGGTTTCGCTTCCGTCTTACTTCTTCAGGGGTGTCGTTGTCTCCCTGGTTCACTGGTCGTCTGTATTTGTCTCTGTCTCTATCGTCTTGCTCACGTCTGTTCTCGAGGAGCTCCGTGAGCAACGGGTTCGTGTGGGTCTCTACTCTGTCTAGAGTAGTCCCCACGTGATTCCTGATCAGTCTGTCAATGTAGTCCGGATGGATGTCTAAGTCTCGATATATAAACCTGTTTGGCATATATCGTGGTGCGTCTGTTGCCATTCTCAGGCAGACATTGAAGAAGGCCTGCATCCTCTGCCTGTAACTGTTCGCGCATTGCCCCCAAGCAGTAGACGCGTACATCATGATTGGCAGAAGGATTGTCCTGATGAGGCGTAGTTTCAACTCGAGTGCCATGTTGCTCCTACGCCCGATGAGTGGATACAGCTTATGCCTCGCGGCTTTCGCTATAGCCAATCTGTGGGAGACGTGCTTCTGAAACGTGAGTTTCTTGTCCAGGGTTACTCCTAGGTATACGGCTTCATCTACCCATGGAATTCTCTCATCGTTCATAGTAACATGGCCCTCGGGTGTCCTACGTCGCCTCGTGAACAGTATGGCCTTGCTTTTGTCTGCATTGATTCCGATCTTCCAACGATTGAACCACGGTTCCAGCTTGTTTATCTGATGTTGCAGCTTCGATGTTACTCCTCTCTCATGGGATGACTCAGCAAAGATTGCCGTGTCATCTGCATAGAGAGCAAGTTTGGTCATGGGGTTGTCCGACATAGGCATGTCTGCAGTGTAGATCGAAAACAGGTGTGGCGACAGTACTGCTCCCTGTGGTACTCCTGCTTCTAGCCTCCTTTGCATCGGTAATGTCGACCTCTTAGGAAGGAGTTTATCAGCTTGACCATTGGTGTGGAGTATCCGGCATCAACCAGTTTTGCGATCAGCCCATCGTGCCAAACTCTATCGAAGGCCTTGGAGACGTCAAGGAAGACTGCTCCTGAAAGATGTCCTTTTCTCGTGCGGTTCCAGCTCTGGATGGTGGCGTCCACTATCCGGGTGACCTGGAGTTCTGTTGAGTGTTCCTGTCTGAAGCCGAATTGCTCATCTGGTAGGATGTTCAATTCTTCAGACATTGTCTCAAGTCGAGTCCTGATCACCCTTTCTGCGACCTTACTCATGGCAGGTGTTAGGCTGATGGGGCGGTGGTTTTGCGGGAACGTGTGGTTCTTGTTGGGCTTCGGAATCATGATGACCGTTGCTTCTTTCCAGCTGGAAGGAAAGTGTCTAAGTCTGAGTACAGCGTTTATGATGTTAGTCAGGGCTGCTAGTCCTTTCCTAGGTAAGGCTTTTAGTGCCCTGACTGGAATGTTGTCTGGGCCCGGTGCTTTCCTGGTCTTTGCGTGTCTAAGTATGTCCTTGATTTCCTCTGGAGATGTCGGCTCTAGAAGAATGACTGAGTCGTCAGTTCTTCTAAGCCGTCTGATCGTCTGGTCTACGTGCGTTTCCGTGTCCTCGACTTCATCGGTGTAATCGACCTCGTTTTCACGGCACTGACGTTCGAAGGAGTCCGCAAAAGCTTCTGCCTTGTCCATCTCCGTGAAAACGATGCCCATCTCACCATGAAGGGGAGGGCACGGTTTCCTCCGACCGTGTCTGAGGACTTTCTGCATTCTCCATAAGGAGTTGTCTTCGGCGTCAAATATTCGATATTGTAAATCGATCGAAACGATCACCCCTAGCGTTGTGGAGGAAGTGTACCTTTTTTACTTGAAAGAGGTGTGGGAATTAGGTTTTTTCATGAAAAGTACCAAAAGTTTACTGTCAAAAATGTTGGGGCAATTTGAAATAAATAATGACAGCGTACGCAGCGCCCTCTAGATGTTACATGAAAATTAATACGAAATGATGATTTTCCACGTCAAAAAAACCCCGGGTACCAAATTTTGTGCAAATAACTTATTTTTTGCAAAAGTTATTTTTAAAAACGAACAAAATGTCGGGGCGTGGCGCAGTGGTTAGAGCGTCCGTCTCTGGGTGGAAAGGTCCGGAGTTCGAGCCCCAGTTACGGCTGGGATTTTTTAATTTAATTTGACCGATTAAATTATTCAAATCTCGTGGCCGAACTGGGGTGAGTCCTGCACGATTCACTGTTGTTTTCCAATTAACAGTGCTTCTCCTGAGGTGGCGCGGTGGCGCATGGAGTTAGTAACAAGGCCTATCCAGAACACGTGGCTAATGACCATAGCAGTCGATGCCAAAAACACCAACGAAAAAAAAAAAAAAAAACGAACAAAAAAATTCAATTTCAACACCCTGTATCTCCGAAACGAAGACACGAAGCATTTCCGTGCATAAGTTTATAGGCTTTTTTTCTTAAAATTGTCTTAGGAATACGTCACTTGAATATTTTAACGTAATTAAGTTACACCCTGTATAGTGCTCTGAAAATGGAGTTTTTCCATTTTTTGAGGCATTTGCTTATCAGTCGGAACGCTCACCTGTTTGGGATGAAAGGGTGGTTATAATTACAAAGGTGCATAAAAATTACCGATAATTTTGCTAGAAAGCGAGTTATCTAAAAATTGCACGAGTTTATTTTCAAATTTTGGTGAAAGAGCTCGTGTCCGAAGGACTCCTTACAAAATATGAAACCGAGTGCAATTTTTGGAAGATATTACGCTTGATTGTAAAATTATCTGGTTATTTTTTGTACCAGTATAATTCATTGAAATACCTATTTCAAAACGTGAAAATACTATCAAAAGCGACAAAGAATCGGACATTTCGAAATTCATAGCCACACAACATTTGAATATGACGAAGGAAGAATTACGACGGATCAACAAAAATTAAAATTACGTAAAAGAATATATTATAGTTGACGAATTTTCAAAAATATTTGGTTATACACTTCTTATTCTTCCTCCTCCTCCTTATTATTGTATTTTCATTCAATCAGAATATTTCAGGAATATATAAATACAGATATTTTTTTTGAGAAATATCATAGTACTGACGAAAACTATAAATAAGACTGTGCCACAATTTTTCACAAATTTTAATAAAGTAGACAAACACAGATTGATAGATTCATCAATACAACTCTATATGCATTTGATAAAGATAATATTAATTTAATGATGATGATAGATCGTAGTGACTGTATTTATTTTAAATGAAAATTCCACTTATACCAAATTGACTTTACATTCAATTCAGAGTTTTACTATTTGCTATCTCAACTGTACCCCTGTGTTAGAACAGATATCAAAGATATAATCATGTAACTGCTGATATGAACCATAAATGACAATGAATTTTTCAGGAAAACAAGAGATGAATTTGTACTACAGACAAATGTCGTAGAAGCATTTCTTTAATAAGAAAAAATTGTTTCATTGCATCATAAAAAGTCAACAGTATAAAACATACACGGAGAAGAAAAATCACTAACCATTAGTGAAACTTGAATATCCACAAGTAAAAACTTGAATACTATATGGGACAAATAAACAAGTTAATAACCACAGAAAAAATTGTGTTCCTGGACATGAACACTTACCACTACTAACCAATTTTGATATATTTCAGATTAATACCCTTTATTGTCCACTTTACTAATGCCAAATGAATTGTTCACTTATGGGTAGAATATAGGTGTATTATTATTAGTACGCTGATCAGTAACCCCAAGTGAACTCAATCTATAATTTTTCAGCCTCTACATTCTTTTTGACCTATCTTTGGTATTATTTTCAATACCCAGTAAATAAGCAGTTCTCTTGTCATTGGTGTATTATTTATTTACTTACTTGAATCGTTTTCTCTGAGTAGCCTTCATGGTCAGTTTCAAGAATGTGTAAGTACCTACTGTAAGTGGATGAAAATTGCATCATAGAAAAATATACTTTAAATCATTTCAAAAAATTAAATAATCGAATGACTGTTATTAACAAGTATGATTTTCTCTTATCTTTGACTATAGTCCTCGACATATTAGATTATTGCATGATTCTGAACAGTTCAAAGTAGGTATAATTTGTCATACTTACAATTTCATCCTTATAACACTAGAAATATTTGAAAATTACCACATAGGCTATACTCACTGGAAAACCATTCATAAATAATACACTTACGAGCATTTCATTACTACAAACATGCACAATATCACACTCATAACATGACGCTACATGTGTATGAAATGACGAAATGACGCCGTGGCTTGTGAGTCCGTTTTCGCAACAGAATAATTTTGCGGAAACATCCGAAAGTACCCGAACCGAAAAAGTTAACTAAGCATAAGTGAATTGATCACTAACCCAATCGACTTGATCGATTGACGTTATTATTGAGATGGCTTAGACCAAGTGAAGTTTTTTCAGACAAACGATTTAGTAGTGGTAGGTTTCATTATATATATACAATTAGTTTAGTGTGCACCTATAGATATCGAACATGGAAAATATTTCGATTCGCTAAGTATTCTGATGAGTTACGATAGGAACACACTTTCAGAAACATTGTTTCGCTTATTATGAGTATCTCATATTCCTACCGTAGGTGAAAATTGACTTTTTTTCAAGTAAATAATTTACTTGGCCGAGTTTTCTCTGTGTAACACAAGAGGAACGTTATACGATTGTTACACTCATTACTGTAATAAGAGAAACAATCTGATGAACTGATGATGATGGACTAATAAAAAAATTCGTCAAATAAGATCAGATAGGTAAATGTATACTTACAATATCAAATAATTTAATTTTTAATTATAATCGAAAATTTCAATGAAAACTCTCCTTCCAGACTGTACCTGATCTGGAACAGAACGTGAAGTGTTACTTTCAGATATAATCATTTATTCATTTTCTGATCCTCATACTTTTATGGACAACAAATGGTATATTAATTTAGTCTAATCACCTCCTAGAATAGTTCACTACTGAACTATCCTCAAGCGAACAGGAAGATATAGCGTTGTTGACTCCAGCCTCCAGAGAAAAGCCTAGTCAAGATATAAATGAATGCTTTTCTGCGTTTGAACATCAGCTAAACTAAGTTTGGTAAGTAGCTATGCCAATCCATTTTTAGGCAAAGCCTGAACCTTATTTTCAGTTTGAAATAACACCTCCAGAAGATATAACAACATTTAAGAATATCTACCTGAACAGATCTTTGAAGAGAAATGATCTGTTAGATATCTCCCAGTTTTCAGGGAATCAGCCAGTAATGGCGAACTTTAGGAAAATATTCTCTGAGCAACAGTTGAATAGGTGGGGGTTCCTATTCCAGATTCACTAATGAATTATAGTATACAATAATCAGCTATTATGTAGTCGTGGTAAATTTAACCACGATGCTCCGTTGATCGATTTTTGTTTTTCGCGATCAATATGCATTACCTAGCAATACTTTCTCAGGGTTGTCTCAACGTTTTTAAAGAGTGCATCTCACTACGATCAAAGTTTGTCCATATTCTTAACGTTTTTCGTGGTTATATTATTGACGATTCTAGTAATTCCTACCATTATTTTCTCTGCGTGTAACAATTTGACCTGATTTCACCTGAGAGAATACCGATCTCGACATTGAACAAAAACGGATAAAATCTACTAGCCCAAGGTTACTTAGAAGATCAAATATGTAGCCATACCATACCATAGATACAGGGAGTCAAGATTACTCGTTCTCCCAAACCTCGTACAAAAATTTGTCAAGCCGATAGTTTTGATGAAGGCTGCGGAACAAACCGCACCAATCTTTGGGGAAACGCTCATACACATCCAGATAGGTCCTATTACTATGAAACATTCTATGTTGGTTTCAGACATAATGGAAAAATGTGTTCGGGACTAGATATTATGGAGAAGAACGACTTCATCCAAAATTTTGTGGATTGGTAATAAAGAAATCTTCCTTAGCAATCATACCTTCAATATGGCCCTACTCGAGGGACAGACAGGGCATATGGGCACTGGAATAAATGAAAATAGAGAATTCAGTATTCCCATTGAAGAGCATTGCAAGAAAATACTAGTGATTGATCTGAAATTAGTCCGAAGCTGGCTGAACAATGGAGTAAGATTTGAAAGAAAGGAAGTAAAGTATCCAAGCACAGTGCAGTTGCCAAAAGATGCTAGACTCCTCCATCTATTTGTGATGGCCTATTGCATCGTAACAGTGCTTCCAGAATTAATCCACTGAAATAGTGCAGGAAATCAAAGGAGAAGTCCAGGAGGTCAGAGGTAGAGCGTTAGAGGTGGCGTCTATAGAAAGTCAGCAAAAGGGTTCAAGATGTCGAAATTGAGCTATCAAATATAGAAGAATGGGTAGCACGAGAAGTGAACATCAAACTCAACAAAGAAACCTCTGACATCTCGAAGGACAATATCAAACCTCCAACATTTGCTGGGAAATCTTCGTGTGAAGACAATTTGAAGTTGTACAAACGCAAATGGTGGTACCATGAAGAAATTACTACTTTACTAGTCCTGTGTCTACGAGTCCAAGCATCAGACATCCTGCGAAACATACCCGATAGTGAGCAGAGGAAATATTTCCAGAATCGTTAAGGCATTGTTAGTCAGATATGGACATCAATATCTCAAACAAGTGTTCCAAAAAAAGAGTCGATACCAACCATCTAATGAAACCTTGCAGGAGTATGGAGCCGACTTAAAATGACTCATTAATTTGGCCTACCCACAAGCTTCAAAGAAGTGGGACGACTGGGACGATTTCAAACCATATATTCAAACCAAGTCAAATTAAGCGAAGATTATTCTACAAACGAGGAGCTATTGAATAAAATATTGGATTCCATATCAGCATTGAGCAACCAAATGCCTTCCGCAGAAAACAGAAAAAGGCGCTGCTATAAAAGCGGGAAAACTGGCCACCTAGAGAGGAGCTGCTCAGAGAGATCAAGATCCAGAATAGTGAGAAAGAGAGAAATATACTTCATTGTCCAAGAAAACAGAAAATACATTCTTATTGACAAAGCTTATTAAAAAATCTGGTCTATACAGCTTTTAAAAATATGCAAAAAAGAAGAGTTTAAAAGCGCAAATACCAGAAACGCAATTTGAACAATGGAATAAGTCCAATTCATGGTCAACATGCAACGAAGCGAGATTAAATTCTTAGAGCTTCGGAAAAAAACAACAAGGTCATTACATCAGAAACTTCAGAATGTCGTTCATACCTTCATTTATTTAGAACCCAAAAACGCAGCAGAATTGTAAATTCGTTTGTTTCTCATTTTACAACTTACATTACAGTTATGCCTTAAATGATCAATGATTTCAGAAATGGAACTGAAGATTTCATAGCCATAATAAAAGGGGGGGGGGGGCTCACACTGATGAATATTTTTCTCCAGGAGGCTCAGTTTAGCCGGAATCGCGAATAGACTATCCAAGTTAGCGTTAGATACGTTCTAACCGGTAAATGAGCTACCAAATTCTCTAGAGGGCAAGGAAAATTTGTGACCTGGGCTTTTTAGACCAGTCTACTGTTACGACTAGAAAATAATGCACATGCGAACGGTTCAACGATTTATTCAAAACTCTGTCTTTAACAATTCACATAGTCAGATTCATCTGATTCAAGCTATGAAAAATACTTTGGTAACTCTCTTATCAGGTTACGCAAGTAAGCCAGAGAGCTGCACATGCTAGCACCTTATCCTAAATGAAATGAATATGTACATGGTGCTTTCACACTGCACAGGAGTTGTTCATAACGATGATGACAACAATATTAACGAAAAAACCAATGATAACACCGGTACAACTGGAAATGGTCGTCACACTACCAATGTACTAATTAAATACTATTGGTTGTTAGTTGTGAAATATAACTCTCTTACCAATGCGCAAATCTGTTATAATGTATGCTGGTACACTGGCTTGCGTACCTCTCATTGTAGCCCATAGTAATAAAACATATGTTCCGAAATTTTATTTCCGAATCTGTATATCAATACGTGTTCCAAAATATAAGCTTCATTTCATCGAAATGTTCAAATCTATTTGATACCAAGTATATGCAACATCTGTCTTCGAGAATATCAACAATAACGTATTCGTTGCAAAGTTCATAGAGGCTTGCCCGAACGTATTGTGAAAGTTTCGCTTTCCCAAACAAGAAATTGTTTCCAAGTTACGATTCCTTCTCGACTTCAATTACAGAGTTTTGAGTTGCAGACCTAAAAGTTTCTATATCACTGAAGGGGAGGCATTTCAGACGTCGGTGTCGAGGGTGAATACGTATTGGCGGCTGAAAAGGTCCTGAATTTAATTTCAATGAAGGCCAGACTGGATGGGTCAGGATATTGGATTCGGAAAACGTCTGTATCCTGCAGGGACTCGATATGAACGGGGGCATAGGCGCCCAACTGTGCTTTTCCAGAGGTACGGGGCAATGTGTTGAAGAGTAAACTCCAAACTCAAAGGAACGAAGAATGATTCCCCAGTTTTTCATTCATCTGACTGTAGGTCCTGCAAGCACTGATAACCCATTTGACTTATATCACGTTCGTAGTATGAACGCCCCCTTCAGAAATACCATTTCCTGGATCACTCAGCGGGTCACTGTCTTGTTTATTGCGAGCTTCATTTTGAATCTGTTGTAACAAAAAGTAAATTACATTATTACAGAGATTTCAAACTATTTGATAATGTCCTTTTTCAGGCTGACTGAATAAATGCACCTTTTCATGACATCTTCAATATAAACGACATTGATGAAAGAATTTATTATTTTTCTAGTTTGATCTTATCATTATTTAATGAACACGCATCTCTAATAACAGCTCGTTTGACAAAAAAAAACCTACACCTTGGTTGACTTTTCCGATCAAAATGATGATGAAAGAGAGAGATGCAGCTTTAGCTAAATTCAAAAGAACGAAATTACCTGTTGATTGGTCTAGGTACAATGAGTTACGAAACTACACCCTAACATCAATCAGAAGAGAAAAATGGCTTACTACGATAGTATTTTCCAATCACGCGACTCAAAACAATTATGGAGTGCCCTAAAAAAAAATCAATCCAAAGAAAAACAATCTCATTTGCCGATCAATCTGTAGAGACCTGAACAAATCAACAATTATTTCAGTTCCGTTTTCATTGATCAAGAAATTGACAATGATCTTTTAAAATTCTACAATACTGAGGAATTTCCTAAACTGAGAAATTATGATTCTTCCTTCAAAATACGCTTTATTTCTGTTATGGAAATTTTTATCAAGTATAAAATCTAATGCTATTGGTTTTGATGAAATAACTGTTAACATGTTGAAATATTGTAGTCCAACATTTGATATCTATCTAACACACATATTGAATTGTTGTATAGATAAAAACTATTTTCCCAACTAATGGAAAGTGGCAGTAATCAAACCTCTTGGTAAAATAAAGAATCCTCAAGAATTTTCAGATCTAAGGCCAATTAGCATTCTGCCTGCAATATCAAAGATTCTAGAAAAAGCCGTTCATCAGCTATTAACGTTGTATATTAACGAAAATAACATTGTTCCAGATTGCCAAGTAGGATTCCGGGCTGGCTACAATACATCATCAGCGTTAGTGCAAGTTACTGATGATATCGTCAGAAATACCGATTGTATAAGGATTTAACAGCATTAATTACACTCGACTTCTCAAAGGCTTTTGATACGATCAATCACACATTACTCTGTTACAAACTAAGATATTTAGGTTTTTCTGATGAAACCATATTCTTCATCAACTCTTACCTGTCGAATCGCAGTCAAAAAGTCTCTGTTAATAATGTTATGTCAACCTCTCAAAATGTAACATCCGGCGTACCCCAGGTGTCCATTTTAGGGCCGCTACTCTTCATTATATATACAAGTGATATACTAACCTCAATTAAGTATTGCAAAGTTCAAGCATACGCAGATGATACCCAGATTTATTCAAACCTCGACATGGAAAATTTTTAATCTGTTCAAAAAAACATCAACTGTCATCTCAGAATAATAAGTGACCTAGCTGACAAATAACTTAAAACAAAAGTAAATGCCATTTCACTTTATTTGGTAACAAAAATTTGAGAACAAGTCTTTCACAAGATATATCTATTGAAATCGATGGCACCTCATTACCTATTGTAGAATCTACGAAAAATCTAGGTATTACGTTTGATTCAGATCTTAAGTTCACTGCACATATTAATGGACTGCGAAAAAATCCTTCAGTTCTTTGAAAATGATCTATCTACATAGGCACTAACTCAATCAATCCATACAGAAGTTACTCTGTGAAACACTTGTCCTCTCCAGGTTCAAGTGATATTGTTTGTGGTGATTTACTCACTAAATTTGACCAGAATCGTATTCAGAAAGTACAGAACTTCTGTTGTCGATTAATTTTCTCACTTAGAAAATACGACCACGTCTCCAATAATATGAGGATATTGAAGTGGCTCACAATGGCTAATCGTACTAAGTATTTTTTATTTATTTTTGTCCTTTTTATACAAAATATTAAAGAACAAAATTCGTTTGGCCCTCTATCGTAAATTAATACCTAGGTCATCTCTTCATTCATTGGAAGTGAGAAATAAACATCATTTTAATGTTCCTTGTCATTGTTCTGCTATATTTCAGAAATCCTTCACCTATCGAGCAGTTAAACTCTACAATACTATTCTTTTTAATCACACTCATTCATCTGAATATGAAATTAAGAAGTTTTTGAAAGACAAATTTTGTGAATTGCCATACTAGAAAATTAGTTACTCATAGTTATGTTTGATGAAATACCAGTGCTTTGTAATGGTAAATATGACAAATAGCATGTACAGTTTAGTCTGGAGTAGTTGCATGTCATTTATACCAAAGAGCTTGTTCATTGATGACAATCTACGACACGATTCTTCAGTTTCTATAAAAATAGGTTGAAGGGTCACAAGTTAGTGATTAAGAAAACGAAAACGAAGTACACTGAGAAAAATGATTTAAATTTGCAATGTATTTTCAATGCTTAGAGTGCAACATTATTTCAGATTCATGGGAATCTTACTTCTATCGTTTAATTTTTAAACTACAAGATGTATCTATACGCACTTGAAATGATATTTCATTCAGCGCGTAAAATTTCCTTCGATATACTGAAAATAATTGTGTGAATATCCCTCAACTATGAGAACATCCACCTGCAAGTGAAATGTACATCCGTCTTGTCGTAAATTTTCTAGTTGATTGCAAAATTACGCATCCACATGGTAAACTCAGCTCCTACACGTTCCTGTTCATTTTTTTTGTGTCTGAGGTATAGAGGTATTGCAAGTCATAAGTAATGAGTGTATTTTGTGCATTGCATCATGAATACAAGGTAAGTGAACTTTATTGAAATCATTACATGATACTTACGAGATTGCATTCAGGTTTCTTCATAATAGGTATCTAAATATCGGATGAAATTGAGAAACATAACCTCAAAATCACGATGTGTTTTGTGGGAAACACCGATGTCATATGTTGAATTGAGTACCTAAATATGAAAAATTACTCAATCACATCAAATCTTTTGATTTTGAAAGGTTATTACATGGTTTGAAACGTATAACATTCGATTTATGAATCCCAAATTATGGAGAAACCAATAAATTCTTCGGTCGTTTTTTCTCACTTTTTTGGAGAATGTTGGCTGTTGCTTATTTTATTTGTGACACTTGCCCCAAAAACTCAAATTCTTAAAAAAAACAACGTACACCAAAAACTCCACAAGTACTTGTTCCATCATTGTAAAATGACATTTTCCCGAATAGAAAGCATCTAGCTGTCCATGATAGTCTATATTCTATGGTTTCTATGATAATTTAAATTGAATTTTATTGGTCTCTGCCCTATTTTAAGAATCAACAAGACGATGGAAAGCCTGTGGCTTGTTGTATAATACAACTTTTTTTTGTTTTTAGGACAATCGCACTGAATAGGAAGACCAGCCCATAAATCTTTATAATATATTAATAATGATTAATGTTAGTTTATGATATGTAATGTATTATTCGAAAATGTTTTCAGTTTTTTGCATTATGGGAATTAAATTTTCAGTTTATGTTTGAAAATTATTTTTATTTCCAATTATTAAAGAGAACTGTACATAATTAACCGAAATATCGTAAGATAATGGAGGCAAGGACAGAATTTGTTTATACTTATAAAACATAGAATTTTTGTTTTACGACTGAAAAATAATTGAATCTGTGGCAATTATTTTTTCTACTACCTACATGACGTGTGCTAGACGATTCTTACCCAGATAATACGGTGTCAATCTGTCTGCCATTCAGCCAGAGTGGTTAATAAAGGTATAGAAGTGGATGGAAAATTATTGAGGATTTTGGAAACGTTCAACGTTCAAAAATTTGAGCAATATATCTCCACTTCACCAAAACACTTTATAAATACTCATCTGGAGACTATTACCAGTCTTGATGATGCTAGTTTTATTAGCGAAACGTAAATCGAGTTTAATAATATAATGAAGTGCTTTGGTGACCTGGAGACGAATTTCTCAAATCGACTGATACATCTATGGTGTGTTGAATAACAGACAAAATGTACCTACCTATACAATAAAAAAATATATAGTGAGGTCTTCAAGTAACGGATAAATTCATTTTCTACGTTGTTAGCTATTTTCAAGAAAACACCTGAAACACGTCAATTCATGTTTTCAAAAAGATACTCTGTGACATAAAAAAAATCGGTAGCTCCTTCCCCACCCACAAAGTGGCATCCACCACCACCCAAATTTTTTTTTAATGAAATAGGCGGTCAAGTGATACCTCATTTCGATGGGTATTCAATTGTTTATACAGCCGTGTATCACGTATGACAAACAACAGTTGGTAAATGAACCAAATAAATTAGGGTGCATTAAATATACAGCGAATTGATAGTATTCGTGTTTTTTTAAATTTTGAAAATTAATTTTGTTTTGACGCAAAAATTCAATTGAATACCCTTTTAAATGAGGTATCACTTGACCCCCTTTTTCATTATAAAAAATTGATGGGGTGACTGTCACTTTGAGGAGGGTGGAAGAGGGGCATTTTTTTATATCACAGGGTGTCTTTTAGAAAACATAAATTGATGTATTCAGGGTTCTTCTTGAGTATGGCTAATAAGGTAGAAAATGAATTTATCCGTTACTTTAGGACCTCAATGTATAAATTCATGATAATGTAATCCCACATTATGAAATTCCATAGCAAATTCACATCGGAGTGTACTTTTCAAGTAAGAAAATCAAACCGTAATATTACAATGTAAAATTCCACTGCAAATTATTCACGTTAGAGAACCAAACCGTAATATTACAATGTAAAACTCTAATGCAAATTTTTGTTGTGAAGTAATATAACAATGTAAAGTTCCATCGTAAAATTGTGTCACAACGTAAAGTCACATCGAAGAAGTGCTCAGAGTTGATCAGAGTAAATATCCAAGGTGATATAACACGTGGTGTGCAAAATTCCACTCGAAGATAAATTTCCGTTAAAACGGGCGGTAATTAAATTGCCGCTATAGTGGGAGCAGAAAAAATTCTCCCAGTGTACTTTTCGAAAATAATTGAAAATGCTCAGGATAAAACCAAAGAGGCATGGTAAATAATTAATTCTAAACTAAGGAAATAAAATTCATCAGATACTAGAATCATCTCTTTGAAGCATAATTCAAAAATTGCTGATGATGTACAGGAGGAGAAGTATTTGCTGATTTCGCTAAGGCTACAGAATTGAGTCTGAATAGTCACTTTGGGCAAAATCTTTCATTACCTTTTACTATTAGTAGAATTTTCACAATCATTCAGCCTATCCCCAATGAACCTGTAACAGAAGTAAAAATATGTAATGCTCTGGAAAAATTGAAAAATGAAAAATCAACTGGTATAGACGAACTATCAATAATCATCATGGAAAATGTAACTGACCTTTATTGATTCTCTCACTTATCTTACGAATCAGTCCTACATGCAGGGATATTTTCCGATTGAGTTCAAAAAGGCTTCGGTGATAAAAAAGGTGATCAAAATGAGATTGATAATCATAAACAAATTTATTGTTTTGTTCCTTGTCCAAGCTATTTGAGAAAGTAGTAGCTAACAGGTTAGTGGAATATTTGGAAGCAAACAAACTCCTATGTAATAATCAACGTGGCTTCAGAAAAAGCCATTCTATCAAAACATTAACTTTACATTTTTTCAATTTCATTTATACAGAAATTGAAGTTAATAAACTTGTTATCAGAGGGTCTTTTTTGGTCTGTCGAAGGCTTTTGCACGGTTTCTTCGGATTTAGTTTCCCAGAAAATATTTCAACATGGTTGAGATCATATATGGGAAACCGTTGCATGACTATCAAATATAATACTGTAATGATAAAATGGATGTACCATAAGGTTCGGTTTTGGGTTCATTATTATTTGTGCTATTTGCTAATGACTTGCCTGAATTCATGACTATGTTTGCTGATGATACCATCATGGTAATATCGTCAATTTATTTGTTGAAATCCGTACATTCGAAAGTATATAGCTGACAAACAAGTCCGGAGACCAATGCTGATATTGATGACAATATTTTGGACTCCTCAAACTATACATTATATCAAAAATTCATGAAAATTAACCGATATTTTTCAGAAATACAGGGTACTCATTGAAAAAAACAGCATTTTTCTACTAAACTTGGGCCGTTTCTTTTTACTCACCCTGTATACATTAAATAACTTTACGACGTTCTCAACTTTGAACAATGGTTGCTATCTATATGACATGCTCTTTTCCCTATCCCAACTAAAAAACAAGAGGTTGACGCACTTCTACTTTCGAACCACCCTGTATAAAAAAATATCAGCTAACTTCGACCGAGATTGAGGGAGTCCTCTCGGGCTAAATTGAGTGTTCAATTCTCATCAGAGAACTCACACTGGTGGGTTCAAAATTATTCGAATTGGATTTTTCTTTGTTCACCCTGTTGTAGAGCTCAGAAAGAAAAAGTGTAATGAACACGAGATCAAGGTGACATTGAACCATCATTGTGGCATGGTATTCACAGAACAAATAGACGTTTTGTCTATTCTCGGAATTATTGAAAATTCTGAGCTTCACTTTTCATCTTTGACACCCTGTATCTCGAAAACTAGTTGGCCGATTTTTTGTGCCCATGGAAACTTTTGTCAAGGACGTCAAAGTCTTCAACATACCGAAAATTCAGGGAATTTAACCAAAAACCATTTTCCATAAGGATAGTGCGGAGTCCTTAGGAAGAAATAATTATGATGCTATTTGTTAGACAGATGTGTGATATTTGTGAATCTGGATGATATATATGTTTATTGTACAAAATAATAAATTCTTGTTGACAAACACAGGTAAAATTATAAATAACATGTAATATACAAACTCTTTAAACTTAAAATATAGCCAATGTAGGCGTGATAAAGATATGTTACGGTTAAAATAAGGAATGTGTTAAGTATAAAGTTCATTATTTTAAAATTACAAAAGAAAACATCAAAATGAATCGTCATAATACTCTGCTAAACTATAATATGCCTTATCACTAAGTACTTTTTTTGTCAGGTTTCTGAAAATATTGTACATTTTTTCCTTAATTTCACAAGGTAATTTGTTATACATCTTCACCCCATTATAGATCAGATAATCTTTTGTTAGATTTGTCATGGGAAGCTTTAAACTATTTTCGTTTTGACGAGTATAATAGGGGATATCCTTTACTTCGTAATCTAATCTATTTTTGTGGATTAATGAAACCGTTTCCAGTATAAAAATTGAAACAAGGGTCAGGATCCCATGTTCAATAAAGAGTGGTTTACATGAGTCCCTAAATTTTATTTTACACAGGTATATGTAATTGTTCACTTCTGTATTATAAACACTGACTGAAACAATTGGTTGTTACAAACTCCCCAAAATGATATACCATAACGCAAATGGGATTCCACAAGTGCGTAATAAACTGATTTTGCAGCAGCAAATCCCAACTCATTAGAAACCATCCTCAAAACATAACAACCAGATGTCAATTTTTTATTCAAGTTTCTTGTGCTCTTCAAATTTCAGATTCGTGTCCAAGTAAATTCCCAAAAATTTTGCTGTGTCCTTATTTACTAATATTTGACCACCTGTATTCACATCCGGTATCACAGTTTTGAAAGAAATGGCACTTGTTTCTTTGGTTTATAGTGAAAGTAAATTAGAATCACACCAGTCTTTGATTAACACCATGTCATTACACATTATTTCGTGGAGTCTTTCTTTATCTTTATGGTGCCATAATATGGTTGTGTCATCCGCAAATAACGTTAAATTTCCCGAAATTGGTAGAATTGTAAGGTCATTTATATACAATAGAAAAAGTATAGGACCCAGTACAGAGCCCTGGGGCCCTGGGGCATTCTCAACCTCAAAACTTATGCAAGGTGACTGAAAATTATTTTTCAGTTCAGAATTCTTTGAATCGAATTTTCTCAAGTTTTTCAAATGGAATACCACGTATATGTTTTGACCATGTGATGTAGGAATAGGTTGCGAATATTAGTTGGATTTACACTCTTGAGGCTATTCCTAGCCGTTTTCGATTTATTGAATGTTTTTAGTGGCTGATTTTCACCGACACGTTCCTATGTAATAATAATAATAATAAGTTTATTTGCAATAATATATAAATAAGTACAGTATAAAATCCACAATCAATTGTCTGTTTGATGCAAATAAACCGGAAAAGCCTTTCACTTGTTGTAAGGACTGAATTAAAATAAGGAAATGAAGTTATTTATATAATAATAATATATAATTATGACAAAAAACAAATAAGGACAGTTTGTGATTTCTATTTTGTTAACAAAAATTGTGGAAAAATTGTCTTTCTTTATTTAATATCCATTCTTTTGTTTTTTTTTTCAAGGAAAAAAATGATTTGATGCTCTTAATTTCATTTGGCAATGAGTCGTACAAATGGGAAATGATATAAGTAAAAAATTTTTGACCTATGGTTTTGCGAACTTGATTTTTTAAAATAGTTGTATTTTTGTTTCGTGTATTATAAATATGTGAGTTGAAATGAATACCTTCTTTCTTTATATATATATATATATATATATATATATATATATATATATATATATATATATATATATATATATATATATATGTAAAATAATATTATAACAAAATAATTGTCTAATATCCATATTCATGCTTATTTTGAATAAGTCGTCAGATGAATATGTTTAATTTTTTTCATAGATTATTTTCAAAAACCATTTCTGAAGAGTTTCTAAATTTTTCGGAAAGTTTTCATTAACTCCACCCCATCCCAAAATTCCATAATTTAGTTGTGATTGAACAAGTGAATAATATAATATTTCTAGATAATGGATATTCAAAACTTTTTTTAATAACTTGAATTTCGACAAGAGATATCTCAATTTTTTTATTACATACTGAATTTGTGAATCCCATCTTAAATGTCTGTCAATCATTATACCCAAATATTTGATACAGTCAGTTTCATAAATTTTTTTGTCATCAATATTGAGAGGTCCTAAATTTGGTAATGTATTTTTGTATGAAGTGAATGGGAGATATTTAGTTTTTTCAAAATTTATTGTTAATATATTATCATCAAACCAACTTTTAATTATTTTGATGTCTTTCTCAACATTTTTTTTAAGTTCATTCCAAGTTGAAGCCTCATATATAATAACGGTGTCATCTGCAAAACAATGAATTTTTCCTTTACTTTCAAGATTTAATAGGTCATTAAGATAAATATAGAATAAAAGTGGACCTAATACTGTACCCTGAGGTACACCATATTCAAATATTCCTGGATTGCACAATTTCTCATTAATTTCTACATATTGAATTCTGTCAGAGAGATAGCTTTCTAATAGTTTGTAAGTTACTCCGCGAAACCCTATTTTCTCCAATTTATGTAGTAGTAATTCATGACTGGCAGTGTCAAATGCTTTTGCAAGATCAAGAAATATACAAATTGTTGGAGTTTTTGTGTCTAGTGATTTATATAGATTATTTGTAAGATAACAAATAGCATCTTGAGTAGATACTTTTCTTTTAAAACCAAACTGTAAATTTGATATAATGTCATGTTTTTTCAAATAGTTTTCAAATCGAATTTTTAGTATTTTTTCAAATATTTTGGATAAGCTGGATATTAATGAAATTGGTCTATAATTTTTTACATAGGATTTATTGCCACTTTTATGAATTGGTTTAATTATGCCTATTTTGAAAATAAAATTTATTAGGTATGCTAGAGGTTTAGATATTATTTCAGTGATCGTTTTTAAAACTTCACTAGTAATTTTATCAATTCCAGGGGATTTCTTTTTTTTAATGACCTTATGGTATCTTCAATTTCACTTCGAGTAGTTTCTTCAATGAAAAAGGAGTTCAAACATTTTGTCGATAGTGTTGAACATTTTCTAATATTCTTTATATTTTTTGCTAAATTGCTTCCAACTTGAGAAAAGTTGTCTATGAATTCATTCGACATAATTTTTGGATCAGTTGTTACATTACCATTAGCCATTTCAATTTCATTGATAGATCTAGAAGTTTCTTTTTCATTGCATAATTTTTTTATATTATACTATAAATCTCTTGTTGAATTCATATGTTTTTCTATTTGAGCTTTATTATATTTTATTTTTGCTTCATTTATAATAGATGAAAGTCGGTTTTTATATAGTTTGTACTCATTTTCCAATTCAATATTGTTACAACCAGTCTTCAGTTTTTTATACATTTCATTTTTTTTATTTATCGATTATAATAATACTGGGGTCATCCATTCTTTTCTCTTTCTATCAATACTTTTATTTAAACTTTATTTGTACTTTTTTCCATACAATTTTGGATTTTTTTTTATCAGGCAGGTTGCTAATTCATCTGAAGTTTTCAGATTGTAGTAATCATTCCAATTTTCATTTGAAAAATGTTCATATAATTTTTTATAGTCTGTAAAAAATTTATATTTTATTGGTTCTTTTTTTATCTGCTCAGTTTCAATATAGATTTGTAGAATAATGGGAAAATGATCTGTTATTTGATATTCGAATATGATAGGTTTGAAGATATCAGAATTTTCGTCACTTTTTATAAATATGTGATCTAAACATGATTTTTGTCTACCCATTTTTCTGGTGGTTTTATTAATAAAAGACACAAAACCACTTTCACTCAAAATATTAGAGTATTCATTGACATAATCATAACTTGAAAGTAGGTCGATGTTTAAATCACCAATAATAATTAAAGTTATTTTGCTCAGTTCTGTTTTATATTGATAAAAGAAGGATTTTAAGTGATTATTGAACATATGTGGGCAGAAAGAAGTTGGTTTGTATATCGAAAATATATTGATTAATGGTAAATTTTTCATTTTCATTTGTATATTAATTATTTTTAAATTACCATATTACTTCATTTCGCGTTTTTATTTCTCGATTTTATATAATTTTTCAGTAAAGAAATGATTAGCATGAACATTGTTTTCGTTTGCTATTGTGTGCTTAATTGAACAACATTTATCGGGGGTACCGGTATTTTGACAGATGAGGAAAATAACCGCAGTAGTAGCCTACGTCAGTTATCATTTCTGTAATTTCTGTCAATTCTGAAGTTTTCTAAGTTAGCTGAAACGAATTATGATTTTTGTTTTGAGAGAGTCTGAAAGAAGGTACCCTGAAATCAACAGCTTCCGAAATTCGATCGAAAGATTTGTAAAGACTGGTAATGTGCAATATCTAAAGACGGATCGGAGAAAAAATGTTTGCAAGGAAGATAATGAGTTTTCCGGGTAAAATTGCACAAAAATTGCACTCAAGCGATCTAGCTGAAGTTTCACAGAATGTTTGAAATACGATGGGAAAGTATGTAATACTTTTTTTTTGAAAAATGTGTCGTAGTAGTCACTTCACAAATACCCAAAAACACGCATACAGATGAAAACGTCTCACGTACCCATTTTACAATGTAATGCTCCGCATTCAACTATTCATTCTAATTCTTAGGAAAATGGAGGAAATCGTTGGCCAAATAACACCCAAGAAGTTAACTAAATAATTTTTGAGTTGTAATTCAATTGGACATAAGTAATTAATCACGTTGAAAAGGGGTACATTCTCAATTGAAAATTGAACCAAACATGACTCCTCTGGAAATGGAAAAAAACCTACGATAAATTGCAGTAACTTTTTTGTAATATCCAACAGAAAACAACTACTTCCCCGGCTAAAGCTACGCTGGACATTGAACAACATCTAATAGATATTGTGAAAAGACCCTAAGTATATAACTTGACTGAAAACATCTGAAAGTGAAAATTTACATTTTCATACAAAGAGTTGACTTTATGAACATTCTGTTCTATTTTTAATAAAATCAAAAAGTAATCACATTTGACAACTGTCAGAATACAAATGAAAAATGCTACGATGTCAAATTTCACGAATTCATCAAAACATGATCAGGTAAAATTGCACTATATATTTACTTTGGCAAAGGAAATAGAACTGGAATCAAAGGTTTTCATATAAAAAACTCACTAACAAAACTGTTATCTTTCCATTGTGTAGTTAAAGTTCATTTAATCTTTTATAAACATCAGAACAACCATCATTCTTATTTAAATTCCATTTTTTATAAACTATGTTGAAACCTTTCATCTCGTATAAATCATGATCATATATTTGAAATGGAACGTGTGTATAATATTGAGATCATTAGTATTTCTCTCAATATGACTGTCTAAGTCAGTCACATCAGTTATTATGTATTCATAGGAAAGTATTCACAACCACGGATATCTGGATCCATTTTAAAATAGGTAAGGTAAATGTTCCAATTATTGACACTTTCGAATTATTTTCTGTATAACAAGATTAAGAGTGATCTCTTGAACATTTTTATTTGACTATCTGTTTTATGGTTCCTTTTATTTCATATGAAGTATTTCACCGTTTCATAATAACTTTTTTTGTATGTTTATCGAAACTAAAGGTACAAAAATTTAGAAAATAAATATCACAACCACATAAGACTTCCCTAGAAGTGGCAAAGTATTTGTTATTTTCACTTACTCGCTATTGTGTCGATAATTGGTACATTTACATTATACTTACTAGAACTACAAATAAATGTTTATACCTAATTTCAGCAATAATAAGTCAATACACCACGGTTTCTACATGTCTAATATACTGCGATTCTAAAAACTTTTGGTTCATCCTGGAAGACAATTCTTATGACCATATCATGCTTTTTGCCTATTGACGAGAGGTATTAGGTATTCAGATTTCGGTTTGATGTTAACGAAATGAAATTTCATCCTTGCGAAGAAGGAACCCTTCAACCAAAAAACAATACACCATCCTTTTAGTCAACTTGTAATAAACCAACTGGTAAAGAAAAAATATCCGAAACTATTGAGAATTTGCCAAGCTAATAAATTGTCACATCCCGCAAACGTCGGATTTTGGAGTGCATGATATTGTCATGCACTCCAAAATCCGACTGGGTTTATTAAAATCCTGCATCATCGCAATAATTCTTCATCCGGCGGCAATTAATAAACCGACACACACACGCATTCCCATCATCGCCCCTTCCAAGAGCGAGGGTACGAGGGTAGCGTGTAGTGCGCCACGCACCCCTTACCGTCGTCTCCTAGCAACGCGGCCGCCCTAGGCTAGGCGTTGCTTAGCAACACCCAGGTGTCGCGAGGTCCAATCAACACAGGCGATCTCAAGATCAATGTTTACACAGAGTGGATGTCCTGGACCTGGATGTGTGCAATTTGTCGCTAGAAGGGTGATTGCCGGAGAGAGGGTGGGGCGCGGGGCGCGAAGGGTTGATGTTAATTCCCCCGAGGCTGATGAGAGTGCCTCTTTTGTTATGGTAATGTAGTGGACATGTGGAGTTTTTCTCAGGCTTAAAGTGATTTCATTTGATTTGTTTGAAATGCAGAGAGTCACTCTCGACTGAACATTTTAATTATTTCCTTTTATTTCATGATCTGCTGGCTTGATTATAGCAATGCAGTGGAAAGATAAGTTTTGCACTTTAAGAAAATTTGCCATGTTAATTGATAGAACTATGACAGTAAAAGTAGTAAGCAGGGTCGTGCCTAGGTTTGCCCCTAGGCAAATAACTGCTCAATCCCCCTGGCTGAAAAATATTTGTAATTTATTTTATACAATTGCCAATAGGGAATATGCAAGTGATTTAAATTTACTTGATTTTTTTACCTCATATACTTTATTGCCTAGAAATTACACCTAAACCATTAGTTTATCATTTAGTTTGTATTTAACTCCATAAAACTTTAATCAAAAAGTGCATAATAAGCGCGCGGAATTCAAATTTGCGAATCGCATCACCATTGGTCGAAACGAAGAATGACGTCACATGGCACGTTGTGAAATTTATCTGTGTTGATATTCATACTGTGCTAGTCGTCTTTCATAGAAAATTTGTTTTTTTTATATATTTGTAGTGTTTTCCATTACATAGTGCGATTTTGGTCTAGTGACAATTGTAAATTATCAAGAGCAATGACTGAAAGTGGTTTTGTCAAAGCACAATCCGACAATACCTGAACTGATAAGTAGTAATAGTTTATCAAATGATAGTTTTCCTTTTGTAATTTAGGTGAGGCAGGTATATACAAAACATTTATGCATACAAAACATCAATTCACTTTATGTTAACTATCGAAATACAATGTACTCACATTGAAATGATCTTCACAACAATGTAAATGTGATATTGGAGATACTTCGCCTCTTCTTATAACCTTACACCATTGTTTACGTATTTTCGCATCTCTTGGAACAGAAAAAATACTTTATTTGGTGTACTTATAATTGTGTTTTGGCATTCCGGTACTAGACAATACCTATAAAATGGTTTTTTAGCATTTTCCATTATCGTAATAGCGATTAAAACTGCAAATCCCTAACCTAATTAATAACTGTCAGTAGTGTCAATGGCCATAAATATAGAAAGGCTTGTTCAATGAAGACTGCTCTGGTTGATCGAGATCACTTTCACATATGTTCATCTCTCTCTAACACTTGTACTACATTTGTATTACTCTTTTATAAAATATCAACTTCAAGCAAGTAGAGCAATCAGAGTCGTCTCAACGAACGACACTGAAGAAGAACAACACTGATCGCGCCATGTGACGTCATCCACAGCGCGCGAAAATGGAGGCGTTCAAATAGGTCAAATTCAATCGGTATTTTATATACAGTGTGTCCCACTTACCATGCTCACCATGGGTATCTTTTTAATGGTGAGAGATACGAGGTCGGTTAAATGACACCAAAAAATGTGGAGTTTATCAAGGCCAACTATAATGTGAAAAAATAATTTTATAAAATCTATTCGTTTTTGTTTTATACGCAAAAAACAGATTTTGATCATTTTCATGTCTCCTCCGTAACTTCTTTATTTATGAAAATATTCGATTAGGAATTTCACATTATTATGGCAGTTTTTCAATGAGATTTCGAAAAAAATATGAAATTCATACCAACTCTTCTAGAATTTGAGATATCAGTACCAACTTTCATTTTTCAAATGTAGGTCATAGCTCATTATAACTTAGTTATGAATAACTTTTTTTTTCTCTTACAGATGACATATCACAGTAATATTTTTTTGCTGATAACAACGGAGTTATCGTCATTTATACAAAAACAAGAACTATTTTGAAGTCGCCATCTTGAATTTATAAATTTTAACAAAAAAATCATGATCTCCGACCTCAAAAACCCCCACATACCAATTTTGAATGCAATCGGACCATAATCACAAATCTCGTCCGCCATATTGGAGGAGCCGCCATTTTTTATTTTTTATTTCAATAAAAATTTCATAGTGCATTGTCACCGGCATTAAATAACATCTGCCAAATTTCAAGTTATTAGGACCGCCAGAAGTGGGTCAAAATTGACTTGCAAGAGACATGAAAATGATCAAAATTTGTTATATGCGTATAAAACAAAAACGAATAGATTTTATCAAAATATTTTTTTCCTATTTTAGTTGGCCTTGATAAACTCCACATTTGGTGTCATTTAACCGACCTCGTATCTCTTACCATTAAAAAGATACCTATGGTGAGCATGGTAAGTGGGACACACTGTATAATATTTTAAAAATTAATTCCAAGACTTTCAACCGTATTTATATTTTTTACTATGTTGTAAAAAAGTAAAAAATTTATTAAACAAATTTTTAAAAAAATTATTCACATTCTCTATTATCAATTACTATTTATAGTGACTAAAATTGTGAAATAAAAATCAATTCAAAAATACGACAATTTTTGTTGTTGCAGTTAGAATTCAAAACTGCGCTAAAGTGATGTAATTTTTTTTCACTACTAGTATTATAATAATAATAATTTACTCGTATACAGTGTAGGTATTTCACTTCTCATGGAAACAACCTCGTATCTTCCGTAATTTTTGAGGTACCATGAAATTTTCAGGATAAATAAATACACTAGCGTGCAGTGCAGTGCAGTGTATATCACGTAGGATGACCCCTTTCGTACAGTGAGTTCATTTCTAGTGTATCTACCGATCATGGTTCTACGTCGAAAATTACGGAAGAAACGAGGGCATTGCTATGAGAAGTGAAACAAACTAGAATTTTTCAGGACTGAAAATTTTTCAAGAAACAGGTGTATTAGTAGTAATTTGGGGATCCTGAACACGAATCCGAAGGAATTTTTGGCCAGTCTTGCCCCCTAATACAACTTTCCAGATATTGGGAGGTTCCATCGCTGATGCTGGCGTGCAGTATACAACACGTAGGATGACTTCTTTTGTGCAGTGAGCTTTTAGTGTATTCATTGATCCTGCAAATTTCATGGTTCTACCTCAAAAATTACAGAAGATACGAGGGTGTTTCCATGATAAGTGAAACATGCACTAGAATTTTTCAGGAGTCAGGTGTATTAGTAGTAGTAGTGGGAATTTGGGGAACACGAATCTAAAGTAATTTCAGGCCAATGGGTGGTTCCATCGCTGCTGGCGTGCAGTATATATTGTCAAAAGTATGCCCTGTAACCAAGTCTGGAAAGGTAAGAAATTGAAAATTACAGACCAATTATATCAGTATTTTCCAAAATACTATCAGACATGATTTATAAACATGTTCGTTCCTCGCTATCCAATTTTCAACATGGTTTTATCAAAGCACGTAGTACCTACTGCCAGTGTAAGGGGCCCGCAGAGCCCGCCGAGCGGGGGGCCCCTGGTCCAGAAGGGGCCCCTTCGACCTCTTTGCTGAAATTTCTAATTTTCTAATTGCTTCAAATGAAGGAATACATAGCACATCTGTTAACAAGAAAAGTGGCACCTGTACGTTCAATCAAAGTTCACCTGTTCACAGAATTCTGCAAACTTTGGTATTATCGTCTTTGCTTATTTAGCAGTGTTTATTCTAGATCTTCTATGAAAGTTTACACACCAAATTCAGATTTCTTCGTCAGCAAGAGTGTGTTTGTTTTGTCTTCTTTCGTCGATCCGATGAAGTAGTGGTACAAGAAATAAAAAGCAATTTGCGGTAGACTTTGATGATCTATTGGAATGTTGACGCGGCGGCGGTGGTAATGCCATTGTGGTACATAGATTTACCAATTTAGTCCGCTCACTCTTCGATCACAAAAGACGCTGCACTTTTCGACCACATCAAAGGAGTTAATGCTGACAAAGGGAAAACCAAAAATCAGACAGATTTTTGCGATAAGATTTTATGTTCAAATCACCTAGCAAATTATGGCATTTATATTATAGAAAGTGGCAATAAAACCATAGGTATACCGGAATATCGCTGATTTCTAAGAAAAATGTACACTTATAATCTTTTTCCTTTGGATAATATTTTAATAAAAATAATATAATATTAATAAGTATATTGTGTATTTTATATGGAATTATGTCCCATTATGTCTTGTATTTCCAGATTTTAATGCCACATGTATGAATATCCAAACAAAATTTGGCGGGGGGGGGGCTCGAATCCTTATTGCCGCCACTGCCAACAGCAACTAATCTGTGTGTTTTTACTCAGTTTGTTTCTGATGTACTTGATCATAAACATCAAGTACACAGTCTTCAGCAAGGCGTTTGATCGAATATCACATCAGCAGATGCTGAAGAAACTGTCAAATTTTGGCATATCATCCAATATTCAGTTGCTCCTGAAATCGTATTTATCCGACCGATGTTGTTATGTTGAATGTGATGGTATCAAATCCTCTTGCTTTGTAGCGACTTCGGGTGTCCAACAAGGGTCTAATCTTGGACCGTTATTATTCATTCTATTTATAAAAGACATAGCCGATGACATCACTTCTCACAAATTGCTATTTGTAGATGACATGGAGATATATCGTGAAATTCAAAATGAAGCAGACTGTTTCGCATTGCAGGAGGACTTATAAATTCTTTGAGTAATTGGTTTATTAAAACTCAAATTTTCCGATCATTTTCAGAATGCGATATCAACATCAATGAAAAGTTTGGGTTTTTTCAACTGCAAGGAATTTAGGACCTTTGATTCTTTGAAAACTATTTATTTTCAGAAGTAAATTAGAGTACTTTAGGATCGTTTGGAATCCGTCTCATACGAAACATATATCTAGTTTAAAAAATGCAATTTTTTTTTTTAAATTTGCGTATTTTAAAAAACATGGTGTTTATCCCGAGAGAGGTTTCAGCTATGACTCATTGTTGGATGAGTTCCATATGATATATCTAAAAATATTCAGGGAAAGCAGAGATATGTGTTTTGCGTATAAAATATTAAGTGGACAAATAGATTGTTAATCTATATTCTCTCAGATGCTATTCAGTGTACCGCCTATTTCATCTAGATTCTGTAGCACATTTCATATCCCGATTTCCAATACATTGCATCATTTTCATACTCCCATAACAACTATATCTAGAAGTGTTAATAATGTTTCTAACATTCAAACAATTCAAAAAAGAGATTCTCCGTTTCATTCAGAATTAATCTTATTATATGTATAATTAATTATAATTCTAATTGTATACACCTGTAAATGGGCTTCTGGGTCTTCTGGATGTATTGTACAAATAAATGAAAAAGTAACTTCATTTGTGCAGTGCGTTCTAAGATGTCTAAAAACCCTGGTGTGTGGAGTGATTCGATTTTGTTTTGTTTTTTCAGAAGACAAATAAACAAATGAAATAGTGGTCTGCTTCTTCAGTCGGTCCCAGAGATGGCGCCTTTATAGAATTTTAGTCCTGTCAATGTTCCAGGGATATGGTGATTGACGACTGTTATCAATTTTATGGATTTTCAACAAACTTCAAATACTGTTCAAAAATAAGTAGTTGTGACGGAATCTAAATTTCATAGTGCAATTTCCCTGTATTGATGACTATTATTAATGTGTTTGTCCATTTTGCTGTATATTTTCTTATAAATTCATCATTCATTCAATAATAATTCAATTTGTCTGATTGACTAGGCCGTTACTTGATGATCCATAGTAATTGTATAAAATACACAGAAAACGATTCGAACTCCACAAACTTTATTCAATCAGACAGTGAAGAAGCTGCTGTCAGGGTCGGACTGGACAGGGCGGCTGGGCGGCAGTTGCCGCCTGGGCCAACCTTAAAAAATGTGGGGGGCCAAAAGCAAAATGTGGGGCCAAATACAAAATGACACAAACACAACTAAATGGTAAACACTTCTACTGATCATTGACCCTTATCCCTTATCATCTTCAAGTTGATACTAATCGTTAAGGTTCATATAAAGTCAAATATTTCGCGTTTCTGAACTGTAAGATGGCACTGACAAGATATATTTTTCTTACCATAGTGACATCGATCTTTCATAATATTTTCAAATGAATTAGTTTTCTGCTGAAATATCTACCGAATATTTAACGGTCAACCCTACTGCAAATGCATTGGTGCCAAATCTCAATATTATTCGGAGTACTGCGAAATAGCTCACAGGATCACTAATCATTATCTCGTATTAATTGTGGTAATGTGGTTCAATGCATTATGTAGCTATATTGTCAAGGGGGTTGTGAGAGGAAAGGTGAGACGCCATCTTCTCTCTTCTATTATTCTTTCCATTTTGAAGTGGACTAGTAACGATTGTATCCATACCTTTTCTACCGTTTGTAATTTATTTCATTGTTTTTCGGAATTATGAGTTTATTGTTATGTTTTTGAGCTATGTTATCAAGGTTCTTTCTTTCTTATCTTTTCTTCCTTTTCCAGCTCTTCTTATATGCTTATTGTTCAGTGGTCTACGAAATATTTCAGTTTTGCAGTATCTCCGGTTTTTTTTGGGAATGTAGATTTCGCGGGCTTCGTTAAAAGGTGTGGACCATTTCGGTTGAAGCTGGTTTATTCTTTTTCTTACAGTTTGGTTTATTGATGATGCCTGAGCCGTCGGTTTTCCTGTGGAAGATCTTGGAAATCTTTGGTATTGCCCTTTTTTTCCGGTTCACCTGTATATTATTTATTGTATTCATTTCGTTTGTATTTCTGATATTCGGGGTTGTAGTGCCCATGGGTTTGTTATAGATATAGTCAGTCCGCCCTTGATCTTGCTTGGATTAGATTTGCTTTTAGCACAAACGACAATATTGTTGATAAAATTCAAAAAGAGCAGCTAATATGAGCAACTCACTTTAATTCATTTTTATCAATATTTTTCAACTTTTTGAGCCGAACTCTGCCTATTATGCCGTTATTTTTTATGTATATAATATAAAGTTATTTAAAAACAACTGGAATGGACAGTAAAGACGCTATTATGGTTGTAATTATTACTTTTCAATTCTGTTTTACATCCTGTTTTATTTCCAAAACTGATATTTTAAATCGCAAAACACAAAACTTATTACTTACATACTTCTTCAATTGTGTCCAAAGACTCCAAGGCTTTAGGCGGACCAATCCAACTGATGAACTGACAAACCCCTATCGACGTAACTTTCATTTTCGAAAAATTAAACAAATTACATCGGTTACCGCTGTCTAGAACTATTGGCAACGCTGTACAGTAAATATGACAGTGACAATAATTCTGTGCTATACCTTGTGGACAGTAGCAGAACTGTTTTTGTCTTTTTGTTCATATACTACAGAGGAATCACTTACTGGAGCAATTTACCGTTTTTTGTCCGAGGTTTTGAAAATCATTATTGAAAATATAAATCGTTTGACTTTATTTCTGAAAAATAGTATGAATAATTCCTCAATGTTCAGTATTTTAAATTTTATATAAATATTACTTGCAAAAGCGATTCTTCTCAACTGTCTTTGATTATATAACAAGATTTTCAGAATCTTTTGAAGTAGAAAATTCTGAAAAAAATCGTGATAATCTTTTACATTGACATTGATGTCATGATATTTAAAATGGAATCTGATGAATGATTTTTTTACCATAACAAAACCCCTAGAATCAAACTTTTGTTGTAGTGTTCTCTATATTTCACTTTAATTAAAATTATTTTACTTTCTATTCCTACTCCCTACCAATCGCTTTTATTTTTATATATTACGAATATTTACATTTTTTCTGGAATCCTAAAAAGCTTTTACTTGTGTTTTAATTTAAATATCGTTTTTATATTTTGTTTGTTATTTTACTTTTCAATTTAAAAATATATCTTTGTAATTTAGTAGTTTTATTGATAAAAGTTGGCAAATGACGGAGGTCCAAACTCATTATGATGATTTTTTTCAATGAGGAAGTGGTGGGCCATAACTTGTTATAAATAAGATTTTTTTCAGTGGGGAAGTGTTGGGTCAAATAGGTACACTGCCAAATTTGTGAATATTTAATCGTTTTCTGTGTAGTTTGTACAATAATAATTTGATCATCTTCTGTTTTTGTATCATTTGTGGGCAATCCAGAGAGACGAACAAAATAATTCACCTACAGTGTGTCCCACTTACCATGCTCACCATGGGTATCTTTTTAATGATAAGAGAGAGATACGAGGTCGGTTAAACGACACCAAATGTGGAGTATTCGTTTTTGTTTTATACACGAATAACAGATTCTGATCATTTTCATGCCTCTTGCACGTGAATTTTGACCCACTTCTGGCGGTCCTAATAACATGAAATTTGGCAGATGTTCATAATTCCGGTGAAAATGCACTATGGAATTTTTATTGAAATGAAAAATAAAAAATGGCGGCTCCTCCAATATGGCGGACGAGATTTGTGATTATGGTCCAATTCCATTCAAAATTGGTATGTGGGGGTTTTTGAGGTCGGAGATCATGAATTTTCTGTTAAAATTTATAAATTGAAGATGGCGACTTCAAAATAGTTCTTGTTTTTGTATAAAGCTATTACTGTGGCATCATCATCTGTAAGAGAAAAAAAGTAATTCATAACTAAGTCATAGTGACCTACATTTGAAAAATAAAAGTTGATGCTGATATCTCAAATTCTAGAAGAGTTGGTATGAATTTCATATTTTTTTCGAAATCTCATTAAAAAACTGCCATGAGAATGTGAAATTCCTTTTCAAATATTTTCATAAATAAGGAAGTTACGGACGAGACATGAAAGTGATCAAAATCTGTTTTTTGAGTATAAAACAAAAACGAATAGATTTTTTCAATTTTTTTTTTCAAATTATAGTTGGCCTTGATAAACTCCACATTTGGTGTCATTTAATCAACCTCGTGAGCATGGTAAGTGGGACACACTGTATATCCAGTCTCGAAAGTGAGAACCACCATATTATGAAGATTATCACATAGTATCTTGTATTATTAGAAAACATTTTAATGAAAATAATGGCACGAATATATCTGACGGAATCCCGCCATTCCTGATTATATTAGCACAAGATTGACAGGTTCTAATGGTGAATTTTCATGAAGCTTAATTTCGATACTTCCTGATGAAATGGGTGGTTATTATTGTAGTTGATTGCATTTCGGTAAAAAATTATGAAAATAAGTCGAAAATGTAACTAATAAAACTGATTGGTGATAGTGATTCAGTAAATTTCAATAATAAGGATTCTTTATTCAGTTCACCCGTCGACAATTATTACTTGTACTACTGTTCTTGTAAATTTACCCTAACAGGAAAACCGACCGTGGCGGTACACGAAAATGCGGAATATTTGGAAAACAAGTCACGATTTCATTTGTTTTCTCTTAATCAAGCTGGCGAATTGTCTCCCGTTTTATCTCACAGTTTTGCAGGAATGAGTTGACACACCATGGTTTTTAGACATCTTAGTGCGTTCATTTCTAGTGTATTCATTGATCCTGCAAATTTTATGGTTCTACCACAAAAATTACAGAAGATACGAGGGTGCTTCCATGATGAGTGAAACAAACTGTATAAATATTACACATTTGAATATAAAACAATATAAAATGGTGATGAATAAAGGGGTGTTCACAAAAGCATTTGCTTGTCAGGAAAAGGGGAAGATTGGAAGCAATTTTAAAGAACCATGTTGAGTGCTACCAAATTCTTACTATTCATAATATCTAATATTTTTACACACATTCAATAATATTTTCAATCGATCATCTGATGTGAGAAATTGGTTTGCTCGATATCCATTCTTCAATTTTTGTCTTAAATAAATTAGATGAGTTGATTTTCTTGATGTCAAGCGGTATTGCATTGAATACTTCAGGCTTGAGAAAATGTGATGATCGTTATGAAATTGCTTTCGAAAAGAATGAAACAACGAAGAGGGCATTTCGTTGTCTGGTTTCATATTATGAGTCTGTATAGCCCTCATTTGAGTTTTTTTGTTTGATTATTAGAATGTTTACATACCGCTGTCTAAAGTCCAGGAAGTGTGACATTTGAAGTTTGACATAACTTGGAAAGAGGAGGTTCTTTGAATATATAATTCATATTATTTCTTCTTACACCCACCACTTTGTCGGTATAAACTTCACTGAACTTATATATTTCGAGAAAATACTAGAGTGAATAATAAGTGTGTTTACTCTTTTAATACTACGGCTGGACTCCCACTAAAATGAATAGAAATACCCACCCTCACTACCTTCTTTACATTTTCACAACGTCTTCTTTTGTTTTTTTTTTTTCTCCTTTTTTGTGATTTTTTCTAGGTTAAGATTTCTCTCTCTCTATAGTTTAAGAGTGAATATATAATTATAATCGATACTGCAATACTCTAAACAGAATGTTAACAACCTTTGCTATATAATACTGTTATCACTAGAAGCTTGATAATTCATATTATTATTATAAGCGCCACCCCAGGCAATAATATCATACCTCAGTTGAGATCTACTAGAGCAAAGTATAGAATTTCACAGTATCTTCTTTCAAGAAATTTTTTGACATATTCTCATCTCATTTTCTTGGCAAGTTCATTACTGTTTGTACTCCACTTTATATTTGTAACTATGCACACTCCTTGATACTAGAAGTAGTTGGTAAACGGTATGGAGAAGTTGTCACTGTTTTCTGAATGCTGTTTATCGCGTAGTGCAAGAATTTTGTTTTTTGAAAGTTAATAGTGAGAAACCTGGAGTCGAACCATTTTTTTTATATCCAACGGAGGCGATCTATAACATACAGTGGACGTAAGATCTTACTGGGTAGGTAAAAAACCTCGACTGTAAGTTTTTTACCTACCCAGTATTTTTTTATATTTTGAATATCCTTCTTAAAGTAGCTGCCAGTTTTCATCGGAGTAGAAGATTGCGGTATCTTCTGCAAAAGTAATGATATGCCCTTCTGAGTTCACTTCGGAGTGGTCATTGAGGTACATATTGAAAAGTATGGGACCAAGAACTGTACCCTGTGGAACTCCAAATTTGATGTTTGCTAAATTGCTCAGATGTCCATCTGTAATAACACTTGTTTTATGAGGTGCCATTTATTTTTACAAATATATAAAATTTTGGTCTCAATGTATTATATTAGTATTCTATAACATACAGTGTGTCCCACTTACCATGCGCACCATGGGTATCTTTTCAATGGTGAGAGATACGAGGTCGGTTAAATGACACCAAATGTGGAGTTTATCAAGGCCAACTATAATGTGAAAAAATATTTTGATAAAATCTATTCGTTTTTGTTTTCTCCTCCGTAACTTCTTTATTTATGAAAATATTCGAATAGGAATTTCACATTCTCATGGCAGTTTTTCAATGAGATTTCGAAAAAAATATGAAAATTATACCAACTCTTCTAGAATTTGAAATATCAGCACCATATTTTATTTTTCAAATGTAGGTCATAGCTCACTATGACTTAGTTATGAATAACTCTTTTTTCTCTTACAGATGATGTGTCACAGTAATAGTTTTCTGTTGATAACAACGGAGTTATCGCCATTTATACAAAAACAACAACTATTTTAAAGTCGCCATCTTGAATTTATAAATTTTAACAAATAAATCATGATCTCCGACTTCAAAAACCCCCACATACCAATTTTGATGGAATTGGACCATATTCACAAATCTCGTCCGCCATATTGGAGGAGCCGCCATTTTTCATTTTTTACTTCAATAAAAATTCCATAGTGCATTATCACCGGAATTATGAACATCTGCCAAATTTCAAGTTATTAGGACCGCCAGAAGTGGGTCAAAATTCACTTGCAATAGACATGAAAATGATCAAAATCTGTTATTTGCGTATAAAACAAAAACGAATAGATTTTATCAAAAAATTTTTTCACATTATAGTTGGCCTTGAGAAACTCCACATTTGGTGTCAATTAACCGACCTCGTATCTCTTACCATTGAAAAGATACCCATGGTGAGCATGGTAAGTGGGACACACTGTATAATATAATAACCTGAGGTAGAAGTCCATTATATCTCAAAGAAGAGTGGTATGGATATAGAAATCAGTAAAACTCAAAGTCGTCTCCACAATTTAATATCACCACCCGGTGCAGTAAGATGGTAAAACGGCTATCAATCAATTGACAGTCACATAGTAGTACATGTTTCGGATCCATCATCAGCTATTTAGAAATTATGGAGATGAAAAAATGTTGTATAATATTATATTTGAAAATTATTAGCTGTGTTGTGTTCTTAATTTTATTATGCAGCACAGCATGTGTTGTTTTGATGAATTAGTTGAAACATTTCAATTACTGTCGCAATTGCAATGGTCCATATCCTACAACTTCGTTTAATTTTTTAATAACATTTCATATATGAAGTGTTATAATAGACCAATTTTCTCGACCGCAATCAAGCTTTAAGGACAAAGAAAAAAACAATATGTATTCCGCAGTACCAAGTGGAAACTAGAGATTTTGTACTTTATCTATCTTTATCTTTATTTCATTATTTCCTCAAAATGATTGTTCTTTATATATCCTCTAGTTGAATTATGATTTCAAAAATCAATTGAAAACGAAACAATACCAATATTTTTCTAATTTAGGAACCAGAAGTACGAACAAATAATAGTCAAATTAAAGAGGAGTAATATGTCTGAGGGCTAGAAACGTACACTAAATAGCAAATCAAAATAGTTTTGAATAACTGCATTTCAATTGTACATAATCATCCATTTGATTTTTTGTGTCTTCTGACAATGAAGTACTTTATAATTGATTAAATTATTATTGAAACAAACAACAATACCTCATGAATTCTACTTTTCCATCCGTCGCAGACCAGAATAGTTACTATGGCAATAAAGTTCAGCAATATTTGCACTTTTTTTTTCTAGCCAATAAGTGCAAAACAGAACACGAGCAAAAGTAGTATTTTTCTGGGATTCTAGCGCAGGTAATAATTCTCTAGGGTTTCCAGAGCCGGTAAGGCTCAAGTGATATTTCACAACTTCTTCAATATGAGTTCTGCCACTTTCATATTCCAGTATAAAAATATGAATGGTTTGGGATAAAAACCACAAGATCAAAATAATGTTTCCTGGCGTTCAGGGGCAGTATATATAGGGCGCCGTTAGTGTCAAACTTAGTTGTTGATATACAGGGTGACCCAGGGTTAAACCGCCAAACGTTAAGGATCAGCTTTTCAGGCAAAAATAAGACTTTTGTTTCCTATAATCATGTGTTCTAACTTGCTTCGTTTTCGAGATACAGGGCGTCAAAGTTCATTGGCCTGCGAGCTCTCCTGACTTAATCCCTATGGATTTTTGTATAGGGTGCAATGAAAACCAAAGTTTATGCTGAGCTCATCGACGAAGGTACTCTCCGGGAAAGAATTGTTCAAGCATCACCAGAAATCACACCGTGCAGCTGCAGAATCTGTCGTTCGCAAGTGCGAACTTTGCATTGAAAAAAATGGTGGCCATTTTGAGCAGTTTTGTGAAATTTTGTTTTTTCGTTTACTAAAAAATTAAAATGAATAAATTTGTCCTATTATCAATTACTTAGATACTTTTTTCGTGTTACATGAAGGGAAACGGTTTTTGAATTGAATGAAGTGAGATACGAAAAAAATTAAACAGACAGAAAAAAATTGTATTTATTATTGCTCAATCCTAAAAAATTAAAACAGACAAAAACACAGTGGAGTACAATAATTTGTCCTCATATCATTACCCTTTGAGATGCCACTGTATTTAAAATGTCCATTATAAGTACTTTGAAAGAAGGCTCTTATTACCGCAAATAAGCTTTGCAGTTTTTATCAAAAGCAGCAAAAAGGTTTTTAAATAATTGATAAAAAACTGATTTTTCCTAAAAACGTTGAACACTCTGTATTTAGAAAACGAAGCAAGTTAGAACACATTCATATACAAAAAAAGTTTCCTTTTCACCTGAATACCCGATCCTGAACGTTTGGCGGTTTAACCCTGGGTCACCCTATGTATTTTATTTTCAGGGGTATAATAAGTGGTATGATTATTACCGATAATTTTTTGGAATATTAATGAATTGCAATTCCAAAGCTGAAAATACAACGAGTCCGCAGGACAAGTTGTATTTTCTTGCATTGGGATTGCCAATGAATTGATATTCCAAAAAATTATAGGTTATTGATCATACCACGAATTATATTTAGGACGTCAATATATCGATTTGAAATAAAGAAAAATCGTGTTACCGTTTTAATTTGAAGTAATTCACAGAAATCAAAATCTAACAACGTGAACACTAAAGAGAAAAATTGGGGTCATATTACAGGCATAATCTTTCAAAATATCAGCCAGCTCCACAATTGTGGTATTCGCATTGACAATATAACCCCTGTTTGTGCAAAAATTGTTGAATTGCCTGGTAATTGATTCTTTATTTCTGGCCGTATTCAACGGAATACTCTTTTCCACTGCTTCATCTATGATACCAATAGCCATTTGTCCCCAACGATCGCTCATATTGATTAAGAAATATAACTAGTCAAAACACAAAGATTTGACGTTTATAATTTAAATCATTATTTTCACTTGACAGCTAGTAAAACAAAAACTAAGCAGGTTTATCACCGTGAAAATACAGCGACAAGCTATATTTTCAGTGTAATTCCGATTCTGTTGGCTGAATTTCAAAATTTGAAATAGACTGGTTGGTTGTTAAGCAAGGAGATATATTGTCACTAAAATACTTATGATTTTTTTATCGATGTAGCCGATATCTGATGAAAATCCGTGTTAACGTTTATGATAAAGCTTTAATGTTGATTTTCACAAAATTTTGGTTTACAACACCACGACATGTTTCTCCAATAAAATGGCATCTTCTAGCAGAACAGCAGAAGTATACTTCTGCTCATTATTGATGCTTGGTTTAGAAGAACTAATAACTAAGGATTCAACACAAGCAAATTAATCAGCGCGTTTACGCAATCCTCCCTAGTACAAAGAACTAATAATTAATATCAAAAAGTTGGTCAACTTTTAACTAAGAACTAAATTAAGAAACCGACCTATGTAGGGCAAAAGAACGTTGGTTTACCGATGGTTCCAAAACTTTGGAAGGCGTCGGAGCCGGGATAATATGGGATGAACCCATTCAGTATGGGTAAACTAGCTACGATATTTCAGGCAGAGGTTTATGCCATTGAAATGAGCTGGAAAATCGACACCACACACGAAAAACTATAAAAATATTTAGAGATAGTCAAGCAGCAATGAAAGCGCTTGAATCCAACTGTTTTCATATGGAACTGCAGAGACACCTTGAACCGACTAGCGCAACGCAACAACGTTACCATAGTCTGGATACCAGGTCACACAGGTCTAGAAGGAAACGAAATAGCGGACGCCCTAGCAAAAAGGGGGGACGAAACAACGTTAACTGGACCAGAACCGGTAATCGGTATAGCATATAGCACTGCCAAGAACAGCTTGGGCAGACATTAAAAGACTCGAGTACTGGCGTAGTCTACCGGGCATGGCCCATTCCAAAGCATTTATCGCTTGTACAAGGAAAAAACAGGACTGCTAGAACTCAGTAGAGCGTATCTCAGAGTTATAGTAGGCTTGCTCACTGGCCACTGCAAACTCAAACATCACATGCATAAAATCGGACTTGCACAAGATGCAGAGTGCCGGTTATCCATGGAGGATGATGAAACGGCTAAACACATTCTGTGTACATGCCCTTCAGCGGCCAGCACCAGATTTTCAATATTTGGCTATACGACAGTAAGGCCAGAAAACCTGGTAAATTGTTCTCCCAATACAATCCTCAATTTCGTTGAGAGTTTGGATATACTGGGAGAAATATAACCATAGGGTGAGCCACAATAGGCCATTGGTTGCAGTGAAGGGCCTGATATGGGCCTACTCACGTTCAAAGTTCTTAGTCAAAAAAGTGCGCATGCGCCGGATGAAATATCTCGTTGCAATTTGTTGCATAGAACACCCTTCAGACAAATAACTGCAATTTGATATTTTGGTTAAGTGAAATTTGTAAACGTTGACCTGTGGTAAATTCGTACTGGAGGGTCTGGGTGTGTCGTTCAGCTGAAATTAGTGGATTTCTTATTGGAGTTTTCTGCAGATCATCTCTGCAAATCTCATGTAAATTTTGTGAACTGTTCCACATCTTTCATTTTCATGAATTTCACAATATTTTCGAAATGACCCTTTTGTTTCCTCTGCCTATTCAGAGGTCTCACATCATAACGACGATGTCTCCCAATCACTGTACGATTTTTTAAAATGAATAGGACCCAAAATAATAGTGCTAAGCACATTTTTACTTCATTACGAGCAATTTTTTCAAAAACAACAAATTTTTCTTTTCAACTACATTTTATGGTTAGGTATACAGGGTATATCTTGACGAGTTAACGCGATCCATATATATATATATATATATATATATATATATAAACTAAATGTACGGCGATTCTGAAAATTGGTATTATAGGTGAAGAACTAATGAAGAATTCAACTAAAATATTTTCGTTGATGTAACGTTTCCGGTTTCACCGGAAGTGACGTGTCATCTTTGTTATTTTTAATGGCACACCCTGTATTTTATCTCATTTTTAAATTTTCTTCATGATTTCGATTCTAACTCATGTATCATATCCCATACCCAAACTGAACCGTTATTGAGTTATTCCAGTTTTTTTTTTGAAAAAGTGACAGAAGCAGCCTCTCGAACATACGTCATTTTCATGTATATAAACATTTAAACTAATATGCAGTGAGTAAATCGTGAATACAGAAGGTTGAACGGATCACTCACCATTTTCACATCCACTGAATAATCCACAGGGTGCGCAAAAATGTGGGCCCAATAAGTGAATGAGAAAAATAAAAAATCTCAACTTTTTCAAGTGGGAACCCCCTTTTTTCCTTCAAAGTTCAATTCTATTATGAAAATAAGCCCTAGTTACAATACTCTTCCCTATACCCAAAACTAATAATTTTGGAGTTATTCCATTATATTATTTAATTCTGTATACTTTCAACACAATCTTTGGTGACAAATGAAATAAAGTTGTTTATTGTCATATTCGTGCTCTCAAAAGGTACAATATGGCTCGTGTTGGTTATAATAATCATATCGTTAATTTATTGGTGATTTATGGCGAATGTTTTAACAAGAACATGAGATACTTATGCTACAAGGTATCCAGAAAAACCGAAACCATCTCTAGATGTTATTAAAAGATTAATCTCCAATCTTACGAACTTTGGATCATTCAAAAGGAAAATAATTAAAACTAAACCTGTTGTGGACAATGTAGATAATGCAATTACAGTGCTTGCGTACTTCACAGCTTTTCTAGAAGCATCGTTGAAAGATGCGGCACGAGATTTGGGATTGAATAAAATGTCCATGCAGAGAATATTAGCAAAACACAAATAGCATCCGTATTCTCATACTTTAGTACATGGCCTTAAGCTATCCGATTATGAGAGAAGAGTGAACTTTGCGGAGTTCATCATTATGAAGAATCAAGAAAACGACCAATTTTTGAGAAATATTATATGGAGCGACGAAGCGAAATTTACCAAAAATGGGATATGCATCAAGCGGAATTCTCACTACTGGAGCGATACAAATCCACATTCAGTTCGGGAACGTCAATTTCAATGTTTACTGCGCTGTAAAAGACAACGCCATAGTGATGGTTCCCTTTTATGAGGAAAATTTAAATGGTTAGTTGAAAAGTATGGGAACTGTACTGTTTTACTAAATAAAAAAAAAAAATTGCATAACTCGGGAAAATTCTATCTCGGTAGCTATGCAATAAGCATTCATAGCATGTAGAAAATACATAACAGACCTACAGGTAATTTTATTTTCAGGTGAACGATACCTAGATATTTTAAAAAATCTCGATACGGATCATTTGGAACGACTGTCGCTCGCTGACCATAGAAAAATTTGGTATCAACATGATGGAGCACCTCCACATAATCATCAGATGTTGAAGATGTATTTGAATGAAACTTTTTATGACCAATGGTTGGGAACCGACGGTCCTCAATTATGGCCACCGCGTTCGCCCGATTTAACCCCAATAGATTTTTTCATTTGAGGTTATATAAAAAACGAGGTGTATTTTCATACGCCAACCACAAAAGAAGATTTTCAGCAAAGAGTTCGTACTGCTTTCAACTCTATTCCACCGGACATAATAAGACGAGCTGTAGGAGACGTCATACGGAGAAGTGAGAAATTCTTAGAAGTTGAAGGCAACGTATTTGAACATTTATTGCAATTAAAAAAAGAGGTTAACAAAAGTGTCACACGTTCTTGTTTAGCATTGAAACTAAATTTGAAATTGTTGTTTATTCTAATCATGATTTTTGTCTTGAATATGAGATTATTTTTTTCATTGCATATTCAATGAAAATTAGGCAATAATAAAATCTTATCAAACAATATGGGGGGATGAAAACGTAAATAACTTCTATTGCGGAATATCTACAAAATTATAAGTTTTGGGTATAGGGAAGTGTATTGTAACTAGGGCTTATTTTCATAATAGAATTGAACCTTGGAGGAAAAAGGGGGTTCTCATTTAATAATGTAGAATTTTTTTATTTTTACAATTCACTTATTGGACCCACATTTTTGCGCACCCTGTGAATTATTCAGTGGATGTGAAAATAGTGCGTGATCCGTTCATCCTTCAATAATCACGATTCACTCACTGCATATTTTTTTAGGGTATTATACATGAGTTAGAATCGAAATCATGAGAAAAAATAGGAAATGGGGTGAAATACAGGATGTGCCATTAAAAATAACAAAGATGACGTCACTTCCGGTGAAACCGGAAACGTCACATCAACGAAAATATTTTAGTTGAATTCTTCATTAGTTCTTCACCAATACTACCAATTTTCAGTATCGCCCTAATTTTAGGTTTCTATATATAGATCGCGTTAACTCGTCAAGATATACCCTGTATTTTAAATAAATTTAATCGTAATAGATTTTGGAGTAAAACTCAATGTTTTCAATTGGAATCGAATTGGTACCCTCGTACCATTTATTAGTACTATCAGTAAGGAATTTATTCAAACCTGGTAATAAAATGTGCGATAAATACAATAAAAATTACAGCTGAAAAAAAAAATAAGAAAATAAAATTATTTTGATTTGATGCTAAGAAGTTACTAAGTGGCTTTGAAAACAATGAAATTATTCCTTCAGATTATCAAATAAATATTTGTTGCTTTATCGGTGTTTTTATTGTGTATTGGAAAAGGCATTTACATTTGTTATTGTTTTAGTTCAAAATGCCACACATTTATACAAGGGATGAAAAAGTGGACATGCTAATTGTTATTTATGGGGAATGCATATAAAAGCTGTTGCGGCTAGAAAGCGCTTGCTACGATTTTTAAAATAAAAATATTTTTCATGAAATACAAATTTTCGTTCTTCAAGTATATTGAAGCATGCACACAGCTTGACAATTCCACTAGAATTCTTTATGCCGGCCGATATCCTGATAAACAATGTCATGCGAAAAATTATTTTAATCGTCTTGAAAATCAATTCCGAAGAGAGCCTAACCATAATCCCGAAGAAAACGTTATCATTGACGACGTAACGGAAATTAATGTTTTAGCTCGAACAGAAGTTGATAAGACCGTTTCTTTAAGGCGATAGATTGGGTTTGAATTGGAAATTAGTCACCAAACAGAAAGCCGAATCTTGCACAAACATAATTATAAATCTCCCAAATATCAATTGCACCAGCACCTGTACGAAATTGATTTTGAACGTAGGATGGAATATTGCAATTAGATCTTGTGGAATAATGTGCAATCAAACAATGATTTTTTGGGAATGATTTTATTTTCGGACGAGTCTAGGTTTAAATATGGTATTATTTAACCGACAAAATACAAGGTATTGGTCACAAGAAAATCAAAATTTATTGCGGGAGGGTAACTTTCAAGTGCGGTTCGGATTCAATGTTTGGCTTGGAATAATCGGTCGTATAGTCAGTCATTGGTCCAACAATATTTGAAGGACTTTGGGAATTTGGGATTCCTGCAAAATGAAATTGAGGACAGGATAACTGAATTACCTGTCCATTTACGACAGGGAATGTATTTCCAAAAAGATGGAGCTCCTCCCCATAATTCGAGAATAGTAATTGATTACCTTCAACAAGCATTCGAAGAAAGCGTAATTTCGACGAATGGTCCTGTACGATGGCCTTCAAGGTCACCTGATTCGACACCTCTTGATTTCTTTGTTTAGGGCCATTTAAAAAACATTGTTTATGCAATCGCCGTTACAACCCGCGAAGACCTGGAGTTGCGAGTAAGACGCGCAATTAATAGTATAACGGCCCAACAATTAGCGAACGTCTGTGCGAGTTCAGAAGTGCATTGACGTTAATGAGCCTTTTAAACAATTGTTGTAATGTTTAATGTTCATTTTTTCTATTTCAAAGCCACCTTAGTAACTAAGCATTAAATTAGAACAAAATAATTGTATTTTCTTATTTTCTTTTAGCTTTAATTTTGTTTTGTATTTATCGCACATTTTATTGCGAGCTATGAATAAATTCCTTATTAATACTACCAATAAATGGTACCACGCTACCAATATGGTTCCATTAGAAAAAATTAAGTTTTACCCCAAAACGATTACGATGAACTTTATTTGCCCATAAAAAAACGCAATTTAGTATTTTTGACGGGATTTCGATTCTTCCCGCATTAGACGGGTCAATTGAAATAAATCGAAACCATCATGGCACACTTAAATGGAAAACTAAAAATTAAATTATCAAAAAGTTTGACATTTGAAATGTCACTTATGTGGTATCATGGGATTTAGAAAATTACGCAAAATTTCAGAAATGTAGTAATATACAGGGTAACATACAGTTACAACATATAAGAGTATAATTAATAAGATTTATTAAGTATTGTATGATATACATGGTACAAGGTACCTATGACCTGTATCGTTAATAATAATATAATTTACGTATTTTGTGATTATAATTGGTTTATAGTGTAGTATTGAGATATTCATCCAGAGAGGAAATGCAGTTACTGCATAATAGTTTAAATTATTTTAGATTTAAAATGTTTCACATCATTTATCTTTTTTACATCAGAGGCAGCCAATTGTATAGATTACAGCCCGCACAGATGGGGGATTTTTTATACAAAGTCAGTTTATAATTATTGATATATTGCTGTAGTCAAACCGGTACTGAACCCCCCGAAAAAATATTCTGGTCATGTGCTTTTTTGACTAGCTAATGCTGATTATCTTATCAAATCAGCTAATTGTCAGAATTTATAATAAGGAAGTTGAGATATATTGCTGAGTTAAACCGGCCCTGGACGCCCGGAATAAATAATCAGATCATGTGGTATTTTTTCCTCAGCTCATGCTGAACGTCTTAATATCAAAACTAAAAATTGTCATAATTTATAATAAGTTGAGGTGATGTATTGGTGGAGTCAAGCCGGCCCTGTACGCCTTGAGTAATTATTCAGACCATGTGGTATTTTTGTCAACACGTTTTGATTGTCAACCAGTAAAATGAAAGTGGCTGAGATAAGGGAAGTTGATATATTTTGCTGCAGCCAAAACGGCCCTGGACGTCAGGAAAAATTATTTCGATCACGTTTTATTTTTTCTGTACACGTTTTGATTGTCACACTCAACACCGAAATAGGAATCTGGCAGAATTTCTAATAATGAAGTTGAGATATATTGCTGAAGTCAAACCGGTCCTGATCGCCCTGAAAAATTGTTCTGATCATTTGGTATTTTTGTCAACACGTTTTGATTGTCAAACGAAAATATGAAAGTAGCAGAGTAAATGATAAGAAAGTTGAGATATATTGCTGCAGTCAAACCGGCCCTGGACGTCATGAAAAATTATTTCGATCATGTTTTATTTTCTCTCAACACGTTTTGATTTTCACTTTGAAAAATTGAAGTGGCAGAACAGGGTTGCCACCAAATTTTTCTTTGTTAATTGCTTGACTTTTCCCTGACCAAATTCATAATATTCCATGACTTGATAATACAATTGATTTGAGGAATATGAAACATTTTAAGACATAGAATATGAAAAAATATTTATTCTAAAATTAATAATAAAATGTAATAATAATTATAATTCATTTTTACATCATCATTTAGTTGTTGAAGCTTTTCGAAAGCTACTTTGATAATTTTTTCTCAACAAGTTTTGTTCGTCACATTGAAATATGAAAGTGGCAGAATTCATAAATAAGGAAGATATGAGATAAATTGCTGGAGTCAAACCGTCCCCGGTCGCCCGGAAAAACTAATCTGATCATGTTTTTTTTTTCAACTTGTATTGATTGTCTCATTGAAATATGAAAGTGTAAGATTCATAATAAAGAATTTGAAATATGTTGCTGAAGTAAAACCGGCCCTGGGCACCAGGAAAAATTGTTCTGAACATGTGGTGTTTTTCTCAACACGTTTTATTGTCAAACTGAAATATATATTGCTGCGAGATATATTGCTGCGAGATATATTGCTGCAGTGTCAAACGATCCCTGAACACAGGAAAAATTATTTCAATCTTGTGGTTTTTCTCTCAACATGATTTGATTGTCAAACTGAAATATGAGAGTGGCAGAGAGTTCGTATAATAAGGAAATTAAGATGTATTGCTGCAGTAAAACCGGCCCTGGAAGCCAGAAAAAATTATTTCTCTCATGTGTTTTTTTTTTCTCAACTCGTTTGGAATGTCAAACTGAAATATGAGAATGCAATTGAGATATATTGCTGAAGTCAGGCCGGCCCTGGACGCACGGAAAAAGTATTCTGATCGTGTGTTTTCGTCGATCAGCTCATGCTGATTGTCTTATTGAAACTTTTCGGCAGATTTCATAATAGGCAGGAAGTTGAGTGATATTGCTAGAATTAAAACTCTCATATTTTTTCTTTTCGTTCATTTGTTTTTTTCTCATACTGAAATATAAAAGTGGCAGAACTCGTATTGAAGAAGTTGTCAAATATTACTTGAGCCATACCGGTCCTGGAAACCCTGCAAAAATCACCTGATAAGCACCATACAAAACGGAAAAAGACTATTTTTTGCTCATGTTCTATTTTCCACTTTTTTTTTCTGAAAAAGAAACAAAACAAATGAATGGAAATATTACTAAACGTTATTGCTATAGTATTACTGTGCTGTTAACATTGCGTTCTAGGAACAACCTCCAACGGCGGTGTGCCGTTCAGAGCATATGAAGGACATTTTCTGTCTTTTTGTTGAATATGCGGCATACTCTTTTCATCATAGCCTGGACCATGCTACGAAAGAGGTATTATAGGGTATTTCCAATTTCAATAGTGAAAACCTTGAAAGTATTTTTTAATCTCAACGTGTGAATCCTGCTTGGCTTGTTCACATCACACACTTCACTCCTTTTCTTAGATGAATTATGAGCACGCCACTGCTTCCAAGATATGAAGATTTTCGCGCACCTCCCACTTTCGGAGTAAAACCTATCAAACCAGTGGCAGTGATCGGAATTACGATTCATCCTAATTTATAAACTCCATAGGCGTAGTCACGATTGGTCGTGTTTTTATATTGTGTGTTGCCGTGTTAAGTTTTCTGTTTATTTTTGAAGTTGTTGGTGTATGGACATTTCTGTAATCTATATAGTGTATATTATAATTGAAACATGGGAGTGTGCTGCCAGATTTTGTGAAAACAAAAGTTATAATTATTGTAATAAAAGTTTTTTCAGATTTCCCACTGATGTTGTAAGGTGAGTAACTATTTCAGCGAAAACAGAAAAATGTATGAGAAGTGTAAATTATGCATAGGTAGAGAGTAAGGTGAATGATTTGTCTTTCCTTGTCGTGCCCTTCAGAATTTCAAACTAACTTCTCCAAATACACACATTTATTACTCCACGAGTAGTGAATCATATCCCACCTGAACTTAAAGAAAAGCACACCCTTAAACAATTCAAAGCTGGACTCACCAAATGGCTGCTAAGTTATTCAAGAACTGATATTCATGCTCTCATAAATTTTAGTTCATAAACTTTATGTATTTTGTTATATAATAAACTTATTTTGATGCTTTTATTGGTATACTATCATAAAATTACAAAATAGTTCTAGTATATAAATTTTAAAATGCTCATGTTTATATGTTTTTATCAACTTTTTTTATATATATTTGGTTTTTTTGATGTTTTTACTGGTAGACTTTCTTAAATGTACAAATTAACTTCTCTGTTCAAATTTAAAAAAATTCTCTTGTTTACACATTTTTCTCTTTTTATATACATATATACATTTGTTATTGTTACATCGTGAACTCTTTTTATATTTTTACTGGTAGACTTATACAAACCATAAATGAAGGTTAAACTTTATTGCATAAGGACGAGCAAGGAAACTTTTGTGGGTATTCGTTTGTTTTTGCACAACCATTTTTAACTGCTATGGTTTTAATTATGATGTAGAAAAGTATTGTACAGGAATAAACTATTATTATTATTAAATTTGTTTGTGATATTTGAAAGTAGTTTATTTTACTAGACTATTATAAAGTCATCAAACAATGAGATAGGTTGTAATGAATTGCTTCTCGGAATCTTCTATCCAGTACCCTCTCAAATAAACCTTGTTGGTTGATAAATAAAATAGTGTTATGAAATTTCGAAATTGATAGTTAAATATATTGTCCCTGAAACCATTAGTATATCAACTGTAATTTGAATGATAATGATATATTTTCTGTCTCTTCTGCTCAAAAGGTGTTTTGGTGGTTGATTACTGTCAGTGTGTGAAATCACCATTTAAAAAGTATATATTTTCAAAAGTGCTGGTGTTTTGTGTCTGCATCTTAGGTGTTTTACTTTTTTGAATTGACTATTATCAGCTATTTGGAGTATTTCCTATCAGAAACTTGCGTGGTGGTCGGCTGGTAGAGCGTTCGCCTCTCAAGCGTAGGGTCGTGGGTTCGATCCACCGATTCACCGGCCTCGTGCATGACATCACATGCACGCTACGACACCATTACTTACTTTGCAACATCGGTGAGAAATGCATGAAGAAGATTTTGTTACAGTAATAACTTTTGTTTTTACAAAATCTGGTAGCACTCATGTCACTCTCATGCTTCAATTATAATATAGGTTTTTCCCCCACAAATTAAAAGACGCAAATGGCTTATACTAATTTTTATAAGATAGTTCGGTAATGAAAACTCCAGTATTTGCCCCAGCAAAATCGCTTTGTGGAATTTTGTAAACAAGCAATAGTGAAAAAATTTGGTTTTTTGGAAATATTTCAAGGATTATTCAAGAACTCGTTTTACAGTCAGTAGAACTTTTGTAGAGATTTATAAAACCTACAAAATAGATTTTCATACGACCGGATCGGTGCATTTTCCACTGAGAAAATCCTCGAAAAATAGGTCATTTTCTAAAATTTATGATTTTTATAAATCTGAAGCTGATTAAACAATATTGATATCGCGGACACTGAGAGATAACAATATGTGCACAAGATATTTTCTGTCCGATGTGTAATTTTTGCTCAATTGCGTTATAAACAATTCATAGGCACATCTTGCAAGATGCGATTCAAGGGAAATCACCGTATTCAAATTCTGTAAACGGCATCTGGAAGTAGCGATCATTTAGAAAGATATGCCCATAAATTGTTCATAACGCGATTGTGCAAAATACACATCGGACAGAAACAATCTTGCGCACAGTTGAACCACATGTTATTATATCTATCAGTTTTCGTAATATTGTTTGTCCATCGTCAGATTTGTAAAAATTATGAATTTTTTAACATTGGCCACTTTTTCGAGGTTTTTCCGGATTTTCTCAGTGAAAAATGCACCGATCTGGTCGTATAAAAATTTTTTTGTATTTTTTATAATTCTCTACAAAAGTTCTGTCGTCTGTAAACCAATTCCTCCAATAAGTTTTGAGATATTCGTAAAAAAAACAAAAAACCGATAAAGTTGTAATTTTTTTTTCACTATTTCTTGTTTAAAAACAAGTGATTTTGATGGGGCGAAAACTGGTGTTTTCATTTACGAACTATCTTATAAAAAGTAGTAATAGGTCGGTTGTGAATTTTATTTTGTGTGAAAAGAGTCCCTTATTTTTATCTACAGCTTGGCCTGTATGCACTACAGATTACAACACACAATATAAAATTACGACCAATCTGACTACGCCTATGGAGTTTATAAATTCGGATTAGTCATAATCCTGAACCCTGTTACTGGTTTGATTGGTTTTACTCTGAAAGTGGGTCCCGGAAGCAGTGGCTTGCTTATCATTTACCTGAGAAAGGGAGTGAGGTGTGAACAAGCCCAACATGTATCCATAAAATATGTTATAGAGGATAAAATTATGATATAAATAAACCAAGAGGATAGACGCTTTTTTGCTCGATACAACGGAATTTGATTCAACCAGTAGTTACAAATTTACCTTAACTTTTTGTTTTTCACGTTCGAAACAACTTATACAATCACAGAACTCATTCTTATATCTCATGACCAACCAATTTATCTTTTTCTTTAAATTTGTTTTCATATCTAGAGGACATCAACTTCACTGTTTTCTGTCAAAATATGTCAGAAGACATAATTATGATTTCTGTGGAAACGACCCGCCCTTAAAAGGTTCCGTCAAACCATTGTTTATATAGAATATAGTTAGTCAACCTTATGGGATTATAATTGGATCAAAATGGATGCGACATGTAGATGGCGATAGTGAGCTCGCAACCAAGTCATGTGGTAACTTCAGTTATCTGGCCTCCAAGTCATGTCGTAACTTGATTGAAACAATGGGACAGCATTAAAATCAGTGTTTTTTGAAGGAACCTGAATTAAAATGACGTCAAATATTCATGTTTGTAACTAATCACGCTAGATGACACTCGCGTTTGCGTCCAACACCAATTACACAGGCATTGACTATCTTACTTCTATATAAACAATGGTCAAACCAAAGCGGGAACATGAAAACCGTAAGAATTGATAGAAAAACAATATACGTATAGCAAACCATATATATTTCGCTGCTTGTCTGCATTTCGGAATACGAATAATTACACCGGTTACCGGTATGAATGTTTACATATGCCACTTTAGAATTTAGTCTCGCATTCATCTCGTTCTCGCTCCCGCTCCTGCGTTGGTTTGGGGAAACTTTAACGATTGACCAAATTAAGGAACATGGTTCCCAGTTATTATCGCAGTTTGACTGTTTGACCAACTACATTTAAATATAAATGCAAATGTCGCTCACACCACTGGGGTTAAATTCGAAATGTGAACTTCGCAAAATGCGTTACCGTTAGATGTCGTGAAACAGCCAAATTCCATGATAGACTTTGATTTTATTCTATTCAAATGTGAATAAATTGCTAAAGATGCCGATAGTTGAAATAAGTTTATCAGACACTTTCATCTACGCATGCATTGCCACTTTTTGCCTTCCTGTTTTCGATTGAAAAACAAAATCCAGTCAATTTTGTTTCTCAATAGCAAGTTTGTTATAAAAGCAAGAAAATATATCTCAAGTTTGTAGAAGGCTTGCTCAGTGGCGTTGCCAAGGGAGCCCCCCCTCGAAATCTTCCAAAGTTTCGACGATTTGGCAATTTGCCATTTTGTAAAATAAAATGTACTATTTAGTATTAGACTTTTTACAGACCATCTGTGGCACGTGATAAAGTGGTCGTGTCTTCTTTGCTTGGAAGATAACTATCCAAACTGATTCCATGCATTTTAAATAGGTGAAATCTATTGCAATGGCTTTTTCCAAGTTTTAATTTGCTATCATCATCATTAAGAATTCAAAAGAACTCATATGAATCAGGATTATGAGATTTTGGAGAATATCCATGATCGAAAGTAATTGGAAATGAAACCAAATAAATCAATAAGGGGATTTGTAATCCAATTACCTACATGTAAAGTACCTGAAATTGTACCTAAACATATTGAAGGAATAATGATGTGGCTTAATTATGTTTCAATGGACCTTTCCACGACATATGAGAGAACACTGTCATTAGAAAGTGTATACGCTAATATCACTCGGGAATTTTTATTTATTTTTTCTGACCGCTAGTTTCTCTATAATCATAAGAAAAGTGGTTTCGTGACGTCACGTTCATCAAAACTAGACTTGGCAACGTTGTAAAAGTTGTGCACCGTGGAATCTCAAATTCTCATTTGAATATAATTGTCGTATGCCAGTTGTCATTTGATACCAGATGTGTTCGTTCGTCTGTTTCACGGAGCATCAATAAGAATCATTTGTCTCTGTTTAACTCGGTTGCCTACTTTAATATTTAATACAAGTAGAGCAGTCCCATCAAATATGTATGCTACAAACGAACGGGCCCTACTTGATTTCGTTTTTGAGGTTAACGCGGTTTTCAGTTTTGAAGTGTTTTTGTTGTTTGTGCTCCTAAATACCTATGAAGCGCATTGTAAAATGTGGTTCGAAGCAATAAATACACCTTGTGTAAAAAGCGGAAATATAATTATGTTTTTGTGAAGAACACTTCCAACTGAATATTACTGTATTCAAGCAGCGTTCAAGGAACGATTTTAAATTTAAATTTTTATCATTGCAAAAAATAAATTCATATTTGTTAAATAGAAAGAGTCAATCATCTCATAATCTACCCTCGGTAAATTATCCGAACTTCCCTTCACGAAGCCTTTCCATATTCGGATTATGTTATGCAATAATGGGTCAAGCCATAGTCAGCTAGTTTCGTAAAAAATATCAAAATAGTTTAGCAGATCATGGAATGATGGAATGTGGCTTAATACTATCGCCAGCCCCCTACAATTGCGGGTTGAATCATTTTTGCTTATTGTAGAATAACTCTTTGGCGATTCCAATAACTGTGGTAGCTCAATTATTAAAAAATGTTGCTTGACTCATTGTTGCATAACACAATCCATGTAATACACAAATAAATTCACACCAGATCGGACATCATAACACCTCGCTACAGTATTAATGAATGAATGTATCAGTTAAATGTCGAATGTAAAAAGAACAAACATTAACCTCAAATCTCGAGATCACTTTTTTGGCATGAGAACTGTCATAATGATTTGCGGTGTTGTCAATGCTCGTTTTTCATCGAAATGATGGTCCGTTCAGGAAATTTGAGAGTTACAAATACAATAAAAAGTAGCTAATATGTGGATTTTTTTCTATGAGTTGATCAAGTGACGAAGTTTCAATTATTTATCAATGGCTTATACCAAGCTAGAATCTATATTTTTGAGGAGAACGGTATTGAATGTTTCGGAACATGGATTAGGGTGGGGGTTGTTTCCGATTAACGTGACGTCAGCGGCACACTTTAAAATGAGATATTCTTTCAAAATGAAAAAAATATAGTGGAACTCTTTGTTAAATGGACGCTTCAGACTAGAATCTATCGATTTAAAAGAGTTTTGCAATTTATTTTTCATAAATGTAAAGGTCCATTATATCTTCGAAATTAGATTCATGTATATAAGTGTGAGATATTTTACAAGAATATCATTCTAATAATGAAAATGGATTATATAATCCAGTCTTCCGCATTAACCTATACAATATGGGTATAGTCATCGGCAAGTGTCTAACAGAAAACAACTACTGCACCCTACGACCGTTGAATTACAAGAACTACTTTGCAGTGCTCCTCATCATCATCATCATTCATTTAAAATTTGTGCTGATGAAGTCAAATTGTATTATTTGAGAGTCTGCTTTTCTTAAGTTATCTGAATGTAACATTTTTGTCGTTTCTGAAAGATCAATGGCAAGTGAACATTATATGAACTTGGATAAAGTGCTTGGTCAAAGACATATATGGAAAAAGTTTCATGTATAGGATATGAAGATCCATATTGTATGAAATAATTACTAATATTGCCGACCTGCCACCAGTACTGTATCCCGATATTGTCCATATTTTAGTTTAGTGTCTGACAAATCTATTTTTATCTTGGCTAGATCATTTTGTTTATTACGACTGTCATACCTTGACGGAATCCTATAAAATCCTACTTTAGATCTTAGTCCATTACTGCCACAATTCACTACCATACAGAGAAATGAGGCATTTCATAACGAAATCAAAAGCTTCAACTACTTTAACTAGAACCAAAACACATGTAACACATACAACTGCAATAAATGTTTATCCTCCAAGCAACTGACCTTGAAGATTGTTAGCCCATACCCAGCGAGCACAAAAACATCTCAGAGATGTTAAAAGAAAGGGTTTTTGAGACATCAAACCTCCACTGCGATGTTCTGTTCATATTAATCTGTCCTTCACTTGCGGAGCGTTTCCATCTTCATTAAAGTTGGGAAAAGTTATACCAGTTTATAAAAAACACAGTCCTTTACTAGTTGAGAATTACAGACCTATTTCAATTACATCCTGTTTTTCAAAGTTTTTTGAATACTCTTACCTTGAAAGTCTAATGAGTTTTGCGATGAGTCATCGTATCTTCTCAAATAACCAGCATGGATTTTTGACGGGAAAATCAACTCAGAGTACTGTGATGTCATTTTACGAAAAAATAATTGACTTCATTGAGTTGGGAGAGATCCCTGTCGGGATTTTTTGTGATTTCAGCAGGGCTTTCGACTGCGTTCAACATGATTTGCTTTTGTCAAAATTGTACTCATATAGCATTCGAGGAGTAGCTCACAGTTGGTTGAGGAGTTTTTTAACTTACAGAAGACAGTTTGTGAATATATCGAAAGCCAAATCAGATAACCGAACCATCACTATGGGAGTTCCCCAGGGGTCAGTTCTGGGACCGATTTTATTTTTATTTTATACGAATGACATTGATAACATTAGCTCAACGGCCAGCTTTATCAGATATGCTGACGACACGACTGTGCTCGTTTCGAATAAACACGATGATACTTTGAATGAAAATTGTACATCAATCATAGGTAGCATGATATCTTGGTGTAATTACAACTCTCTTCACTTTAACAGCGAGAAAACAAATACTATACGATTCCATAATTATCAAAAAAAATGTTCAACTCCGAATGTACGTGTAGAAAATACATCTATCGAACCAACCAATGCTGTTAAATTTCTAGGTGTATTGGTAGATGAAGGTTTGAATTGGAAGGGAAATTGTGCCAAATTGATCTCTAAACTGAACTCTATCTGTTACATGTTCAGGAACTTGAAATGCATTCTAAAACAAGAACAGTTAATAGTTTTATATCATTCCCAAGTCACCTCTCGGTTACGCTACGGAGTATGCTTTTGGGGTACTTCCACTCGAGCACCTGATGTATTCATTGTGCAAAAACGTATATTGAGAATTATCTCCAATTTACCAAGAAGGGATTCTTGCAGACCAATTTTTGAAAATCTCCAAATTTTAACACTTGTTGGTATTCTTATTTTCGAAATGTGCTTGTATATATTTACAAATAGACATAAGTTGATCATAAATAAGGAAATTCATTCATACAATACAAGGAATTGTACTGATTTACATATTCCCCAGTGTAAATACGTTGTTTCATCTAAAACTCCCCGCGTTCTAGGACAAAAGATTTTTAGTAAACTTCCAAAAGACGTAAGCGAATCTGCTAATGTATCACTATTTAAGATTCGTTTGAAAACCTATTCAGTCAATAATACTTTTTATACTTTGGATGAATTTTTTGCTACTTAGTAACAATTTGTGACTATTCCTATATGTATTTGACATCTTCTGGAAAATAAATGTATTTATTTATTTATACATGAATAGAACGTGTATGTAGGTGCAAATGTCCGCCGCACGCGGCTATTTTTAGGATGTTCTGGGACATTACAAAAAGCATTTCTTTCACGTTTTATTCAAGGCCTTTTCAAAGACACAACATAACATTTTTAAAGCTTTTCGCCTACATTAATTCACTGTATATAAAACATTGTTTGAGATGTTCCTGAGACATCACAAAATGCACTTTTATCTCGTTTTTTGTCATTGATTGTACAAATCGACAATAGTCAATATATGAAGAGAACTCTGGGGCGATTAAAAAAAATAATCGATATAACTTATTTTAATAGGATCAAAGGAACACACATACAAATTTAAAGCTAAAATATTTTCTGTTCATACAAATTGAACAACTTTTCGAAAATGTAAATATCACTCTAACACTGCGGTTGTTGTGTGTGGTTCAACTGAATTTAAACAAAACTGTGAGTACACTCTCAATAATACAGAGTCTTTGACTAATCACTTTACATAGGTATGCATAATAGGCTTGTTCATTGAACACTGCTCTATAGTTGATCGAGATCACTTTCACGTTGTTCATCTCTCCCTGACACTTGTACTTCATTTGTATTTCTCTTTTGTAAGATCAACTTCAAGCAAGTAGAGTAATAGACCGTCAGATAGTGACAGATTTAGGTGCCCCATTTTCACATACAAGCCTCGAATAGGGTTGAAAAGTAAGTCGATGTTGAGTTAAATGAAGGGAAATTTACGAGTGGCTCGTGGGGAAAACATATGGAAAAATCAAAAAGAATTTCCATTAAATTTTCCAACGACAAAATCTACTTTTCCATTCGCGCCACTCAAGCCATTATGTTTTTCGGTCTAGTGACGATGTAGGTTTTCATAGTTTCGATGGGCTTGCGTGGGAAAATCTGTTAAAATCTAGATTTTTCTTTACAAGATTACAGCCTTATTTTAACCCTTTAGCCACCTTCAACACTCAAGCCTTTGATCTTCCGAAGCCAGGTTCTACTAATTAATGATTAGATGAACACGCCTCGCGTTAAAATATGGAAAATCGAATTTTCCATGGAAAATCGAATTTTCCATATGTTTTCCCCAGGAGCCACTCGTAAATTTCCCTCCATTTTACTCAACATCGATGTACTTCTCAATTCTATTCAAGGCTTGTATGTGAAAATGGGGCACCTAAATCTGTCACTATCTGACGGTCTCTAATCAGAGCACGTCTTGACGAACGACACTAATGATTATGATGATGATTTTACAAGTCAGAACCGGTATATGTTTTTGAGGTTATTTATTTTCTGAATATCAACAATTCATTCCTTACTTTGCAGACCGTGATCAACTTGATTACTAAATATAATATTTTGTCTTGACAAAAAGTTTCACTTCACTCTAAAGCGACTACTTTTACGAAAAACAAAATGGGGTAAATTAAGTCAAAACTAAAAATGATACTCTCCGTCAATTCAAACATCACTGAGATCACATGATCACATTTGCGATTGCGCGAACGCTAGATATATTCTCGGTGAACATCTCAAAGGTGAACTATGTTACATTTTGTGCACATCTCCGATATATTCCTATAGGCATTGAAAAAAACGCCACAGGGGTTGTATGTAATCTGTGCTTAGGTATACTTTCGCTTTTGGCAGGAAATACGTGAAATACTTTATATTAGTTCAACCAAACAATTATAGATGGCGCAGTTTTCTTAAACGGAGGTTAGAAACAGCGTTTAGGTCAAAATATTAAAATATAATTTAATATAATAAATAAACCCATATTGAAACTGTCATAACATAAAAATTCTCATACATGCATAAGTTCAAAACATACTTTAAAAGGCCATTCATAATTATTGATTTTTGAGCCAAGTGCGTTCGAATTTTAAAGATCACTTTACATTTCATTTCGTACTGTAGTTTTGTGAACGTGGCGAAAGGAAGATAACGAAGATAAACAGAGACTTGCAGACCTTGCAATCCAGACTCCAGAATTTTGTTGTTATTTCGTTATTTGATACTTTGAGTTTGTTTCTGTAGGTAATCAGAGCTGTGCAATTAAAAAAATCTGTGATATGATATGAAATACATGAATTTCTTCACGAACGATAATCTAAACGTAAGATTTTTCATCTCCAAAATAATTCATTTCAATATTGAAAATCTTTTTGACGAAATTTTTATTGATTTTCAATCACTTTCAGCTCAACAATGGCTTTAAAAAAGGTAAAAGGAAACATAGAGCGAATGTTTGATAAAAATTTAACAGATTTGGTACGAGGAATCCGAAATAATAAGGAAAATGAGGTGAGAAGAAATCATTTGAGGTTATGTTATTTTTTCAATGTTTTTGATTTCAGGCCAAATATATTTCAGAATGCATGGAGGGAATCAAACAGGAACTTAGACAGGACAACTTATCAGTTAAAAGCAATGCTATTGCCAAGCTTACATATGTAAGAACTTATCAACTATTAAATCACCAGCCAGTCAACAATTTCTTGAACTCCTTCATAAGTATCAATGAAGAGCCTACATCATAATTTACTTGTATAACAAGCCTTGCCAATCATTCATCCTGGTTTCAGGAAAGAAAAATTAGAATCCCTAGGAAAATTGCTCTTAAAAGGAATAAAAATGTCCCTGTACCTACTCTTTGAATAAGTGAAACTTAAGTGCAATTCTAGATTGGGTCATCTCATGACATGATAGCATTTAAGCATATTTTACGGATCTCCATGTGAATTGGGAACCTAGAAGTACTAGTTTTAGTAATGTTTGACTTATCAATCAATACATTTAGAAGCGTGTTTTTAGCTGCATTACAGCACAGATATTTCATTGTTACTCTCTAACAATATACAAACTCAAAACATACTCAAAGTTTTGTAATAAGAGTGCGTATTTTTGACATGACATTAGCTGCTTTCCATTTAATGAAAGGAGCTCCTCAGAGCTACCCAGAGCGTATGACCATGCATTCCATTTAGTGGGGCTTCAAGCACCGATTGACATTCCTCTTGCCCCTCGAGCACCACCCGTTTTATTGGTGCATGAAGCACAAGTAGACAAAAGTCAAAACGCGAATACACTGTTTTTTGGCGAAAAAGTCAGTGATAAAGTAATTTCCGATCTCAGGGGCTTGAAGCTCTGGGGCTTAACACTCCTAAATGGAAAACGCCTATTAAGGGGAATCAGGCAGTTTTCCTGAGAGTAACAAATTATTTTGACAGTGTCAAAATACCCTTCTTTCTAATCGCTCCCACTAAGTGGATGGAGACAAATGTGTTAATTACCAATCATGATGATTCATTTGACCAAGATGCAAAAACCTCGTAACTAGTCTGCAGGTGATCACTATGGACGAATAACATAAGCTCTACTGTTTGATTACAATACATTTTTGCAGTAGTGTCCTCCTTGAGGAACACTGCGCAAATGTCAGATTCAGTTAAATGTCTGTAGTGGTTACTACCCAGGAAAGTGGTTATTTTCGGTTAGATTTTTGCCTCATATTAGCTACTTCATGGGGGTTAGTATTTGGAGAAGATGTATATAACATCAAAAAACAAAAATACTTTTTGAAACTTTCATAAAATTCATCATTTGAATAGATTGCTGTCTGCAACAAGTAACTCTTTTGAAGCGTTTTTAATTTTCATTAAGTAAAATTAATCTATTTGTACTTGCAACAGCAGCCATCTAAGGGATGGATGTACGAAACGATACATAAAATACAATATACACACAAGTATATACAATAAATCAAACCTAAAAATATTAACCTGATGAATCATTGAGGTACTTATTCTTTCACAGAATAATATGCCTTTCCTATTAACATTTTTTTATTTCAATTTTATACTATCTAAGGCTCATGTTCTTCGGGAAGTTTCTTGAAAAATTTGTGTCCCGCATAACTAGAGCATTTCTCCAATTTTGCCAATCTGTGGTGGATTATACTTAGTGCTCCACAGCATTTCTTGTTGGAAATTGGTGATTTTTTTTAATGAATGCTAATTCTCTGTCATGTCTTTTGTATATACAGGGTGTAAACTAAAGGATGTCATTAATTTCAGGTGGTGAATCCTTGTCATATTTTATGAAAAATTGTTCATATAAAGGTATGTCCTTACTTGCTTTTTTTTCAAGTGACAGAGTGTCAGTTTTAATAAAAATTCGGTTATTTATTAATTACTCAAAAGTCTTTTCGCCAATTTTCATGAAACCTGGTGTGTTTATTAGCAGTTATAAGGGGCTTGTTTTCATGAAATTATTTTTCAAATCATAAGCGGCAGGTGGTTACTTGATTGGTGTTTTTAGTGAAAATCATTGTTTGTACTCCACTGTTTTTCTCTAAGTTTTATATTTTTTCAGAATAAATAATTGAAAATACAACTTTCTTATAATGCCGTGAATTTGAAATAGCTAAACTTTGTCAAATCAAAGTCAGTGGCGTAGGAATGGTGGTTACCCGCCATCAAAAAGTCATGTAAATTACCTTTTTTTCAGATTCTCCATATTTTCTTGACATTCTATTTAATTTTTTTTCTTAAAATATGACAAGGAATCACCACCTGTAATTAATGACATCATTTAGTTTAAACCCTGTATACAGTGCAGATTGTTTTTAGTCCCCACCCCTCCTGTTAACTTGTGCAACATGGAACAGAAACTATTTTAAACGGTATCACCGATACTACTTTTTGAAATAGAAGACATTATAATTGCTTGAAAGAGGGAGGGGGGACACAGGACAAATTAATTTAAAAATTTCAAATGGCATGTGGCACATCGTTGAAAAGAGAATTCAATTCTGTTTTCAACCATCTAAATTTTTTCGGATTTCGTTAATATTTTTTTCCCATATGCACTCGAATTATCAAATTGGTACCCTTACCTCGATAAATTTAAACAGTTTGATGTGGAGCAATGGTACAAAATTTTTTTTGAATGGTGTTACCAATATTCATTTCTGAGAGAAGATACATAACAATTACTCGACAGATGGCGCTGGGGGCACATCAACTTGAAAATTTCAAAATCCCAAGGGGGTCGAAATTGTGAGAATACGTTTTAACGAAAATCAAGAAGTTGCATTTTATTTTAGTATTGAGTACTCAAAAGAATTTGTTTGTAGCAATCTTTAATTTTTTGGCTAATCTTTAATTTATAGCCATTGCTACATGTGGAGTGAATAAACTTCTGTTAATACCAGAAAGCAAAAGCTTCTTCAATATCTGTGATTATTATGTACAAAAATACCTGGTGCTGGTTTGTTTGAGACATTTTTAGGCATCAGTTATTTATTTATTCTTTAATTTATTTATTTACGGTGAATTCCCATTACAATAGTAATAGAAAGAAATTATATACACATATAGTACGTAGGGAATGTAATCCCGGATCGGGATCAGTGTATCGGGATTTCGGGATCAACATTTTTCGACCCCGGGATCCCGGGATTAATTCCGGGATCCATTCTTCACTGGAAAAACTGTTGAAACTTCATATGAAAAATTTGGTTTTAATCAAAATATGAATAAAATTGAATAACAATCCGTATGTAAATAAAAAATAAAACCTGAAACTTAATATAATGAAATGGAAATTTCTGGTTTGCTAAAAAAGAAGTGTAAACAAAGAATCTAGTAATTCTCTTGGTGAAATTTATATCTTGGTTCTGGAAGTAACTCCTCAGGAATAGAAGCGTATCCAGAGAATCATCACTCAATCTGCTCCTTACTTTAGTGCACAATGTGCCACCAACAGAAAATGCTCTTTCTGATTCGACACTAGTTGGTCGAATTTTTGATAGGAGATTGAATGTTGTCGAAAGGTTTTTCCCCTTTCCTCCATTCTCATAAAGAACCATTTCTTTTTTAATCATATTGACTGAACCGATGCCGCCGGGACCATCTTTTTCATTTCGCAGCTGGTTGTTCTTCTCCAATTCCTCCTCTAATATTTGTTTCAATGAGTTAGAAACCTCATTATTCTTTAATTCTGATGAGGTTTCATTTTCGACATTTTGTTTTTTGAACTGCCTAAGGAATTCGACGATGAATTGTCTAATAGTTGCCTTTTCACGTAGTTCAGAGATGTCTTCATCAGGAATATTACGATTATTTAAATACGAATAGACACCAGATGTGATTGATCAACGTTTTTTTATTCTCCTGATTAAGGATTCTTCTGCAGCTCCACTGAATGGTGTTCTCACCTTTGAAAAATAGCCTTTTTTTAGATCCCGAATTGACTTCACACAATCCCGAGAATTTTTTATTCCGGGATCCCGAAATCCTGGGATCCCGAAATCCCGGGATCCCGGGATTACATTCCCTAAGTACGATCTGACAACTGGTACAGGTTCAAAATCATGGCACTGTTTTCCTAGGACACGTTAGTTTTTTTTGATTTAATTATTCTAGAGGTCAAAAGAAACAGCTTTCTTCATTAGACTTTTTTCTGTCCCTACAGGGTAAGCTAAAAAAAAGAGGTGAATGTCTAACACCAATTATGGAAAATAATGTCGGCTACTCGATTATTCTTGATTTTTTGGTTAATATGCTGTGAAAAATATCGATTGATTTTGACTATATCAATGATGGTGTACATACAGGATGAGGCAGAAAATGTTTTTTTTTCTGGAACCTTTTTATTGACTTCTTGCCCAATTGTGAACTTTTTGGAGATTTTATCTGTAGATGTAGCCGCCGAACTGTTCTGAATACATTTTACAGCTTGTGAACAAAAAATAGTTGATTCATTAGAAAAATCTTTATTACTAGCGGATTTTCAGTTGATTTTTGATTCTGACATTCTATAGTGGGTGATGGTCAACTTTTGTATAATCTTAGAGATACAAATCAGTAAAACGCAAAGTCGTCTCCACAAGTTAATATCACCATCCGGTGCAGTGAGATGGTAAAACGGCTGTCAATCAGTTGACAGTCACATAGTAGTACATGTTTTGGACCTACATAAATCCATCAGCAGATATTTAGTAATTCTACAATAAAAGGAGAACAATGTAACTAAAGACAATTTGGCTCATTAGGTATAAGATTCCTTACATGGAAGTAATCTTATAATTAGGTCCTTTCGTAGCACTATCCCACACTGTAATTTATACTCGATTTTATAATTCGTTTGCCGATTGGATTGACACATTCCTTTATGTAACTGAAGTGAACTGCACACAATTCAAAATGAAGTGTAAATGAATACTCCATACCAAGAAGCAGACGAATGCACCTATGGTGTCAAAAGGAATGAAATGTGATTGAATTAAACTTTTAATGATTATTACATATGGTCACACATTTATTATTTAAATGTCATATGACTGTACTGATGTTTTTTATTTTCAGCTCCAGATGCTTGGTTATGATATATCTTGGGCTGGATTCAACATAATCGAGGTTATGAGTTCTAGTAAATTTACATTAAAAAGGATAGGATACTTGGCTGCTAGTCAGTCATTTCACTGTGATTCAGAGGTAATTATTTGAACTAGAGAAATAACGTAAGTTAGAGTTTATACTCGATTTTTTTAATGGAATTCGCAATACTTTTGGTTGTACTATGGTTTGTACAATTCACTTCCACAGAATTTAAAAATTTTGTCAGCTCATATTTTCAATGAAAAATGTTTTTATACCACTTTAATATGTAATTTTAAAAGCGAATTAAAAAATGTTTTAGAGTATGTGTCCGTACACAATACAAGAATTCTTAGTATCAATTTAGCTTTAAGGGCCAATTTATACACCATTGTCTGCATCATAGTCCTTATCATAAAATCAAGATAAAACTCTACAGTCTGAACAAATCCTGGTGGATTTATAAACTCAACTAAATTAAAAATTAAATTAACAACTAAGAATTAAGAAATATGAATACAAGAAAACACCACCAGGGATTTATATTCTTTCACCTTTCAATTAAGGGTGGATTTAGTCAACTTTAGCACAAGCATTATCTTTTTTTTTTTTGACATCGACTGCTATGGCCATTAGCCATGTGTTCTTTATAGGCCTTGTTACTAACTCCATGCGCCACCTTAGGAGCAGCACTGTTGGAACGCAACAGTGAATCGTGTAGGACTCATCCTAGTCAAGCCACGAGATTTTAATAATTTAATCTGTTAAATTAAATTAAAAAATTCCAGCCCAACCAGGGTTCGAACTCCGGACCTTTCGACTCAGAGTCGGACGCTCTAACCACTGCGCCACGCTCCGACATGGGCACAAGCATTATCATAAGCATTACGGTAACATCAAAGTTTTTTAGCTTGAACTTAACATTGCTGTATAAATGGCGCCATTTGATATAACAGATTCAACTTTCGCTTTTAACATATATTAAAGCACAATTTTAAAATGATGTTGACTAGATGCACCTTAAATTAAGAATTACCAACTAAGAAAATGGCGTTCTTTCATCTTTTCAACTAAGAATTATTACAATTAGGCAATCAAACGCATGCGCAAACGATATTTCTACGACATTTAAAAAAATTAAATAGGTTCTGTTGTGTCTTGTGTAGTGTTGTTCTTGGCTATACATTTTTTTTAATGTGTTGGGTTTTACGAAAAGGAATATCCTGTTTTGAATTGATACAGCACAGAATCAAGCGGTCATAGGAGGTTATATCAATAGACAAATTGCCTCTGATAATTTGCATGGACATTAACACGTTATTCTCTAACCGCTCCTCGTCTCAAGTCGATTGGCAGTCCACGTGGAGATGATATATTCTGCCACATAAAAGGGGAGGGCGAAATTAAAATCGAAATAATTTGATTGGCCGCTGTCGAAGTCTGATTAGTCAGAGACCGAATCTCTTTGACTTGCCGCTGTGGAATTCCAAATAGTTTTTATTTGTTGGGAGATTTAGTTACCAGACAGTGTGGTGCAGCTAGGCACAGACGCATATTTACACACAGGGTGGGGCACCGAAAACGAATCAGATCGAATATTTTTAAAACACATGTGTTGTGGATAAAATGCAAAAACACGTCGATTTTGAATCCAAAGGGGACATCTTCCAATCATAACCTGAACTGTCATACCTCTCCCCCCACCCCACTTTCACCCAATTAATTTGAATAGGTGAATCCATAAACCCATGTCAATTTTTGCTGCCTAAATTTTCATTTTGGCACCCTCTTGCGGGAAAAACAACTGTTCCATATTCCAAATTATGATACTTTATTTGCAACCTAATTTGACAGTAATTCGGTGAAAATGCATTATGGAATTTTTCTAAGAGAAAAAGCAAACTGGCGGCTCCAAAATGGCAGACAAGATTTGCAATTATGGTCCGATTCGATTCAAAATTGATATGTGGTGGTTTTCAGGGTCGGAAATCATGATTTGTTTGTCGATGCGAAAAACACGATGGTTACACCAAGATTTGTAATTATGTTCCGATTCGAATCAAAATTAGTATGTGGGGATTTTCACGGTCGGAAATTTTGAATCTTTTTGTCGATGCAAAAACAAGATAGCCGACGAAATTTGTAACTATGGTTTGATTCGACACGTCAGTGTTCGCTACCTATCTTTTCATTTTGGCGCCCTTTTGCGGGAAGAACAAATGATTCGTATTACAACTCATGATATTTTATTTGAAAGCTAATGTGAACAATTCAAGAATAAATAACAAAAATTGAAAAAATCAACATTGTATGAACTTAATAATTGAAAAACTTTGCATAAATTCAACTAAAATCATTCCAAACTACATAAATTCACAGTATATGCTCGAAGTGTTCTCCATTCACTGCCATACATGAGTATAACTTAGTCTCGAAACGTTGTCTGGCGTTTTGGAGCATGTCCGGGGTTATTTAATGAAATTCGGTGATAATAAGTTGACATTACTCTTTTTTTAAATTTAAATGGCAGCTCCAGGATGGCGTATGAGATTTGTAATTATGGTCCGATTCGATTCAAAATTGGATTGAGGTGGTTTTAGATACATATTTTCAGCATTACTAAGAAGAATTGAATAAAATTGATGAAAAATCTTTTATACAAATGCGATGAAAAAAAAAATTTTTTTTAGATGTGTGGCGTAGGTTATTCTGTACGTGACCGATTCAAAAGCTTGCCGTGAGTACAAAATAGGTATTCTTCGTCGGTAAAATTTTGGTTGTGTTCCTTTTTAACGCATTTGGATGAAAGCTTTTCTCAATCAATTTAATCAATTCTTTATAGTCAAACTGGAAATTTGAAAAACATACACCAATTTTGAATCGAATCGAACCACAATTTCAAATTTCGTCCACCATCTTGGTTTTTTGCATAGACAAAAATTATAATTTCCGACCCTGAAAATCCCCACTTACTAATTTTGATTCGAGACAAACCATAATTACAAATATCTTCCGCCATCTTGGAGCCACCATCTTGTTTTTTTTTTCATTGACAAATAAATCATAATTTCCGACCCTGAAAACCACCAAACATCAATTTTGAATCAAGTCGGACCATAACTGCAAACCTTCTCGCCATTTTGGAGCCGCTATTTTTTTTCCCTTAGAAAAACTACACAATACATTTTCACCGAATTTTTGACAAATTAGTTGCAAATGGAGAATTTGGAATACAGAACAGTTGTTTTTCCCGCAAGAGGGCGCCAAAGTAGGAAGTTAGTTACCGAAAATGAAATTACCTTTTTAACGATGTGTCACACTTACTACTTTCCCTATTCAAATTGTTTGGGAGAGGAGTGGGGGACGGGTATGACAGTTGAGGTTATGATAGGAAGATGTCCCCCTTGCATCAAAAATCGACGTGTTTTTCCATTTTTTTCATAACACATATGTTTTGAAGATATTCGATCTGTTTCATTTTCGGTGCCCCACCCTGTACTATTCGTTATTTAGTTGTCTTAATTAGATTAGATTTCCATCAGAGTTTTGCTTTGAAATTTCGTTTCTTCAGAAAAATCCAATGAAGCACGATTAAGGGTTCAGTTCACGTCTGGCAGACCCGTTTCTACCGAAATTGCATTATAATTTTTTGAATTGAATTAGGCCGTTTTATTTTCCGTATATATAGAAACAACTTCCGCTTCACACAACACGTGCAATTTTTATAGTGGAATTTCAGTTTTTCTACTGTCTCCTGAGTTCGTATAAACTATAATTCAAATTCCCTGTTATTAAAGTTGAAAATATAAGAGTTTAGGATTTATAGGACACTTGTCTTCTGCTCTGAACGTCAAAATGTATGCCAAGCCCGAACGTGATTCTTCATTTTTAGTTGAAGTTTATGAATAACTCAACTGTTAATTGGTAATTCTTATTTTAGTTTCGTTTAGTTGACCTTACAAATCCACTATCATAAGAATTTGATCTTGTTGGCGACATATACAACGTTCATGTTTTGCGCTTCTTGTTATTTGTTAATTTTTATTGTAATTTCGAAATTGGAAGAGGGTACTTTTATTGAAATGATAGAAAAATTTCCCCACCTTTGAGATCAATTGGTATCAAATTATTATGATTATGATTGAGACAAAAGTAAAGAAATTGATCCTTTTGAAATGTACAATTTCATTTTGACTTTATGACTAAGCCAGTGAATGTGATTAGGACTATGATTGTGACAATGGTGCAAAAATTTGCCCGTAATCTTTTCCATTAGATTGAACACATTATCATATAGAGTTTTATTTATATGTTTGTATGTTTTTCGTGTTTGATACTTTACTGCTTATTTTGTAGACATGTTCTATATATCATATGTGATGTTACAGGATGAGTAAACATTGATTGCATTATTATTGTATAGCAGAATAATAATTTAAATGGGGTTCTAACAGAGAACTTCATATTTTACCTTTGCCTTGACAAATATGATGGTTATAGATATTTCCTTGAAGTAATTGAAACAATTTTATTCATACTGGTCTCGTGAGAAATATGAAATAAAAATCAACTTCAGTGTCTTATTTGGCAATACCTTTTATGATTTAGAAAAAAACTATTTTTAGTGCGGCCATTGTCTGTACATGTATGTGAAAATCACCTAAGAATATAAGAGAAATCTCAAAGTCAAGAAGTAAATGAGTTTAGTTTGCAATCGCACTGATTTTAACTTATTGAAGAGTAGATAAAATTTAAAGTCAACTTTACTTGGAAAATCGATTATAATCCCAATATGAAAAGTATTTTCATAAGGATTTTCAAATTCTTAAATTAGGCCATTCAACCAAACTATTCTGTGAAATTGTTTACATTTTACAATATAATTAGATTCCAGTATACCTATTACAGAAACTTGAACTTGGAAGCTAACTTTGGGTAGATCTGTAATTGATATTTATGGTCAATATGTCAAATCTAAGTCACCAAGACCGCATGCATGTACACTTTTACTTGACTATAATAAAGGCGATTATTATTATCTAACCTCTCAAGTACCATTATAGTACGTTGAAGTAACAATATTAAATAAAAAAGCGAATATTTTCACTGTTTCGATAAACTAGCAATTTCTTCCATATTTTGAGGTTGGGTTCACTTTTTATTAAATTTTTTTCTGATGTTTATTTTTAGTTACTTATGTTAACCACCAATATGATAAGAAAGGAACTGAATTCGCAAAACCAATATGAAGCGGGACTAGCATTAACATCTTTAAGTTGTTATATAAGCACCGATTTAGCCAGAGATCTGTCCAATGATATTTTGACCCTGGTAGGTATATACTAATGTGCACCCTTCAAAAATGTGATAATTCTATTTGTTTTCAACAGCTAAGTTCAACCAAACCTTACATAAGGAAAAAAGCCGTTTTAATGATGTATAAAGTATTTTTGAAATATCCGGAAGCCTTGAGGCCTGCCTTTCCTAGGTTAAAGGAAAAATTAGAAGATCCAGATCCAGGTAATTGAAAAGGTTTTGAGAATATGCATGGGACTAGTTTTACGAAGTTTGTAAATTGATCATAAATGATATATATTAGTGAAAGCAAGAAATCAATTTGTGAATGCACATTTTACAATATATTCAATCAATTTTCAAAAAATGTATTCAATTCTTAAGTACAATATTTATTTAAAATTCGTATTGTATAATTCATTCTGAATGGGTAAATGACACCTAGGCATACAAATGCCCGTATTGTGCTTATTTACTCATTCATAGAAAACAATTTAAATGTACAATAAATATATACTTGACATTTAGTGATTAGTACTCACTATAGAATCATCACGGACGACATAATGTTTGAATGCGATGCTCTGGCTCGCATGAGGATGGATATCTTTGGACACTGCGGTGCAGAAGATACCATCCCGCAGAAAAACCTTGTGAAGAATCTCTAGGAGTTCATTAAGAGATCCGGAGTACTCACGAGATAGACTTGTTAGTGGGATGCAGAAAGGTTCTATACAGAACTACCTGCACCTCAGCCACTGGTTAGCCCCGCCATCTAATAATAATAATAATAAAAACTCACTATAAAAAATAAATAGGTAAAACATTTAAAGGCTCCCCCAAACCAACGCGGAATATTCGCACGGAATACGATTCGCAGCTATTATTTTCACTGCGGTAAACAGACAAGTTCAAACAAGCGCGGTTTTCTTCGTTTTGACTGCGATTTATCTGCGTATTTATCCGCACGGAAACTTAGTTCGCAATCAGATGCGTTTTCTGTCGGATTTGCAGTATTTCGCAATGTAACTCGACGTAAATAATCGAATAGGAGCAAATTATTGAATTATATAGTTTCTGCTAGGAGACAAATTGAAGTCAAAAAGAAAATTGTATAAGTCAAAAAGGAACACGAGCTTCTTTATTTGGAAGAAATTATTTGGAGAGCTACTATCAAATAAATTCTGGATCATACTACATTGACCGACCAAGTTTATGATATGAGATGTAAATCCGCTTCAAAAGAATCATCAGCTTCTAACTCCTCAACACATTTAATCCATATTGAGTTAATAAATTTAGTATTTGCTAAATATAACTGAATTTTTTCAGAATACTATTTTATCTGATGATGACATTTTGAAATTATGAAAGATCTATTTGTTTTTCTTTTTTTTACCACTAGCTTTCAACCTTTCCAATTATAAAAATATAACGTAAATGATGCTATTATATTCGATTTGGTGTGAGGCTTCCTCCAGAATCCGGCATGAAATTCAATGCGGATTGTGATCACGATCTGCTGCGAATAATTCGCGTTGGTTTGGGGGATCCTTTTACAGAGGAATACGGGATGTCGCGAAGAAATGCAATGGTTTTTCGAGGCAGAATTGACTGAAAAGAATTGAACTAAAACTTATTTTTTTCCAAAAAATATTAGTAATTACTGGATTCTCGATTAGATGTTGTTTCACGGCAGTTTTAAATTTATTCTTATTGATATTCTTCAGGGTTATTGGAAGCTTGTTGAATAGTTTCGGGCCAAAGGAAAAACAAATATCTGCATAATATATGACTCTTTCTGTAAATTCGTAATTGGATAAGTATTTGAGTTTTCTGAGAATCTTGTGGGCATGGGGTATTAATTAGTTCTATATCTGTTGATGTTTGAGAACATCCATCATCCACTGGTAGCTGTACAGATATCTCACATTTAATAATTTTGTTTCTTATTGAATTTTTTCCGTTGAGAAGCGCCATTTCTTTTCAATATCATTTTCAGTAGCGAGTTTTGTATCGTTTGCAAGCGATGTAGAGTATTGTTGAAAGTGCCACCCCATACTATAATGCAATATCGAATTATTTATTCTTCTAAAGAGTTGTAGACTGTGAGCAAGTTTTTATCACCGCCTCTACTACGTTTTTAACTGATTATAAATTAATGTCTCTCTATTCAGGCATTTACTGATACTGATGGCTTGATTTACGGTCGATTCTATTTCATCTCTTATTTCTCGTTTAATAACCATTTTTTCTTTGTTCCAATTCACCAAATATTTGAAAAACCACTTGAAGTTTATGTTCACCAGATTTGTTTTGACACCTTTACATGATGAATCTACAGGGAAAAGTAGAATTCGATAGAGGGCGCAATATCAATATTTAAAGGAGTAAAACAAACATCCGTTATACACGATTCTTACTGGTTTCTAGTTAGTTTATTCGAAGTGTTTTTAAATTGTGTGTTACAAATAATGTTATTTGAACTGTTGAAATTTAGTCTTTCAATATCTACCTATCATTTATAATTGTAGAGAAGAATGTATTATTATTTTAATTAATTTATATCGCCATCGTAAATATTTGCATGTGATAACACAATTAAAATTTTAGTTTAGCCATACTATGGAATTTACCTTGAAGATTCAAGCTCTTTTGAGATTCTCAATGCTACGCCATATTCAAGGTGTATTAAGAAAGGACAGGCTGTTCTAAATGCAGGCCATATAATTTTGCATGGAATTGAGGCCAAGACAGATCACACCATTCTGTGCTTGAAAAGCAGTGGCCTGCAAAAGGATCACCTTGAAATTCGCATTGTATTTAGAAGTATTAGGCCAAGCTGTAGATAAAAATAAGAGGCTCTTTTCACACAAAATAAAAGACGCAAACGGCCTATACTACTTTTTATAGGATAGTTCGTTAATGAAAACCCCGGTTTTCGCGCCAGCAAAATCGCTTTGTGGATTTTTTTTAAGAAGAAATAGTGAAAAAAATTACAACTTTTCTGTTTTTTTGCGAATATCTCAAAAAGTATTGAAGGAATCGTTTTAGAGCACTTTTGTAGGGAATTATAAAACCTACAAAATGGTTTTTTATACGAACGGATTGGTGCCCTTTTCACTGAGAAAATCCGGAAAAACCTCGAAAAAGAGACCATTTTTCAAAAATTCATAATATTCATAAATCTGAAGCTGGACAAACGATATTGCAGAAACTGATAGATGATAACATGTGGTTCAACTGTGCGCAAGATGTTTTCTGTCCGATGTGTAGTTTTTGCACAATCGCCTTATAAACAATTTAAGGGCAGATCTTGCAAGATGCACCGATTTAAGGGAAATCGTCGTATTCAAATTCTGTAAACGGCATCTGGGAGTAGAGATCAATATCTACAATTTGTATGTTTTGGATTTTCACCTGAGAGATGGGAAATGTGTTGAAAATATCACAGAATGTTGATCAAAACGCTTCAAAGTGCGTCCGAAGTCACCCGAAGTTGAACTGAAGTTAATAAGAGTTGAGTTCGGACGACTTCGGGTGCACTTTGATGCATTTAGAGTAAATTTCAGTGACATTTTCAACACATTTCCCACCTTGCAGGTGAAAATCCGAAATATACAAATTGTAGATATTGATCTCTACTTCCATATGCCGTTTACAGAATTTGAATAAGATGATTTCCCTTAAATCGGCGCATTTAGAAAGATTTGCCCTCAAATTGTTTATAACGCGATTGTGTAAAAACTACATATCGGACAGAAACCATCCTACGCACAGTTGAACCCCAAGTTTTTATCTATCAGCTTCTGCAATATTGTTTATCCATCTTCAGATTTATAAAAATTATGAATTTTTGAAAAATGGTCTCTTTTTCGAGGTTTTTCCGAATTTTCTCAGTGAAAAATACACCGATCTGGGCGTATGAAAAACCTTTTTGTAGGTTTAATAAAACTCTACAAAAGTTCAATTGACTGTAAAACGATTCCTTGAATAATCTTTGAGATATTTCCAAAAAACCAAAAAAGTTTCAATTTTTTTGCACTATTTCTTGTTTAAAAAATTCCACAAAGCGATTTTGCTTGCACGATAACCGGGTTTTTATTTAACGAATTATCCTATAAAAAGTAGTATAGGCCGTTTGCGTCTTTTATTTTGTGTGGGAAAAAACCTCTATAGCTTGGTCTACATGGAGAAAAACATAAATCTAAAAACGGCAGTATGCAAAGCAGGAAATTCATACCGTTGCGAACATATTGCAGCACTATTATTTATATGCACAAGTTAATATATGGTTCCATAAAAAAGGCATATTGGACTGTTGATTACTGTTATATTTGTTTTTCATTGAATGTTTTCTATTGCAGAGAAAAACTTAACGATTTTGATTTTTCCATACTCATTTTTGGTATATACACTCCTACCAATTGAGGGAAGGAAATTTAAGGAAAGAAAGACTGGGATTCTTCCCTTTTTGGCTAGTGCAGCCAAATACACAACAATTTCGGTTATTAAGAGTCATGATCGATGGTCTATTAACGTGATAAAAAAATAATGAAGCAAAAGTACATTTAAATTAACACAATAAAAACAAAAAAAAACAACTCGAGCGTAATAACTGATACTTTGTGTTTATTTTACTCCGTTGATGGCTGCAGTGTTTTTCCGCTAGGGGTCGTACCAGAATTCTACTCCGCCCTATAGCTTTTTGAATGCTCTTCGGTTATATTAAGATATTAACTTAATATTTTTTTGTTCCAGGTGTACAGTCAGCTGCGGTAAATGTTGTCTGCGAACTGGCAAGGAAAAACCCAAAAAACTACCTTAGTCTTGCTCCAGTTTTTTTCAAATTGATGACGACTAGTACAAATAACTGGATGCTTATAAAAATTATCAAATTAGTAAGTCTTCATTCAGTTCATTCATTCATTACTGAAATAAATTAAACTTTTTGCCAAACCATTTACAGACTGTGAGAGACAGGGTATTTTTCAGAATGACCAAATCTGCAATACGTCCCTTTCTTATTAATGTAGTATTTTTTTATTGGCCAAACATCAGATTAGTAATCTATGAGAATTTTGAATAAGACACTAAATTTCGGCTGTTTTTGGAAGATGAAACGGCAGTGCATTAAGGTATGTTGATGTCCTGTCGCAGGAAGGATTAAGATTTTCAGTAATTTATTGAACAGACATCAATATTGTAAAATCTAATGCTTGCTTTTCCCAACACCATAATTGGCCTCTTTAATAAGAAGAATGTGGGGTTGTTGGAAAATTTCAAAAAGTGTGAGTGAGTATTGGTCATGATGGAGAATCAGTACTGATTCAGTTACAGTCAACTTAACCAAACTTTTTAATCAAAAAGATATATGTTGGCCCTGAGAAGATTTGAAAAATGTTGTACATCAAACATGTATTTTGTATCACTTGTAATCTCAAATATTGAAATTTTTTGAGTTAACAAATTGATATAATTGCTGAGCACTGAGTAATACCTTTTTCATTTATCGGTAAAGACGGAATTTGAAAAACTGAAAATGAATTGCAGTCTCCTAAAGTATGATGAAGAAAACTTGAAATTGAACTGACATGCTGTTTTTTTAGTTTCATTCCTCAATATTAATTCATTGTGTTTTTAGCTCAGACAAATTAATTCTAGCTCTGATATTGAGGTGTACACTGAACAGGTAATTGGTCATTAAGAATAAATACTGGTATAGCACCACAAATAGTGTATGAGTAGATTTTTTGTCATCTCGTTCAGTCGCTGCTAATAAGAAAGTCTTTCCTGCAGAGTCAATAAATCCATGAAACCTGTTTTTTTACTATTACAATTTGTGTAGCAAGAAGACCACAATGAAAGACCCCTACAATCATGGTTTAAGTACAGGATACTTGTTAAAAAAGGAAACATTCTCAATTGAAAATCAAAACAAAACATTAATCCCTTCCAAGAAAAGTTATCTTGTACGATGGAAAATAGCGACTAAAGTTTGTCTTTCAGTCGCAAATGATTCCTCAACTGACTTTATGAACATCCTGTTCATATTTTCAATAAAATCTACAAGATAATGTTGTCCAATTTGGAGACTTGATTAAGATACTAAAAAATTATAGTCGGTTGGTATAAAATTCTTTTTTACTCCGAACAAAAAGCGAGAAAATATGGAAATTAAACAAGATTCTGAAATATGGGAAATTTTATTCAAATGAAGAAAAACTAAAGATCTCCAAAATATTTTTAATGAAAAATTTTGAAGTAATTACTGTACAGGACAGTCAATTATTTCTATGCATGATACCTTTGAGAAATTCCATATTTATTGAAAAACTTAAGCAGTGAAACAGATACAAAAACAGAACGCCCATTTGGAAGAACACACTTCTAATCATCATTATTGCTGTTGGGGAAAGCGGTTTTGTGCAAAAATTTATTGTTAGGTGATCCTTTAGCTATAAATTATATTAATTGTGACACAAGTTAACTTGGAAATGAACAATACATTGAAAACCACCTTTTGATGAAAAGCTCATAAAAGCTCTCAATAAAAAACTTACCATAACTATGGAATTAATGAATAGTGGCATGAACACTGAAAATAAACTTACATACATTTTCATATGAAAAAATCCCTTCCAAAAATTTATGCAATTCAGATTTTACTTTTTTTTCCCCGTATAGATCTCGTTTGTAAATAGCTCAAAGTACAATTTGCAGTTTTTCACATGAAACGAAGTATAGAGATTTAAGGGCCTTTGAACTTATATTATGCATTTACCTTTAACTCAAACAAATAAAAAATTACATTTCTAACTTTGAAATTTCCGTGATATATTTCTATAACTATCTTGAATCATTGAAGATTAATTCCATTCCAAAAATAAGAAATACAATAAAAGCTATATAGTGAACTTCGCCCTATTAATACATTACCACCTATTGAAAAAGTTAAGAGAAAGCAGTATACAATCAAATTATCGAACTTTTTAATAAAACTTATATCCTTTTAAAAGACCAATCAGGATTCCGGAAAAAGGATTCTTGTGAAGATGCATTACAGCTTTCTTTAAATAATTTGAAATTAAATGTTTTTGAAACTAAAGCCATGTTGACAAAATATAAATTCAACAATATAACCAAAATAACTTGAAACTCTCAATTGATGATGTGGAAATTGAATTTGTGAATAATATTAAATATCTAGGATTTCAGTTGGACAATCCATTCACTTTTGAAAATCATTTTGGTTATCTTACTAAATTACTAAAAAAATAACCTATGAATTGATACGAAACCCACTGTATATAGAACAATTATCGAACTACATTTTGATTACTGCTCTACCGTGTTATATCTGTTGAATAAATTGTCTCAGTTAGAAAAACTCCAAAACTAAGGGATGAGAATAATCCTAATGTTAAATCGATATGCTCCTACTAATATAATGTTGAATTCCTACAATGGCTTTCTGTAAGACAAAGAATCATTGTATCACACCATATTTATATATAAAATACTTAATGATCTCCTACCTCCTATTTCCGAGATTATTTCACGTTATAGAGCCAACTGATATATTTTGTTACTTATATTATTTCCTTCATTTTTATAATTTTTATGATATATCATTTCTTTGCTGATATTTTTTGAATTAAGAAGTTATTTTATAAATATCTCAGAGTCAGTGTATTTAACTCACTAATAACAAAATATTACTCACAGGATAAGTAAACTGATATAAAACGAATACGTACAAAAAATATCATCCCATCTCAATTATTATTTAAATATTTTCCATAAATTTATCTAGAAATTGATCGTTTAGCATAAAGAATAAGAATGGTTTGATGCAGCAGGAGGTCAATATCCAAAAAACTACTGAATATAATAAGAAAACTTCTCAATAAACAACATTAATATCCAACAAGTTGACGATGATCGAGAATGAACTGATGAAGGCAAGGCAAACACTTTCAACAAACATTTCCAAAAAGATGTCTTATTAGGCACAACTCTGACATGTCCTAGAATAGTAATGCAGTATAAGGTCCAGCTTCAAAACATACGAACGTATTTACATTTTAGATGAATTTGTTGATTAATCGACGCCTTCTCTGAAAACCAGCGCAATAACGTTGCCATAGTAATTCATTGATATATTCGTGATATATACATATTATTTATTCTACTGTCCCTATGTATTTGTTCCACTTGGTAAATAATACATTGATTTCAATCCACAATAATTGTCGCTGCATTTTTTAAACAATTTAAAAGTCTGAAAATTACTCATATTTATTGAAAACAGTTTGCATCTTTCACGATGGTGGAACCTGGTATTGGTTTGAAGTTGACACAACCTCTTGTGAACACCATTGCAAGGTAGATTGAATAATTCAGTAAGGCATAAGGAGCTTATATCAATTTTCTTTTGGTTTCATTTATTTCAAGTTGAAGTTGTAGTGTTATAACCTTTTTTATTTTTTAGTTTGGTGCTCTTACTCCCTTAGAACCTAGGCTAGGCAAAAAATTAATTGAACCATTGACTAATCTTATACATAGGTATGTATTTAAGAAGGTACAAGTAATTGAGTATGTTTCAAAGTTTCACAGGGTGTCTACAAACTTGAACTTGAAAATCGGTATTTTATGTATTATTTGTGTTTCGGACTAAAATAATATCCAATTGTTTTCAAGTGTAGAATGACCCTTTCGAGTTTACGTAGTTTGAGTAGGAGTTGTGTATCACTTCCATTATGTTATGGACAGGTAGGTAAAGTTTGTCATGTATTTGTATGTCTTTTTCGAGCTTCCCTCATTCTTCTCGAACAATATAAGCTGGAAATTATCCAATCCAATAACACATTAGGTGACAACTACCTGCATCAAAAAAGAGGATACTTGATAATTACCACTTTCCAGAATTAGGAAACAGGTTACTTGTTAGTTACCACATCACACCATATACAGAAACCTATTAAATTCAAGTAAAAAAATTCAGTGTCGGTCCTATAAAAAAACTCCCAATTCCAACCCCTTAAGAGATATTAGCCATGAAGGGACGGAAGTGAAATTTTCCTCAAATCCTAGTTAATGTAGAAACTTTAAATTTTGTATATTACATACACTTGTAAAGAGATGAATTACATTTTTCAGTATTATCATGATGATTAACTGGGTGGTATTAACAACTGGTGCTATATTGTGTCGGAACTTTTTCAAGAGGTTGACTTTCGTGAACTACAGATACCATTCAGAATTCCTGACGTATTCCGTAATTTTTTTATCTCTTGTTTTTTTTTCCATAGACTAATAGTTTTTGTTCAAAAAAATACAAAATAATGTTAGGCACATACCTAGTTTATTTATTTGGCGGGAAAACCCATTAAATTACAACAAATTAGTATAAATAACAGCTGAATAATTGTATAAAACTGTATATAAATTAATTTTAAAGAAATAGAATAACAAGACGTAGAGTAAAACAGCTTTACATCATCCAGTACAGTTCAATTATTTTATCTTTACCCGTGCGTCATCATTGTAATGCATATGAAATAAGTCGAGAAATTGTACTCAAAACAAAGTCTAAATGTAAAACGACGTGGCTGATATCCCGATAAAAAGTACAACGTGTAGATAATGAGATAAGATAATGAATTATTAAATTAACTAAATTAACCAGGCATAATCTAAAAAAGAGTTAAAATATATTGTGAATGTTTTTGGTCTTTATTTATAGAATTAGGTAAGGTTTTCTTCTCAATAGGGTTTCCACCCTCTGAATTACTGTTGTGTGAATATCCCGGTAATACGGAATTACAGTCACATATATCAATTGTGGGGTTAGAAATTTCAAAGATTATTTGTGAAAAAAACACATTGTATTGTACTTACTTTGAAATTAATGATTGTAAGAGACGTTTAGTTTTGAAAAAAACTGTTTTTATAATGTGTCTGACTGCAAAACGAAGTAAAAGTTGTGACAATCCCCAATGACAGAAAATAATGACGTGATTGATGGTACTGCTCTAGTCAATACACTATTTGGCAAGTTTAGTTGAAATGTAAAAACAATGTCAGCTTTATGGCTATCTCTTTTCACTGTTTTGAGTTTCAGTGGATCATCACAATACCATAATTCTTTGCTTAGAAGACAAATGTTAACGAATTTTGATTCGCTCATAGCGGTTGATAGACAGAGATGTTACATAGAGGGTGTGTTATTTCTTAGATCATAAATAGATGACGCATGGATAAAGATAAAATAATTCAACTGTATGTATTTGGTAAGATTTTTTAAATATATATATATATCAAACAGATTTAGATACGATTCACTTGTCAACTTCAAAGTACGTTTCAAAGTTCTGTTATAACCATAGTAGAATGAAAACTCTCTAGAAAAACAATTTTGACATCCATTGCTTAATCTGAAATCTACTCAAATCAAGACATGAAATATTACCAGACGGTAATTTCAAAAGAAAAGACAAATCGTTTTTAACACGCCCTTTTTTCTAGTGTAGGTAAGTTAAGAAAAGGCAGTACTTATATCAGAATATGTATAGTTGCCTAACTGATAATCAATTTTATAGGCTATAACTCGTAAACATTTATTTTGTATAGATTCAACACAACGTTCATAAATAATATACAGGGTGTCTCGCGAAGATTAGGACAGGGAATATCTCGGAACTCGAAAGTGGTGGAGAATTGTAATTTTGGGGTTCTAAATGAAAGCAATTGGTGCAGCTTTTTTTAAATATTAGTTACCCAATGAGCATTTTGTTTTTGGTCACGTGACATCAGATTCAAAATTATTAATGGAACAACCTGTATATTTTGGCATTTTTATGTTCCTCCCGATGAAACAATTTCAACGAACTGTCACACTTGTGGTCTAAACCGATTATTTCAAGAAATACAGGTAAAATATCCTTTGTCCCACGACGTCTGAAACGCGCAATTGCCAAATTATTTGGGTTTAGAGTCACATTTGGGTACATTTGGGAAGTCCTATATTTTTTATGGTGATTAAAACAAGGCAAAATTATAAAAATCATCCATATTTTAATAGAAAACGTCGTGGGACAAAGGATATTGAAGTACCTGTCTTTTCTTGACCTTCCCAATTGAAGTTGGTAATGGATATTTACCCTCTCTGTTTATCGTTCGCGTATCTCAGATGCAGAGCCGCATTTGCCAAGCTGTATATCAAGCCGTGATTAGAATCTAAAGTTTCCAAAAATCTTAGTGTTACCGCCTAGCGTTCAATCACATTGAAGGTCAAACCAAAGCGGGATCGGGAACGGAACATGGGAACCGTGCGAATTGCTATGCCATATATATTTCGCTACTTGTCTGCATTTCGGAATACGAATAATCACCCCGACATGTATTTTTACACATCCCACTATCGAATTTAGTCTCGCATTCATCCCGCGTTCCCGCGTTGGTTTGGGGAAACCTTAATAGCATAACTAAAATTGGTATTTTTTTATAGATCGCAGGGCCAACCAGCTGTATTAAGTCTACAAAGTTCTCGCTGGACGAATCAAGTTTACATTTTCACTATAACTCCAATGCCAACTCGTGGAATCGCAATGTAAACACTCAATTCCAAGTTGTGAAGTCGAAATTATACTAATTCCGAGTTACGAAGTCGGAATTATGCTAATTCCGAGTTGTGAAGTAGGATAATTCCGAGTTGTTAAAGTCGGAATTATACTAATTCCGAGTTTAAAGTCAGAATTATACTAATTCCTAGTTGTGAAGTCGGAATTAGGCTATTTCCGAGTTGTTAAGTCGGAATTCCGAATTGTAAAGTCGGAATTATACTAATTCCTAGTTGCAAAGTCAGAATTATACTAATTCCGAGTTGCAAAGTCGGAATTAGGCTAATTCCGAGTTGTTAAGTCGGAATTATACTTATTCCGAGTTTAGTCAGAATTATACTACTTTCGAGTTGTGAAGTCGGAATTATACTAATTCCAAGTTGCAAAGTCAGAATTATACTAATTCCGAGTTGCAAAGTCGAAATTAGGCTAAGTCCGAGTTGTGAAGTCGAAATTATCTTTTTTAATTATTTGTGGCCAACCTACGCATTGGTAACATTCACTATAGGATTTGAGGAAAAAATGAAAAACTCAATTTTACTTCGTTCCATCGGAGGTCATCTCTTAATGGGTTGGACTAGGACATTTTTTTCACTTGACCGACCAATAATAATTCAAGCCTTGGAATATCCTTTGTCTTTTCACTTGAATTTAGCAACACCCTTTACATTACTCTCATACACGCGGAAGGGTCATTGTACACTTGAAAACGAGAGATTGGAAATGTTTAGTCAAAAACAGAAACTTTCAAACAAACGGTATTTTATATTTTGTAGATGCTCTGTTTGAGTAACTGAGGATTTCAATTTGCTTTCCTTTTCCAGTACGTCTGCAATGAGTTTACTATATGAATGTATAAATACCGTCATCGCTGTCCTTATAAGTATATCCACTGGAATGCCGAATCACGCAGCCAGTATACAACTTTGTGTCCAGAAATTGAGGATACTCATTGAAGATTCTGACCAAAATCGTGAGTATTCAGTGCCTGAAAATATTTTCTTGGTCCTGAAATCGTTATAGGGTCCGTGCGTCTAGACTGTCACTCTAACTGGTGACTGAAATGTATTTCTTTCGGGCAATGACATGTCATTTTTTGTTGATTTATTTTTATTTAAATTAATTATTATTTGCAATGTCTGTATCGATAAAATCTTGTTGTATTAAAGGCTGTACAGAAAAGTCCCGTAAAAAAGTCAATTTACCCGTCAAATTTTTTTTCCATCCATTTGTTATTCTTCTCTTTCTATTTTGCCCATTTAATGCATAAATTCAACACTAGGGCGCAGTAGCCTATTTCGCGCACGTTCTCTATTATGATGTTCATGTGTGCATGTATGAGGCTGGTACTGAACGTTTTTAGAATCGCAGTATGTCAAGCCAGTAGCGAATATTCAATGTGACATTCGCAAAATTCATCCATTATTCTATACTTCAAGTCAACAGGAGTGATTCCAGTTCATTCGTTTCGGTCACACACTACTTTAAAGAAAAGAAAATTAGCAAATGTGGAAATTTTTGAGTGAACAGCGTCTAACCCCTGACATTGTATGAATTATCCTAGAATGGATTTGTTATATTTTAGGTACATTCTAGGATATTCTAGAATATTAGAAAAATATTCCCTGGAATGCAAATGGGAATTCATCAGATAATCATAGAATATTCCCAAGAAAATATTCTCTGGACATCTAGAATATTTCCATACAAAATATTCCTATAAAATTACCATTGAATATTCACAGATTATCTGGAATATTCTAAAATTATCCCTGTAATATGAGTAGAGAAAAATCAAGGAATATTCTATGAAAACTATTCTATGAATGTCTGATACGATCCAGGAATGTTACAGTAATATTCCCAGAGTTTCGTTTTCGAATAATTCATGCAGAATGTTTTCAGAAAAAGATGTATTTATTACTATAGGTAATTGATAAATGAACGAAACTTATTAGATGAACTTTTGAAAACCATCATTTGAAGAAATGTTTCATAAAAAATCTCAAATTAACAATTTATTTTAAACAAAACCCAAATGAAGATAAACAATCTTGAAGTTCTTCTCTTCTGTTTCATTGACTCAGCAATGAATCAATATTCTTCCACTCTGCTGAATTGACAATCCTGAAAAAAAGACTTTTAGTAACGAGGCAGCAGAAGTACATGTGTTTTGCAAATTAACAATTTATTTTAAACAAAACCCAAATGAAGATAAACAATCTTGAAGTTCTTCTCTTCTGTTTCATTGACTCAGCAATGAATCAATATTCTTCCACTCTGCTGAATTGACAATCCTGAAAAAAAGACTTTTAGTAACGAGGCAGCAGAAGTACATGTGTTTTGCAATTATTTCTTTAACGAAAAAAATACTACTAATTCTATTAGCAGATCCTAAAACTATACTACTGATGTTATTATTTTCGAAGTAATTTTTCTTATCTGAGTTGCGTTCGCCAGAGTCTTCTTAATCATTTCCTCGTAAGTTGGAATGGACCTTTACATTTACGAAAAATAAATTGCAAAACTCGTTTGAATCGATGGCTTCTAGTCTGAAACGTCCATTTAACAAAGAGTTCCACTATGTTTCTTTCAATTTAAAGAAATATCACATTTGAAAGTGTGCCGCTCAATGGAAACACCCCCCCCCCCCCCCCCCCAACCATAATCCACGTTCCGAAACAGACAATACCGTTCTCCTTAAAAATACAGCTTCTAGCTTGATATAATCCATTGAGAAATAATTATAACAGTGTCACTTGATCAATTCAGAGAAAAAAATCCACATATCACCTATTTTTATTATATTTATTGTTTTCGAATTTTCTGAACGGACCATCTTTTGATGAGAAACGAGAATTGGCAATACCGCAAATCGTAATAACGTGCTCATTATTCATCGGGTGAAATCAAATCAGATATAGCAATGTCTATGATTTCATTGTGACTTTCATCTCTTTGAATTTGGTTTTTCAAGTATATTTTTCTGAATCTTTACTAGTACCTAAAATTTTTTGATAGTTCAAGATCTTTTTTGCAATGACTGATATTTTAAATCTTTCTTTGAACCCTGCGTTGAATACAATAATAACATAACGTAAAGTACTCACTTGGAAATGTTCTTCAAAATAACATATATTTCCGCTTTTACACAGGATTTATTCACTGCTTCGAAACACATTTTACGACGCGTTTCATCTTTAGGCGCATAAAAAAATTGTTTATTAGAATTTTCACTGGAGTTCTTTGTACGCACTTTTTCGACATGTTCACTTTGTTGGAGGGATACAGATACAGGAATCAAAAGAATTTTAGAATACTAACAACAGAAACTTTCGAAACTTTGAAAACCGCATTAACATGAAATAAGAAATCACGTAGGGCCTGTTCGTGTACAATATAAATATTTGATGGAACTGCTTGACTTGTGTCATATATTAATGTGAGCTAACGAGTTAAACAGAGACAAACAATTCTCATTGGTTTGCTCCGTGAAACAGACGAACGAACCCACACACACTTGATAACGACAGTAGATGTTAACTGTTGAGACGTCGTGACTCAAACACATGCAAAGAATGTATTTTCTTTGTTTCTAGACAATGGAAGTCCAGAAGAATTCTACTAACTTTAACAACGTTGCCAAGTCTAGTTTTGATGAACGTGACGTCACGAATCACTTTTTTTCTGATTATAGAGAAACTAGCGGTCAGAAAAAAAATTAAAAATCCCGAGTGATATTAGCGTATATCCTTTCTCATTACAGTGTTTTCTCATATCTCGTGGAAAGGTCCATTTAGTGTGACCGAACGTAACCCTGCCTTATCTGATCTTCTAAAATACTTTCCTGTTGATCATCAGAAATACTGTCCTGTTGATCATCAGAAATACTGTCCTGTTGATCATCAGAAATACTGTCCTGTTGATCATCTGGCCCTCCTGCTGCTCTGGTGAGATGTAAGCTCCCTTATACAGTAACCACACAGACTAGTATCTGAAAGACGCCCACTTTTTTTCCGACATGCAGCCGTGTGAACCAAAGCCCCTTTTCCATCCTATAAAATGTCGATTTTTTTCTGTCTGCCACTTCAAAATTCACTTTTCTCGATATTATTTTCCTACATGTATCTTTTTGAGTCCACTTCAACCCTAACTGTGTTTCTTCCCCAGTAAGACCTAATTTGTCTGCCAATTCTTTATCTAGGAGGGTAACAGTTGAAGCTTCATCAAAAATCTCATAAATTTCAAGTTCTTCGCGAGAAGTTCTCATAATGACGGGCGTAATTTTCAATAGAATTTCCGAACGATACGATTTTGTTGTATGAGCAATTACTTCGAAGCTTGTCGCGTCTTCTTTCTTGATATTTTTGTCAAATCATTATGAAGACTTTTGTGATGTACCTTTTCACAATTGTTCACTCCACATTTTTTCTAAAATCGACAAAATCTTATTCTGTGAGATGTGTCCAAACAAGAGAAACATACGCCTTTAGTTTTTATTAAATTCCATTAATCATCAATAGAAAGATCTAAAAAAGCTCTGCATTTATCTTTGCAGAAAATACATTTTCATCTGGTTTCGGTTTTCTCAGTAGAAGTAACAAGAGGTGTTTTGAATTTCTCTTCATTGGACAGATTTTGAAATATCTTACCATGTATCTGGGTTTGTGAAGTCTTACCCACATTCAAGTTTTCCAGGAAATGGGCGTGGGCTAACTTTGAAGTAAAGCTGCACAACACATTTTGCTTTTTTTTTAAATAAGCAATTATTGATTATCAAATGGTTGCTTATATTAATTACAAATCATTGACGTATTAAAAATTCCAAAATTTTCTTCCCCTATGAGTTTAATAACCCTTACAGATAGAAAATTCCCTAATACATATAGAACTCAACGTGGTCGGTGCCAGAATTGTTTATAAATTTTTGTACAAATTATCGAAGTGACAAAATGGTTAAGGCTTTCGCTGCCGAAGTGTTCAGTGTCACAATTTTCACTCGGGTGAAGGCCGTCGTTTTTTGGAATTTCTTATAGGCTTATACATCATGAATAATCTCAGATGACTGGAGATTCCGTCTGCGAAGATTGTATTTATTCTGATTTAGGTAGTCTTGTATCTGGATTTGGTACATTCTCACTAACCCTAATTGACCCCTTTCTACCTGTCGGCTTAATGTCGTTGATATCCTTTTTTCTTTCAGAATTACTTATTCTCGTATCTGGATTAAGCATATTTTCGATAACATTAATTGACACCTTTTTGCCTACTGACTCAATGACGTAGTTTTCTTTTGTTACTCTGGAATTTCTAAGAATGCGATTCCATATTCGGTTGAGGTTAACAGCTTCTTCTTGTCTGTTGAAATTATCCGTGTGTTTGTGGAGGCAATAGAGATCCACAAACACACGGAGAATTTCAACAGACAAGAAGAAGCTGTTAACCTCAACCGAATATGGAATCGCATTCTTAGAAATTCCAGAGTTACAAAAGAAAACTACGTCATTGAGTCAGCAGGCAAAAAGGTGTCAATTAATGTTATCGAAAATATGCTTAATCCAGATACGAGAATAAGTAATTCTGAAAGAACAAAGGAAATCAACGACATTAAGCCAACAGATAGAAAGGGGTCAATTAGGGTTAGTGAGAATGTACCAAATCCAGATACGTTAATTAACGAACAGGACTACCTAAATCAGAATAAATACAATCTTCGCAGACAGAATCTCCAGTCATCTGAGATTATTCGTGATGTATAAGCCTCTGAAAAAGCTAGCCACTCGCGCTAGCAAAACGTTAGGAAGAAATTCCAAAAAACGATGGCCTTCAAACCCGAGTGAAAATTGTTACACTAAACTATCGAAGTGTTAAAAATTACAGAATAAAGGGCCTCCAAGAAACTTCTCAAAATTCCTATTACATTATCTATTGCGGTATTGCGCGTATCGCTTAAATTGTCCACAAAATTATTTAAAAATTAGAATCCATCGACGCCGACGTGTTGAAAATTTCACAATGATGATTGAACACCCCACTCAGCGCATAAACTTATTTCACTGCATTGCGAAGTGAACGATTTCAGATTTTCATATTATACCGTTAAAAAAAAATAACCTCTGAGTTGACAGAAAATCCGCAACAATCCTTATTTCAGTTTCAGGCATTTTTTTGAGCAAAGGGATCATTTCCACCATGATATTTTGAAGAGTGGGCTGTGTTAACAAATTTATGATGTGGGATATGGTAGGGAATCGAGTATTAGAATTCTTTACAGTATTCCACACGCTTCTACTGCTTGTCTTCAGTTGCTCATGGACAGTATCAACCATGGAAATCAATATTTTGGAAAGTGGGCTGAGTTAATAAATGTTTGTGTTGCGATATGATAGGAAATCCGACGTGAACTATATTTCATCGAGTATTAGAATTCTTTACAGTATTCCACACGGTTCTACTGCGTGTCCTCAGTTGCTCATGGACAATATCAACCACGGAAATTAGCATTTTGCAGAGTGGGCTGTGTTAATGAATTTTTGTGTTGCGATATGATAGGAAATCCGACGTGAACTGTATTTCATCGAGTATTAGAATTCTCTGCAGTATCTCTCACGGTTCTACTGCGTGTCGTCAGTTGCTCATGGACATCTACTATGGAAATTGATATTTTGAAGAGTGGGCTGTGTAAATTTTTGTGTTGCCATATGATAGGAAATCCGACGTGAAATGTTTTTCATTGGGTATTAGAATTCTTTACAGTATACCAAACGCTTCTACTACTTGTCTTTAGTTGCTCATGGACAGCCCCATGGAAATCATCATTCTGAAACTCTCAACACGTCGATAGATTCTAATTATTTTTGAATAGTTTTGTGGAAAATTGTAGCTATAAGTGCAATGTGATAGATAATGTAATGGGAATTTTGTAATAGTTTTTTTGGAGTGTGCCATAAATGCTGGTTTAGCTTTTAGTTCATCCCATATTCATTGAGTGAACATAACTCGCCGCTTCCGATTTTCTCCATATCCACTCCTTGAATTCTCGAAGAGAGCTCCTACCATAACTGTTCATTATTTTCTCACCCCATGATAGCTGCATGTTGGAAGGCAATTTCTGTAGAATCTCTTCTAGAAGTTGTAGACAGTCCAGGTAGTTGCGCATATCCCTAATCTCCATAGTAACTACTAGGTTAGATACTTCCTCCGCAAATTGAGTCAAAGACCTGAAATCATTATTTTTCATTATATGATTTTTGGCTTTGTTGACAAGGCTCTTCACAATCAAATCTGCTCGACCGAATCTACTGATCAAAATCTCGATAACTGATTTGACTGATGAAGTAGATAACAATAATCCTTCAACTGATCGTCTATCATCCCCCTTCAGAGTTTTTCTAAATCTGCACATGTTTTCTTCATCTGATCTAAAAGTTCCGTTATAGAAAGAACCTATTGATAAAAGCTTGGCCACTCGATGATATCTTCGGAAAATGTAGGAAGATTCTTTTCAATTGATTGTCCTGTGAGTAACTGCCTAATATCTGCATCTGCCACTTTATGGCGAGTTTGTCTTGACCCTAGACTATTTTTGTGAATTGACTTTTATGGAACGACCTCTTACCTGTCATATTTTTGACACTTTCTCCGATGTCTTGTAGCCACTCACGTACTTCCGTTTTAGAATCCACTGAGAAAGAATCGTTATCTTCAAATTGATGCGAATTACCTACCAAGTCATTTTCCTCACTGATTCTAGCTTTTTCAAGTGCCAATCTATTTCAACCATTTGCCTCTCCATTTCTACTTGTTTGGATAACAATTTAGCCATTTGTTCATCAGCTCTTACCTAGGCTTTTTTCTTCTATAATTACTATTAGCATTAAACCTAATACATCTATCAGGTGGCTGATTTCTTCTCTTGTATACCATCATGTCTTTTACTTCTACTGGATGACGTTGCAAATATCTTGTTTTCTGCGGCGCCCTGTTCAGTATTGATGCTCCTATTGATATCCACGATAGCGATACGTCTGAGATTCTCACTTTTATCATTAGTAGTCTTGCTTCTTGTTTCCATTTGCCGTTCTGTAGGCTGAAGGACCAGCACAATGTTTATATTCACCTAAAATAACTATCCGCTCGGAATGACCAGCACAATGTTTATCGAATCTTTCTAAAATTGTTTTGAAAAAGCATGAAATCAAAGACAAGATTTTTCTGTCGTTATTTACGTCTGGCGTTCTGCTTTTTTAAAATTTTCTTTATAAACTTCAAACTAATCATATATTGTATACAGAGTAAAACATATATGAAACAATACAAAATCTTGAATAAAACACAATATCTGTAATGAATTATGTGAAGGTCATCTACCAACTGATGTTGTTCAACAAGTCATTGAAGCTGCACGTACTATGATCGAGACCGATGGGCATGTGACTAACCGTAAAATAGGGACATTCTTAATCATTGGTATGAGCTGAATACAAACAATATTGAATGAAGATTTAGCTGTAAAGGAACTGTGGACGTTGAATTCCACACAATTTAACAGAAACCCAAAAATGCTCACGTCAAATGGAGCAAAGACATGTTCAAGAAATGCAAGCATGGTGCTTCAAATTATGTATTTGGGTCATAACAGTTAATGGATTTTGAATTTATTCGTACGAGCCAGAATCCAAACGTCGGTGTCGGTCAGCTGTTTGGGAATTCCTGCACGAGCCAAAACCAACAAAAGACGTTCGTTCTTGAAGAAAGAACTTTGAAAAAAAATTATCGCTTTTTTCTTCTGCAGTTGTTACCGAACTTGGGAACAACAATCTAAAACGACTTATCTTACATCATGACAATGGCAGCTCTCCCACAGTCACTCTAATAGCCGATTATCTGAAAGAAGCCCAAAACATCGAATTAAATGTCTCACTATCTAACGATATTCGTTACCGTCCGATATTTTACCTACCCTCTTTATTTTTCTTACAGTTTTGGCCTATTATGTCAGAAAACTACTAATACCATGACGGATATTGAATTAAATCAAACAGATACTTGTGCAATGTTCCTCATTGCAGAAGACATAATTGCAACTAGCAGAATTTTGTTTTGATTTGGACGGGGACTACCTGCAGACTAGTTTCGAGGTTTTGACTCTCATCGCTGCAAGGCTAGGCCAACACAGACAGCTTATAAGTTATCTGCTTCCCCGTTCATCAGTACGAGACCAGAGTAACCAAATAACCAGAGTGATGTGATGTGATGTCATTGGCAACTTCGAAACTAGTCTTCAGGTGGTGCCCATGTATGATCAACACAAAATTCTGCTAGTGGGTTACAGGAAGCACTTGCAATAATGTCCTTTGAAACGAGGAACACTGCACAAGTATATGTTTGATTTTATTCAACGCCGTCCAAGGTATTAGCCAGGGTAAAGTTGTTTACTTACTAGTATTTGCCATAATACCCTATAGTGTAGGTGGATGGGAGTAAAAAGGTTTAACATTCTTTAATTTTGAACCAAATGAAATACTCAAATAGCGATTTTGAACCCCTGAAGATCTTGAATGTGAATACTTTGTAAAATAATGAAGCCATTGGTTCTAATGATCTCTTTTTTTTGTTTCTAAAAATGCCTAATTACGATCTCAATTGAAATATCAAAATCATCAATTATTTTTAAAGCTGCCCTACAACAGGAAATTAGTTACATTTATTTAAAATGTTTCAGTCAAGTATTTGGGTTTGTTAGCCATGTCCAAAATCCTGAAAACACACCCAAAAAGTGTCCAGGCTCACAAGGACCTCATATTACAATGCATGGAGGATAAAGATGAGTCTATCAGATTGAGAGCATTGGATTTGTTGTATGGAATGGTGAGTATAATAAAAAAATTTGAACACTTCATTCTCTGCACCTTGAATAACTCTTTGCGTCGTGCCCTTAAGCACGATGCGCGTGCTTCAAAAGCCCACTTGTACACTTTTATCATAATATGCCATTTAATTCAACATCTACTTGTCATTTGCTCAATCTATGAAATTATTGTTTTTAGGTGTCCAAAAAAAATCTAATGGAAATAGTGAAAAAACTTATGGTACATATGGATAAGGCAGAAGGAACTATTTACAGAGATGAACTATTGAGCAAAATCATTTTGATATGTTCCCAAAATAACTATCAATTCATAACAAACTTTGAATGGTACATCACAGTCTTGGTAGAATTAGCTCAGATGGAATTTGGTTCCAAACAAGGTGATGTGAGGATTCTTTTTTATCATTCAATAAGTGCATTCAAAAGTTTTGTTTGAAACTTTGAAGCGTTCTAAAATTATAAAAATATAATCTTCAACAATTGTGTTCCTTAGCTTAGAACAATATTGAAATTTTAATGAAAAAAAAATCAACATATTCAGCGTTTGAAAAATATCTGCCATTGTCTTCTCTCCCAATAGGCAGTGATTCGTTAGTTGTTTTCTTCCTTTTGTGAGCACAATTCTCAATTGCTCCCAACTATACTTTTTTTAGGTCATGTTATTGGCTCTCAGATTATGGATGTCTCTATACGTGTTCAAGCAATAAGATATTTTGCTGTGAATGAAATGGCTCAAGTGTTGGATGTTTATACTTCAACTTCACAGTTTACCATCATGCAAGAAGTCCTCTATGCAGCTGCATGGCTTTGTGGAGAGTTTGTTAGGTAAGCCCCTTTGGAAATAAATTATAAATATAACTTATAAAAAATTCATTTCATACGTCAAATGCTACTAGATTTATAAAATCTTTAATCATGAATAGTAGATTAGAAACAAAATGGACCCCAGAATACTGAAGGTCTATTCAGTGCGGCTTTTAATAGTTAACTTTTGAACGGTTTGACATAAAAACATGAAACAAAAATTCAATTCTCTCATCAACCATCTATTTTTTTTTAAATTTCGTTGAAAAATTTTTCACTAAATGCACTCGAAATATCAAGTATAAGTGCGGATCTGAATCTCGATAAAATTGAACGGTTTGATTTGGAGCAATGGGACAAAAATATTTTGAATGATATTACCGTTGTATGAGGATTACATAGTAATATCACCTTATGGACGTTTCATTGGAGCCAAAAGGAGACTGCGTGTAGATGGCAGCATCGTCGAGGGAGACTATGGAGTTTCATTGGTCAGCTCGAACAGCCATTTAAGTCGAGATTCGCTTGCCACGACTCACCGCGCTTGGGTAAAATTATTGTTTTGCAGGTCCGCTGTCACAGATTTTCATGTTTCACTTCCAGTCGTATTTATTTACTTGTTGGACGAATTCGCAGTATTCATGGTAATTGGTGTGATCAGGCGTTTGTGTTTATACAGTTCAATAGTGACGATTGTGTAGATTTCAAACTGATTGCAAATCTTTGCTGAATTATTTATAGGGACGGTCTAAGCGCCATTTTTAGTTTAAGTTGTTATTGAAAGTGCCAAAGTATAACTGAAAGCAATTTGTTTTGATGATGAATTATTTCTATAAAAACTTAGATTTGGATAATGAAAACAGGATTAAATCCCCTACAGAATTAATGACAAATTTCATCAAAAGTTGTGTGCACAGTTGTGTTCATAAAAAGGTCGTACAGCAGTAATATGCTATTATGAGTCAGGCTTGTCAATATTAATTATTAAACTTCTTATCGACTTTGACAAGTAGTAACAAAATTCAAACAATTTTTGTCGGTAACGCGCATTTATCATGTTTCTAGTGCAATTAGTGCAATGCCTCTATTAGTGATTGTACCTATTTTACTGACTGAACAATCCCTGGCGGAATGGGTAGTGAATGATGAAATATTTTTCTCAAATTACTATTTGATTTGAACTAAGGACAACAAATATGCATATATAATTTTTTTTTTTTCGAAAAAACTTCCTTTGACCCCACTCTACTCTTGTGATTTTTCTGAGAAATTTGCGGAATGGGTAGTAAATGACAAAATATTTTTCTCAAATTGCATAGTTGATTCAAACTAAGGACAACAAATATTCTTTTATATTTTTTTTCCGAAAAAAACCCCCTTGACCCCATTTTACTCCTGTGATTTTTCGTAAAAATTTGCGGAATTGGTAGTAAATGACAAAATATTTCCTTCAAATTGCATATTTGATCCATACTGAGGACAACAAATATGCCTATATAATTTTTTTTTCAAAAAAATAAACCACGTTACTATTGTGATTTTTCGGAGAAATTTGCGGAATTGGTAGTAAATGACAAAATATTTTCCTCAAATTGCATATTTGATTCAAACTAAGGAACTAAGAAATTTTTCCGAAAAATCACAGGAGTAAAGTGGAGTCAAGGGTTTTTTTGGGAAAAAATTAAAAGGCATATTCGTTGTCCTTGGTTTGAATCAAATATGCATTTGAGAAAAATATTTTGTCATTTACTACCCATTCAGCAAATTTTTCCGAAAAATCATAAGTGTAAAGTAGGGTCAAGGGGGCTTTTTTGAAAAAAAAATTATATCGTCATATTCGTTGTCCTTAGTTTGAATCAAATATGCAAGTTGAGGAGGATATTTTGTCATTTACTACCCATTCCGCAAATTTTTACGAAAAATCACAAGAGTAAAAGGGTATCAAGGGGGTTTTTTTCGGAAAAAAATTATAAGCATATTCGTTGTCCTTGGTTGGAATCAAATATGCATTAAAGAAAATTGCAAAGGCACATTCGTTGTCCTTAGTTTGAATCAAATATGCAAGTTGAGGAAAATATTTTGTTATTTACAACCCATTCCACAAATTTTTCCGAAAAATCACAAGAGTAAAGTGGTGTCAAGGGGGGTTTTTTCGGGAAAAAATCGAATAGGCGTATTTGTTGCCCTTGGTTTGAATCAAATCTGTAATTTTAGGAAAATATTTTGTCATTTACTACCCATTCCGCAAATTTTTCCGAAAAATCACAAGAGTAGAGTGGGGTCAAGAGGTTTTTTTCTAGAAAGAGTAATTATGTAGGCATATTCCTTGTTCTTAGTTTGAATCAAATATGCAATTCGAGAAAAATATTTTGTCATTTACTACCTATTCCGCAAATTTTTCCGAAAAATCACAGGAATAAAGAGGGGTCAAGGGGGGTTTTTCCGAAAAAAAAAATTATATAGGCATATTTGTTGTTCCTAGTTTGAATCAAATATGCAATTTGAGAAACATATTGTGTCATTTACTACTCATTCCGCAAATTTTTCCGAAAAATCACAAGAGTAAAAGGGTGTCAAGGGGGTTTTTTTCGGAAAAAAATTATAAGCATATTCGTTGTCCTTGGTTGGAATCAAATATGCATTAGAGAAAAATGATAACGCACGTTCTTTTCCAAGTGATTTTCTGCAGTTGATTTTTTAAAGTTGTTTTCACTTCCACGTGGTCAGTATGTTTAAGGGAGAAACCAAATTCATCAAAATATACGAAATTATTCTGTATCCATTCGCAAATAATGTTCGAAATCCATTGGAAATTTATCACGCAACTCATTCATCAAAGACATATGCCCATATTTGTTCCGATTTTCCATCCATGCTTTTAACCGATAACTCATTTTTAGACGATTATTCAAAGTATTCAGATAGGCCAGGCACAGTGCTACCTGAATCTTTCGTTTTCGGTCTTTAATTTTGTTCATTTTGGTGAAACCGTCTATAAAACTGTTGAACTTTTTAACACCCCACGAGCCACGACTAGCACGAGTGAAACTTGACACTTTTTGAGTTACACTAGCATTTTTATCCTCTACGATTAACGGTACAGGCCAAAATCACGCGATTGAAATGTTGCAATTTTAAGGAAACAAATTGGACAACGCGACACTCTTAGCCACGCGAAAACACGAGCGATTGGAACGTGGTGCCAATCGCGTGTAAATGTAAAGATACCTAATGTAACAGCGAGTGTTCTGGCAAAAACCAATTTTTTCAATTTTGTGTCATATCTGGTGCGGAGAACATGAGACAGTTTTGTCATTATCATTGAAATATAAATATTCCATTAGTCAAGTCATTCAGAAAAAAAACTTTTATTTTCGTAAAGAGGTCAGAAAATATTAAAGAAAATAGCAATTTTCGAATTTTTCGATTTATTGCTTGAAACTCTGTGTAGAATTAAATTCCTAGTAACTTTTTCAAATTACTTTCATCGATATCTTGCCATCTTACTCCACTTTTGGCCCCTACATGGCATTTTTTCCCAATTTGCCGCCATACTAGTGGTCACGTGACATTTGTCAAAATTAATTTTGCACAAACTTTTTCCCAGAAATGTTTTTTCAATACTCTGGTAACAAACTTTTTTCCATATGGTACATTCTTTTTGGCGGTCACTGTACTTCGAAATTTGTGTCTGGTGGCGTAGAAGAATTACTATATAGATGTTTCTTGAACAAAATTTTATAAGGCAGCATTCGCTGTGAGGATTTTTCTCTCTTGTCACTCGAATGCTTGAAAATGGAAATATGTTTCAACAAGTTGATATCTTTAGCAGCTGAATAAATGCTATCAAAAAAGGACTGAGTCACATATACAGGGTAGGGCACCGAAAACGAAACAGATCGAATATCTTCAAAATGCATGTGTTGTAAAAAAAATGCAAAAACATGTCGATTTTTAAATCAAAGGGGACATCTTCCTATCATAACCTCAACTGTCATACCTCTCCTCCCACCCCTTGGTCACTATCACCCAAACAATTTGAATTGGGAAAGTAGTAAGTGTGACACATCATTGAAGAGGTAATTTCAAGAGGAATTCAGCCATGTCAATTTTTGCTACCTAACTTTTCATTTTGGCGCCCTCTTGCGGGAAAAACAACTGTTCCGTATTCCAAATTATGATACTTCATTTGCAAGGTAATTTGTCATAAATTTGGTGACAATGCATTATGGAATTTTTCTAACGGAAAAAACAAAATGGCGACTCCAAAATGGCGGACAAGATTTACAATTATGGTCCGATTCGATTCACAATTGATATATGTTGGTTTTCATGGTCATAAATTATGATTTGTTCGTCAATGCAAAAAAAACAAGATGGTGGCTCCAAGTTGGCGGACGAAATTTGTAATTATGGTCCGATTCGAATCAAAATCAGTATGTGAGGATTTTTAGGGTCGGAAATTATGATTATTTTGTCAATGCAAAAAAACAAGACGTCGGACGGAATTTGTAATTGTGGTTTGATTCGATTCAAAATTGACATATAAAGATTTTACAGGTTTGTTTTGTCCCACACATACATACATACTAACTAACTAACAGGGCAAGTTGAATGAAAGCTTTTGAAAAATAAAAAAATTTAACATTGAATAAACTTGAATCCAATCATTCTAAACTGCATCAATCACAGTAGATGCTCAAAGACTTTGCCATAGACTGCCATACATGAGTAAAAGTTAGTCTCGAAACGCTGTCTGACGTTTTTGAGTAATGAATGAAAAAAATTCCAATTTCTAAGTTCATACAATGTTAATTTTTTAAATTTTTGTTGTTTTCGTGAATTGCTTACATAAGCTTTCAAATTGAATATCTTAGGTTCAATATCTATCAGATGTAGTTCAATGTCCAGCGTGGCTTTTGCCGGGGAAGTAGTTGTTTTCTGTTAGATATTACAAAAAAGTAACTTCAATTTTATCGTAGGGTTTTTCCATTTCCAGAGGAGTCATGTATTGATTCAATTTTCAATTGAGAATGTTTCTCTTTAAAACACGAAACAGTTGTTTTTCCCGAAAGAGGGTGCCAAAATGAAGATAGCGAACACTCATATGTCTGAATTCCTTATTCAAATTCAATGCGGTGTCACACTTAGTACTTTCCCTATTCAAATTGTATGAGTGAGGAAGGGGTGGGGGGAGTGATGTGAAAGTTGAGGTTATGATAGGAAGATTTCCCCCTTGGATTAAAAATCTACGTGTTTTTGCAATTTTTTATTTATTTATTTATTACACGGGGAGAAATAGCCATTTACAATACAATACAATTTAAAACAGTAAGAAAAATATGTAAAAAGATTTTAAAAAAATTATAACTACCTATATCTAACAGTTTTGCACAGTAACTAGACAAAAACAAAACAAATTAAAATGAAATGAGCAATCAAAGCTATAGAATTTGAACTACATAGTAGCTCTCTTCATTTGCCAAAGCGAAGATGAGAAAATATCCATAGCCCTTCAGTGAAAATTTGCCTGTCGCAGTAATCTACTAATCCCTATGTTTGCACCATAATTCGATACATGTGTTTTGAAGAATTCGTTTTCGATGCCTGGTCGAATCGAACCACAATTACAAATTTCGCCCACTATCTTGGTTTTTGCATCAACAAAAAAAATCATAATTTCCGACCCTGAAAATCCACAGATACTAATTTTGATTCAAATCGGATCATAATTACAAATTCCGTCCGCCATCTTGGAGCGACCATCTTGTTTCTTTGCAATGACAGAAATATCGTAATTTCTGACCATGGAATCCACCACATATCAATTTTGAATCGATTCGAACCATAATTGCAAATCTTTTCCGCCATTTTGGAGCCGCCATTTTGTTTTTTCTCTTAGAAAAATAACATAATGCATTGTCACCGAATTTATGTCGAATTAGCTTGCAAATGAAGTATCATAATTTGGAATACGGAACAGTTGTTTTTCCCGCAAGAGGGCACCAAAATAAAAAGTGAGGTAGCAAAAATTGACATGGCCGAATTCCTCCTGAAATTACCTCTTCAATGATGTGTCACACTTACTACTTTCCCAATTCAAATTGTTTGGGTGATAGTGACCAAGGGGTGGGGGGGTAGGTATGACAGTTGAGGTTATGATAGGAATATGTCCCCCTTGGATTCAAAATCGACGTGTTTTTGCATTTCATTCACAACGCATGCGTTTTGAAGATATTCACTCTGTTTCGTTTTCGGTGCTCCACCCTGTATACTTCCTTAAAAAACTACTGCTGCCGTATGATTGATATTGTATTGTATTATTATTATTGTATCATGTACTTTATTGGGTATTTATCTATTCTTAGTTTTAAGATGTTATACATTCATTTTTATTGCAACAAATTGTAATTGGGATTACCCGTTGAATAAATATATAAAATACTTGTATTATCGATTTCATTAAAATGGTCACTGTGAAATTATAGTTTATCATTTGTAGAGCTAGAGGAACTTTATGGCTATATTCAAACCAAGATTGCGGCAAGGGAAACTCGTCCGCTATTTTGATGTTATGAATTTACATTTTCGCCCGAAATATAAACACCTGCCAAATTTTGAGTTAATTCGAAAACTGCTAGTGAGTCAAATTCCACTTCCAAGATTTGACGCAGACATACATACAGTCTTATTTGAATAAATGCGCGTAAAATATGCATTTTCTCATCATCTACCATATCGATTTTGGGACCACCATCCCAAATTTTATCAAAAAACACATTTCCGACCCCAAAAACCCCCACATACCAATTTCGAATTGATCGCCCGCCATCTTTTTCTCTTATAAAAATGTCATAAAGCATCCTCACCTGAATGACTATTAACTGTCATATTTTAAGTCCATTGAAAGATTTGCTTGTCAGATTCTGTTAGATATTACAAAAACTAGCTTAATTTTTATCGTAGGTTTGTGTCCATTTCATCATATCCACAATTTCTTTAAAAATCATCATTCCCGAATGTGTTGGTGACAGAAAATTTTATCGACTATAGTTTATACAGCTCGACCATGTTCGACTAGTAAATCTCTTGGATGTCAGTCAGTTCATATTTGTTTAAATGAACGGATACGTCAATAGGACAGCAGCGACAATTTTGTCGTTGGAGCAAATTGATATTCCACAAGACAACTCAGGGAGTTTCCAATCACGTATAATATCAAAATATTATCACCTAATGCGATTTATCGAAATTTTGAACCCAAGTATCCGAATATGAAATTTTGTTAGCTATTTCATACGTCTGAACGTGAATAATGTTCAACCCCTCAATCCGTCCCTGTTTTAATTACGATTCATCAAGTTAGAATTAGGACAGTGTAGGGGTCACTACTGCACGGATTGAAAAATTCGAAGTTTCCTCATGTTTCTGGCAGATGGCGCTGAAAATCGGCTCCAATAGATGATACACAGGCGTTATCCTACTATGTAATCCTCATACAACGATATTACCTCTTTGAGAGAAGAAACACTACTCGGCAGATGGCGCTGGGGGCACATCAAATTGAAAATTTCGAAAGACAAATAGATCAAAATTGTGAAAATACACAAAAATCAAATAAAATTATACGGTTGGAAAGTGAATTGATTGACCCCCATGCATTTGAGATTTTCAAATTGATTTTTCCCCCCCGCGCCCTCTTTCGGGCTATCGTAATGTCTTTCATTCCAAAAAGTATTATCAGTGATACCATTTCAAAATGGTTTTTGTTTCAAACCGTTCAAAAGTTAACAGGTGGGGGCCTAAAAAAAGACGCAGTGCATTGATGTTTTCAAAGAAATTTTATTGCAGTGTATAAAAATCCGGTTTCTTAGTTTTTCATCTTCTTAAAAATTTTTTACATTCATTACTGGTACCAAGTAGTTATGAGAAAATAGTTTTTGACGAAATATTTTACTTACATCATGATGAAATTACTTCAACTCTTTGGACTTTATTTGTTTTTCTATAACAGCAAACCTAAATACTATAATTTTTTTCAGTTTATAGATGTTTTCCATTCTGTTTATCTGTTTAAACCCTCTCGGAAAGTCCCAAAGTACCCACAATGGTTAGAGTTTCTTGAAGGAACTCAATATGTATTTTATGTCGTTGAAATGATGCAGCAGATACTTGATGAAAATCCATAGTAAATTTTTTACCAAAACTTTAACTTCAGCAAGCTTCACAGATTATTGGTATCATGTTTTAAGATCGAATCGACATTGCGGACGAAAGTCGAACTATAAACAGTCAGTAGTTGATATTGTTGACATTACTGTAGAATGTTCATTCATTTCGTTTATTCGTATAGTGAGAATAGTTATCTATTGTGAAGAGTGAAATCGACATTATCTGTGAAAGTTAATTATTCGGGCATTTCCTAGTGACCAAATTGTTCTCAATAAGTATCAAACTGAGGCAATATCAAAATCCATTTGTTTCAAAACTATCAATGGATCTTTTTTTCCCTTGAATTTAAACTTGAAATTACTGGTTTCACATTGAGGTGAAATGGATAGATGGTGCTTCATGGAGTATATGCGGTATCTGGGAGGGACAGAGTCATCAAGATGTGTCCATGAAGGTGAGGAACTTGTAAATGCTGGGCATGTCATCACATTAGGAAGAATAAACTAAACAGACATGAAAAATGTGAAGTTATCTGCACTATACTTATAAACAAGTGCTTTGAAGTCTGTTCCACATTATATTAATGGAATGATGCATATCGAAGGAAGAGGAAATGTGAAAGTTGCCCAGGTGAATTGTTCCTGTAAAGTGGGAAACATAATTCTGCATTGTTTTTGAATACTTATTGTTGGGAATACTTTTAGTTTGAGTGAGATTTTTGAGACCGATTTGCAGTATTCGGTCTCAAAAATCTCACTCAAACTAAAAGTATCCCAACAAAGCTCAAATTCGAATGCCCCTAAGTACTCAAACTAAATGTGAAGTAATTATTCCGAGATTTTTTTTATATGTCAAAAATTTGACGTTTCTTAAATTCAATTTTTACTTCTGTCAGATGAAATTTTCTTTTTACTGGGTGATTAAACCTCAAATCGTCTTTTCGGAATTCCTACTTCAGATTTGAACAATAATAATAATAAATAATAATATTTCAAAACAATTAAATTTGAATTAATTAGTATCTTCAACACTTATTGAAAATAAGTTTTTTCAGATTTTTTTGTTGAATACTGTTATTGTGAAACTAGATATTCTTTAGTTATGATGAATATATTTTTTTCGCTCTAAATGTTTTATAGTTTAATTTTTCCTTTCCCAGTATAAAAAATTATATTATATTATATTCAATATTTGAAAAACTATATTTTATGAAATCTCATCTACATTGCAAAATAGCTAACCTATAATTAATTACCTACTCTTATTAGAAGGGGATATATTCAATGTTTCAGAATGGTAGGGATAATCAGCAGAAAAACTTGTCTGCTAAAATCGGGCTTGATAGATTCATAACCGCACAGGCAATAAAAAAAATATGGTGAATCATGGAAATCAATGTCCACTGCAGGTTTCCGTTTAAGATTTTGAAAACTATGATACGTTGATGTGCTCTCTCGTTATGTACACGAGCAGCAGCTATTGTTGAATTGGAGTAAGGCCTCTTCAGCACTTAATTGTATTTTGTATAGCAAGATAGGTGGTCTTACCAACTTTATTTTGAATATTTCACATGTATCATCAATCATAAATCCTTTGTGCACCATAATTGCTTTAAATGATCAAAAATCAGATGCACGGCTACCATATGGTTTACTAATAAAAGTAATTTTTTCACCAGGTGATACACCTATCATAAACTTCACTGTTTCGTGTGACTTACACTGGGAGTAAAATTGTATACGACACCATAAGCATTTTGGTGTCTGAATACGTATTTCTGTACAATTCAGAACAATTTGAACATCCTGAAAACGTTCGAAACATTTGGATTATTATTATTTTTTATTTCTATTGAATCAGTAAACTATATTTAGGATTTTAACACCTGACCCAAAATTGGCAACATATCTAATATATAAGATCTGCAAAGCTCATGAATATTGAAAAGAATTGATAGTATAATATGTCATGTCGCACTTGAGTTTAGTAAATACCAAAACAATTCTCTCTTTTATGCTTAAACGATGAGATCTGTTATCTTTATATACAATTTGTACAGCTTCAATTATTGTGTGTAATTGAAAACTACTGATTCCAGTAAAACTATTGAGAGCAGAGTCACTTGTCAAAAATTCACATATTGTCAACACTTTTGGCGTATTCACTTGAACTTGAAAATCCTTGAATTGTTTGGACCAGTATAATTAGGTTGGGACTGAAACATTAGCTGTAAGCCTTCAGCAGCATCAATATCTTCTGGGCTATGGCTTGGTTTCTCATTTTCCTCACGATCAATTGGAATTTCTTGTCGATGGAAGACGTTTTCCATCATAGCAATACGTTTTTCCTGTTGTTCTCGAAGATCCAGGTAAAACTATCTGCATTGGAAGCTTTTGGGAAGGCACAGCTGTTTTTCAACATCTTTTTTTGGAGATATTCTAAACTGAAAAAAAAACAAAAGTTCAGTGTTTCAATTTAAATTTGAAGGATCTTTTCACTTTCTGTGAAGTGAAGAGAACACACTCTCATGAATTTGGTAACTGGTTTTCCAATTTTCATCCTCAATATCCAAGCCTTCTGATGGTCAACTAGAAACTTTGTGCCCATTTTGTTTTCATTGTAGACCTTTCGTTGTCCGGGTTTAGGAAACAAATGAAGGATTCAGGATGTTTTTCTCCCAGGAGAAGAGGAAAAGAGGCACTGAACAATACCGACTTATGATCAAAACATTAAAACAAATCAAAAATATCTCGATAGTCTTAATAAATGATGAAATAAAACTTGTTTTAGTTCAGATTTGTCCACCAGGTGTCGTATCGCTTACCTTGCATTGCCAATTGTTTTGCCATACAATGGATTCTTCATTCAATTTTGGGTGGTATTCATTTTGAATTAAGAGTAAATAAACATGACGATCTAATTTTTGTTTTGTGAGTCGACTCGGAACTGACGAAAAATGCCCTTTTGTTTGGATTGGGCTGGATTAATTCCAAAGTGTATACATTACCCGAAATATCGTTCAACTGTTCAAATTTGGTAACTTGACTAAATTTAAACGGAAATTCAATACCTTCCAAATTCAATACATTTTAATAATGTGGATAAGATGAAGTCCTGGTGGCGTTCTTACGAACAGCGGGACACAGCTGAAACGACAGCCCAAGCAAAACAAGCACCATCCTGATTTTTTATATTAATGTCAATGAGTTTTGGCAACTCGTTGAACGACGACCCGTTAACGACGCCTGACTTGTTGGAATTGATTTCTAAAGTTACAATTTTTTGGAGGTTCTAACCTCTCTCCTTTTCCGCGAATTCTGGATTTTGTGTTGAATTTGATCGATGACGTTTTCGAGGAACCACCCTTTCAGATCATTACCTCTGTCAATCACGGGGTTCTTTAAATGGAAGTGAAGCCATAATCGTGAAAGTCCTTAATGTTAAAGTTTTATTATAAAAGTTACTATTTTACTTATATCGTGAATAATATTACTTCAACAATTTTTCATTTCATTTATATCGCTGTTCTAGAAAAGTAAACCTGAATGAAAGGCATTTTTTCATAATGTGTGGGTGTTTTCCATTGTGTCTTTTTGGTTAAATCTTCCTGGAAAGTTCCATAATACCCACACTGGCTAATGACTCTTAATCAAAACTGCAATTTTTGTTATGAAATTATATATATGCATTTTTGTTTTAGTGAGCTGAAAGATATGGAAAAAACCTTGAAATCGATGTTGAAATATAAAGTTCTTCCACAACATATCGAATCAGTTTTCATACAAAATATCCTCAAAATATATGCTCATCTAATCAGAAAGTATGAAACCGAAGAAAGATATGATGAAATACTTGAGATTTGTGATTTAGTGATGGAAAAACTAAGTGAAAGTATCAAATCGGGGGAGTTGGAAGTTCAAGAAAGGGCCAGCACTTCACTTTTTGTCATTAAAATTGTACATGAGGAGATATCGTTGAGTGAGTTCATGATATTTACTAGTAATTTATTTTTGTGCCATCACAGTTAAAGGGTAAAGACATTCAGAAAAATCTCTCTAGATGTCCATACTCTGGTTACATGTTCTTCACCTAATAAATTCATCTAATCTTTATCTTAAATAATTTAATTTTGCTGTGTTCGATACTTCCCCCTAAGGTACGCTAACAATCAGTCCTCGGTAGGCATTCTTATAAAAGTCAGCCAAAAAAGGTAGCTAATTTCACGGTGTCTTACGAAACATGGCTAAGAGCCAGCGGCCATGCGAGTCAGCGGGAGTTTTTCCATGAAAAGTGAGACAATTTGGATTTTTCAAAACTGATTTGATTATTTTCAGGTACAACGTGAATTAGTAGTGAAATGGTAGTTCTGATTACGATTCCGATGACATTTTCTACCTATTTTGCCTCCTTACTATGATTTTTCGCTGCTGGCCTACAGTGTATATCACTTGAAATGACATTTCTAAGTAATTTTGTTAATTTTTGGTGTATGTGTCAATTTTGCTAATTTCACGATTCTACGTCAAAAATACGGAAGTAAAGTGAACACGCTGTATGTGTCTGGATCAAATCTTATACTCTTCAATTCCAAACTACTTTCAGTAATTCAATGATCCAATAGACTTGAAATTCGGCAGGTGTTCATCATTCTTGTGCAATGCGAGACTTTTTTATACGATGGATAAAACAAGATGGTCCGGTTCTATTCAAAACTAGTATATAGGAGTTTTTGCGATCAGAGCATATGTGCTCGCGAGTTCTTTTGAAGAAATATCACATTTGAAAGTGTGCCGCTGACGTCACGTTCATCGGAAACACCCCCCACCATAATCCACGATCCGAAATAGGCAGTTCCGTTCTCCTTAAAAATACAGCTTCCAGCCTGATATGAGCCATTGAAAAATAATTGAAACTTAGTCACTTGATCAACTCAGAGAAAAAATCCACATATCACCTGTTTTTATTGTATTTATTGTTTTCGAATTTTCTGAACGGGCCATCCTTTTGATGAGAAACGAGAATTGGCAATACCGCAAATCGTAATAACGTGCTCATTATTCATCAGGTGAAATCAAATCACATATTATAGCAATGACTTTCATCTCTTTGAATTTGGTTTTTCAAGTATGTTTTTCTGAATCTTTACTGGTACCTAAAATTTTTTGATAGTCCAAGTTTTTTTTTGCAATGTCTAATATTTTAAATCTTTCTTTGAACTCTGCTTTAAATACAATAATAACATAACGTAAAGTACTCACTTGGAAATGTTTTTCACATTACCATATATTTCCGCTTTTTACACAGGGTTTATTCACTGCTTTGAAACACATTTTACTACGCGCTTCATCTTTAGGTGCATAAAAAATTGTTATATTGTTATAATTTTCACTGGAGACATCCAGGTACAAAGCACTTTTTCGACATGTTCACTTTGTTGCAGGGATACAGATCCAGGAATGAAAACAATTTTAGAATACAAACAACAGAAACTTTCAAAACTTTGAAAACCGCATTAACCTCAAAAAAGAAATCACGTAGGGTCTGTTCGTGTGCAGTATAAATATTTGATGGAATTGTTTGACTTGTGTCCAATTTTAATGTAAGCTAACGAGTTAAACAGAAACAAACGATTCTTATTGGTTTGCTCCGTGAAACAGACGAACGAACCCGTCTGGTACCAACTGATATCTGTCATACGACACATATTTGAATAAGTATTTGTTTCACAACTTTAACAACGTTGCCAAGTCTAGTTTTGATGAACGTGACGTCACGAATCACTTTTCTTCTGATTATAGAGAAACTAGCGGTCAGAAAAAAAAATTAAAAAATCCCGAGTGACATTAACGTATATACTTTCTCATTACAGTGTTTTCTCATATCACGTGGAAAGGTCCATTTCATTAAAGATTAAAGAGATTAAAGAAAAATTTCTAAAACTGCAAAACAAAATACCAATTCTGACTAGTGTGTGCTGTGTAATTAACCCTTTGCGATCCTTTGTCGCGGCAGCTCCGACAGGAAGACAACCTATGGAAATATAATTAGTCCGCAAAGGGTTAATAAGCATTACTCTAATAATAAAAAATTGCTTCCATATTTCTATATATTATATATCTAGATATTCAACAAACTCCCGAAATGCACAAAAATATACCAAGGGGGCGCTTCCGTCAAATATGGCAATAGATGGCAGGGCAATCGTTTTTTTTTTATCCTAGGTGCATTCGGTAGGAACCGCAAGTATAATTAAATTCTATTAAGACACACAATTTTCCTAAGCTATTAATATGTTGATAGTGAAGACGTTAGTGGAATATTGCGTAAGTTCTGTTGTCGAATGGAAGACATTTTTTGTCAGAGTAAACTTTTTGGGTTGAGACTTTGCTGTAAATTCATTTCATGAATTCGCGACGTAAGCGCCTTTGTTGGTCCTCATTTGAATTATATGTCGGAGGCGTCCCTTAATGTGCAATAGTGTATCTTCTCAGTTGAGTGTCAAATCTCTTTTTTATTTCAAAACTGCTGTTTATATTGTGTTAATGTATATTATCTATGTATTGATTTTTTTCCTTATGTTGACGACCCTTATCCAATGTCTATTATACATGAATTTGAATATTTTGTACCATCAAACATCAAATATATCTTTGGTATTTATTTTTTGTACTGTTTCAGAAAAAACATTAATTGGTAATGAAGTTCCCGAAGTGGATAGTTTCTCAGAAAATAATGTCAAATCGATTTCTGAGGAACTGATTGATATGTTTTGTGGAGAATTGAATCCAGTAGCTCCCAAAGCTCAAAAGAAAGTTCCTTTACCAGAAGGGCAAGTATCAATTAAATATCCAGACTATCAATAACCATTACCTTGAGAATTTATTGCTGTAAAAAATACCCTTTTCTACGACAGTGCTTTAAGTAAGCTTTTACGAACTATTCACAGTGCGTCAAGTGGTACTTTTTAGCACAAGTGCGTAAAAAATTCAGCTGTGCGTAAAAACATCAAGCGGGCGTAAAGTAATGTTTTACGCACTGTTCACACATTACATACAAGACGGTATTTTGATAATACTTCAAAAATTGAAAACTTCGTAAGATAAATCATTCAACAATTGCTACAATTTCTCAATACAATAACTGTCATAGAAGAAAATTTGTATGATACAGTTTCGTAAAGAACTTTTTTGTACTGCGCCTCATTCAACAAACTTCACGATTATACAAAAAAAGGCCTACTTTACGAACTTGTATCATAATATTTATTTATCTATCAAGGGCGTAAAGTAGGCGTTTATGGCCTGCGGCGTGGATGATGGCCCGATGGCGTTAGCCGAGGGCCATCACACGCCGAAGGCCTTAAACGCATTTTACGCACGTGATACATACAAAATTTTATGCACTAGCGGTTTTATAGCGCGAATCACAAATACTGACTTGAATTGCAATGGTCTACACGTTTCATACGTTATGCATACAATAATTAAGGGTAACATAATATGAGGAATGTGAAACTATAGTAGCTGAGTGCTATATTGGAGAATCTATTTCAAATAAATAGATCATCACCGAAAAAATTGCCAACGATTATGAACAAATGTTAGAAAGAGTATTGCTCTATTGAACTGAAATGATTCTAATTCGTGTTAGGAATTGCATGAAATGATGTGTGAGTATAGACAATTTGAGAATTTTGTCTACTTTACTGCCCGCCGGGCCATAATGCGCCCACGGGCGGTAAAGTGCCACTTTACGCCCGGCGAACCGGGCGGTAAAGTGTACTTTACCGCTCGCTAGTGCATAAAAAACTATTTACTATCGACATGATATATATGATATAATTTATTTTTCATATAGAAATTCCCAGACAGATGGGGATCTTTTTCGAACTTTTTCTAAATAATTGATAGAATGACGGTAATATATTTGTGCTCATTTTCTATATTTAAATAGTCGGTTATTATAATTTATTTTTCATACACAAATTCCTAAGCAAACGGGCATGTCTTGAACTTTTTCATAATAATTGATAGAATGATTGCAACATAATTGTACTTTGTCCTTTATTTCCTTTCATTTTTTCAAGTCCAGTTTTCTTGTAAAACCCATTCTCAATTTAGTATTTATTTTTCAGCTTAGACCTTGATGCTTGGATAAATGAACCCATAGAAGTATCTGAGTCTGACAGTGAACCAGAAATCATGGAAAATCTCTTTGTAAAACCAGATAAAGGTAGATCATCTGTGGTTTATCAACCCGAACCAACAGAAGAGGAATTGAAAAAGGTAAAAGGAAATTTTCTGTGGACTGTTTCCAAATTCAGTATCTGAACAGACAATGTATATTGTGCTATCCCTGCAAATAATAAATAATAACACATTCACTGCTGGAATGATGATGCCAGTACAACTACCGGAGGTTTGGAGAACATGCTACTGGTGAAAAAACTAATCTTCTCATGTGACTCTTTGGAACTAAAATTCAAATTAAAACTTGAACATAGACTAGGTTAAGTTTCCTACGTGATTTTTATTTGCTGGCAATTTTATTGGCTTACTAATATACCATTAGCCAAACAGATAATAATTGATACAAAATATCTTGTTGTAAATATTTGCCCCGTGAAATGTAAGCTGCAGTCTATACTGCAACTGTAGATAAGTATTTTATTTATTACTCCATATCTGAGAAGTTTTGTGATTGGGCTTTATTCAATTATGGATGGACCTAATACAGCTCAGATGAAGCAACTGACATCTCAAGCGAAGCTTGTTATTATACAAGTTTCATATATTACATGCTATTCGGAAATGTTCGGGGGTTAGTTGGAAGACGTTAAATGAATTTAATTTTATAAATCAGTTATAAATTACCTTAAGAATGAATGATAGATTGTTGGGTGTATGGTTGGTATACAAATTGTGATTGAAAAATTGATTGATTGATTTATGTGATCCAACACCTGTCGCGGCACCTAGCTGGTGAAGTAACATTTTGTTTAATAGACTTTAATCTATATTCAATTAATCTATTTGAAACAATCAGCTATATACAAATCACATAATTTCTCCCTTTTTCACACCATATAAACTAATAACAGTTTTTGAGATAAAAAAGGAAACTCGTGGCCGGAAAAAAGCGCAATCCAAAAAATCGCAAATGAAATAAAAGCACAGAAAGAATTGCAATGTTATATAAGCCCACAAGAAATATTCACACGTGGAAAATTGCACACATGAATTAAATCGCACAAGGCAAAAACCTCTCATGTATAAATGCGCAAATTGAAAAAAACGCACACTCATATTATAAATTTATTTCTAAGGAAAACCAAATTTCCAAAGAATAAAAAGGAAAGAACTGTAACTATTAAAATGAAACATGAACCACTTTAGATTAGCTATTGTTCTTAAATAAGATAACTTGTTCTCTGTTTGATAATATTTTTCTACTGAATTGACTTCAATCGCGTAAATTTTTCTATATTTCCTTCTACTAGGTTCCAGTTGGTTAGCTTGAGAGTTCACCAATGTTAGCTTGTGACAAGCTAAATTTCTTCCCAATCCATCAAAAAGAGTACACAAGCTCGAATGATTGCAATGAAATATAGAGTTAAGGGCATTATGAAACCCTTTGCAGCAATTAGTTGTCCTTGGCTATTGATCAAGACCCGCATCATAATGGCTCCATGTCCTAGGATGAAACTGTAGGTTCTTACGGCAGCACCTTCTAGTTACGTCGAAAAAAATAGGTCAAATCATCGTTAAATCTATCATCATCAGGAAAGGTATTTGCGAGTACATTGAAAATATTTTGCACACCTTTTAATGGCACAAATGACAATGCTGCCACTGACTTCAACTTTGATTTTATGTCAACGTTTGATTCAAATTCCGATTTTAGGCCTACTTCATTAATTTTTCTTATAATACTTTGGCACTAATGAAAATAGCAACCTTTAATTTCGGCTTCTGGAAATTTCTATCTTGCAGCATTCATACAAGCCTTCTTGAAGTCTAGAAGTATCTTCTCAGGCGCCATATCTGGAACCAAACTTTTTAAAATATTGAACATCTCCATGTATGTTGCTTCTTTTTTTTACAAGCAGTATATACACTCATGGAAGATATGAATTTCCTACTTTGGCATGGACAGTATAGAGTTGATAAAACATATTTGGTGCTTTATTACCATCCATCGTCGAATAGTATGGTTTGGCTTAATTGAGACAGTAATTCTCGATCTCCCAATACTAAAATTCGATTTGGATCGTCTAATCCCATGAATTGCAAAATTTATCGTGGATTGATTTGGCAAGTGCTTATCTGATCGGTGATTTCGATGCATTCTTGATGGGTAAGATTGCTTTGGCAAATATGCAAGTGCATCTTTGCTTACTTTTGACAATGTCTCTCCAATAACATTCCGGGAGGTGGCACTTACCGCAGTCATTGCTTCTTTCATTTGGGTTTTAGCGATTTTTGCTTCAGATTTTTGTGGACAGGAATCATGACAGTGACTATTTGGCTCTTGTACAATAATGTTGTTTTTCGTCTTCATAAATGAATGTCACTTAGCTTGCCGATTTTTACTGCACCTCCATTTATCTATTACATATCTTTTTGCGAAAATGAAGGTATTCAAAACCACTATAAACGAGAACTCGCTTGCCTCTCTGACTGTTCGAAAACTCCATCGGGTATAAAGTAAAAATAGACACTTTATACGTTTTGACACAACTGTTTTTGACAGAACGTAATCTTAAGATCGAAAAAAACCGCACATCATTGTGTTTTTTCCATGTCCGCATATATACTTGAGAGGTTTTTGCCTTGTTCGATTTAATCCATGTGTGCAATTTTCCACGTGTGGATATTTCTTTTGGGCATATTTAACATTGCGCTTTTTTCTGAGCGTGTTTTTCAATTGCTCTTTTTTCCTAGATTCAGGGAACCATATCTAGAAACCACAATTTTTCCATACTATTGTAATCTCTTTCATGCTATTAGAACCGAGAAGCAAGAAGATATGAGCAACAGAACAACCCCCATTATTTGAAAGGCAGTGACATTATAGAGCGTAATGGTAACATTACTGAGAATATTAATAATATTCCAATCACTGAAATCGATCTGAACGTTCCACTGAAAGTCATTGGTCAGAAGCGATCTGATAGGTATCTCTCCTTAAACGAGGACAAGAAATCATCCAAGAAGAAGAAAAGCAAAAGGAAGAAACAGAGGTGTGAAAGGTGAGAAAATAGATATCACTAGGACATCTTTGTGAAGAGAAATTTATTTTTTACAAATATTATCTATCAATTTTCTATTGAATAATTTTTGGTGTAAAAAATCTGAAAAAATTCCAAGTTGTTCTATGAAATGTTCTCAAAACATTCCCTAAAAAAGAAAAATGTTTTTCTCAAAGGATACTATTGATTTAAATTAATTTTAATCAAGTGTCAGTTTTGCCATTTATGGCTGGCTACTCCTTATATTCCACTGTGATTTCTTTTTCATCATGCCTGATGGCAAATCTTTCTAAAAGCGCCAATTTAAGGGAAATTATTTTATTAAAATTCTGTAAACAGCATTTGAAAGTAGAGATCAATATGTACAATTTGTATATTTTGGATTTTCATCTGAGAGGAAATGTGTGGAAAATATCACTGGAAGTTACTCTAAATACTTGCAGACCATTGTTTAAAACGCTGAAAATTATGACCCTCCTATCTTTGTTTATTTTAAGTACATTACATAAGAATTTACCGAACCTAATTATTCAATCTGATATTCATGAGCATGATACAAGAGGATCACATAAAATCAGAGTACCTAGATATAGACTCACAAAGTCCATGAATAACTCTTCGAATTACCATCTCTACAATATTCTACCTGAATCATTCAAGACGTTAACCATATACTGCTGCTTCAAGAGAGCTATGAAATCATTTCTGTTGAACAATTCTTTCTACTCCAGGAATATCAGAAATGTGCTGAAGAAGGTGGTTTGACTTCTCATTCTCACCAAATGCAATAATTTTTAATTTGACTATTTTAATTGTTTCTATTTATACTGACTTTTTATTATAATTACTATGTGCAATGTGATTTGTATCCTAAATTTTTAACTATATACACTTTTTTTGTGATGTGCTATCAATATTCAACCATTTTATTATAATTACTATGTTCAATGTTATTTGTATCCTAAATTTCGAACTATATACAATTTTTTTGTGACGAGCCATTAATTTGCAACTGTATATAACATAGTCCAATTAAGTATTCTATTCTATTATATTCTAAATGCTTCAAAGTGCACCCGAAGTCGCCCGTACTCAACTCTAGTTAATTTCAGTGCGACTTCGGGTGACTTTGACGCACTTTGAAGTGATTTGATCAACTTTCAGTGACATTTTCAACACATTTCCCACCTCACAGGTGACAATCCAAAATATGCAAATTATAGATACTGATTTCTACTTCCATATGCCGTTTACAGAATTTGAATATGACGATTTCCCTTAAATCGGCGCATCTTGAAGATGTGACTTTAAGTTGTTTATAACGCGATTGTGCAAAAACTACACATCGGACAGAAACCATCTTGCGCGCAGTTGAACCACATATTGTTATCTATCAGTTTCCGCAATATTGTTTGTCCAGCTTCAGATTTATAAAAATTATACATTTTTGAAAAATAGTTTCTTTTTCGTGATTTTCCCGGATTTTCTCAGTGGAAAATTCACCGATCCGGTCGTATGAAAATCCATTTTGTAGGTATAAATAAATCTCAACGAAAGTTCCATTGACTGTAAAACGAATCCTTGAATGATCTTTGGGACAATTCCAAAAAACGAAGAAAGGTGTAATTTTTTTCACTATTGCTTGTTTAAAAAATTCCACCAAGCGATTTTGCTGGGGCGAAAACTGGGGTTTTCATTAACAAACTATCTTATAAAAATCAGTATAGGTTATTTGCGTATTTTATTTTGTGGGGGAAAAACCCTTTGTAGCTTGGTCTAATCATACTTTTATTTATAGCTTTAGTGGCCTTATCTTGTTGTATACACCAAACATTTACAATTTCATCATCATCATTAACATTCAGTTTTATCGTCATTCGAGGATTTGGCTTCACATTCCTTCATTTTGAAAGTTGAACATTCATTATTATTGACAAAGTTTTGTGAAAAAAAATATTTAAAATAAGTTTTTCATTTCACATAACAATTTGTGTTTAGTTTAAATACAGTATATTTAGGAGTGATTCAAATTTTATCCTAAAATCAAAACTTTCTACAACCATTGGTATTTTCTGAGGGGTTTCTAAGACGTTCGTTAATAATAGGTATCAACATACAAAATAATGAACAAAATTACACTAATGAGAAGAATAACGTTCCAAATGGCAACTCAACTAAAATTTCCCCGCATGCCAAGTGGAACTATATACATTTATTTGACCAGGGAGCTATTAAATTGGGACACCTCGTATTTTCTTTACATGAAAAATTAGGAATTTCTGTTAATGGTTCTGATCCTGACACATGTGCAAATTTTATATTCAAAATCTACAAAGTTATCAACTGTGCCATAATATGTGGCTATAAAACACATAATAGAAACACGGGTCTAGAAATATTTTCTCAAACTTTTCTCTTTCAGTTCATCAGATGATAATGCAAATCAAGAACAAGCCATAGAAGTGAAAAGGGATATGGAGCTTCCTGAGGGAGCTACTCTTTCCGATTCTGACAGTGACCATGCTCAGAAAGATGATCCCCATAGAGCTCTTGACATTGATTTGGACCTGTAAGTAAAATATGTGTTCCTACTTCTGAAACAATTCATCTTAGGGCCAATTTATGTACATTTATGATTAATAAATCCTACAAAGTACTTGGCTTTGTAATAAGAAACACAAAATTCTTCAAAAACATCAATAACATCATTACTTTGTACAATACCCTAGTTAGACTCCATCTTGAATATGCCTCTGTAATATGGTCACCACAGGCGGAAGTCAGGCTGCACTCTTTATTTTTTTTACATTATTAACAACATCATATTCAATGGTCTCTCCTTAATTAATAATATTAAAATCATAGTACCTAAAATAAATCTGAGAAGGAACAGACAAACGATTTTCTCCACAGATCCTACGGATTGCTCTCCCATAAATAACATGTTGCAGCAATGTAATTTTCTAGTCCCAGAACTGTAAGAGACATAAGAGACTGTATGTTTTAAATTTTAAAATTTCAAACTTTGACTCCTATTAGAGTATTCTTCTTCTTTAGGATAAGTTAGTTTTAAGCAACCACTTACATGTTGTTACATTTTTTTTATGTATTTGTAAGTGAATCTAAATAAATAAATCATCGTCACTATCATAGTCCTAATCACAGCCACTGTCTTAATCATAAATTCAAATTAAAACTGTACATTTCAGTAGGGGCATTTATGCAATTTCTTCAGTTTAAGTCTCAATCATAATCATAAGAATTTGACCTTCAAAGTTGGCAATTTCCAATTTTTATGCTTATGATTAGGACGACATGCACAACACGCATGCGCGTCGATACCTATTTCTCAATCATAAATAATTATTGGTTTTGATTTGTTATCCTTGTTATTTGTTATTGTTTATTGTGTTTCGGAAAAAAAACGAGCCTGGAATAGGGTACTTTTATTGAAATGATTAAAAATGTCTCCTCCTTTGGGATAAAAAGACACTAATGATAGTGTTGGTAAATTTTTTATTTTCGAGCTCATGACTGTGATGCATAAATATACAAATTTCTTGAGACAACGGACTAGGAGACTAGGACTGTGATAGTGATTATGACTATGATAATGATATGTTGCATAAACTGGCCCTTAATCTTTCTGTTTAATAATAGAAACTGCTTTTAGTATTGTCTTCGGAATCCTACTCATTACATATATCAAAATCTCATACAATCTATGTTATCCATCTATTTGCTGTACCTCTATGACTTTCCACATCCCAACTTCATAACAAGTTTTGAATTCTTTCATTTTCAAATCCAGACTGATTTTGAAAAGCTGTGAAACTTCGGAGCAACTAACAAAACATAAAAGTCATTTTCGAATTACAACTAACTTCTAATGAAGTTGAAGATAAGTTGTCATTTACTAAAAGTGAATAATTTCAGGCCCACTTACGATTATTTAGTCAAAAACGAGAAACATAAAAATGATACCAATCTCAAAAAAGATAAAAAGCATTCCAAAAAAAAAGGAGATAAAGACAAACCAACTAAAGAAAAATATTCCAAGGAAAATCTCACTAGTAATTTACCAAGTACAGAGAAACAAAGAAAGAAAAAGAGCGACAGACACAAAGAGAAAATCTTCAAGGAGCCAAAAGAAGCGAATCTATTGGTATTGGATGATGAGATAAGCGGAAGCGGCGTAGAACCAATAAAAAGTGTAAAGAAAGAGAAAAAGTCCAGAGAGAAAAAGGAACGAGGTACGTTGTTAATATATTGATTAGTGATTTAAATTTGAGAAATTATATGCTCTCATTTTTTTTTGAATAGTTCTATGCATGTACCTTTAAATTCGGATTCCTGATCATATCAGAAATTATAATTATTACGAATAAGTGTTTATATCAATCTTATCAATTGTTATTTTATATTTTGTTAATAAATTCTCCTCCAACAACTGCTATTTTTATACTGAGTATGTTCTATGGTCATACCATTCTAAATTATCATATGAGTACAATCTTTTCTTGAATAAGATCCTTTCAAATCAAATAATTTTATAAGATGTCTTCATTTTTCCCATTTTTCTAATCTGTTGGTTTTGAGTTTCATAAAATCCTGTAAGTCAATAAATTTCATGAATGATTTTTTTATTTTTATTCTATTTCCGCATCTAACTCCATCCTAAAATCACCATATTGAATTGTAGTTTTCAGTAATGACACGTTTAAACTGATTTGAAGGAATTTTTAATGTTCTTCAGAACAAAAAATTATGTTGTATGGAAAAGTTAGAACATATGATCATTCGTTGAAGTTCGAAGAAGTGAGGTTGTTCATTCTGGAAATATAATAATATCCTCTCAAAATAGACGTGAAGAAATGCACTCGTATTCATAAACAGTCTTTACAAAAAAGTTTCAATTATTATTCAGGATGCCAACATTTTAAAAATCATTTCAAATTGAAAAAAACCTGTGCTTATCTCCAGAAAGCTAGCTAGCTAACTTTCTGTGCTTTAATCTTTATACTGAAGTATACATTTATAATGTACATTATAGAATTCAGTCTAAGAAAATCACATTTAATTCATAGTTAAGTTTAGGATACTTCAAGAGCTATCAACCACTATAGTATTCTTACTTAAAATATAACGATTACTCATCTACCGTTCTTTCAAAGGAGACTGAGTTGCTAACTATTTCATTCAAGAAAAAATAATCATAACCGTTACTCGTACAATCTCTCTAGGTAGACACGAAGAAATTAGCAATACTACTCGGGTATGCCAGATTTTTTTTAAAAGCAATCAAAGACGAATCCAATAGGCCATTGGCAAAGGTCCTTCATCCCATTGTGATTACATAATAACTTAAAACATAAATACATGATATCAACAATTAATTTTTAATAAATTTAAAAAAAGTTTCGCTGTAAAGACTAAAAAAAGAGAACTTAATTGAGGATTTCATATGTGCTCAAGAGTTGTTTGTTGAGGATGTCTATGACGGGGGTGATGGTGTATTTTTCCAGAGTTTTCAAGTTTTCTGTTGTACTGAAGAATTTGAAGGTCAGTTGTTGTAAACCTTCATCAATTGGCATAAGTTTTGTCCTCTAGTATAGTGTTGTGTTGGATGGGTTCTGGAGAGGGTTATTGGGATGGAGCATTTTAGTAATCCTCCATAGTGAAGTTGTTTCAGCTACTGTGAGATTATTTAGAGGTCTGTTCTTACAATAGGGAATATGCAAGTGATTTAAATTTACTTGATTTTTTTACCTCATATACTTTATTGTCTTAAAATTACACCTAAACCATTAGTTTATCATTTAGTTTGTATTTAACTACATAAAACTTTAATCAAAAAGTGCATAATAAGCGCGCGGAATTCAAATTTGTGAAACGCATCATCATTAGTCGAAACGAAGAATGACGTCACATGGCACGTTGTGAAATTTATCTGTGTTGATATTCATACTGTGCTATTCGTCTTTCATAGAAAATTTGTTTTTATTTATATATTTGTAATGTTTTCCATTACATAGTGCGATTTTGGTCTAGTGACAATTGTAAATTATCAAGAGCATGACTGAAAGTGGTTTTGTCAAAGCACAATCCGACAATACCTGAACTGATAAGTAGTAATAGTTTACCAAATGATAGTTTTCCTTTTGTAATTTAGGTGAGGCAGGTATATACAAAATATTTATACATACAAAACTTACTTCTGATCAATTCACTTCATGTTAAAAATCGAAATACAATGTACTCGCATTGAAATGATCTTCACAACAATGTAAATGTGATATTGGAGATACTTTGCCTCTTCTCATAACCTACACCATTGTTTACGTATTTTCGCATCTCTTGGAACAGAAAAAAATACTTTACTTGGTGTACTTCTAATTGTGTTTTGCATTCCGGTACTAGACAATACCTGTAGGATCCCTAACGATTTGTATAGTTTTGATTAACTATTTTTACACTTTGTATAGAGTTTTGTTTTTGTGAGTGATTGAAATTGAATATATGTCAATGGAATTAGATATTATGTCAGTCAGGTTTTATTAAAATAAAATCAATTTTGGAGCTGTTTGTGCCTAACTGACTATAAACATATTATATAAAATTAAAAAGAACCCGCTATGGAGTCAAAGTCAGACATCGAAACTGGAGGTCAACGCAGAAGCAACAGATGTACTAGGGCTGTTCCACCCAAGAGGTTTTCAGAATTCGTGCTGGATAGACTAGAACCTGATGTAAATGTACCTTCTACTAGTATTGTTGAAACTAGAGAACGCAAAGGTAACATGGGTTCATCTGAAGCTGAAACAGACATGTCTGGAAATCATAAGGGAGGAAAACTAAATCTGATGTTGCATTTCATGGTTCCTTCAGAGCATCCAGTGCAAAGTCACAAGGGTCAGTATCTACAAAAAGATCTGACATTTCTAAGTTGAATCTAGAGTTGATGACGATTCAAAAGCAAAAACAGTTAGATGAAGAAGAAGCTGCGGAAAAGCTGGAGATGATTCAAAAGCAGAAGCAGTTTGAAGAAGCTCAAGAAAAGTTGAGAGCAATAGAAAAAAGACGCAGAAATTTGAAAAAAGAAATGAATATTCAGAAAATGTTGATTGACAAAACCGATTCACATAGTGAAAGTAAAGATGATCTGAAGAGTCTCTACAGTAGCAGCAGTTGCTTAAATAAATGGGTGAGCGATGCCAAGAAATGTGTTGCTCCTGAAAGTAACTACTGTGGTACATCCAATGCCAATAAAGGTTCCAATCCTAATAGTTCCAATGTACATTTCACGTTTGGAAGAAATGACTAAACAGTGCATAGACAATTCTGCTGCTATGAACAAATTTTTCTTTCGCCAAAAAATGAGGGATCTCGGTTCCTTTTCTGGAGAACTCACAGATTGGCCAATTTTTATCAACGAGTTCAAACGGTCCACGGAACTTTATGAATTAACTGATGAGGACAATATTTTGCAGCTGGACAGAGCATTGAAAGGAAAAGCTAGAGACGCGGTTAAAGCATTATTGATTTCACCAGTGAATGTAGGAAAGATAATGAAAATGTTGGAAATGAATTTCGGCCGATCTGAATGGATTGTGCTTTCTTTGATGGGCAAAGCAAAAAAGATGAGTTCAATTAAAGATGAAAAGTTAGAAACCTATATTGCTTTTTCTAATACCATAACCAATATGGTTACGTCAATGAACAATGTTAGTTGTGGCGTATATCTGCACAATCCAGAACTTTTGAACAATTTGATAGAGAAGCTTCCTCCTATTCAGAAACACGATTGGGCCAAGTACAAACTCGCTCTTGAGGCTCAAATGAAACAGATTTCCTTGAACGATTTTTCAAATTGGCTTGAAGAGGAGGTCAGTCTGATGGCATCTATTTACAATCCATGCACATTAAAATCTACCAGAAGAGAAACTGTTATGGTAACGAAGAGAAACTCATTAAAAGATCGGAAAGATGAATCACCTACTTGTCTTTTCCGTAAAACTGGTAACCACAGCATACTTGAATGTGGTGATTTTTGCGAAAAACCTGTAGCAGAAAGAAGAGCTGCTGTTTTAGACCTGAAAACCTGTTTCCTCTGTTTAAATCCTGGTCACGTGGCAAACCGATGTTATCATCAGAAGAATAGGTGTGGACAGAATGGGTGTAAGGGGAGATATAATAAATTACTTCATATTGAGCGGAATGTCATTAACAGTGAAGAACCTCGTACTCATACAGATGTGTGTGCCAATCTGAGTGCAAGAGATCGAACAGTTTTACTGCGGGTTGCGCCTGTCAAACTTCGTGGCCCATTTGAAGAGATCACGATCTTTGCACACTGTTCGACGAGGGATCTACTTGTTCAATGATAGAAAAAGACCTTGCCGATAAACTCGAACTATCTGGTATCACTACACCATTTTGCTACCAGTGGTCAAACGGTATAACACATCACGAAGATGAACATGTGATGAAATATTGTGAAAAAATCAAGGAATATGTACAAAAGGGATATGCGAGTAGGTTGGACGATTGTGACACTGTAGACACACCAAAACGTGGTACCTACCCCACTTTGGAGTCTGGAACATCAATAAGCCAGGAAAGATTCGACTAGTTTTTGACGCAGCTGCTAAGAATCATGGATTCAGCCTCAACGATTTTCTCCTACAAGGGCCAGATTATGCACCATCTCTCGTTTCGGTCTTATGGCGTTTTAAACAAGGAAAAGTGGCGATTAATGGAGACATAAAAGATATGTTTCATCAGGTCATGATAAAAGAAGATGACAGGTGCGCTCAAAGATTCTCATGGCGTGGCTCTGATCGAAACAGGAAGCCAGATGTGTATCAAATGAACGTTATGATTTTTGGTGCCATTTCCTCTCCATCTGTCGCTCAATTTGTCAAGAACCGAAATGCAGAGAATTTTGAGTCACAATATCCAGGGAATCTGAAGATAATGAGGAAACAACATTACGTCGATGACTATTTGGATTCCTGTGACAGTGAAGAAGAAGCCATCGAGAGAGTAAGGACTGTCATACATGTACACTTGCAGGGCGGGTTCGAAATGACAAAGTGGATCTCTAATTCAGAAAACGTTAATCTATCAGCCCCTATTCAAGATAACTTGAAAATTGATTCTCAGCAAATTGAAAGGGTATTAGGTTTATGTTGGTGCCCACGTAATGATTTCTTCATTTTCACCATGAACCTGAAGAATTTACCATCCAAAATCATTGATGGACTCAAGATTCCCACTAAGAGAGAAGTGCTCAGGACAATCATGTCCGTATTCGATCCACTTAGTTTTCTCGCACCTTTGATGATCAAAGCACGACTACTGATATATGGAAAATGAAAATAGATTGGGATATGGAAATTGTTGAAAGTTTGTTTACTTCGTGGAATATTTGGCTGAACGAGTTGAAATCACATTGTATATCACATGTATCCGTAAAAGAGGTTGATCTTCATTTGTTTGCAGATGCAAGTGATAAAGCTTACGCCGTTGTAGCCTATTTGAGATGCGAGGTAAATGGGGCATTCCATACATTTTTCGTTACTTCAAAATTCAAAGTTGCTCCATTAAATCAGCAAATAATTCCGAAGCTTGAGCTTCAGGCAACTGTGTTAGCCAGCAGAGTAGCGAAAACAATTCAACAAGAACTGAATTACTACATAAAGAGTATTAATTTCTGGACAGACTCACTAGTGGTGCTGAAGCAGATTCGATCACAATCTCGAAGGTTTCTGATGTTTGTTGCATGTCGGATAGGAGAGATCCAAGAAGATACAGACGTGTCTCAGTGGCATTGGATTCCATCAGAGTTTAATGTAGCGGATCAAGCCACCAAAGTTCTGAAAAATGTCAATTTTGATGCTGAGAGTTCTTGGTTGGTAGGACCAAAATTCCTTCAACAAACTCAGGAGTTTTGGCCTGGGGAACCTCAAGAACACTGTAACCAAATGGAAGAGGAATATGTATGTCTGGTGAAAAACGAGGTTGAGAGAGAGCTTCCTGATATCGAACGTTTTTCAAAGTGGTTAAGATTGGTTCGATCTACTGCCTGGATTTTACATTTAGTTGAAGTAATTGGCCTTCCCAAAAATGAGAGACCACCGCAACCACTCCTTGATCTGAAATCAATAGATGAAGCCTCCAGTCTTTGGGTTCGAAAGAGTCAAAGTGAGTCGTTTCCAGGAGAGCTGAGTCAATTGAAACAAAAAAGAACAATTCCCAAATGCAGCCGTCTGTTTCAACTAGTAGTATTCTTGGACGAATTGGATATAATAAGACTTGGAGGAAGACTTTCGAATGAAACCAACATCTGCTATGACTCAAGGTTTCCCATAATTTTAGATCCCAAGCATAAATATACGCAGCTTCTGATAAATCATTTTCATGAGGAAGCTGGACATGTAGGTATCGAAACTGTTGTAAATAATTTGCGCCTAAAATATTGGATACTGCATGTTCGAGCCGCAGTGAAGAGAAGTTTCCGAGAATGCCAAACTTGCAAAATCAGACATGCCAAGCCAGTAGCTCCACTGATGGGAAATTTACCTACACAACGAACAGAATCTACAGTGTATCCATTCACATACGTTGGAGTAGATTATTTTGGACCGATGAATGTATCTATTGGTCGCAGGGTTGAAAAGCGATATGGAGTACTATTTACTTGTCTAACAATTCGAGCGGTACATATTGAGTTGGCATCATCTTTGACAACTAGTTCCGCAATAATGGCCATTCGTCGATTTGTATGTAGGAGAGGACAGCCCAAAGAAATTTTCAGTGATAACGGTACCAACTTCGTCGGATCAGAGAGAGAATTGAGAGAATGGACAAAATCATTAGATCACCAACAAATCGCTGATAATTTATCTGCCAAGGGAATTATATGGAAATTTAATCCACCTGGGGCAGCAAGTATGGGCGGAGTCTGGGAACGTATGGTGAGATCTTTCAAAACTGCCCTCAAAATAAGCCTGAAATGTTTCAATCCAAAAGAAGAGGTGCTACTAACTTTATTGTACGAGGCAGAGTACATGATAAATTCCAGACCTCTAACGCACATATCGGTAGATCCTGTAGAACCAGAAGCGATTACACCGAATCATTTCCTCCTTCTAAGACCAGGTGGGGTTACTTCTTACGGCAACAATGTTATTCTTAGCAAGAAGCAATGGAAAATTTCGCAAGCGTTGGCAGACTGTTACTGGAAGAGATGGGTTCGGGAGTACCGACCAACACTTCTAAAGAGGTCCAAGTGGCATTCAGTTACTGAGCCAGTCAAAGTCGGTGACATGTCCATAATAGTCGATGAGAAACTACCAAGGAACGAGTGGCTGATGGGTCGAATTGAACAAGTTTATCCTGGCAAAGATGGTATCATAAGAGTGGCCCAGGTGAAGACAAAAAAAGGTTTTTATACACGACCTGTTTCAAAGTTGTGTATACTGCCGACATCCCAAACATGATACATGCTAATATCGTGTCTCCTCGGGGGTGGAGAATGTAGGATCCCTAACGATTTGTATAGTTTTGATTAACTATTTTTACACTTTGTATAGAGTTTTGTTTTTGTGAGTGATTGAAATTGAATATATGTCAATGGAATTAGATATTATGTCAGTCATGTTTTATTAAAATAAAATCAATTTTGGAGCTGTTTGTGCCTAACTGACTATAAACATATTATATATTCAACAATACCTATAAAATGGTTTTTTAGCATTTTCCATTATCATAATAGCGATTAAAACTGCAAATCCCTAACCTAATTAATAACTGTCAATAGTGTCAGTGGCCATAACTATAGGCTTGTTCATTGAAGACTGCTCTGGTTGATCGAGATCACTTTCACATATGTTCATCTATCTCTAACACTTGTACTACATTTGTCTTACTCTTTTATAAAATATCAACTTCAAGCAAGTAAAGCAATCAGAGTACGTCTCAACGAACGACACTGAAGAAGAACAACACCGATCGCGCCATATGACGTCATCCACAGCGCGCGAAAATGGAGGCGTTCAAATAGGTCAAATTCAATCGGTATTTTATATATTATTTTAAAAATTAATTCCAAGACTTTCAACCGTATTTATATTTTTTACTATGTTGTAACGAAGTAAAAAATTTATTAAACAAATAAAAAAAATATGCATATTTCCTATTGAGGAACATCATGTGCCCATACTCAATAATTGACCGACATATCATCTTGTAGATGTTGTAGATGAAGTGCCCAGCTCTTGCAATTGTATTTTTCTTCTTAAGTAGAGTGTGTGCAATAAAATTCAATTTGTTATCGAACCTCATGCCCAAATAGTTAATATTTGCCTCTGCTTGAATGTTGTGTCGATACGTCATGAGACTGGTTGATGATGGGTTTGGGTGGTCTGTTTCTCTAGAGGTCTCTGAGGATAAAGATCAAATATGAAGGACAATTCATCTGGAGAAAAGCAAGTTGGGTTTTTTATTTTTAAATGTTTGTTTCGATGTTGGACACCCTGTATAATAATGTATATTACTTTTTTGTAATTCATGTTCATGCAGACAAGTGCATTCCTCCACTTTTAATAACTTTCAATTATTCTCAATTTCTAGAATAAATGCTTGACATAACTCGAAATGCGCATTTAGGAATATTTACAAAAAAGTGTGTTGTGAAGGGGAACATTAATTGTTATCACTCACTTCTTCTTTATGGGGCCAATATGTGTTGTATATGTTTACAAAAATCATCCGGCCAACAAAAATGTATTAAACTTGATCAGGGGTGCTATTCACGAGTTCGTACGTATGCGAATTTGATTTTTTGTTTCACACCGATACACATGAAATATGTATATTTGTCTCTTTTATTCGTATACGAGTTGGAAGTCGAATGATTTGAGAATAGCACCCCAGGTTTCTTTGGTGGGTTTATACCGTCCGCATTGATTGAGGGTACTGACAAGTAACAGGTAAATAATCGTCGTAGTAATTTCATTTCTGCAGTTTTCGGAATTTTTGGTTATTCGTTATTTTATTCAGAGTATATCTTGATAAAAAGTATATATTTTTTTAAAATATAATATTGAATTATTATTTAATTCTTAATTTACACCTCTTCAATTTATTTCTGTACCCCTTACGACTATGTTAGCAACCCTTCTATCAACTTGCCTATGATCGGCAGTGAGAGAGATCAATCAATCAACTTTATTTCCCCAAGAAACACTACCTGTTTATGGAAGGGATAAAACAAATCTTAAAAATAACATGAATAAATAGCATACATGTGATCAATAAATATAAAAAAAATGATAATCTGACAATACATTTGCTCAAAATACAAAATACAATGTGGGGAATATAAACACAATAATAAACATTGAAATATACTGATCGACAAGCGTAAGGATGCCTCCGAGAATTGGTTGCGCAGTAGACAAAACCCTGGAGTGGGGCAGGGAGCTCAATCGCTTTGCCTTATCAAACAGTAGTCGATCTTTGTCGCACATCTACTCACGCTTTCTATCGTTTGCGCATCTCAGAGTCATCCTTACGCTTGTCGATCTGTACCTACATAATTGTATCTGTTTTCAACTTATATCGAAACTATTTCTAAGTTCTAGTGGTCAAATTTAGTGAATAAATCACCTAAAAATTTCTTTTTTCAATTTGTTTTTAAGTTTCTTTAACGAATTATAAGGTTTTTTCATCAGGTATCGAATTGTAATGAACTATTCCATTATGAAAAACAGATTTTTTTCCAAAATTTGTTCTAAAATTACTAGCAGCTAACAATTGGGTTTGTCTGGTATTATGAATGTGAATAGTATTAACTTTGGTAAAAACTAAATTTGAGGTTTTCACTTTTTTTCTAACTGAGTGGATGAAACAACAAATTTTCAGCTTGTAAAGGGAGTTTAGATCTAGCAAACCATATGGTTTGTATAAATTAATTGTTGGTTCCATATATTTCAATTTATAGATACGTTTGATTGTTTTATTTTGAAGTTTCCTCAAACAATTTAAAAAGCAATTACTTGCGGTACCCCATATAAAAACCAGGTATTAAAGATGTGAATAAATCAGAGAGAAATGATATTTCAAAGTAATTTCAACGTGATGTATTTTCTTATTTTGAAAAGAATTCCAATCAGTGGTGCTATTTTATTTCTGATTTTATCAATATGTTTATTCCATGATAGTCTTTCATCTATATACAACCCCAACAATTTAATTGTGTGCTGATAATTTATAGTTTTATTATGGATGTCTACAGATATTTTGGGTTTTAATTTTCATAATTACTCTGAGATCGTGTGATACCACTGGAGTCAAGCAGCAATTTTTTATTAATATACAGCAAAAGGCAGTTGGGGCTATATTGGAAAAGGTAGTCTTACAATGTGGTTGCGTCTGATAACTTTATTTCCAGAACCAGTATTTTTATTTTTCCTGAAGCCCTATTGCTTTTCTGTTTTATTATGAAAATTCAATATTTTCATCACCGAGTTCTCAATTATTTCAGCAAGTAGTGTTTTCTAAGGGAAATTGGCGCCCTGGCACCTTTATGAATCGAAATGACAATTGATGGGCTATGCATTACTCGAAGAGTAGTTAGTCTGTCCAAGGGAGATACACATGCTCTCTTGTGTGAAAGATATCCATAGTATGAGATATTTTCCGGACAAAATTTAAAGGATATGTAACTCATCTTTGGAACCAAGGTTATGCAAGAGCTTTTCTGCAGATTTACAGATATGCCAAGTGTGAAGTTTGGTTTAAGAGGAAGCTCTCATCATAGCGTTAAAATAGGATATCAAAACCCCCAAGGGGCTTCATTCACAACAGGCCCCTGAAATTACTGCATTGAGTAGATTCATGTAGTAGTTCTTTAGGACATCATGGAAACCGAACATTACCGTGTAAAACACCGCTCACATTCTGTCCTAATGGAGAGACGGGGTACCACCACTCCGTTTGGAAAATAGGAGCGACTTGGACACGAGATGGAAGCTGAGATAGAGCCAGTATGACAACACACTTGTCGTATCCAGTATGTGATGATGGCCAGCAGGATATTCCGTCGGCCGCTGATTGAGAAGAATCCGGTTGGAAGAAAAATGAGAAAATTTTTAATTGACAGCTTCTTCAAGTGGAGAAGATAATCTAAATCACAACTTTGCTGTGATCTCTTAAATACACATCGTAAATTTATTAGGGTTCATGTGTATACCTGCCTCCAAGTAAAATATATTTAATGGAGCCTTTCCAGGAAAACGTATTAAGTAGGGGTGAATTATTCAATTCTAGTTGGTCATTAAAAAGGTTATCAGAATTTTTCCATTTATTAATCATACTTTCTAAAAGATTCAACTTCATGCCCTTGTTCTGAACATGAAGGAGTTTTCATTAAATAAATGGGTAGCATATATTGAATTTATTTTTTCGTTATCGGTTAGGCGCTTTTTGAAGGTTCTACCAGTTTGACCAAGAAAAAACTTAGGACAGCTACCACAGGCTAATTTATAGACTCCACACTTTTCTTGTTTTTCCACTTTATCTTTGTTGTTTTTAATGTTTGCCCAAAGTATCGTCAGTCTTAAAAGCAATATTAAAACCTTGCTTCTTCAAGAAATAATAATAATAATAAATTTATTACTTGGTTCTCGATATAAGTTATTGTTTAGAACCTTTGCTGGTCTTTTAGAGAGGAATAAACTTCTTGAATTGCTTTCTTATATATCTTTTTAGACAGAAGCTTATCTAGCAAAGATGATTTATAACCATTGTTAACTGCAATTTGTTTGATAATTTCTTGTTCCTTATTAAAATTAAATGTTTATTATATACTTTAGTTATTGTTAGGTCCAAAAAATTTATCGAATTATCCTTTTCTGATTCTACCGTGAAGTTCATTGAAAGATGAAGAGAATTAATAAATTCCAAGAGATTGATTCAATTGTCTAATTGTTCCTGTGAAACCTACATCAACATACCTATACCAATATATGAAGTTTTTGAACACTTTATCACCTTTTATTTGAGATTCTAAATTATCCTTGAAAATTTCAGCCCTTTATTATCCGAAATATTCATGGATAATTTAGAAACTCAAATAAAAGGTAATAAAATGTCCAAAAACTTCATACAGTGTGTCCCACTTTGAGCAGCCACACCCTCATATTTCGTTGAGCATGAAATAATTCGAAATTTTCTTCAAGTTGTAGTACTCGGAAATACCTACCTTTATGTTTACGTAACCATTGTATATCCATTTTCCACGGCTAACTACGACCAAATGAAAAGTGAAAAATTGGGAAAAACATACTAGGCATTTTTTTATCGCAAAAATAATACCAGATTCTGTTTCAGAACATCTTGAAACCCCCAAATCTCAATGCTTGAATCATTTGAATATACAGGGTATCATTCATTCTGATCAGAGTTAGCCTTGGAAAAGTGATATTTGGCCATTTTTCAAAGTATTAATTAAATATTTTTGGGAATTCTGTGACAAGAGAAGACATTTTGGAAATTTTCCAAGCATTATTTATGGATTAGAGTTGATAATGCTACCAGCTACAGATGATACCCTGTATATTCAAATGATTCAAGCATTGAGATTTGGGGGTTTTAAGGTGTTCTGAAACAGAATCTGGTGTTATTTTTGCGATAAAAAAATGCCTAGTATGTTTTTCCCAATTTTTCACTTTTCATTTGGTCGTAGTTAACCGTGGAAAATGGATATACAAAGGTTCCGTAAACATAAAGGTAGGTATTTCCGAGTACTACAACTTGAGTCAAAGAAAATTTCGAATTATTTCATGCTCAACGAAATATGAGGGTGTGGCTGCTCAAAGTGGGACACACTGTATATTCATGTTTAGGTATGTTAATATTTTGGTAGGTTTCACAGGAACAATTAGACAATTGAATCAATTCTTGGAATTGATTTTTTCTACTACCTCACTAGAAAACTTTATTTTCAACCCCTAAAGAAAATAGTACTTTTCCTCTCGATTTATCAGGAAGAAGATGCATTGATATCAATTTTGCCTCTTCAGCGAGATCTTTTGGCAGGTCTTCCCTAGAACTCATTTTCAAAACTTAGAAGCAACTTAAAAGGGTAAACAACGTGACAGCTTATGACAACTGTTATGTTTGTATTACCAAACAACTCCATAGCAACAAATCTTTGTCAACACGATGACGACGACGCAACGCTTACTTAATATTTTGTCATATAGCCGCTATATAGTTCCACAACTTTCTGCAGTTGTTCTTATAAGTATGCACGCATTATAATTTTTAGGACGTTATAAAAATGACGACCTTAACAGTAGTAGAAAAAACTATATACATACCTCAGGAGGAAAATACTTTTCCTCCCGCGGATATTAATCTAAAACTATCCGCGGGAGAAAAAGCATGATTTTCCTCCCTTGGTATGTAAATAGCTATTTTCTCTTCATCCTTCCATGAAGTTCACGGTAGAATCAGAAAAGTATAATTCAATAAATTTTGTGGACCTAACAATAACTAAAGTAAATAATAAACATGAATTTTCTAATTTCCATAAACCACCTCATACAGATATTACAATTCACAATAGCTCATCACACCCATATCAACATAAAGTGCAGCTTACAATAGTATGAATCATAGATTAGTTAACATTCCTCTCAGCACATCAAATTTTAAAGAAGAACTAGAAATTATCGAACAAATTGTAGTTAACAATGGTTATAGATCATCTTTGATAGATAACCTTCTGTCTAAGAAGCTATATAAGAAAGCAATTCAAGAAGTTTATCTCGCTCTAAACCAGCAAAGGTTCTAACAATAAGTTAAATCGTGAATCAAGTAATAGAATAGGTAATTTCTTGAAAAAGCTATTTTTACAATTGCTTTTAAGACAGGCAATACTTTAGGCAAACAATAAAAACAACAAAGATAAAGTGGAAAAACAAGAAAAGCGTGGAGTCTATAAATTAACCTGTGGTAGTTGTCCCAAGTTTTATCGTGGTCAAACTGGTAGAACCTTAACGAGCGCCTAGCCAAATATAGAAATAGTTTTGTTAACGAAAAACAAATTCAACATATGCTACCCATCTATTTAACGAAAACCATGCTTTCGAACATGGTTTTGAAATCCTTCATGTTCAAAATAAGGGCATCAAGTTGAATCTTTTAGAAAGTATGGAGATTAATGAATGGAAAGATTCTGATAACCTTCTTAATGACCAACTAGATTTGAATAATTATTCACCCTTACTTTAAATTATTTCCTGGAAAGGCTAGATTAAATATAATCAGTAATGTTGGTAATTATTTGGGGTTTATTTGTAGGAAAACCCTAATCAATTTACGATGAGTATTTGAGAGAATACAGCAAAGTTGTAATTTAAATTATCTTCTCCACTTGAAGAAGCTGTTGTACAGCGAAACGATCGTAGTGGTTTTGTAATCCCCTTGTGGTGAAAATTATTCATTTAGTTTCATTTTAGATATGAGAATATTTTCAATCATCCAACGTATATACTAAAATCCGAACAGTTTGTAGCTTTCTGCAGAATGCTTCTATAGCCTGAGCCCAAAAAACGACATGTACAAGGAGTTCTAAAAGGTTTTGAGGGTTAATTCTCTCAATTTCTGTATTTATTTATTCAATCAGCACAGGGATTCTCATCTTTCTATTCGACACGTATCGACTAGCTGTCACCTTTCGACAGTCTTCTCGACATAGAGTGAGTAGTGATTCTCATCACATGTCGAAAAACTAGTCGAGAGGTTACGTATGTCTCAGCATGCGCCGTCGTCTTAATTTGAATAATGACTAATGAGACATTTTAAATTTCATTCTACCTAATTTATGTGTTGGTTTTAGTTGTATCCAACGAGATGTATCCTGGAAATCATTAGCTAAAATGTAAAATAAATATTGGGGATATTGCCAATCGTTAACAAAATTAGACGTTGGCACAAAAATGTATTATTTGGAAGGCGTCGACGACGAATTTGAAGAGAGTTCAGTGACCTTGAAATTCCAAAAGCCCGTTTTCAGAAATTATTTTGAATAAGCCAATATTTTTTAGCTATTTGTGCAATCTTTTAACGCCGTATTATTGCGCTTTTATGTGACTGGTTTGGTTTGGTGAATATTTTAACCTGGAAGTAAGCCAGACGAGTATACATAGGAAGAGCTATTAAGTTTTATAGCTATTTATGTTAATACTCGACTTCCTAGATCAAAATTTGATGCTCTCCCTTCAAAGGTCAGAAAAGGGGTATATTCTACTTTCTTTTTTTGTTTCAAATGTGCAATCGCAATACTGACACTATTACTTCGTTTGGATGACAAAACTTTTGATCTTTGGAAACAAGCTAAGAAGGTCAAAAACCAAAGTGCTGAACGTTGACCTTGAATGCACCATTTCTTTTATTCCCGTGACTTTGTCAATATTATTTCTTTCATCATGCACAATAAAGCATATTTTGAAATGAATCAAATAAAAACTACTTCTTTTATTCTGCTTTATATTTTAGCAATGGTTCTTATATATATATATATATATATATATATGAAAACTACGAATAGTGAACCTAGAGGAACATTGCCAAGAACTAAATTCTTACCAAAATGCACAGATACTTGTTAATATAAACAATTTACACCGCTTCAATTATGCTACTTTATATTTTGAGTCTTTTGTAAGGACTTTGAATGACTAGATGACGACCTTTTAACCCATAAACTCCTAAATTTATTATAATCTTATAACTAATCACACATCAGTATCTGACAAAGTCTCTTTAATTGTAAATATATTCGAATACTATCAAACTAAAATACTTCTCAAGAAACATTTTCTAATTTACTTGTCAGTATCTTTCTTGTTCCATTTAATTTATCACTTAGCTCTTGTCATATTTCCCTATATTTGCCATTCGCATTTGCGGAACACAAGCGACCTGTGGCAAAATCTCGATGGTTGTCCATATATTCAATTAGCATATGTATATGTTCTTCTTTTGGTCGAAATGACGATATTTGTGCAAATCAAAAACCTTTCATCGCCTCATAACCTCACATAATTGACTTCTCGAGATGTCATATAAAAATGACATTTGTAGTCGATACTCACTTATCGATATGAATTATGATAATCGCAAATTTTATTAATTCGACACGACAGCTGTCGAGTCGAGAGATGAGAATCCCGCTGCAGATGTCTATACTTTCAATTGATCATCGTCACACTTTGAACCTTTTGAAGTAATAAAATTGATGACGGTAAACATTGTTTCTTTAGGAATGTATTTTTTCTATGTGTGAATTAATTCACTTATAACATTATATAATTTTTAATGACAGAATATCTACCATATCAGAACTTAAAATATACAAGTTGTTTCAGGATTCTATTCTTTTTTCAAAATTTCAATTGATAGAATTCACAATTTGAATTTATAATCTATTACATGGTGATTTATTTAATTTATTTCACATAGGTTTCATTCATTACCATTGACTTTCACAGGGAGCTATTTTCATCAATTAATAATGATAATGCAATAGAAGGAAATAGAAACATGTTTATTTCGTTGCACTTATTCACTTTTTTCAATGCACGTAAGTTGGTTTTTAATATTTCTATTTTCTTCAGGAAAAGGAAAATCCAAAAAGTCTTCTTCTGGCTATGAGGAAGCTGTTGGAATTTCAACGCCCAGTAAGGAATTCCAGTAATATTGGTTATTTATCCATAACATTTAATTTTTATTTATTCATTTATGTCGTTCAATTAATACTCTCTCTAAAGTGAAGATGAATGCAGTGCAATGAGAATATTTGTGAGTTGACTAGAGAAGTTATGTACATTATACAGTTTCTTATTGTTTCTTATAAGAAACAGGTTATTAATAATAATACTGAATAATTGCCTGATGGTTTATTAAAAAAATATATTGTCCAATTGATTCAATAAAATATATTGTTTAATAATGAGTCTTTCTATTGTCCATGTCACGTTTCTTATTCAAATAAATTAATGAATCGTTCATTATGGGTCTTTGCTCTGAATGAACATGCTGCCAAACGGAAAATAGTTATTTATGAATCAAGGGCGTAAAATAGGCTTTTATGGACTTCAGCGTGTAAGTAATAGACCGAGCGATAGCGAGGGCTATTAACACGCCTAGGTCCATAAAAGCAAATTACGCCCGAAATAAATACAAAATTTTATGCACGACCGGTATATTTGATGTCATATAGATAGATACCTCTTTATATCTAGAACATGATAAAAATACATCAAGGCTGCCGTGAGGATGTATATTCGTATCATCGGAAACAGAATAAATCAAGAAGTGATGGAATTAATGTTACCATGGCAACTCAGTCAATTTTTCAAAATAAGATTATATAGGCCAGTAGCCATATTTGCTATAAATTTTTGTGATCACAGATAATTTATTACTGATTTTGAAATGGGTTCAAGCGACGAAGAAAGTGTGATTCGTACTCCACCAGAAATAAGTAAAGCAGCTGAGTATGCGAAATTGAGTGTATTGCCAAGTAAATCCAAGAAAATATACGACAATGTATATGAAGAAAACGTGATGTGGTGCAACGGGAAAAATGTAAAAAATAAGAGTAAAATAAGAGCTACACAGAGAGTGACTTCTTGTCTATTTTCTGGAAAAATATAAATATTGTAAGCCCTCTACCATGTGGTCATATCATTCCATGCTGAAAGCTACTTTAAATGTACAGGGTGTCCCAAATTCGAGCCTCATCATTGGGATCTTGGAAACCAGAAGAGATACGAGGTCGGTTAAATGGAGGCAAAGTTGCGCAATTTGGTGCTCATTGAAACGCTGCTTTCATATTTGAAAAATTCCGAATACTTCCGAAGATTTTTGGAAAAAACCGATTATTCGCGATTTAATTTTTATTTTTTTGTGACTCTATTTGAATAGATATAACAAAACAAATTTCACATTCTTATTGCTACTTTTTCTGTTCTACAAGATGGTGTTATCAGATTTTCAAACAGACGTTTCGTATTTGAGCTGCCATCATCAACTTTGTTTTTTTAAATACGGCCCTGGATTTTTTATTATGGATTTTAAAATCTTCTAATGTCCCAAAACAAATGATGTATCGCACTTATTCGAAAAGTTTATATTAATAGCATTTTCCATAAGAACTCATGTGTTAGAGAGATACAGAGAATATATTTTTGGTAAGATCTTAGCAGGACATCGTTAAAATAATTTTTTCGAAAAAGAACGATACATCATTGTTTTAAGGACCTCAGAAGCTCCTAAAAATTGATATAAAACAATGTGTGATGTTCAACAATAGGCATGATGTTTTAATTATTCCAAAAAAAGTCAAACAAAATCTATAAAATTGAATGCCCAATGAAAGTTAAAGCAAATATTCAAATTGTAATCCACCTGCTTGAATGCATTTTCGTGTCAGTCTGTGAAGTTTATGGATGGCACGCTGAATGGTCCTTGCAGGGATAGCCCTGATCTCCCTTATTAGGTCTTGTTGTAATACTTCAAGATTTTGTGGCGTGTTTCGATAAAGACGGTTTTTGAGAAATCCCCAAAGAAAGTAGTCTAGAGGGTTTAGGTCGGGGCTTCTAGCTGGTCAACTTACGGGACCTTGGTTTCCAATCCATTTATTAGGGAATAATTCATTTAATAAATTTTTAACACATCTCCCATTATGAGGTGGTGCACCGTCTTGTTGCCACCATAGTTGACGTAATACGCCCAAAGGTTCTTCCATTAAGGAATCCAATATATTGGTCCTTATTAATTCTGCATATCTATCGGAATTTAATTTTCTTTGAATAAAAAACGGACCGATAATTTTATTGTGCCACATACCGACCCATACGTTAAATGATTGTCGTCCCCGAGGTCTTACTTCTTGATTCTGCCTTGGGTTTTCGATTAACCAATAGTGTTTGTTATGTCTGTTAAATAGTCCATCTTTTGAAAAACTGCATTCATCTGTCCATAAAGTTTTATTTAGGAAGTCATCATTTTCATTAATTTTATTTTGCAACCAGTTACAAAATTCTAATCGTCTCTCAGCATCGCCAGGTGTAATATGGATTTTGTAAGGTTTATATCCACGCTTATTTAAAGTTCTCCAAACTCTCATTCGCTCTAACTGAAGCTCGAGGATTATTATTGGCCTTAAAAAATAATTTAAAATTATTCATTTTACTTTCTACTTTGTAACAGTTTTCAAACTTACAGTGTTCAAGATAATTTGTTCCTCTTCTGGATCGATTCGTGTTCCATATTCAACCCTTGGCTTAACAAAACTTCCGCACTGAGCTAAATTATTATCAATATTAGCAAAATAACTATAATGTGGCTGCCGTCCTTCTGGATATTCCAACAAATAGCGCTCACAAGCCGTTTCTGAATTTCGATTCGAAATATAATAAATCCTTATCATGTCTGTTTGAAAATCTGATAACACCATCTTGTAGAACATAAAAAGTAGCAATAAACTTCACAGACTGACACGAAAATCAAGCATTCAAGCAGGTGGATTACAATTTGAATATTTGCTTTAACTTTCATTGGGTATTCAATTTTATAGTTTTTGTTTGACTTTTTTTGGAATAATTAAAACATCATGCCTATTGTTGAACATCACACATTGTTTTATATCAATTTTTAGGAGCTTATGAGGTCCTTAAAACAATGATGTATCGTTCTTTTTCGAAAAAATTATTTTAACGATGTCCTGCTAAGATCTTACCAAAAATCTATTCTCTGTCTCTCTCTAACACATGAGTTCTTATCGAAAATGCTATTACTATAAGCTTTTCGAATAAGTGCGATACATCATTTGTTTTGGGACATTAGAAGATTTTAAAATCCATAATAAAAAATCCAGGGCCGTATTTAAAAAAACAAAGTTGATGACGGCAGCTCAAATACGAAACGTCTGTTTGAAAATCTGATATCACCATCTTGTAGAACAGAAAAAGTAGCAATGAGAATGTGAAATTTGTTTTGTTATATTTATTCAAATAGAGTCACAAAAAAATGAAAATGAAATCGCGAATAATCGGTTTTTTCCAAAAATCTTCGGAAGTATTCGGAATTTTTCAAATATGAAAGTGGCGTTACAATGAGCACCAAATAGCGTAACTTTGCCTCCATTTAACCTACCTCGTATCTCTTCTGGTTTCCAAAATCCCAATGATGAGGCTTGAATTTGGGACACTCTGTACATGATAATATAGATATTAGTAGATACGCAAAATTGATAGCTTTTTTGAAACGAAAATCTGATAGTTATATTCCAAAGAAATCGAAGATTCTAAGCAGAGAAGAAATTGGTGAAAGTAAGTTCTAATTTCATGTTTTCTCAAAGTTCAGTATGTTATTCTGAGAATTTATTGTAAGAAGCACTGATTTTTGGTATTTGTGGAGCATGTCGCCGCGAAGAATTGGCAAATATCACAGTGAACGACTTTCAAGATTTCGAGACATTCTTACTCATAACTATACGAGAAACCAAAACGAAGATAGATCGAGTATTTACTGTAATCGATAAAGAACAGAAATCGGATATTTACAGAAAATATTCTTCCTTGCGAGATCAGAATGATCGAAAGCGTTTTTTTTATATTATAAAAATGGCAAGTGTGCGAGACTGGTTATAGGAAAAAATACATTCGGTCAAATACCATTCAGAATAGCCACTTACCTAGGTATTTCTAATGCGAAAGAATATACTGGTCACTGCTTGAGACGTTCCTCAGCAACTATGTTAGATGCAGGCGAGGATATAATCAACATTAAAATAAAAGCTGGGTGGAAGTCAACGACTGTTGCGGAAGGTTATATTGCAAATTCAGCTGCAAATAAGCTGAAGATTGCTAAGAAAATTGTAGAAAATGGTGAGCCTTCTACTAGCCATTGCAGACAATCTGAAAATATTGCTCACTACTCTGAAACACCAGATAATAACATGCATTCTCTTCAGACTTCTAGTAATAAGGTATCAGTTGAAATCAGTAACTATCTACAACAACAAAAAACAACAAATCCAAATATTTCCATAAATAACTGTTCTAATTGTATTGTCACTATTAAGTTATAATTCATTTTTTAAATTAAATAATGTTCATAGGTTTCGTTTGTTAATAAAGTTTTGGGTTTGATCCATCGGAAAATAGATTTCTATCGAACAACAATAACAAAATCATAGTCCTAATCACAGTCACTGTCTTAATCATAAAATCAAATCAAAACTGTACATTTCAGTAGGAGCATTTATGCAATTTCTTTAAGTCTCAAATCATAATCAAAGTTGACAATTCTCAATTGTTATGCTTACGATTAGGACGACATGCACAACGCGTATGTTCGTCGATACCTATTTGACGAATGACATAAATAATTATTTGTTTTGACTTGTTATTTGTTATTATTTATTGAGTTTCGGAAAAAAATTAGCCAGGAGGGTATTCTAATTGAAATGATTGAAAAATGTCCCAACCTTTGGGATAAAAAGACTAATGACAGTGTTATCACCTGTAAATTTTTAATTTGCAAGCAAAATATAAAAATTTCTTAAGACAACGACTATGACTAGGACTGTGATAATTATTATGACTTTGATAATGATATGTTGCATAAATTGGCCCTTAAATATGTCATTCTCTACGCCAGTTCAGTCACTCTTTGTCCAAATTAGGTCATTTGAACGCCACTTTGCTATCTAGATTGACCTCTATGACAACTACACTGCAATATACGTCAACCAATAGAATCAATTTTCAATCAAGACTCAACATATTCGATCGTTCACAATCCCTGATCATTACCTTTATTTTATACTGAAGCGGTATTTTTAACGAAGCGTTTTTTAAGCCATTTTCTATTTTTATTCGGTATCACAGAGATATTCTTCGTATGACTTTTCATACCTCTTTTCAAATTCTAAAACATTAACGAGAAACCATTTTTTAAGTCAGAACGTAGTAGGTAACCCTATCCGTATTTCCTAATTTGTTTTGTCGAACACTTTTTGCTCTTGTGCCGAAAATATTTACTTATACATAGAGTTTTGGTCTCCGAAGAGTTTTTATAACCAAGGTAAGTTTTTCTGGAAAATAGTAGTTTTTCATGCATTCTCGGCGCTACGACGGCCACAGTTTTTCATGTGGACTTCTACGAAGGCCAACCGAGGGTATAAATACCAAGAATACGTGGAAATTGGCCTCTTTTAGTGCCGAGTATTAAAAAGTGACCAGTACGGAGTTTGTTTGAGAACTACGGAAAACTTAAATGTATATAGGGTAAGCTAAATCTAAAGTTATTTATTTTGAAGTGACCAGACAAATTTGTGTTCAAGTGAATTACTGCGTTTCCTCAATCTTGTTTTTATTATTCAATTACTGAAAAACCCGAAATTCGACTTCTACGAATATCATAGTACCGCATTGATCGTTCCAAAGGTTAGGCCTGGCAGAGCGATCAGGCTTGAAAACTGGTAGACTACAAGCCCATATAACGATTTTGGGGGGTCATTTTATACAGCATGAAACATATTCAGAACGATGCTGCTATATGAAAAAATAACTTCAGGCACTATGCCGTCAATTCTTGGTGGGACAAATGACTGCAATATTAATAATAGTAATTTTTCATCGGAAGATGTGCTCTTCCGACAAAATATTCTTTTACGGCATTCCTCACGTTGGTGGATTATGAAATAATAATCTAGAACCTACTGCCGTACAAAAATAATGGAACCGAAAGCCAGGAAAATTTTTCAATTTCCGAAAAAAAAAAAAAAAAATCCTGGATTTTGGTTTCATTATTTTTGTACGGCAGTAGGTTCTATGAGATTATTATTTCATAATCCACCAACGTGAGGAATGCCCTACAAGAATATTTTGTCGGTAGAGCACATCTTCAGGTGAAAAATTACTATTATTATTATTGCAGTCATTTGTCCCACCAAGAATTGACGGCATAGTGCCTAAAGTTATTTTTTCATATATCAGCATCGTTCTGAATATGTTTCATGCTGTATGAAATGACCCCCCAAAATCGTTATATGGGCTTGTAGTCTATGGGTACAAGCACCATGTGGCTTAAATTACTAGTTTCCTGGGATTCGGTCGTTACAACCTTCACTAATTTGTTTGTACAATCGAGGAGACAAAATTAACCTAGATGGTATATTGAAATTCCTGTCCCATCGTTTGTCTCCACTAGGCAGCGTATCCAGTTTCCACGAATGTGCAGTCTCAGAAGTGGAATCAGTGTTGCTTCAATAAAGGCCCAAAAAATCGGTTGTTGACGTTCTTACGATACGAAAGGTACGGCTTTCACTACTGTATGAAACTAGCTGAGCTCAAACACTTCGTTGAGAGAGTTGTTCAATTATCGTCCTTCAGGCAGCCGGAAATGCGTACCAATACTCCCGTACCAATAGCAGAACCGGTACGGAAGGTACGGACTTTACTACTGGTTTTCTCTTTCAAGCCGTGGTGGAAATCAGGAGTTGGTAAAACCCATGTCGCAAGTCCTAATACCCTGAAAGCTGTGCTGAATACTGTGAAAAGTGATTCGGGACTAGCTGTTATACAATTATACTGCGAATGAATGAATGCTTTTATTTAGGAAATCCTAATATATATACAATAATAATAATAATATACATAAAATAATAATACAAACCAATATTAATAATAATAATAGATAAATAATAATTATATATAAATGAAGTAATACATATGTCTCTAACATATTACTATTACAAAATAAACTTTAAAAAATTACAGTTTGGAACATAATAATGATAATAAATGTCAATAATTAATTCAATTTTTATTCTGCAGCAGTCTACTTTACCTACAATATGTTGTTTGTTTTAATATAATTATTTAGTTTAGACTTGAATACATAAAAACTTTTGCTTTGTTTTATATCTTTAGGCAGCTTATTAAATTGATTTATTTAATCCCTTTTAAAACAATATTTTCATTGAGTTGGTTAGGCTGCATCTTGGCAAATGAAAATGATTAATTTGTCTTGTCTCGTAATTGTGGGTACTATTTCGATAAGTAATGAATTCATCAAAATAAGATGGTAACATATTATTGACGGTTTTGAAAATAAATATCATTGCTGATCTGTATAACCTGTCTTTTATTGATAACCATTGCAATGCGTCGAGCATAAACTTTATGCTGGTGTAACGATCACACTTTAGTATCACTCTCATACCTCGATTTTGTAATTTTTGTAAAGTCAAGATTTTGTTTTGATCAAAACCATACAGTAATGTACTACAATATTCAAAATGAGGCTGTATAATTGTGTTGTATATAGTGACCTTGGAAGAAACTGACAAGAGATATGAATTTCGTGTAAGAAAGTAAAGTTTCTCTGTTTTTTTTTGTTATATATATGAAATGTGCATTAAAATATAAACAGTTGTCCAACATGAAACCGAGGTATTTAATTTCTGTTACAAATTCGATTTTTTTTCATTGTTGATTTCTAATACACAAGAATTTATGTTTATATTTTTATATTTATATTTTGTAGTCAGAATCATGGCTTTTGTTTTGGAAACATTTAATTTTAACTTGTTGACATTCAAGTACTTGTGAATTTTCTCTAGACAGATATTCATTTTTGTTAATGCTACATCTAAATCTTTATGAGCTATGGATAACAGTGTATCGTCCGCAAATAAATTCATAAAGTCACAGTTTTGACATACGCTAATGTCATTAATATATATTATAAATAGTAAAGGACCCAAAACACTTCCTTGTGGTACACCAAATTTTGTGTCAATAGGATATGAATGAACATTATTAACTTTAGTGATTTGCCTTCGATCATTTAAGTAGTCCTTAAACCATCTTAGTGCTGTTACTTTGAGACTAATAGTTTCCAGTTTCTTTATTAATATATCACGGTCAATTGTCTAACCATTTACTAACCGTTAGTTGTAAAGCCGATTCGCAAGAGTGATTTTTCCTAAACCCGGACTGATTACTTATGAGAATATTATTGACTCCAACATAATTTAGGAGCTGATCATATACAGCCATTACTAATAGTTTCTCGATTCCTGGTAAGGTGTTTACTGGACGGAATTCTCTCGCTTTATTAGTATTTTTTACTTTCGGAACATGTACGATTATGCTTGTTTTGAGTTGATCAGGAAATTGTCCATATTGGAGAGAAATATTTATAAAATGTAACAAAACATGGCCTATGACTCCAAAAGTAGCTTTTATAAATTTCGTATCAACAATTTCGGTACCAGATTTATTTTCCAATCTATTAACAACTTCTGTAAGATCTTTCAATTCAAGTTGTTTAAAAATTTCGAGACTAGACTCCACCATAATTTCACCTTGCCAAGAAGCAGTAGCATTAATCGATTTAACAATTTCTTCAAGACTAGATTCAAAATACTTGTTAAAAGTTTCTGCTATTTCCGTTTCATCCCTAATAGTTTTTACTTGACCTTCAATTTCAAATTCAATATTGTTTGTGTCATATGTATTTGTCTTTGTATTAATTAATGATTTTATGGTTTTCCACATAAGTTGTTGGTTCTTAGAACTTAAATCAATTTTATTATAATAATATTCTTGTTTTTTAGTTTTAAGTAAATTAACTACATAGTTTCGTAAACTTTTATACCTCAACCAGTTAACTTCTCATCTGTTGTGTCTAAATTATTGGTATGTTTCATATCTTTGTTTAATTATGTTTTTGAGGTTGGAAGACTGTTTTGGTGAGAAAAGTATCTTTTGACTGGAGCAATTATGTTGACAGCTTGCACTATTATTAGTAATTCTAGTACATTCTTTAACACTTTGATTTATTCCATACATATTCAATAGATTTTTAATACGTGCCGAGTAAGCTTCGTCTTTTTCAAAGTTAATATTAAATCTCCAAGTAATATAAATTTTGATTTTGATTGAGAAAGATCTTCGCATATATTTTCAAAACGATCAATAAATATTGTGTGACTTGCATTAGGTGAATGATAAAGGGTACCAATTAACATTTTTACATTATTGTGAACGTTAACCTAGGAAATCAGCTCACCAGTATTATTTGCGAGCCGAGTGGATCAAGATATTTAGTTATCCGTGTCCGACTCCATATCCCATATCTGGTCCTGACTTCAAAAGTTTGCTTTCCGGTTAATAATATGTTGAATGTATTAAATATTTCTGTACTTCATTCACCGGTATTGGGAATAACTTGGTCAATATTCCCATAAAGTTTCCATTCAATAAATAGTGGTAAGCGGGGAATCCTTTCAGAACAGCTCTGTAAAAGGGAAATGTGAGCACACCTGATGGTATTCTAAAGACGGTAAGGGCAATTAAAGCCTGCCACTTATTGTCACACCACCCTTGGTCATCACAACTGACACCTGGAATACTGTTTCTTCACTATAAAACTGGACTGGACCGTAAAGAGGAGGAAAGGATGTTACATACTTCTATAGTTGCATTTTTGTGAATTTTTTCATTTTCCAATGATTTGTTTTCCAAGTGGATCCATGAAAATTGAGTACAGCTTGAAAAATCTAGCTATGAATGTCGAGAAACGTATGAGATGCGAGAATTTAGAATGAGAAGATATTCGGACGATAGGGTAGAATAATTGTACATTCAGTAATAAAACTTTACAGTGCACTTCGCGATGCGAAAGATACAATAGAACTGACCAAGACAGTTACTAATACTTGTTGACTGTACTGAGCTCTTCTGCTACCGCGCATCGATAGGATTGATTCAAGGTTTTTAGTGCATGAACCTATGTTTGAGATTATCAACTACATTGGTATCACGAAAACAAATACATTCAAATATGGAATAGAGTTGGGTACACTGATAAGTGACTAAGTTCATTCAGTATTCTCCCGCAGTTTCAATGAATTGTTATGTAGATATGTAATTCGTTCATCTTGATTATGAATATATCTATTAATTCCTTGGAGAATCATACATATTGATAGTGGTTTAAAATTCAAATTGAAGTCAACAAAAAGTTATCCGCTGGTTGCTATACCGTCAGAGTGGCTTCAAATGAGCTGGGATATTCAGCTGCAAAATCAGTATATTATTTTTTAATAGATTCACGACTACGTTATGGCACCCAATTTTGAGGAGTTTGTAGTAGTTTTTCTTTAGAGAGTACGTTTTTGCAACAAAAACGTGCTTTGAGATGCCTCTACGAACTGAAATTATGGAATACATACAGACCACACTTCAAACAACAAACGAAAGGATGTGTCTATATTCATATTGGAAACAGTTTGTCTAATCCACAAACATAATTCAAGATTTAGATTTTAGATCAGGATATAATGCCCCTTCATATTTTATTTCATTTCTATCAAGTACATAGCATAGAAATTTATATTATATACTTACTCTAGAATGCTAATCCCGCCAATTTTCACGGCGAAAAGCATGCCGCGTATGCGACCCGTTTACGATGTGCGCATGCGCGTCATCAGTGTAGTTTGGGTAGATCGTTGTCAAGTTTGAAAATAATTTGGTGTTCCAATTCAGAGTTTTTTGTTATGAGGCAATGAAACACATGTCATTTGAATGAGAGAAATTTGACAGAGCATTTAGGACTTTTTAAAACCGAATAGAACCTTTTAGAGATAGATTACTCCAAATTTTAGGCGCGAAAGAAATTTATTTAAAACAATAATGTACCCTATGCTACTGTAATTATAATGACCGTGCAACAGTGCTTTTTCATCAACAGGAAGACTTGTCACTAAGATCTGTCACTCTTGTCAGAGACAGAGACGGTTTTTAGAATTTCAGATTTTCTCTTGTCGTTTTGTGTAGCGTTTGTTGTCGTTGGTTATTCTTTCATCTTTCGTGAATTTGCATTAATCTTGTTCCTTTAAAGACAATTTCTAATAAAGCTGTTTCTTCCTAAAAATAAACAATGAACTGTTTAGTGTTGTGTAAAGGAAAAATATCTGAAATAAATCATTTTTGGTATATAATGAAATTTTTTATGTTGACAAAAAAGGCATGATTTTTGGTAATTGTTTTTAAGAAGAGACCGCAGCAGAACATTTGAGTGAGAAAATTGTAATTTGTTGCAGACATTTTCCTCATGAAGATTCGTGTGAAAACGACAATAGAATGATTTGAAACCTAGTGCAGTACCAATACTGTGTCTGCGTAAGCATGCATGGCGAGTGATACAACTTTCCACCACACCGCTTATATTGAGTTCTAGATTCCTACAAAAAGTACTAAACATACACAGAATCGTCTTAGAAAATTAATGTCAATATGGAAGTGCTTTTCTTTGATGGTAAGGAAAATGCTTCTGGCCTCACTTTTTCTTGCACCCCCATTGTGGAAATTGCACTAAGGTAATGCAACCAGAAATACTCGTAGAAATAGCATGTTAATCTCTCCAAATGATTTAAATTAAATGCAGTTGCGTATTTTGATATGAATCGTTCTAGAAAAAAAAAAACTCGAGCTTCCAAGCATCCAATTTTATAAATCCAATTTGAGTTGAAATTATTCATGATATTAGCTGAAATAAATTTCATAGTTATTTGTACTTTCAATTTATTTTCCAATCCAGTGCTTCCTTGAAATTCGCACCGACGATTTGGGGTGGTTCCCATGGTTTTTGTTGCTGAAAAGTGAATGTGATACCAAAAATCAGTCGCTACAGAGCGGTAAATAATAACCGTACTCTACTTTCTGATGGCCTTTGCTGAATATTCGGGATCATAAATATGTGAAAATATGTATTCAAATCGGCTAAATACTAGTAACAGGTTTCCAACCTTATTCTCAGAGATTCAGAATTAACGTTGGTTAATCTTCACAAGTACCATAATATTTTACTAAAACTGTTACAAAAATCACTAATGACGCGCATGCGTATTGCGGACTAGCCTGAACTTTTTACAACACTTTTGAAATGGGGATTAGCATTCTAGAGTTGTATATAATATATATTTCTACTGTACATAGTTAATAGACGTTTGATGTCACATAGATATTGTTCAGTCTACTCCACTGATTTAAATATAAGTTAGATAGTAAAAGCATAATATAGGTGTTTTACCCGTCAGCAAAGAGGAAACTTATTTAGGCGCTAATTCTAATGTCAAAATTATATCTATTTCACGCGTATTTTGAGTTGAAGTACGCACATTTTATGGAGCATGCTGATATCGTGAAATCGCCGTATTCTGTTTACGCATAAAAACAAAGTGACAGATCGGCGTCAAAAATTGGAACCGAATGTCAGTGTGACGTTCAGAAAACGAGTCGATCGCCAGCCGCTTTATAAACCGCAATACAGTCTGCACAAGAGTTGAAGAAGTTACCTACTCATTAATTCGTCTCTGGAAGGATTTGGTGAGTGCTATTTCAACTTCAACCGCTATTAATTACATCCGCATTTCGCTTATATCCAACATTTGGTCCTATTCGAGCCAAGGATTATTCCAGTCGCGTTTTTTCAACCAAACTAAATAAGTTTCCTCAAGTGGTGATTTTTTCACGAGAAATCATTATTTGATATACCATACGTTCAACTTTCTATGAAATAATAAATCTTTTCATGAAAAATTTGAATAAGGCCATTCGATAAAGTATATTGAAGGTGTTTTTGCTGAAGCCTATCAAGCCTTCAGACAGTGTCCAACTGATTCGATTAAATCTAAAAATTTCTTGATCTGCTCATTGTTTATTCATAATGTCAAACGCAAATAAGTTAAAACAGTATAGGGCTCTTCGTCAAATAAGCGTTAGTCAAATAAAATAAATCAAAGAACTTGCTGACAGAGCAAAAACTGAAGAATCAGAACGTATAATATTCAAAATGCGCTATCAAGGCCTTCAACAGTGTTGCGATGATTTCAAAAAAAATTATGTCAGTTTAGTATCTTTAGCTTCAGTTACTGATGAGGATTTAACCGATGATGAAATTGTTCGCAAAAACTTTGAATACGATTGTTCATATATCGAAGCAATCAATTACACGCTATTCGATATCAAATCTGATCCAACTGTGGCCAGTTCATCAGCAAATTATTCTGGTAGTAACGTAAAATTACCCAAAATTGAAATCCCTAAATTTTTGGGAGATATAAAATCTTTCAAACCGTTTTTGGATATGTTTCAGAGCCTTATTCATGATAACGCAAACCTAACAAATATTGAAAAATTCAATTACCTTATTTCATCCCTACGTGGACCACCACTCACGTTGGTTCAAACAACTCCCATGTCTAGTGCCAACTATGACATCGCTTACGATGCGCTGCTACAGCGCTACGACAATAAAAGATTAATCGCTTTTGCACATCTACAAGAAATCGATCATGCACCGATTGTCACTAATTCAAAAAATACGCGATTACTTCGATTACTTTTAGATACCTTTACGGAAAACTTAGCTGCCTTGCAAAATATGAAATTTCCGGTAACAGAGTGGGATTTTCTCTTATATTACTTATTTTCGAAGCATCTCGATCAAGAAACCGTTACTCGATTCGAATTAGAAAACCCTATCGCTAATGATGCTACACCAACATTTGAATCTTTAAAAAAATTCGTACTAGATCGATGCAACGCATTGGATGCAGTTGAATTTTCGATGCCGCAAAATACATTACTTTCAGGAAAAAATAAATATTTTCAAAATGCTTCGATAACAAAACCCAAACAAACTTCATCATATTTGTCAAATACCAATTCAAATAAGATTTCGAGTCCAAATCCATCTTGTATGTTTTGTAAACGGAATCATTCAATATACCGATGTTCCGAATACTTCAATAAACAGCCTCAAGAAAGATTAAATTTTGTCAAGCAAAAACAATTATGTTATAATTGCTTGAGTTCTCAGCATTCAACCAAAAATTGTCAATCGACGTCAACTTGCCGTTTTTGTGGAGGTTTGCATCATTCGACTATACATGTTAATAAAGTTTGGACTTCCAATAATGACTCACTTCACACTATAACCTCAAAACCCCAAGAAAGTTTACAGGGTCCTTCCACTGCTCAAGATCAAAATACCTTTGTCGGTATCGTATTATCTTCCAGCAATGTTTTATTATCAACGGCCATTATTGAAGTATTAGATGCACGCAATAACTATCAAAAGGTTAGAGTTTTACTTGACAGTGGTTCGCAGACCAGTTATATTTCACAAAAGTGTTACCATAAACTAGGTTTAACTCGCTTCAATTTTTCCATGTCTATCCAAGGTTTGGGGTCAATGAATGAAATAACTTCTAGTGGCGGAGTAACCTGCACATTAAAACCTGTTGGCAAGAATAATCCAGAAGTAACACTTGATGCCATTATTCTTCCTAAGTTATGCGCTAACATGCCAAGTTCATCCCTTGATGTTTCAAATTGGTCACACATCAGAAATCTCAAACTAGCCGATGAAAATTTCCACAAATCAACATCTATTGATATGCTTCTTGGCGCTGAAGTTTTTCCCCATATCTTAGAACAGGGGCGTATTGTAGGAAATGATGATGAACCTGTAGCCATAAACACAATTTTCGGATATATACTTATGGGGAAGGTAGCGTTCAATAAACCAGAAGCATTTTCGAATAGTTCCGCATTTTTCAGTACTGTTCAAACTGACACTTTCGCTATAGACAATTTTCTAAAACGATTCTGGGAACTCGAAGAAATCCCAAAAATAAAGGCAATATCGCCTGAAGATGCTTTGTGTGATGAAATATATTCCAGTACACATTCTAGAAGTGAAACTGGTCGTTATGTTGTCAATCTTCCATTCAAAAATTCAGAACCAATTTTCAATATCAACGATACTCGTCCGCTCGCTTTACGCCGCTTTTATTCTATTGAAAGACGCCTTTTGCGTTCACCGGAATTACATAAATTATATTCTGACTTTCTACAAGAATATTTAGACTGTGGGTACATGGAAGAGGTAGATAATAATTGTTATGACACAGAACACTGCTTTTATCTTCCACACCACTGTGTATTAAAAAACAGTACAACAACTAAACTGCGCGTTGTTTTCGACGCTTCCGCAAAATCCACACAGGGTATTTCACTGAATGAAACCCTGTTAGTGGGTGAAAAATTACAAAAAGATATTTTCTTGGTTTTATTGGATTTTCGAATTTACCCTACAGTTTTTACGGCAGATATAAAGAAGATGTTCTTGCAAATTTTAGTTCATCCTAAACACCAAGACTATCAGCGAATATTATGGAGATTCTCCAGTAGTGAGAGTGTAAAAGACTATCGCTTAAAAACTGTAACTTTCGGTCTTTCTAGTAGTCCATATTTAGCCAATAAAACAATCCTTCAATTAGCTCACGATGAGAGAGAATATTTTCCATTGGCAGCTAGTGTCTTAGAAAACAGTGTATATATTGATGATATATGTACAGGGTGCTCGTCATTAGACGATGCAAAATTAATTCGAGATCAATTAATTGAAATTTGTAAAAGAGGAAATTTCGAACTACGCAAATGGACGAGCAATAATCAAGCATTTCTAGCTGATCTACCAGAATCTCACCTCTATAACAAATTAATTTCTTTTGATAAAGAAGTATCATCAGTTCTTAAAATTTTGGGCTTACAGTGGGAGCCATGTTCAGATATATTCACTTATAATATTGATTTATCAGTTAGTAGCTGCACAAAACGTCAAATATTATCTGATATCGCCCTCGTTTTTGATCCATTGGGTTTTTTAACTCCAGTCACTTTATTCGCTAAACTACTTATGCAGCACCTATGGAGTCTCGGAATTCAGTGGGATGAGGTTCCACCTAAGGAAATCATCAACAAATGGACTCAGTTCAGAACAGAATTTTCTTTATTAACAACTTTACAAATTCCTCGCCACATGTTACTGAACGATTTACAGTGTCAAGTACATGCATTTTGTGATGCCTCGAAAAGGGCTTACTCTTGCGTGATATATTTCAGAGTTCAGCAAAGTGAAGATTCATTCCAAACCTATTTCGTTTGTGGCAAATCTAAGGTTGCACCAATGAAAACAATATCTGTCGCCCGCCTTGAACTATGTGCTGCAGTTCTTCTTGCAAAGTTGCTTTCAACTGTTATGAAATCATTCAAAGATAAAATAAAGTTCCTTCAAACATACGCTTACACAGACAGTTCAATAACATTAAGTTGGATTCAGTCTTCACCACACAGATGGAAAACTTTCGTTAGTAATCGCGTAACATTCATTCAAAAAAGAATTCCTCCTTCTCTATGGCGACACGTATCGTCCAAAGACAATCCAGCTGATGGCGCATCACGTGGCTTACTCCCTTCAGAATTAATCAGAGATGTGATGTGGTTTTCGGGACCTCCGTGGTTGCAACTTAAGAAAGACGCACTCTCAGAAGAAATTAATTTAACGCTTTCCACTTTTCCGGTAGAAAATATTATCCATGACGTTCTGAATAAATATTCTTCCTTGTCGAAAATTAAAAGAATTTTGGCATTCATTCTTCGGTTTTCGTATAACTGCCGTAATCCTGAGAACAGAAGAAGCGGTAACTTGTCGCTCTCAGAGCTTCAGAATGCAATGATTTTAGCTGTGAAATGCACTCAGATTTCACACTTCCCTATCGATATTGAAAACTTGAAAAATGGAAGAAACGCATCAAAACCTTTAAGAAAACTCAATTCTTTCCTAGATGAAAGTGATGTTTTGCGAGTGGGTGGACGTATTCGAAATTCCTCCTTATCGTACAATAAGAAATTTCCTGCCCTATTACCTAGAAATTCTCGACTGACTGAATTGATCATTTCCAATTTTCATAAAATATATTATCATCCAGGTAGACAAACCCTACTGTTTTTAATAAATGAACAGTTTTGGATCATGTCCCCCAAACGAGCTATTAATAAAATAATTTCAAATTGCAAAAACTGTTGGCGTTTGTCCCCTAAATCTTATCAACCTTCAATGGCTGATCTTCCAAGTTTAAGAGTTTCGCAACTCAAAGCATTTTCTTGTGTTGGTCTAGATTACGCAGGCCCCTTTTCTATAACTATGGGTAAATTACGACGTGCTAAAACATACAAGGGATATATCTGTCTGTTTGTGTGTTTCGCAACAAAGTGTATTCACCTTGAATTAGCATCCGATTTAACCAGTGAAGCTTTCATTGCTGCGCTCCGAAGATTTATCGCTCGTAGGGGGCGCTGTTCTACCATAACATCAGATTGCGGAACAAATTTTATCGGAGCAAACCGACAAATTTTAGAAATGGTGAAACAAGCAGCAGAAAGTCAATCAATAAACTTTAAATTCAATCCTGGTGGATCACCCCATTTTGCAGGTCTAGCCGAGGCAGGAGTGAAGTCTGTTAAGACTCATTTGTATCGCATTGTGGGTGAACAAATTATAACATATGAGGAGTTCTATACTCTCTTAACGCAAATTGAATCATTATTGAATTCTCGTCCTTTGTATCCACTTAGTTCGGATCCAAACGATTTTTCGGTGTTAACGCCAGGACATTTTCTGACGCTTGAGCCACTCAGTTCAATTCCTGATCCTGACTTAACACATTTAAAACTCAATAAGCTTAATCGATAGCAATTGATACAACGGCTCCATCAACATTTTTGGAAAAGATGGAGTAGTGAGTATTTGCATACTCTTCAACAGAGAGGCAAATGGCTTGATGCCTCACGTCCTGTATCAGAAGGAACAATGGTCCTAGTGAAGAATGAGGCAACTTCACCACTGAAATGGCCTCTTGGTCGAATAGAAAAACTTTATTATGGTAAGGTACGTGTTGCAGATGTCCGTACCAAACAATGTACTATCAAAAGAGCATTGGTGAAATTGTGCCCATTACCAAATGCTCGTAGTTCTGATTAAAAATTATAATATAATTTTTAGTGGGGGGAGAATGTTCAGTCTACTCCACTGATTTAAATATAAGTTAGATAGTAAAAGCATAATATAGGTGTTTTACCCGTCAGCAAAGAGGAAACTTATTTAGGTGCTAATTCTAATGTCAAAATTATATCTATTTCACGCGTATTTTGAGTTGAAGTACGCACATTTTATGGAGCATGCTGATATCGTGAAATCGCCGTATTCTGTTTACATATAAAAACAAAGTGACAGATCGGCGTCAAAAATTGGAACCGAATGTCAGTGTGACGTTCAGAAAACGAGTCGATCGCCAGCCGCTTTATAAACCGCAATACAGTCTGCACAAGAGTTGAAGAAGTTACCTACTCATTAATTCGTCTCTGGAAGGATTTGGTGAGTGCTATTTCAACTTCAACCGCTATTAATTACATCCGCATTTCGCTTATATCCAACAGATATTGTTAACATTGATGCTTATTTGATACTTATGATGAAACTGAGTACTAGCAAAATCCTTTCTGGCATGGCGTATTTCAATCTTGAAATTTTCGCACGCTTTCAAGTGCATTTGAGGGGGATTAAGATGCAGGTATAATGAAAAAATATTATGTTTAATCAAATAAATGAAAATTTGGAATCATTGGTGTTTTTCTTTTTATATATGTTGTGAATCTCATAAAGAGGAAAATCCTGTAATGTTCAAAGAACATTGTGAGAATCGAGGGAGACTGGGTATAGTAATTGGTACTCGTTTTGAATTTCTGCAGGCTGAATGAATTAGGGAACATCTCCTGAGGCAGTGAGTTCCAAAGCTTGGCCGTTTGTTGGAAGAACGAGACCTGGGAAAAAGATGTTTGGCATGTCCACAAAGTGACGACAAAGGGATGTGCAGACTGACCTTGACTGGTCAGTCTCGATGGGACCGATAACGTTGGAATGATTGATGATATTTCAGAAGAGCATCGTCCAAGAAAATATCTGTGAAACAGAGGCAGATCGCCAACCTATCTACGCTGTTCCAGAGAAGTGACACAGGACAAATGGCTCTTTTTTGGACAGAATCTATAAAAGTTGCAGTGTGTGTTTAGGAGGTGCACTCCATATAAGGGAACGGTATTCCAGGACAGGTCTGATATGTGCCTTATACATCATAATGAACTTACGAGAAGTGAAATATCTCTTGGCACGAAACAGAAAACCTAGTTTTTGAGAGGCGCTTTTGGCATCGAAATGGAGGACTTCACTGGTATGGAAACTCCTGATAGTTTCATTGGACACTGTGAGATCGGCTTTTCTAGAGAAAAGAGATGCTTGGGTTTTATTCGTATTGAGTTCTTCCAAGTTGACGGAATTTTTGCTGGATCCATATTCAAATCGTTCACGTTCCTTCCCCGTTCTATTCTACTTGAAGTAGTTTTGGTGTTTGGGTAGTTTCTAAATATTAAATTATGTTTCATTCTTCTGAGGGTGCGAACTTGGTCGTGATTTCTGGCTTCTGGATTTGGTAGAAAAGATCATTACAACCAAACTATGTCACCAGATTGAAATCCTTCAGCAAATGCCTTGATTCTATCGCTGGTACAAACGGGCTCGCTAATTCTCTGCCGAAGTTGCCTGACGTAGTCGTTTTCCGCAATCATCTTCCGCATTGTCTGGTCCTGGTGGTTTCCCAAACTTCAGATCACAGGGAAGTTGTAGCTCTCATCCCATTATAATACCTACTAGCGGGGTTTTGGCTAAATGACGCATGCCCTACAGAATGAATCGCCATCAGGAATATGTGGAGGTACTTGTCCCAGCATCTCTGGTAGTTATAGACTACCTTGGATAAGTGACAGATTATCGTCCTATTCATCCGCTCCACCATTCTAGCGGACTTTGAATGTAGGGCTGTGGTTCCCTTTATTCGGATGTTCGACATTTTACACATTTCCCCGACCAGGTTGGACTTAACTTGCTCTTAATGCAGCTCCAACGGGATACCGAATCGACATATCCACTCCTTTATCAAGAAATCGGCGTCGATGAAGGGTTCCTGTTTGTGCAGGGCGTAGGTTTCTGGCCATTTACTGAAGTTTTCTATTAATTGTCAGAAGGATGTATTTATTCCGGTGTTTAGATTTTGGAAAAGGGCCAGCCATATCTGTGGAAATTCTCTCAAATGTACTGCCTACGTAGTATAGACGCATCTGGGTCTTAGATCGTGTTCGAGGTCAATTGCTGACAGCGCATACATCGCACTATGTACACCAGTCCTTGACGTCAGCTTCAGAATCGGCCCAGTAAAGCCGTTGATTGGTCTTCGTCACTCCCAGATATCCTCCGGCTATGACTTTCTTAAAGCACTTCCTGCCTTCTGTTCCTGGGTACTTTCCTAGCATGGAAGAAACCTTGCCGTTATCGGACTTCATTACAGGCTTCAGGACCTTATTCTTCTCCAGAGTAAAAGAATTCCGTTGGTCGCAGTAGGATTTTACCACTGGTGATTAACCTGCGATTTCATGTCATGATGGTCTTTGCTCTTCTGCCAGCTGTTGACTTAACCAAGATTTTGACCTTTCTCTTGGCCTTTTTTGATCTTGTTATTCCAGTTATCTCTTTTTCTCTCTTTTACTTATCGGCAACGTGAGCAGTTATCGGGGCATGGTCTCCGCGACAGCGTATCTGCATTCTTTTGACTACTCCCCGCTCGATGTTCAATCTTGGTGTCTCTTGGTCCAGCGTTCTACTTGACCTTCGGGATTTTTCAAATGTAAAATCCATTTTCTAGCTACATTGTCAGTGCTCAACGGGAAGCTCCTCCCTTACACGTATTTGTATTAGTACTCTACTTGGAAACAGCCCCCGCCTGGTGATAACGTGATTGCGCAGGCCAGGTAGCCGAGTGGTTAAAGCGACATGTTTCAATCAGTTTGGCTGCCAGTCGGCGATGGTGCTAAGAATCGCACGTAAAAAGGTAAGACCTCGTTAATCCTTGGCACGCACAAGTTTCGACTTCTGAGGGCTGCCGTTCGTAAGGGGACGACAGCTGGTTAACAGAAAAAACATTTTTAACTAAAAAACAATAACAATTTACTAAGAGTATTGCTGAAGTAACCGATCACTTTTTCCTGTCCCTCCTTGATCTGTGACAGGACAGCTCCAAGTCCCACCGTGTTGGCGCCTGTGCCCATAGTGAATTTTCCATTCGGAAGGGATACCTCAACATGGTGTATTGATCATGGCTTTTTTGAGCTTCCTGAACTAATGTTAGCATTCCTCAGACCACAGGAACAGTGTTTGGCCTTCCGTGAGTCTGGTAAGTTGTTTAGTGATGTTAGCAAACCCCATCATATACCCAGTCAACACACGGACATTCGATGGATATCCACTGGACATTCATTTTGGCCATTTGGGATATCCAGAGGACATCCAGTTGATATCCACAAGGATATCCATAGAATATTGTTCACAGATATCCAAAAGAAATCTTTTAGGGATTTTTTTGAATAAATAAAAATTACAATTATGACAAAACTACGAAGGAGTAGAAGTGCCACGTTTTTTTTAATTTTCAGATTCCGACTTGTAACTCGGAATTCCGACTTGTAACTCGGAATTCCGACTTGTAACTCGGAATTCCGACTTGTAACTCGGAATTCCGACTTGCAACTCGGAATTCCGACTTGTAACTCGGAATTCTGACTTGTAACTCGGAATTCGGACTTGTAACTCATAATCCCGGCAAGATGGTTGGTGGATGTTCTGAAAGCATGAGGTGCGATATGGGAACGGAAAATAAAGTAGTAGGTGAATTCAGACTTCACCAAACCATGTTTTATATACGGAAAGAGTGTGCACAACCAAAGATTAAATGATTGGTGGTCCATTTTGCACAACTGTGTCCAATTTTGGATGGATTTGTTCCAAACACTGAAAGATGAAGTTTATTTCTATGATACTTTTCTGGATGGATCAGTGATTCAAATTAATTCCATGAGTCTTATTCAGGTGAAAATCACTGTACCCATAAAAATCGAAACTGGTTTCATTTATTCCAGTTCAGGAGGATCTGAATCAAGTGGTTATGGAGTGGAACGTGCATAAAATAAGAAAATCAAGAAATGGCATTTCTTCTTTTTTTTATAACGAATGTAACTTTTACCAGTATCTAGGTATGATTTGAAAACGAATTTCTTGTATATTATTCCATGTTTGCAGTTAGAAATTTTCAGTACGAATGTTCCGATAGGACCAAGTTTCATGGAAGTATTTCCTACTACAAAAGTGTTGGAAAAATCTTTTCGACAGTTACCTTTTCAATCCTCATCATGCGCAATAGTTGTTGAATTTGTAACGAACTATGGAATAATATGCAGGATGTTCATTGAGAGCCGGTAAATAAAAAAGTGGAACAGAAAATATTTTTTTATTATACCTGAATCATAATCCTTGTCAAATGCATTAAAAAGTGTACGATAACTTCAAGATCAAAACACGTCGGGCTCAAAAGGTCGTCGCTGTGTTAAATAAGCATTCATCATAGACATTACTCATTTGATTGGATGTAATATGAAATGAACAACAATATCTTGATCTAAAAATCATACCCAGAATAGTTTTTGAAGGCATAATAAAAAGTTGCGTATGATACAAATGTATAAGTACCTAATGCTATACCTACTGCGATCAGATTAAACTTTGCTGTATCTGTTTCCAAAATATCCCAATCTGTCACATCATGTATGGCATGAACGTGTTACAGACGTTTACATTAATCAAACACTTTTACTTCATTTAACTATACTCACCATATTGAATCTTATTTTTCAAAAGGTAAACATGAAAACACATATTTTTCATGTAAAATATTTTTATTATTATCGAATAACAAATGTTCGAAAACTCTGAATGAATTAAACATTAGTTTTAAAAAATTAATTCTAGCACCTCACAATTTTGATATTCAATCGTACTATATAATATCCATAATACAAATATTAGATGATATTACATTATTGAATTCAGATCTGAAAGTCATGAAGTTTTCGTAGGAAATGGGAATTTGTAGTAGTTTGGAGCAGGTATGGGCCATCGGTTACTCTGGCAAACCCCAATAAAGTCTATTTTGACGTTTTGTTCAGCGACATAATAAATATGTCAAATCTACATCATTGAATAAAGTCATATCTCTGTAACACACAACAATGGCACTAACACAGTTTGATACGCCAGGTGCCCTAAATTCCACTACCAGTACGAATTCCGAATTATAAGTCAGAATTCCGAGATACAAGTCGGAATTCCGAGTTACAAGTCGGAATTCCGAGTTACAAGTCGGAATTCCGAGTTACAAGTCGGAATTCCGAGTTACAAGTCGGAATTCCGAGTTACAAGTCGGAATTCCGAGTTACAAGTCGGAATTCCGAGTTACAAGTCGGAATTTCGAGTTACAAGTCGGAATTCCGAGTTACAAGTCGGAATTCCAAGTTACAAGTCGGAATCTGTGAAATAAAAAAAATTGTGGCACTTCTACTCCTTTGTACAAAACAATAATAATTTCAAATAAATAAAAACGAGAGGATAAAAAAATGTATTTATACTCTAATTGATGAAATAACAAATTATGATATTAAAAGAATAAAAAATGTGAATATATTCTATAGTAATAATGAAATATTCTTTTTGAAACCAAAAATAAATTAAAAACAGGCCACTCAGAGAATGACAATCTCTTCTTGGGGTTTTCCTGTTTTTTCGAAGCTAGCAGATGTCTTTCTTTGGCCATTCGTAGCCAACTTTTTAGTGCCTCTTCTGAAATTTTCCTATACCTGCTGCCAGACCATTAGCTGCGTCTGAAATTGAGAATTGAAGAATTTACTATGTGTATTCTTCATTATAGGCAGAACGTTATATGGAATATATTCTCATTACCTAGTAAAAGTTCAGCCAATTTGAGTTCAACAAAAACCCCCAATTTTTTAAACTTCATCGACCTGAAAAAGATATTTTTAATAAAAAGATAGGGAAAACATTATTCTCCCTGTTGTCCAAATACTCCACCAATTTTCTCAAGGAATCAATGTGGAAATGATCAAATTCTACAAATACCGATAAAACATCCCTACATGGTGCAGTTATATTATTCATATTATCTGTTCATATGTTTCATATAAGTATATCTGTTAGCCACTCTATTAGTTTCATGAAAAGTATTTTCTGTAACTGAATTGAATACGAATCCATTATCCAAAGAGGCAACCTCGTCTGCAGAACTATGAACAGAACAGAACTGTAACAAGAGTTGATGAATAATCAGAATTATTATTTTCAATAGACATTATTTCATGATCAGGAATGCATGATGTTGAAGTCGACCATTGACGAGATGGAACAGGCGTCATTAGTGAAGTTTGTAGACTCTTTAGCTAATAGGTACTCGTTCGGATTCCAATTTTTATTCTTTATAAGTACTGTAATATATTTATAGTCCAATTAACTCTAAAATAATTTATTTAACGAAATACAATGATACAATAACACAATACTCTAATTTACATAACAATCACGGAACTAGGTATTTATATTCGACTTTCACTTCACTGACTGTCGTCTGTCTGCGTGGTTCTGTTTATATACACCGTTCATTTTGCTAGAATGCTCGAGATATTTCTTAGAAACGTTCCCCGATAAGACCAGATTATTCGCGAAGCGAGCGCCTCAGAAGTAGTTCACGGTCATTCGTTGATTACGTGATTGTTCAGGTCCGGCATCGCCCGCAACTTCGCCACATTGCCCCCTTCTTAGGGATATTTCGTGCCGAAATGTCATCTTTGGAGTGTGTCGATATTTGCAGGATTCTCCATATCTGCATCGTGAAGTTCGATGGAAATAACACTCCACAGTCTTCATGTTAGGTCGTGGAATAGGATTACAACAAACCAAAATCTGGATGCCGCTGGATCGGAATATCGTCTCCAACATACTTCTTATAACTCTCAAATCCAGCCCATCAATACCACAGGATAATTTTGGGATTGCCAAGTCCACCAGATTCTGGTTCACCATCGTATCTCTTAGTTGGGTGAGGCTCCTCCAGACATCTTCATAGGACGGTTTGTCTTGGGAATGCTTCTTGGTCACCAAGTAGTAGATGTTCCTCTGGCCCTTCTTCAGCTGTAGCAAACCTCCAATTTCTGGATTCTGTTTCCGTAGTGTTTGGAGTTGGTCAAATTTCTTGGAGAACACTACAGCGATGCCTCTGGACATTCGAAGATCTTCTGCGACGCAGTGTGCTAGGGCGTAATCGACTGGCACTTTGAAAATGTCCCGTGGTTCCTCTCGAGTTACCCCGTGTGACACTTTCTGTCCATTTGAGTATAAGGACATGAATTTCTGGAACGTCATCGCATCCTCTGGTGGTCTGAGGGTGCGGACTTGGTCATGATTTCCAGCGTAAGGGGTCAACCTGTTGAAATGAACGACCCTGGGTTTGCCTCTGGGTGGCTTGTGGATTCGGTAAAGCAGGTCGTTTATCCTCTTGATGATCTTGTGCGGACCTTCCCATGAATTCCGTAATTTCGGTGACAGGCCCCGGCGACGCATCGGGTTGTACAGCCAAACTAGGTCACCAACCTGAAATCCTCCAGCATCGGCATTGATGTCATAAGTCGCTTTCATTCGGTAGCCGGCACTCTGGATGTTCAAACGGACTCGTTCGTGGATGTCCTCCATTCGCTGCCGGAGTTTACTGACGTAGTCCTCTCCCGCGGTATCCTGTCCTGGTGGCATCCCAAACTTTGGGTCACAGGGAAGTCGCAGCTCTCGGCCCATTATGATACTAGCAGGGGTTTGGCCGGTCGACTCGTGTACTGCGGAACGGTAGGCCATCAGGAACAAATGGAGATACTGGTCCCAGTCTCTTTGATGGTCAGAGACTACCTTGGACAAGTGGCGATTGATAGTCCTGTTCAACCATTCCATCGGACTTTGGATGTAGAGCTGTGGTTCTCGTCTTGCGGATGTTCAGCAGTTGGCACATTTCTTGGAACAGGTTGGATTCGAAATTTCTGCCTTGGTCCGAGTGCAGCTCCAAGGGTACACCGAATCGACATATCCACTCTTTCACCAAGACGTCCGCGACGGTGATGGCTTCCTGGTTGGGCAGGGCATAGGCTTCGGCCCACTTGCTGAAATAGTCCATTGCCACAAGGATGTATTTATTTCCGTGATCTGATTCGGGGAACGGGCCGGCGATGTCAATGGCGATTCTCTCGAATGGACTACCTACGTTATACTGACGCATCGGGGCCTTGGGTCGTGTCCGAGGTCCATTACTGGCAGCACAAACAGCACACTTTCTGCACCAGTCATTGACATCAACCTGACAATTGACCCAGTAAAACCGCTGCCTTACTTTCTGCAGGGTCTTCGTCACACCCAGATGTCCTCCAGCAACTCCATCATGGATCTCTCGGAGTACTTCCTGTCTTCTGTTCTTGGGCACCACTATCTGACGTCTATCTTCCCCACCATCTTCGGACTCCAATACACGTTTCAGGACCCCATTGTCCAGGGTAAGGGAATTCCATTGGGCCCAGTAGGATTTGAGTGCTGGGGAATATCTTGCAATTTCCTGCCATGTCGGTCTTTGATTACTTTTTCCAATCGATCACTAACCCAAGATCTGGATCCTTTTCTTGGTCTTTCTGGACCTCGTTATCATTCCAGTTGTTGTGAACTGCCGTGGTTCTACAAACCGCTGCTTCCTTCTCTTCTGCTCGTCGGCAGTGTGAGCAGTCGTCTGGGCACGGTCTCCTTGACAGGGCATCTTGTGGCCACTCCCAGCTCGATGTTCGATCTCGAAGTCGAATTCTTGGAGTCTTTCGATCCAACGTGCTACTTGGCCCTCGGGGTTTTTGAACTGTAGGAGCCATTTAAGGGCTGCGTGGTCGGTCCTTAACAGGAATCTTCTTCCGTACACGTATTTGTAAAAGTGTTCTACTCCCTTGACAACAGCCAACAGTTCTCGTCTGGTGACACAGTAGTTACGCTCCGGTTTACTGAGAGTTTTACTGAAGTATCCGATGACCTTCTCTTGCCCATCCTGGATCTGGGACAAGACAGCTCCAAGTCCCACGTTGCTGGCGTCCGTATCCTAAATGAATTTTCCACTCGGAAGGGGATAACTTAAAATTGGTGCGTTGATCAATGCCCCCTTCAGCTTCCTGAACGAGTCTTGGCATTCTTCGGACCATTGGAACTTTGTTTGACCTTCCGTGAGCCTGGTCAGTGGTTTAGCGATGTTGGCGAACCCCAGCACATATCGGCGATAGTATGTGCACAAACCAAGGAAACTACGTAGTTGGTGTATGTCTCTAGGAATAGGCCACTCCTTCACTGCTCTGATCTTCTCATCATCCACTGCAACTCCGTGCCCAGAGACAACATGGCTAAGGTAACGTACTTCTTTTTGGAACAGGTGGCATTTCTTGGGGCTCAGCTTCAATCCAGAATTTCTCAGTTTATTTATTATTATTATTATTATTATTATACCTCCTCCAGGTTTTTAACGTGGTCTTCGAACAATTTGCCAACTACAATAATGTCATCGAGATATACCAGACACGTCCTCCATGAGAGTCCTTTCAGAACCGTCTCCATTAATCTCTCGAATGTTGCTGGAGCATTACAAAGCCCGAATGGCATAACGGTGAAATGCCACAGTCCCGAGCCGATGGTGAAGGCTGTCTTTTCTCTATCTTCTGGAGCCAGTTCTACCTGCCAGTATCCACTCTTCAGATCAAGGGTCGAGAAAATCGTGGAGCCGGCCAACGTGTCTAGGGTGTCGTCTATTCTCGGAAGAGGGTAACTGTCTTTCTTCGTCACGTTGTTCAGTTGACGATAGTCTACGCAAAAGCGTGTTGATCCATCTTTCTTCTTCACCAGTACGACTGGAGAGGACCGTGGACTGTCGGATGGTTCAATAACTCCATCTTTCCCCATTTCACTGACTATTTTGTCAGCCTCTTCCTTCTTGGCAAGAGAAAGTCTTCTAGCTGATTGTCGGATTGGTCGGGCATCCCCAGTATCAATTTTATGCTGAACTACATTCGTTCGGCCCCCTTTTCCTTGTCCGGTATCGAAGATGTCTTGGTACTTCTTGACTAATTCTCTCAATCTGGGCCGTTGGGCTGGTTTAATGCCCTTCGAAGAGAGGGTAACCAATTTTTCCAGTTCCGCTGTCAGGTTGTTGTCTTGACTAACAGTACCATGTACACTCCTGATCACAGAGGAAATTGACGAGCAGTGCCCCAAAACAGTTCCTTTCTTCAAAGTCACTGGGTAATAATTTACATTCATTACCCTTACTGGCACAATTTTATCAGCACGCAACAAAGTCTTGCCTAGTGCAATCCCTCGTCCAATTTTCTCATCATGAAGCTTGGGCTCGAACATAACCACGCTTCCATTGCTCGCACCTCCATCCAATGTGTTGGACGAGCTAGTGTCAATGCTTGTCTGGTTTCCTGATCACGAAGTCCATCTAAGAATGCCTGAACTGCTAGTCGTTCCATTACCTTTTCTGGTGTAGCTGGGTATGCAAGGCGAACCAAGCGTGCAATGTCGGCTTCAAATTCCTGTAGGGATTCGCTTGACTTCTGGCAGCGGTTTTTGAGCTGTGAGTGGTATACATGTTCTAGATGAGTCTGTCCATACCGTAATTCTAGATGTTTGATCAGCTGCCCGTAGTCCTCTTGCTCTTGTGCCGTGAGGGTTTGTAGAATATTCGTTGCTTCTCCACGCAACGCCAGTGTTAGTGCCACAGCTCTATCTCCTGCATTCCATCCATTTGCCTTTGCTGCAGCTTCAAATTGTCGGCGGTAGTTTGCCCATGGTGTTTTTCCATCAAACTGAGGTGGTATCATAGAGAGTTTTCCTGTTTCTGGACTGATTTTTACATCTTTCAAACCCCTTTGAACATCATCTAAGTTCAAACTCAGTTTCAGCATTGAATTTTCATTGACAGATTCTGTGGTGTGGGTAGTGTCATTCTGGTTTTCCAACTTACTGATTTTCTCCTTTATTTTGATGATTTCCGCCTCGAGTCCGCCTTTGATTTCGTCACTAATTGTTTCCTTCAATTTTCCCATCTCTTCCCCAATTTCATCTTTGATGCCGCCTCTGATTTCATCACTGATGGTTTCCTTCAATTTCCCCATCTCTTGCTCAATTCCATCTTTGATTTTCTCCATCTCTGTCTCGACAGTCCCCATTCTTTCTTCTAATCGATTCGCCACGCCACAAAGTTCTTCTTTCATGTTCTTCGAGTTTTCTAGAAGCTCTTCCCTCAAACCCTTCGAATTTTCTAGAATCTCTTCTCTCAAATTCCTCGAACTATCTTGAAATTCTTCTTTCAGACTATTCGAATTTTCCAGAAGCCTTTCTTGAAGTTTTTCTTCCAATTTTCTGGAACTCTCTTAAAATTCTTCTTTCAGACCATTCGAATTTTCTAGAAGTTTTTCTTGAAGTTCTTCCTTGAGCGTATTCGAATTTTCTAGCAGCTTTCCTTCCAGATTTTTCGAGTTTTCTAGAAGTTTCTCTTGAAGTTCTTCCTTCAGACTCACCGAATTCTGTTGCATTTTGTCTTCCATTCCGTCGAGTTTACTAATTATGGAACTCATATCTATTCCAGAGACTTCGAATAAAAATGTTTCGGGGTCCTCGCCCTCCTGGACTAATCCCTCTGCAAGTCTTGTTTGAAGCACGGCCTTTTTACCACTTGTGTCAAGTTCCCTCTCCTCCAGTTCTTGCTTCAATTCCGCAACCTTCAATTCAACCTGGCGAACTTTCCTCGAACACATTTTGTCTTAGTCTATGTCTATTTCACGGGTCACCAGTCCATTATTATTATTATTATTGTCTATTTCACACAGTCTATTCCACGGCCACCAGTCTATTATTATTATTGTCTATTTCCACGCGAGAGTGTATCAGTTTATACTCCGTTAATGCACACAACTGTCACTTCACGAAAAATGTTTATCAGTCACTGTCTGTTTTTCGCGAAAACAATTGTCCGAAATACACAAACTGTCTACTAACACGAACATTATTTATCTTTAGAAATCGCACTTCTAACACCAGCTGTAATATATTTATAGTCCAATTAACTCTAAAATAATTTGTTTAACGAAATACAATGATACAATAACACAATACTCTAATTTACATAACAATCACGGAACTAGGTATTTATATTCGACTTTCACTTCACTGACTGTCGTCTGTCTGCGTGGTTCTGTTTATATACACCGTTCATTTTGCTAGAATGCTCGAGATATTTCTTAGAAACGTTCCCCGATAAGACCAGATTATTCGCGAAGCGAGCGCCTCAGAAGTAGTTCACGGTCATTCGTTGATTACGTGATTGTTCAGGTCCGGCATCGCCCGCAACTTCGTCACAGTACAATAAGTACATCAGCCTTTTTGTTTTATTTTCTCTCACCTAATTGGCACAAATGCATTGAGTGAAAATAGTTTAATATTATATTTCTACCACTTACCATCAAAATGTATTTGAAGGAATGAAAAAAACCAATCGCCCAAAACCAAAATCCTTAAAATCCACGTGAATTAAACCGGGAATCAGAGACATGTAATGCAAAAACAGTAAAACCGCAAAAGTAAGCAAGTAAGGTTAAGTTTTTCTTTCGTACGAATCGCACAGCCAACAATCACAGAACTGACGACAAATAAACTGCACGATATACGCGCTCTTTGATTAGTCACTGTCATGGCGGTAAATTTAAATGACAAGACAAGAAGAAGGCAAACTGAGTTAAAAATGAGTGAATCACCAGTCAACCTAACCTCAACCTGACTAATCTTACGTAGATAGAATGTTAACGATTTATCGAATATTCGTCCAAAATTGTTAATAACAGCAGCGTTGGTCGGAGCTCTCATATAGTGATTTTTAGTACAGAACTTAAGAATGCGAAACATTCATTATTTTATATTTGCTTCGTATATTTTATGGCCATCTGTAGAATATCTTCCAACGGTCCAGGGAAAAGATTATTTTCATAAAGATACAATTTGTGTACGTTGAAGAGAGAAAAAAACATCGATATCCAAAATTCAGATCGACATTTCCCAGAAAACACATGGACATCCAATGGATATCACTGGACATCTGTTATGGATATGCTGGATGTACTATGGACGTCAGGAAATATCCATAGGATATACTATGGACGTCCAATGGATGTTCGGGGGGTACCAACCTGTACATCCCTAAGATATCCTTCTAGGATATCCATATAAGATATTCCTGAACTATATCCATAGGATATCCATATAATATAACTTATGGATAATCTCTACGGATATCTTACGGATATCCATTTCAAATCCAGTCGCAAAACGAAAGATAAGAGTATTCTTGAAATGCTTCAATTCGTGTACGAGCATGGAAGAAACTCAGAAATTGATAATATCAAAATCAGTCTTGCAATTCAATCACATCCATAATAACTGTGGATATTTTATGAATATCCATAGCGAAGTGGTCGAGGTGTTAAAGCGTTTGGCTTCCACCCAGACGGTCCGGGTTCGATCCCCGGTCGTGTATCACTGAGCTGAAGTGGTTCGGATTCCACTTTTATTTAAACTGTAGGTCCCGGATCTCCCTTGCTCGCACAAGCTCTGCTTTTGAGGGGTTTTCTCCGAAAACCTGGGAGTTTCGTAAAAACAAATTTTACAAAAAAAAAATTTGCTGAAGGATATCCATTTCAAATCCTTTGATGGATATCCCATGAATATCCATTTCAGATCCAAGGATATTCCGACCAGAATTGGACATAAAATGGATATCCTTAGGATATCCTGTGTTATCTGGGTATCGGCGATTGGAGGTGCACAAACCTAGAAATCTCCGAATCTGGTGTATATCTTTTGGAATTCTTAACTGCTTTGCATAAACTGCTACTTCTTTCAGGGACAACGTGGGCGATATATCATACTTCCTTCGGGAACAGATGGCATTTCTTTGGGCTCAGTTTCAATCCGGAGTTTCTCAGGCATTATTCAGATGATCCACGAACGATTTGCCAACTACAATTATGTCGAGATATACTAGACACGTCTTCCAAGAATTTGTCTTAAAAACTTTCTCCAGCAATCTCTCGACTGTGGCTGGAGCGTTGCATAAACAAAATGTCATAAACAGTGAACTGCCACAATACTGAACCGATGGAGAAAGTTGTATTTTCTCTCTCTGTGATATGAAATGGATTATTCCATGTTTCAGTGTTTGGTTGATAACTTTCTTTCACCTTTTTCCTATCCCCTTGCATTTGCAGATTGTAGGGGGGATTGGACAGGTTATTCGGTCTCAGAAGCACTTCGACCAAGAATTCCTAAGAAGTTCATCAGTTTTTTGGGATCTTATTTCCTGACACATTTTCTAGTTTGAAGAAACCTGGTAGTGTTTTGACAACTTCGACGTCTTTACGGTAGGTACAAAACAGAAAATAATATACGTTCTATACAGTTGCAATTAATACAGACGCAATCTTGAACAAAATTATTTACTTCTTAGCGTATTCTGAATTTGCCTATCTAACAAAAAGCTGCTCAAAATTAGTAAAAACTATCTGTCGCCGGTATCAAAACTTGTTGAAAACTATATTTTATTTCATATTTGAAGATAAATTTTTTTTTTTATTTTTGACTCAGTCAAATCATCTTTTGTTCTTTGTTGGTTACAAATATTTGATTGAAATTTAAGAGAATAGTGTTTATTTGCCTATTTCACAAGGAGAAAGTTATGAAAAAGGTTGTGACTTCCCTGAAACACAAATCAATTAAAAACCACACACGAGTGAATAAATAAATTCTATTGGAAACCAGCGACTTCGCCATATTTTATACTCTTGTGGGATACCAAGAGTTTGGGTATTTTCTCAAAGAAAACACAATTGACCGTATTTACCGTCGCTATGCGGTCATGCAACAATACCACCTGCAACTACCCAGTGTTACCAACGGTCAAAAATATAATTTTTCTGTTATAAGACCGAGAAAATCAAGAATGAAGAGAAAATCGAGTATATATATATATATGGGTAGATATCAGTAATTGATTTGATCCGAGGTTTAATAATAACACCATTGGTACTATAACTACGTAAACATTTTTAACTTTATATGACTCATACATGCGGTAACCAAGATGATTTTTAAGTAGAATTCTCTTGGTATTTCAAAATATTAAATATTTAAAATGTTTTTGGAAATTTCAAAAAGTTTTTTGTCCATAACCCTTTAGGAGAACTCGTCAGTATTACTTTTCAACTAAAAAGGAAATCAACTTAATACTCAACTTACTCCCACTCTACTAATATTTATTGAGTTGACGAATTTATAACTCAAATGAACGAGTTTTCCAAATAAATATTCTTCTTCTAAACTTTCGCGTTCGTATGGAACGAGTGTATTTCTTTATTAGTAGTTGGATAGGGTAGTTATTATTATCGCATGACAATATGGCGACAGTGAATATGGTCAATTGCGTAAAAAATATTCCTTATCTCATTGGATATATTTCATGTCGACAAATCTGGCGTGTCAGCCTAGTTAGGTAGTTTTACTACCATAGTATATTTTTTATATTGTTATTCATTATACACAGTTAGTCAAATGTGTGTACCCGCCCATTTTTCTCAGCTAATATGAGGGTTTTCTAAAAAAGTTCGGATGGAAGTTGAAGGGTATTTCTCTGCACCTTTCTATTGTTTAAAAAAAAATTGTTTAAAATTGTTTTTTCCGTTAACCAGCTGTCGTCCCCTTACGAACGGCAGCCCTCAGAAGTCGAAACTTGTGCGAGCTAAGGATTAACGAGGTCTTACTTTTTTACGTGCGATTCCTAGCATTTTCTCGGGCCATCAGAAAAAGTTCTGCAGTCGCTAGGGTTTGAACCTTTTACTGGCAGCCAAAAGTGATTGTAGCAATGTCGCTTTAACCACTCGGCTACCTGTGCCTACGAATTCAAATATTTTCTAGATGTTGCCTTTGGTGGAAAAGTGACGTCATCAGCATTTTTTTCAAATGGAACCATATGTCATGTTTAGTATCGCAAAAAAACTTTCATAAAAATACGAAACACACTGTACTATCGAGTGAGTTGAAATAATAGTAGTACTACTGAAATGAGAAAAAACAAGATTTCTAGCAATACTAAATATGAAATATGGTTCCATTTAAAAAATCCACCAATGGCACATCTAAAAAATATTTGATTTCATAGAAAACTGTAGAGTGAAATACTCTTCAACTTTCATCCAAACTTTTTTTCGCGATGGAACAACCCATTTTTACGGGTGACTGGCGGGCAGTGTATATCACTTAGGCCATCACCATTGAACCGGTAGGTGCATTTCCATAATTTCCTTCAGTCCTGAGAGTTTCATCATTCTACCTTGATGATAACGGAAGTTACGGGGGTGCTTCAATGAAAAGTGGGACACACTGTATAACGATTACATTACGTTTGAGGTCCTTTTCGATCATCATCATGAATTTTTTAATAGACTTTTGAGTACGTACCTGAATTGAAGAAAATTCACCAGAATTGGGTATCGTAGATAAAGAAAATCAAAAGTTCAGGTTCACTTTTTGTCATGATTGCTAAAATAAACAAACCTAGTACAACCATAAATTAATTACACATTTTCTAGCTCCATAATGAAGCAAACAAATTCACTATTTTGAGAAATAATAGTTTCAACAACAAATGTTTATCAAATATGAATTGGTATCTTCTAATTATTGTTGAATGTGAAACTTCCACCCACTATGTCACAAAATAATTTTGAAAGGTGCTATAAAGATCTTCGTAGTTTTAAATTGCATTTTACAGTTTATGTAATCTGAATCGAAAATAGCAGGCTTTGACGAAAGTCGAAAAGCTCAAAAAAAAGTTATTAGTTCTCCCAAATGTCATTCAATACACATTACGACTTCTGTTTGTTGAATGCCAGCTTCTCTATAGTTATAAAATGGATAGCAGTTCTTCACCAGAGGAAAAGTTTTATTTTGTGTCACAGTAATGCTGTGTAAGCTGAGCGTTTGTAACTGAATAACTGTCCAAAGAGAAGACAACCAAGTAGAAACTTTTTTGGACGTTTCAAAAGGTCTGCGTCTTCCCTAGCTCACACAAGTCTCTCGAAGACTTCCGAGAGTTAAAAAAAATTAGAAAATTATAACAAAATATAAAAAAATTGGGAAATTATTGATGTTAAAAAAAACATTTCCTATAAGGCCACATTTTGGTATTTATGCACAACTTTTAATAGTAAACAACTTTTTCCAAAAACATTTTGCTGAATTTTCTGCAATAAGGTACTTTACTCTTGTACAATTTTTATATTTTTTGGCATACGCTGTATGCTGTTTGACTTGTAACCACTCTAAGTGCACCTACTATGATTATTGAACATGCATCAACTTTCGGTAGTAGGTATTTGTATTATGGTTGTACAATAAAAAAAATCCCAAATGTTTGCACACTTAAATGGCCACACTGTATATATACATCAATGATTCACATGAAAAAATTCCTCAAAAAACGGTATTCTTCAAAACATGATCGTATTTAGAAAAATGAAGTTGATGATGGTTGTCCGATAACGAAACGTTGGACAGTGAAACTTATATAATCACAAGAAAGCTTATAAAAAGTTTATGTGAAGAAGTATTCCTTATTTCATTTCAACTCTGAGTATAACACCAGAAAAAAAGAAAATAATAAATCGAAAAATTCAGTATTTCCTGAATAACTTGAAAATTAAAAATATTTTTGGCAATTTCGTACTTCCATATAGATGGCCCCTCTATTATGCAACTTTTTTACCAATGGTGGACAACCCTATCTTGGACTTACTGTATTTCAAAGCAATATTTATTTATTTTGTCGATAAATAAAATTATTTTATAGGTAACTGTAAAACTTAGTGGGATGCAGTAATTGTTCAAATCATTAAGTTGCCTTTTATAATTACTAAATCAGAGCTTTTGTGATAGAGGAGATACCTATAAAAACTCATTGAGGAGATAAAAAACAAATCAATTCTGATTTCACCTTTTCATACTAATTACTGATCGAATAACCAGCAACTTGAATAGTTAGATTAGGTTGTGTCCCCTCCTTCACGTTTAGGAACTCGGTCCATGGTAGAAAACGTGGCAGTCAGAAGAAAGGAACACGCCTTCGGCATGTCCCTTTCTTGAAAGCGCAGCGAGCATCTGATATGAGCATCTTTGCATACTAATTAGTGATTACCAGCAACTTTTATAGCTACTTTATTTAGGTAAGTTTAGGTTGTGTCCAAAATGTCTATAAAACTTCTCTGAATGATTTCCCGTGTCCATAACTTGGCGTCAACGCATCTACGCAAAGCCAAAATATTAAACCATTTGATTGAATAGGATATTGTCCACTTTTCCATATCAGTCCACATTTCCTGGAATCCGGTTACCTTGGCAACATCAAATTTCCTCAAAAAATTGGCACCGTCAGAATCGACTAAAACTTCAAATTAATACTCTCCAGTGAATATTTCTATAAAGTTTTTCAGAATCAAATCCCGCATCCATAACTTGGCTATGGGGTATTTTCGCAAAGTAAAAAATGTCATAGCAAGATGAACCTGATTGAAAAAAATAATGCACACATCAATCCTTGTTCATATCTGATTTCCAGTAATCCGAAGTGATCAACTTGGTAACAAAGCATTTCCGCAAAACAATAACGGTAGGTTCTATCAGAATTAGCTGAAGATTTGAAATTACATTCTACAATAAAAATTTGTATAATGCTCTTTCTAATGATTTCCCGCTCTCCAAACTTGGCAACAGCGCATTTTCGCAAAGGCAAAATGTCATAGCAGGAACCACCTGTTTGAATAGAATAATGTCAACTTCGATCCATCTCCATATCAGATTTCCAGAAATCCGAAGAGACCAACTTGGCAACAGAGCATTTCGGCAAAACAAAAATGGTACCATAAAGCCGGCTACTCACACGCCTGCCGCAGGGGCAATCTAGGGTGCAGGGTGATTGGGGCAATCTAGGAGGCGTCTCTACACACGTACCTGCCGTTCAGTGCGACAGTCAACGTACCGCAGAACAGACCATCACTCACACTACTCACACGCCTGCCGCAGGGGCAATCTAGGGTGCAGGGTGATTGGGGCAATCTAGGGTGATTGGGGCAATCTAGGAGGCGTCTCTACACACGTACCTGCCGTTCAGTGCGACAGTCAACGTACCGCAGAGCAGACCATCACTCAAACTACTCACACGCCTGCCGCAGGGGCAATCTAGGGTGCAGGGTGATTGGGGCAATCTAGGAGGCGTCTCTACACACGTACCTGCCGTTCAGTGCGACAGTCAACGTACCGCAGAACAGACCATCACTCACACTACTCACACGCCTGCCGCAGGGGCAATCTAGGGTGCAGGGTGATTGGGGCAATCTAGGGTGATTGGGGCAATCTAGGAGGCGTCTCTACACACGTACCTGCCGTTCAGTGCGACAGTCAACGTACCGCAGAGCAGACCATCACTCAAACTACTCACACGCCTGCCGCAGGGGCAATCTAGGGTGCAGGGTGATTGGGGCAATCTAGGAGGCGTCTCTACACACGTACCTGCCGTTCAGTGCGACAGTCAACGTACCGCAGAACAGACCATCACTCGAGTCGTGAAGATGGTGCCAACACTTTCGAAAAATCTAAAGAACGGCATTGCCTTGGCTGCTTCCGTGATGCTACAGAAGAAAAAAATGAAAAAGGAAATACTTGATGAAGAATTGGTTACAGAAACGATAAGAATTGTCTTATCCCACATGTGGAGCCGGTCTTTAAAGACTTCTATAACCCGCGTCCAAACTTCTCGCTCTTGGTTGTTCTCGATTTACATGATAATATTTGATCCACCTCAGCGAGCTGCACAATAAAAACGAACACTCCGCACGGCTTTCTCTACAGAACCGAGTCGAAATTGCCCCAATCACGCTACACACGCAAGTTGTGGAGGGCGGTTGGAGCCGATCTAGGAAGCAAGGAAGGTCCGGCGCGCCTGCCGCCCTGCAAAGGAGGCGATCTAGGAAATTGGCCCTGCTTGCCTACACACGTTACAATCTAGGAGGCAATCAAGGGTCCACCCCACCTTTACACCCTAGATTGTAGCCGCCTTAAGCCGGCTACTCACACACCTGCCGCAGGGGCAATCTAGGGTGTGACAGTGGGGTTGACCCTTGATTGCATCCTAGATTGTAACGTGTGTAGGCAAGCAGGGCCAATTTCCTAGATCACCTCCTTTGCAGGGTGCCAAGCGCGCCGTACCTTCCTTGCTTACTAGATCGGCTCCAACCGCCCTGCCACAAATCGCGTGTGTAGCGTGATTGGGGCAATTTCCCAATTTCAACTCAGTTCTGTCGAGGAAGCCGTGAGGAGTGTTGATGTGCAGCTCGCTGAGGTGGATCAAATATCATGGAAATCGAGAACCAAGAGCGAGAAGTTTGGACGTGGGTTATAGAAGTCTTTAAAGACCGGCCCCACATGTGGGATAAGAAAAACAAACATTATTTCAACAGAGACATGAGACAACAAACTCTTGAACTGATGTTTGAAATATTTGCCGAACGAAAAAGTGACGTTAATATGTCTCAGTTCAAAAAAAAATTGAAAATATGCGCACATCCTTTGCGCGGGAGGTGAAAAAGGTTAGTATCCACATTTTAGTTCTGCGGTACGTTCACTGTCGCACTGATCGGCAGGTACGTGTGTAGAGACGCCTCCTAGATTGCCCCAATCAGCCTGCACCCTAGATTGCCCCTGCGGCAGGAGTGTGAGTAGCCGGCTTTAAGAAAAGCCTGGTGGCACAAAATCAATATGTTAATTTTTTTTTATACCAAATTTCCAGTAAACCAAATCTTTACATAGCGAATTGTAAGCGGCTAGCAGTTGAAAAGTGTCGTAGATGTCACTCTGACATAAGATTCCAAATTTAAAGACGCCGATCTGTCACTTTGTTTTCATAAGTAAACAATCTCCGGTTGTATCAAATTTTAGCATGCTCAATGAAATGTGCATACTTCAACTCAAAATTCACTTAAAACAGATATAATTTAGACAATATATCTCCTTGCTTAACAACCAATCAGTCTATTTCAAATTTTGACATTCAGCCAATAGAATCGGAATTACAGTGAAAATATAGCTTGTCGCTGTATTTTCACGGTAATAAACCTGCTTAGTTTTTGTTTTACTAGCTGTCAAGTGGAAATAATGATTTAAATTATAAACGTCAAGTCTTTGTGTTTTGACTAGTTATATTTCTTAATCAATATGAGCGATCGTTGGGGACAAATGGCTATTGGTATCATAGATGAAGCAGTGGAAAAGAGTATTCCGTTGAATACGGCCAGAAATAAAGAATCAATTACCAGGCAATTCAACAATTTTCAAATCGATATATTGTCGTCCTAAATATAATTCGTGGTATGATTAATAAACTATAATATTTTGGAATATCAATTCATTGGCAATTCCAATGCAAGAAAATACAACTCGTTCTGCGGACTCGTTGTATTTTCAGCTTTGGGATTGCAATTCATTAATATTCCAAAAAATTATCGGTAATAATCATACCACTTATTATATTACCCCTAACAATAGAATTAGCAACTAATAAGTTTCCTCTTTACTGGATAAAACTCCTATATTAAAATTTTACTAATAAACTTGTATTTCAATTAGTGGAGCAGACTGATGAACAATCTGCCCATGCGATTTTTTCCATGGGGATATTTCAAATCTGACACAGACCTTTTAGACATCAACAATATTTGTCGTTCAAAATTCTTTCAGTCTCGAAAACTAGTCATAGGATTGAGTTGGGCTCACGGACACTCTTGTTTAGGAGGTCATATTCTACAACATAACAAAAATTCAGATAAATTAACTGGTGACAATTTTTCCATAAGGCTGCTGCCTGGTCCTTTTGTGTCAAAATATTTATTAGTTTGAGCGGCATTTTTAATTTTGCTTACCGATATGTATTTACATTTCAAGTGTCTATTATTTCATGTCGTCAACACGCTTTAATTTTTTCAGTTCTAAGGTATTTTAATTTGAATAAAAAAACTAATTAAATAATATTCTGACAATATATTCTGGGAGCTGCGATATCATTCGTTCACTATATTCTCGAGAGTGTACTAAATCGCGTAGGTAGCGCCATCTCTTAACAAAATAAAATAGATCGAATTTATGAATACCTGGGAATTCACGTTTTTATATATTCGTAACGTCAATATATGGTGTTTGATAAAAAATTAATATATCGGACTGCAAAATGAAAAATATTGCTAGAACTAATAAATATATTCACATAAATGAATATTTTGGAACCTTTGGTGTGAATACAATTCAAGAAAAAAGAAAACTACCCAGACACCAAAACTACGTCACAATCACACTCGACGCGCATATCGCCAACAAAGTTAGCATCTTCAGGAGCTAAAAGCTTACTACAGTAAGTTAGTATCTAGTAAGTACTTTGTTGGCGAAACGCGCGTAGAGTGTCATTGTGACGTAGTTTTGGTGTTTGGGTAGTTTCCCACTTTGAGCAGCCACACCCTCATATTTAATATTTTTTTTTTCAAATTATAGTACCCAGGAATACCTCCCTTTATGTTGATGAAACATTTGTATATCCATTTTCCACGGCTAACTATGACCAATTTGAAAGTAAAAAAGTGGGGAAAACATATTAAGGATTTTTTCATCACAAAATCAACATCAAATTCCGTTTCAGAGTACCCTTAAACCAACAGATCTCAATGCTTGAATCAGTTGATTATACAGGGTGTCATTTGTTGCCGCCAATATAATTAACTCTTTTTTATCAGTTATATTTGGTTAATTTTCAAAATTTCGGCACTTTTCATAAAATTCACAAAAATATTCAATCAATACCGCAAAAAATAACCAAATGCTACTTTTCCATAGCAAACTGTGACCACTTGGATAGTGAAAAATGGAGAAAAAATACATTGACTCCTGGTTTTGGAATGTCCCAGAACTCCAGAACTCAATGCTGGAACACTGAAATATACAGGGTGTCATATGCAGCTGGCAATATCACCAACTCTTATTCATCCATACTGCTCGGTATGATTTCGAAAATGTCTTCTGTTGTGACAAAGAGCCCAGAAATATTCCATTAATACTGCAGAATGTAAACAAGCATTACTTTGCCATGGCTAACTATGATCAGCTAAAAAGTGAAAAAATTAGGGAAAATATATCAATGAACTAACATCAGAAATAGGTTCAGAATACTCTAAAATTTCAGATCTTAGCATCTGCAAATGCCAATATTATAAATTGATGTGAATTTGCAGCTGCGGAAAAGGAATAAATTGATAAGTCAATTTAGGAGTTGAACTTTTACCATATACAGATGACACTCTAAGGTAAACGTACCTTTCACCGACCTCTTAAGACTTGATTGAAGCTAAATATAAAAAAAAACAAGGACAGACTTCAAGAAAACTGAGTTAATAATTTTTTCTCCACTTTAAACATTCTGACCGATGTTTTAAAATAAGCCATGAATTTATAGGTTTGAGTTTACATTGATAAAACTTTGAACAAACCGTAAATTCAAAATTTTTCAAAAAGGTACCCTTCACCGACCGAATCCAACACCGTTTCCTACTACCGACCACGTGTGTCCATTTTACCGACCAGTAAAAAATCTAGTTGTATAATGTTAAAATGCAATTCAACCTTTCGTTCATTACAACACTTTTTGTAAAATTTGAGATGAATTTAAAATATTTTACTTACAAAACATAAAGAAATATTAATTAGAATCATAACCTATCTAGAAGTAACAAACATCTTAAGTACATAAACTTATGTTTTGAATAAAATATTCTTACATAACTCAAGAACAATTTTGAAATTAAACAGCAATTTCTCAACTTTTTATTAAATTGTCTATTTGAGGAACTGAATATGCACCACGTTTATTGATTAAGGTGGGTTTACTGATATCACAACGATTTCTTCATCTGAATAATGTGTAGTAGGACATCTTCTCTTTGAGGCCATTTACAGTGGTTACTAACTGGCATTTTCTTATATGGAAATGAAACTAATGGTGAAGCCAAATTTCCTATAGCAGCAACAGTTATTGGAACAGTTAGACATTTTTTCTCATCGTTTTGTGTTTTAGTATATACTTCCTTTGATCCTTTTCTCACTAAGACCTGTTTTTCCTTAGGGCACAAATAAAAGGCGGATTCGTCACAATTAATTCGGATCATTCAAAACTTCTTTCAAGTTATTTTCAGGGGTAATAAGTGGTATGATTATTACCGATAATTTTTTCCGCAGGACGCAGGACGAGTTGTATTTTCTTGCATTGGGATGGCCAATGAATTGATATTCCAAAAAATTTTAGGTTATTAATCATACCACGAATTATATTTAGGACGACAATATATTTATTTGAAAATTGTTGAATTGCCTGGTAATTGATTCTTTATTTCTGGCCGTATTCAACGGAATACTCTTTTCCACTGCGTCATCTATGATACCAATAGCCATTTGTCCCCAACGATAGCTCATATTGATTAAGAAATATAACTAGTCAAAACACAAAGATTTGACGTTTATAATTTAAATCATTATTTTCACTTGACAGCTAGTAAAACAAAAACTAAGCAGGTTTATCACCGTGAAAATACAGCGACAAGCTATATTTTCACTGTAATTCCGATTCTATTGGCTGAATTTCAAAATTTGAAATAGACTGAGTGGTTGTTAAGCAAGGAGATATATTGTCAGTTATATATTCGATTACCCGTATAAACCATCTACGAATTTTGTCTTCTGTGATGTTAGCTCGTGAATGGGTTAAATTTTGAGAAATACGATGAGATAATTCAGGATCCCTTTTTAAAAAGTTTTCATACCCAGTGCCTCCGTGGTATTCCGTGGTTAAATAGATTTTCTCTCTTGAGCTGGGATACAAGTTTATCGACAGTGTCTATTAACTGGCTTCGAGTAACTGGAAAACCTAGATCTTGCAAATAGAGGACCCATTTGACAATAGTTTCTTCTTCGGGTTTTGTCAAGACGGTATGAGCTCCACTCGTTGCTCCTTCTGCTTACTTATAATTTTTTTTTATCAATCATGTCGGTCTTTGGGATATTGAATTCTCTCTTATAACAATACCGTTTCTAATAGCATCCAATGTTTAGTTTAGTCGACCTTGGGAATATTTTTTCTTTCCATTTTCTGATCAGGTAAATAAAGATTAAATAATTTACTACCAAACACTTTACTGAGTTTATCCCAACCTCTGCAATTATAAAAAGTCATTCAAACAAAAACAATTGATATATGAGAATACATTGAATAAATAAGTACGACTGTCCAATCTAAAATTATAGTCTTTCTGTATTATCGGGAAAAATTCATTATTTCATATATTAAGTACTTAGTTTACTAAAATTGGGAATAAATAAATGTTGAAAGAACAATAAAGGTCGTTGATAGCTTATCACCGACCACCCAGTCGGTAATAGGGAAAACACAAATTTTGTTTGATCCTTATGCCGACCACATTTTCGCAATAAATAAATTGAATGCAGGATATATCTATGTGAACTAAAGATATATTTTATTATTTTGTACATAGGTTAGTGTTCATTATTAAATAGCCAGTACAAAAGTTGATTATCAGAACTGAGGAAAGATAAATATCATTTCATGGACTGTTTCCAAATTAATCAAGAAAATAAGAAATAAGTATTTTCTATTTTCGGATTTTTCAGAGACAATTTCATAATATTTGGCGGTCGGTGATGGATTTCAACATTAAACAAATAATACAGATTGAAAAATAAAAAGTTTTGTTAGTAGGGTGTGTTTAGTTCCTGGGTTAGAATTGATTTAAAAATCTGTGTTGTTTCCCTATTACCGACCAAACGGTCGGTGAATGTAATGCATTGAATTGTGATTAACCTTTTACCGACCACATTACTTTTGGCTATTTTTTAATGTTTTCTTATTCAAAAGGCCATATTTTTTATGCAATGAAAAGAAAAATAAAGTTAACTTGCGTAGAAGTGCTTTTGATATCATTTACATAAAATATACTTTTTCTTGAAAAATTTGAAATTTCCAAATTAAGCCTAGTTGTTTAGAAAACGGACCTGATGGCACTTTTCAGCGGATAAACTTGAATTGACGAATAGTTCGCGCACGACGTCGAAAAACACCAAGCTGAATACATTATTAAGTATCTTCAGCGCCATCTGCCTCAATTAATAACTTAACTATATTGGTTTTCTCTTATATTTGAATTTCAAATGGTATAAACACTAGCAGTCGGCAATAGATGGACGGTCGGTGAAGGGTACATTTACCTTAGGTATATATTTCGCAGGAATTGAGATCTGGAGGTTCCAGAGTGTTCTGATCCAGAATCTGATGTTATTTCAGTGATAAAAGAATCCATAATATGTTTTTCTCAATTTTTCAATTTTCTGTTGGTCATAGTTAGCTATGAAAAAGTGATTCTTGGTTACTTTCTACAGTAATAACGGAACATTTTTGGGCACTTTGTGACAAACAAAAGACATTTTGAAATCAACCGAGCATTATCTATGAATGAGAGTTGGTGATATTGCCAGCTATGACACCCTGTATATTTCAATGATTCAGGATTTACTTTTGGGGTTCTGGGACATCCCGAAACCGGGAGTTAGGATTTATTTTTTCAATAAAAGATGCTTGTATATTTTTTCCCAATTTTTCACTAGTGGTCACAGTTTGCCATGAAAAAGTAATATTTGCTTATTTTTCGAAGTATTAATTAAATATTCTTGTGAATTTTGAAGAAAGGGAAGAAATTTTGAAAATAAGCTAATATTACTGACGAAAAAGAGATAATCACATTGCCAGCTACAAATGACACCCTATATGATCAATTGATTCCAGCATTGGGATCTAGGGGTTTAAGAGTATTTTGGAAGAGAATTTGATATCAATTTTGTGATGAAAAAATCCCTAATTGTTTTCCCCACTTTTTCACTTCTCAATTGGTCATAGTTAGCCGTGGAAATGGATATACGAATGTTTCAGCAACATGAAGGTAGGTATTCCTGAGAATTATAATATATGAAAACAAAATCAAATTATTTTATTCTCAATGAAATATGAGGGTGTGGCTGCTCTTTATTTGCAAAAACACTTTTTACCCAAACGTCGCGTCGCATTGAGATTTAATTTCATTTTCTGCATAAATGTTCATTTTATTGATAAATTATTTTTAGATTCAAATCATGTGTTATACAGGGTGTTTCATAATAAATGCGCAGGACTTCAGGATGTGATAGCTCGTCTAAAAATATGAAAAAAAGTTTTTATTAACTTACCCTCTAAAATGCACCATTTTCGAGATACAGGGTGTTGAAATAAAAAAAAAAATTATAGTTTTTTGCGAATATCTCTGGAACCGTTTATCGCACAGAAAACAGATTCCGTAGGCATTTTCTACTCATAATAAGCTATGTTTTGTGCAGATTTTTTATTTTTTCAAATTCATAATTGGTGAAAATTTTGAATGGGTAGTGGGTGTTTTTTTTCTCCAACTTCTACGCCACTGGAAAAAGTATAGTTGTAGTCAAACATATAAGATAAATAAAAAAAGGCGCAAAAAATGGTCGATTAGCACGAAATTGATTCCCATGCCGCCGACCAGGGTCGGACTAGTAGATATGCCACTAAATATTGTGATGCGTGCAGATTAATCAAGTTAATTTAACAAAAGCACTGTAACTTTTGTATTCAGAATAATCCATTTTTATTATTATTAGTATCCTTAGATTAGGTATACCTGCCCCGTCGAAATCTAATTTGCTAATAGCTGCGCGTACCGCATACAGCTGTGATTTCTATTATAACTACGCCCGACCCTGCATGGAAAAAAACATACCTAATTGCTGTGCGGGCCTTTACATCTTCCGCGCCAAGTGTTACGTGGGGGCGATAGGTGGAATAATTTGAACGAATGTAGAGATGTCAATAATTTTATTTATTGATTTATTGCAATTTTTGTCTAAAAAACTGTTTGGTTATTGACAAAATAGGAATTAATTTCCTGGTAATTTCCTGAACTATTGTTAGTATTGATATTGACTCGCACTGAATTTAGCCAATATTCTCATGTGACTACCATTAAGGTGTGTATTTCGAGGTAGGTACTATGCATTTTTGGCAGAAATATATACTTTTTAATTGATAACTTGCTCAATTTTTTTGAAGGAAATGTGAGGACTAGCACAATATTTGCTTATATAGGATGATTCCTAATGTGGACCGGTCCGTTCGTTAATTTCTCACATTGTAAGGAAAATAATGTCTATAGGTGAACATGTAAAAGACAACGATTTTCGAAATGCAGGGCGTTAAAAATTAAAATTAATATTGAATTTACTTTTATTAGTGGAGGATCACAAAATACCCAAGAGCAGATGAATAAAAATATGATTTTACGAAACAGAATGCCAGTGTCCTATATATTGATTATATTCCCGAATTTGATTTTAAGATATGAGAGAACATTCAATTTTATGCAAGAAATAAATGAATCCAGTGAAAAAACGATGAGGTTCCACTTTTTAAAAAGTTGAGAAGAGCGAAATCTAATGTGGGAGTGTCATCGTTTTTACACCGTGCTGCCTACTTTCGACCGCAGTTTTTTATGGAATGTCATTGTTTGTCCCCAGTACTTAAGGTTTGGTATGTTGATACTTCGAGCTATAAGCTAACAGATGCCGCTAAAATGTCGATTTCGGTAAATATGGAACCTCATCGTTTTTCCACTAGGCCCTTCAAATATGATTGCACTAAAACTCGATAGAAATCACCGATGAAAAACGAGAAAACAATATTCGGCACCAAAATTTAATGTAATTGTGTCGGATGAAAATTCCGTTCAAGACACCCATATGATACATATGATTTTTTTATTTTAGCACAATTAATCATTGACATACCATACTGAGAGCTTCCATCAGAAAAATTCACACAAGGTGCAAATCATCTATTAGAAAATCTTCAACCGCGAAAGTATTATTCCAGTTCAAAGTGAAGTAATTTTTCACAACAAAATCTATATAAATAATGGTAACGTGGCAACGCATTATCCGATCTGAAAATATAGGATTACAGAGAGTTCTTATAAATAAAACACAGGGCGATTAATTGGAAAGTTCAATTTATTTTCATGGAAAACCATGTTGGTATATGCTCTTATTTGGGAATTACCTTCTCTAGATTATTTTTAAATGATCTGAACAAAAACATCTGAATTCCTGACAATCCAGATGTTTAGTCGGAAAGAAAGCAGTACTGAATGAAAACTGTGTATATACGAGAATGTTGTAAATTTTTTTATTTGTTATTCTTTTTGTTGAATAACTTTTTAATGAATGATAAATGGAATCATTATACTGCATATATTTTTTAAATTGTTTCTTTGTACTTAGTATCGATCTCTAGTATACTTGTTATTCTAAACAAAAAGAATTAATAAATCCTCTCTCAATAATGAATTTGATGCAATTGAAAAATTATTTACCCATGGTGAATTTACCTATAATGCACTAGCTAATTCAAACTCTTCCACCACTTGCCCCCAATATTATGTGGCCCTTTCCAGGCAGAGATGGACAAGATAAGACCATTTTTTGCGCCTTTTTTTCTTTATCTTATATGTTTGACGACAGCTATACAGTTTTGAGCCTCCTATATAAACCGCCAAAGTTCTCTACACAATAAAAGTATTCTTGGTCATAAGATCTAAAGTTGACTGTTTTCAAGAAAAATCAACTTTCATGTTGTTTAATTAATGTTTTTTCCTCGAAAAATTGCTGCGTGCATTGAAGCTAACGGCGGACATTTCCAACAATTCAACTGAGTATGATTGTTATTGTTTTTTTTTTATTTTGCAATTAAGAAGTCAACGTTTGGTTTTGTTACTTGTTTTAACGTTTAAATAAATTTTGTATAATTAGGAAAAAAATTATTTAAAAAAATTTACCATGTTTTTCAACATGGAAGTTGATTTTTCTTGAAAACCGTCAACTTTAGAGCTTATGACCAAGAGTACGTTTTTTGTGTAAAAAACATTGGCGGTTCCAGTAGGTGACTCAAAATTATACTTTTTTCAGAGGCGTAGAAGTTGGAGAAAAAAATACCCATTACCCCTTCAAAATCTTCACCACTTATGAATTTAAAAAAATAAAAAATCTGCACAAAACATAGCATATTGTGAGTAGAAAATGCATTCAAAATCTGTTTTTGTGCGATAAACGGTTCCAGAGATATTCGCAAAAAACTATATTTTTTTTAAATTTCAACACCCTGTATCTCAAAAATGTTGAATTTTAGAGGGTAAGTTAATAGAAACTTTTTTCATATTTTTGAACGAGCTATCACATCCGGAAGTCCTGCGCATTTATTATGAAACACCCTGTATATTGAAAATTTTCATACAAATGTTACTGATTTTCCGAATAATCCGATTTATGAGATGTTGCTTATTTTGAAAAAATGAGTTTTTTTCAATAAACTTAAAATCACTCAGTATATCTGATAGGGACAGAAGGTTTCAAGGCGAGCCTTATTTTAATTTTTTGAGAAATCACAAATAAATATATTATTCCTTTGTTGCGGACTTTTTGAATGTCACTGTAGATGGTCCCTCTGCTACGCAACTTTACGTGGACAACCGTATCACGATAGTGTCGCTAAATAAAATTTAGTTTATAGGTAACTAATTGCATTGTTCAAATCATCAAGTCGCCGTTTATAATTACTAAATCAGAGCTCTTAATTTGTAATCGAAAAGACATAAAAACTCTTCGAGGAGATATAAAAACAAATCAATACTGACTTAGTTTCGACAAATAATAAACGCGGTAAACGCTGACTCAACTCGCGAAGAATCAAGTATCAAGTCTGCTAGGCTGTGCGCCTTGCGCTCGGCATTTGTCCGTCAGTTTGAAGCGCGCCGATGTCTCGGTAGCCCGTGGTTTCGTCTGCCAACTTCGTATCGCAACGTGTCGGCCGGTATTTTCGAAAAAATCTCAGTTTTGAATGAAAATCGACCGGACATTTTCGGTGCGGGCGTTGAGTTGATTCGCGAAGGTGGAGTGTGAATTTTTGGATTCGGTGAGTACATGTTTTTTAAGGATTTCCGCGTCGATTTTGAATGCCAAACAGTTTAATATTCGAGTGATGTTACCTTCTTAATAGGTAATGACATAACCTAGACTATTGGATCTATTTTTATCGAGGATTTCGGCGTTTTTTACAAGGTCGGCAGAATCTAAGGAAATAAACTGTTAGGTACCTATATCATCAAATTGTTCAAGAATATTGTTTGGAAAAATAAGAGTTATTGTTGTAAAAAGAAATAGACGCATTCAGTTTGTTCACAAATTTTTGAGTGAGAATATGTGAAGGAATCCCTACGCAGTTGAAAATAGTTTAATAGTTCTTAGTTCTAAAAGTAAGTAAATATATTTAAACCACTTTGAATTTGTTATGAGGTGTAGGCACAACAAAAAAAAAGTTTAGTTCGAACAGCTCGGACTTTGTAGGTAATCTGGAGTGCTATTTTCAAACACATGCGAATGAGTTTCGCATTTATGGCATTTTCGTTTAAAAGTAAGTATATTATTTTTATAATAAGCCTACATAGTTAGGTGTTTATGGGAGTAAAGGGTTCATCATCGGTCGGTAACGACTGTTCGTTAGCAAACGATCTCCCAAAGATTTCTGTCTTCTTATATTATTTGTGTTTTGAAATCGATGAATAAATACTTTTCGTATGCGGTTTTCTTTGGTTAAAATGCATCGAATGGTGAAATCCATGCGTGACGAATTTTCGTATGCCTTAACATGTGAAAAAAGTAAAAAATAACGTGAGAAAGAAAACTTTTAGGTTAGGTTGTACAGTTTTATGATGATCGAACTTGAATATTGCTGATTAATTTTTTCACTTGTCAAAATCTAACATTTTGGTGGTTTCAACAAGAAACAATTAAATCCAAAAAAAAATTATGGAATCAGTCTGAAGCATTTTGCAGAATCAGAAACAACCAGCTTCAAAACGACACGACTATTGCAAAAATTCTGGAAGACTGGGCAGCAAATATACAAAGAGTATAAGTACGTTGTAAACCATTTGGAATGTAACAGCTAAGTTCATACAGGAAAAATACTTCCTAGAATTTAGTATAACCTTCAATCCGTTTCAAAATTTTTCAAATAATTAATTCTTTCTCTTGTTCAAAAAGTTATTATATTTCCAGTTAGCTTATGTATTCTTTAAGTTCAATAAAATAATAAATGAAAAAAAAACAAAATCCTTTTAAATTGTTGAAAAAAATAATCTTTCCAAATACAACTCATTCTTCAAATTTTATCACATAATTTTTTATTTTCATCACTCCAACTTCTTTTTTGAGGCAAAAACATTGAAACAAACCGAATTTAGATAAAATCAGTCGTCCTAACGGACTCGTGATTTTATCAATCGGTTTGTTTTAATATTTTTGCCAAATAAACAAGTTTTCATGGAAAAGAAAAATTATCACAAGAGCTTACTTAAATTATTTCCAGGAATAATTTAAGCTTGCGTGGTATTCGGTAAAAAAATTTCACACCATAATTTGGAAAAAAAATTATTAAGTAATCCAATCTGACATTTTAAATTAATTTCACTGCTTGTCAAGTCCACCATGTTTCGTTAAATAAAAAATATTACCAACTTTAGTTAAACCAAATGCTGAAACTCAGATGGGTACTAGCTCAGTCTATCGCCATTTGGTAATTTTAGTTAACTAAAGGTGGTAGAAATATTTTTTTTACAAGTAACATCATCATATGTTTACCTTTTCAACTGTCAAAAAATTGTCACTTAAGTAAATATCGTGGCGCCACGAAAAAATTTCCGGAAATTTTTTTAGTTGCCATGGTAACTAGTCAAAATTAAGGCATCTTATTGGTTAAAAAGTAGAGGTGTGAAATTTTCGATAAAATTTGAAGCACTCGTGGTATTACCTTTGATAATCTGCAAAGAATGAGACTCCGCATTGAGTTGGTTCACAACTTTTTGGGTGACAAGTTGCGAAGGAATACCTACGCAGTTGAGAATAGTTTCATGGTTCTTATTTCTTAAAGTACGTACATAAGTATATTCAAACAACTTTGAATTTTTTATGTGATGTTGGCACAACAATAAAAATTTAAAAAATCTCGGAATTTTTTAAAGTCGCAGTTTTACTCCAAAATTCTGTGTTATCACACGGAATTTTAAAATTTTGAGTTATAACTCGGAATTTTGGGAAGAGATTTTTTTTTAAATTTCAGGTGTCCCTTCGTAGGTTCTCGACCATTTAACAAAAAATTCAACTTTAAAAATGATAAGTTTTCGACGACATCTTAAACATTTTGAAATTTGTACGTAAAACTCCGGGAAAACAAACATTTTGCCGTTATAGTTAAAACATACTGGAAATCGGGAAGCCGGTTAGTAAATATAGGTATTTGAGTTTGCGGTAATCATTTAATTTTGGAAGATTTCACACCTAGTAAGAAGTTTTGTTTATAGGTAATTGGCGTAAATCTAATTATTTTCTAGACATAAGAGGCAAGTCATTAAAATTATAGATGAAAGTGGTCATTCAATATAAAAATATTCTAGAAACTAGTTCAACAAGGAGAGGAAATGAACTTTGTAGACAAAGTACAAAAACTCGTTGATCATCAACAGTCTAGTCCTCACAAAATAAAACATGGCAACTGCCTCCCCTGCAACAAACTTTTTTCGCTTAAGTACTGAAATTTCAGTCGAATAAATCTTCATCACGAATATTTCGTAAAAAGTACTCCATAGTTGAGAGTTAGAAGTGGAAGTTCAATAATTTAAAAACATTCAAAACGACCACGTCGACAACTGTCAACTCATAGATAAATGACGTTTGCTTTGTTTTCCCGGAGTTTTGGTGCGCCACCTGGTGACAATGGTGGCCGCGAATATGCAAAATTTCATCTAATTTTAATAATCTTGCTGTTTACCGATTCTTTGGAAATTGTGAAATAATTGGTAAATTTTATTTTGAGCACATTTTTTCATTCAACTATTGAAATCTCTAAGAACCAACAATATATCTGCTTCTTACCACGCCGCCATCACTATGCAAGCAGATTGATTATTGAGGGAACGAGAAAATGAAAACCTTGACATTTAAAAATTTTAATAAAACATAAATTTTTTGTTTTGGGGGTTTCTACAAACTAAAAATACCCAGTAGGTAAATCAGTTTAATTTTTTTTTAAATAGGAACTCAACGTTTATTACTTAAGTCATTGCTTTTTTCCTAACATTGAACATGAGCAATTAACATACCTACACAGATCGTATTTAAAATCATTTGCAGCTGCATCACTGTATGGTATATTGAAAAACTCGGTACATTTTTATGACACCAATTTTCACAAAAGTCGCAGCCAATATTTTTCTTATCGTAGTCTTCAGTATCACTATTCAGTGTTTCTTGACATAAAGCTCATGGATTTACAGTTAAGGCTCAGAAGACACCATCGAAGTTTTATGATTTCAGTATTAAGTTTTTTAATTTTAGATTTGATTTTAACACGAAACCGTCATTGCCATTATTATTATTCTGCTCACGCGCCACAAACAATCTTGTTGGTAAAATTCAAGCTTTGTTATTCAATTCTGTTTTGCATCCTAATTCATTTTAAAAACTGATATCGTGAATCGGAAAATTCAAAACCTATTACATAAATCCTAGGTTGTGTCAGAGGAGGATTTACAGAGACAAAAGTGAATGGTTAGTCAATTAATGAAAATAACTATGAAAAATAAAATAAAATGGTTTACCTACCGTGTGTCCGCAGAAAGGTTCTCGACCCTATACTTCTTTGTATTTGAAGGTGATGGAACGAAATTTGGAGTATCTGTAAACGACATAAATACGAATTTTTTTACAAGTGATTCAGCTTTATTCACCGGAAGTGCCATAAACTATCGATTTTCAAATGAACACCTGGTATATTTTCACTTATGTTGTCTCTATATGACAATATGAATACAACTATGTATCACTTGTTATTTTCTGTAACCAAAAGTTCTTTTATTTTGAATTTAATATTTCAATGGATAGATGGAGCTAATTTCGAGTTGAAACTTGAAATTAAGCTACACTAATATAGAGTTGTAACTCGAAATTAAGCTAATTTCGGGTAATAACTCGAAATTGAGCTAATTTCGAGTTGTAACTTGAAATTGAGCTACACTAATGTCGGGTTGTAACTCGAAATTTACGCTTATTTCTAGTTTCAACTCGAAATGAAGCTAGTTTCGGGTATAACTTGAAGTGAGCTAATTTCGAGTTGTAACTTGAAATTAAGCTATACTAATATTGAGTTATAACTCGAAATTTACGCTAATTTCGAGTTGTAACTCGAAATTAAGCTAATTTCGGGTAATAACTCGGAAATTGAGCTAATTTCGAGTTGTAACTTGAAATTTAGCTACACTTATATCGAGTTGTAACTCGAAATATACGCTTATTTCGAGTTGCAACTCGAAATTAAGCTAATTTCTGGTAATAACTCGAAGTGAGCTAATTTCGAGTTGTAACTTGAAATTAAGCTACACTAATATCGAAATTTACTCTTATTTCGAGTTGAAATTCGAAATAATTGAGCTAATTTCGGGTAATAACTCGAAGTGAGCTAATTTCGAGTTGTAACTTGAAATAAGGCTACACTAATATAGAGTTGTAACTCGAAATTTACGCTCATTTCTAGATGTAACTCGAAATTAGTCTAATTTCGGATAATAACTCGAAATTAGTCTAATTTCGGATAATAACTCGAAATTGAGCCAATTTCGAGTTGTAACTTGAAATTAAGCTACACTAATATCGGGTTGTAACTCGAAATTTACGCTAATTTCGAGTTTTAACTCGAAATTTACGCAAATGTCGAGTTGTATGTAACTTGAAATTAAGTTACACTAATATCGAGTTGTAACTTGAAATTAAGATTAATTTCGAGTTTTATGAATTTCGTGAAAATAGGAACCTTTGATCAGTATTTCGAGTGCCACAAAACTTCATATTTTAAGATTCTAATTTTTGTTATGCAACCTTTAATAACCCTTCTAATGATTAAAATCCAAAATAAAAATATTGGTGCAATACCTTTGTAGAAAAAAAAAATGTCCGATTCACGAGTTAATTTATTTTTTCAGCTTACTTGGACTCTTCATACTATAAAAAAACACCACGCGAGCCTGGCAAGTTATTTAAAAAAATTGCTCATTCGGTGTAGTTTTTGACATGAAACAACATTCACTATCTTCCACTTGAGGAAAATAGATATTACTAGGAGCTCATTGTGAAATTATTTCAATAATTAGGAATTCGAATGAATACATAAAGACAAAGAAAAATTAGAGAATGACTACAAACTGCCTGCCACCAAGTCGAATGCAAGCTTGTCATCTTTTTAAAAACGATCTTTTTATTCGTCTTGTACTAAAATTCACTTTTTGCCTAACCCGACAAGCCACCATGTTGCTATTTGAAACAGTAATACAGATTTAAAAATAGAATTTCACTTACCATTAACATTTTGGCAAAAAACAATAAAGTTGAATTTTCCCAAAATTTTAAGTCCAAAATAAGTAATTTGAACTAAACTATTAATACAAAAAAATAAAGAAATAGTTTACAAATAGTGATAAGTGATATATATATATATATATATATATATATATATATATATATATATATAATACAGAATTACAATTGAAGTGAAATTATACCTCGTGTGCTATTTAAAAATTGAAAATGTTTATCACTTCCGGTGTTTCACCGGAAGTGACATGAACTTGAGTTACTTCTCAAAAAATGCAGTTTTATGTCTTACATAGACCCACCAAATGTCACTCCATTATCTTCAAAAACAAAACAGTGATAGGGGTGAGTCACCTTCCGCGGACACCCTGTATATCATCGCAATTAAGAAATTACTCTAATTTTCGTTATTTATATCATACGTTCACTCCACTAGGTACCCGTTTTTTATTTTTCGTAATGACTTTGAGTCTGTCTGGCGGGTATATTTACCCTCCCATTCCCCGCTCCCTAGCGACGCCCTTGAAAACACTGCGCACCGTTGTTCGCGATCTTTGTTAAAATTGGTCACTGCTTGCCGGGACGGTAGACGCTCACCGTCGCGACGACGACGCAACGTGTTGCGTATTCGGACGTCGTAGTTTCGTATGCGAGGTCGCCTCACGTTGATGTGTCTGCAGCCAATGATAGCTGTGCTTGCCATTGTAATTGCATTAGGCCAATCACATTAGCAAAAATGGAGAAAAAATAGTAAAACTTTCACTTTTTATTGATCAATGAAACAATAGAAATACGCGCCCTTTTACAAGGTCGGCAACATTGTTGAAAATGTAAATTGTAAAAAATTGTTGTTATTTTGTAGAGAAAAAATGAAAAAAAAATCTCAAAATGGCAGAAACAAAGGAAATACCTCTCATTGTTCCCCAATTTTGCGACCATTTCCAAAGGATACCGCACACTTTAAAAGGGGAAAGTGGCCCCCTGTCGAATTACCTGAATTTTTGATATGTTATAGTCCAAGTCATATTCCAAACAAAAAGTCCATTGGGCATAACTTTTTCTATAGGCTAGTTTTGACGCTAGAGGCCGCTGAACACTCTTATTTTTTCTCCAATGTTAAACAACTCAAAACGTTATCCTGAATAATTTTCACTATTCTGAGTAATCATTAGTATGAAATACTATCAAAAGTATTGTTCATTGGTGTCATTACAGGTGGTCAATTATACAGTATGTTCCAGCTAGTCAAATTAATACTTCAAGTTGATGATGCGACTCAAGGAAGATATAACAAGTGGTCAATTTCATTTCGATAGGGCTGTGTCGAATGAGTAGGTAACTAAGTATATCTGATTATTTCATTGGCGCTCAGGAAGTGTGGCGTAGAAAATCCTCCTGGCGGGTCAACTAAGCCTCCATTCGCACATTTAGTATAACATGGTGAAAATAATGGACTTTGACATCGTTACCAAAGCCATCTACAGAAAAATGTTTTTTTCCCCACAATTTCGAAAATACTCAAACAAGTTTTAAAACAAATCGTGCCTATAACATTTTTATACAGGGTGGGGCAATAGTTCGTCAAAGTTCAAATTCTGAAGTTCTATTATTGTTCTATTTAGAAACGAAAATTAACTTTAAAAAAATTGTTTAAAATTGTTTTATCTCACCCCTCACCCCGAATCTATTATTGATTGTCTCTGAATTGCTTAGATGTTACGAATTTTTGGTCGAAATGAGTCCATTCGCAGATGCATTCCGTAAAAATCCCTGACGTTACAATGATAGACTCGAGGATAGAATTAGAAAAAAATATTTGTATTGCCATTTTATAGACAGATTTGTATTAAAGTGGATATGTATCCTTTGGCATCATAGTAAAATAAACTATTTTTTCGTCGACCTCTGCAAAAAATGACATTTTACGTACTAATTTCCGGACGAAAAATCGACTATTTTTGAAGGCAAGTACTTTTCGTCCGCAACACTTTTCGTCCGCAAACTCTTTTCGTCCGCTGTGGTCACTATGATACGGCACGGTACGAGAGCGGCGATTGAGTCATTTTCGTAAATCCACGTTTTAATTAATACATAGGCGCCTGTGACAATAACTGTCATTTGCTGTTGTCAAATTAATTATTTACGAAATCAAAACCCAAAATCAAAACTTGTCTCTTGCATCTTCTTCGACAGCAGGAATTAATATCAATAATTGCACAAACTGTACGTTCAATATTCATCTTCGAGATTGATTTAATTTTGTAGTATAATTGAAATAGAGAGTTGTTACACTTCAAATACATTTTGTTTATATTCATTAAAATTATGATCGAGTCTGCAGTTCGAAGAGTTGGACGTAGCTGAAGCCAGCAAACATGCGAGTACTTACTTTCATAAAGGTATGTAGAGGTCGACGAAAAAATGTAATATGCACCTCGGCGAAAAACTGTCTACTGTCTCGCCTGCTTGCTATCCTCGGCTGCGCCTCGGCTATCAATTTGCAGGCTCGACTATAATAGACAGTTTTTCGTCCTTGGTACATAAATAACTATTTTGATACTTTTTTCAATAACTCGGTCGAAAAAACCTAAAAGAGTGGCAGACGCAAAGAAACGTTTCTCTCTATGTCATAAGTCTCGCCGAAACGTTGCCACCGATGACGGCAACATATTTTTTTGTTTAATTTTCTCTAACACATTTCGTTTGCAACCTGAGTTGATTATGGAAATAATGCAAAAGTGTTTTGAATTGGTCGGGAACGTAGGGAGTAATTTCCCAGAAAACATACTAATTTTGCCTTCAACCACAGATTTCGGGAACTTTGTCAAATTTGAAAGGAATGAAAAAATTGCAAAATCGTTTTTTTTTATCTAATAAAGTTACCGATATCTGTGGTGGTGGCTAATTTTGTTTTGTATGAAATTACTACTAACTTTTGCTTTATTTCTATTATCAATTCAGGTTGCAAACCAATATTTTTAGTGTGAAATAAACAAAAAAAAAAGTGTTGTTGGAATAATGCAAAAGTTTCTTTGAGTTGATTGGAAACGTAGATATAGTAGAACTATATAGTAGTATATAGTATATAGTAGTATATAGTAGAACTAGAAGGTCGTAAATCAATATTAGCCGACGACCCTCATTATTACCTATTGTTCGAAATATAGATAAGTAAAAGTGTGTGTCCCTTATAAGATTGCCAGGTCCGGATTGAATTATCTCATGAAATAGTTTGGCATTTTAGTAATAGTGGGCTCTTTAACCGAATATCATTATACCTGAAATTTAATGTCTAGGGCAGGTACAACTCTGTGTAGAATCGACTGCTTGACAGCCTGTTGATACCTCCAATGGTTGGTGATTTACGACCTTCTTACGCCTGCAACACACTTGGCGGTTTTCGCCGCGACGGCAGATTTGCCGTCGCCGTCGTTCTGACAGTAGTGTTAAGAATTAAATAAGAGCTTTCACACTTGGCGGCATAAATGACGAGCGGCAAATTTGCCGTTAGCGGTCGATGTGCAGCCGCGCACTGCCACTACTAGTGCGGTAATTTTACCGTCGCAGTCCATGTAATGGTGTACGTGACTTAATGCATGCTTACTCACTTGGCGGTTTTTTCTTGTTTTCAAGCTACGAGCAGTGGTTACCACAGTTGGGCTTGAAGTTGATTCACGAGCCCAAAGTAACCAGATATTTACCAAATTGAGTGACTTGATCGATAATGAAATCCTAATATTATGGATTAAAAACTTTGGATATTTCCAAGGACTCTGAATGCTTGGAGAGAAGTGTGCTTGGCAAAAAAGCGACTTTGATGAACTGGACGACAAAGGAAATAACGCATAATTGTTTATAAATTGTGTGCAATCCCCTGCAACTGTACGGAGAAACTGAAGTGCGGTAATTTCGCCGCTGAATATCGACGGTCATTTAGCCGCTTAGTGTGAAAATGTGCTCAATTCATTTGAGCGACGCGGCAAATTTGCCACGACGACGAAAACCGCTAAGTGTGTAGCCGGCGTTATAGTTATGGTTCTACTTTGTAATTTCCTTGATAACATAAAATTTGCCACCACCACTGATTTCGGGATCTTTGTCAAATAAAAAAAAAAAATCCACAACCAATTCAGGTTGCAAACAACATTTTTTTTGTAAAATAAACAAAAAAATATGTTGCCGTCATCGGCGAAGGTGGCAAAGTTTCGCCGAGACTTATGACTTAGAGAGAAACGTTTATTTGCGTTTGCCACTCTTATAGTTTTTTTTCGGCCGAGTTATTAAAAAAAGTTTGAATAAATAATTTATTTACTCTGATGCCAAACTTGGGAATGGTCGCAAAATTGGGGAACGATAAAGGATGATATTTTCTTTGTTTTCGTAATTTGCGACATTTTTAACAATGTTGCCGACCTTGTAGAAGGGCTCAAATTTTTATAGCTTCATTGCCAACTAAAATGAAACTTTTGTGAAAGTTTGCATTGTTTTGCTATTTTCCTTATTTTTGATTTTAAATGATAAAATGATTGGCCTAAATCTGTACGAATAATGTGATGATACCTGGTGTGACCTCGTTTTTGACTAAGTATCGCTGTTTTTATTAAAAAATCTTTAGCAAACAATGATTATGATAATATTTAATATCTATTGTATGGGTTTGTTGTACAGGGTGTCGCAGAATCCAGATAACAAGTGGTAACTTGCGATTTCTCAATTTATTTATGGACGATTCAATAAAAATTACCATTATGTGTGAATATTTTATAAAGGGAACCCGCACTTATCTTGTGGAAAATGTCCTTCGTATAAAGGACCCCGCACGAAAACACATGGAAAATTGGATCCCGTTCAGATTAGCTGTTATAGGGGGATGAGTTGTTGAAAAAAATATGTTACCTATTTTGAATGATTTTGCATGTGTCGTTTGTGAGATATAAGTCGTCACAGTTCGTGAAAACTTCGTACTTGTGTAGGATTGACAAAGAAAAAACTATTTTGTTAGTCGAAATGATACAAATTCAGGATCAAATTACCCTTATCATAATTCTATTTTTTGATCCCCCCTGTACACCGTTGGGAAATTTAGAAGTTTGATAACTTGAATATAAGTATTTCGTAATGCACCAATTTTTATTGAGAATAAAATTTTCTGACAAATCGGTAATAAAAAAGTTTCCATATGGTGCAAATTTTTGAAACTCACTGTATATAGTCATGACCACCTTTTCATAGGCAACCCATTTTAGGCGTTTTTGTCTATTCATGTAACTGAAAAAAAGTATGTGTCATCCGGCTAACAGATGGGTGAAGGTCGACCTCTCTTCGTCTCTTAGACTAAATTCGTTTGATTGATTTGTTATTCTACATGGTTGCCGAAAAAATAGTGTACGCAACACGTCCGAAAACAGTTTTTTTGGACTCGTAGACTTCCAGGACTCGCTAACGCTCGTCCTAGAATTTGGTCTACTCGTCCAAAGAAACAGTATTTTCTGGACTTGTTACGTAAATTACTATTCCCGTATCGAAAACGATACGGGAATATTTTTGCTGGCCTAGGCCGTCAAAATCGGTTTTTGGTTTATAGTTGTCACTTTGACGTTTCAGGAAAGCACGTAATTTCGAATCCTCAATTTATGATAATGATGATTGCGATTTCAGAAAAAATAGTATGTGTACCTCGTAGTAAAAGCACATTCTCAGACTTCAATGAATTTACATTGTCGTCCGGGACTGTATTGCTTTTACTACTAGATACACAATACTATTACATTCTCTCTCTTGTGATAGAATAATATTCTCACACAGGTTAGCAATAATAACATTAGCCTTGACGCAGTTGATTGTAATCGTAGTGGCAAAATTTGAGTAATTGTCAAAATTATTGCTGTCACGTTTCCTATCTTTGATCGTGGAGAAAGTATAGTCTGCTACTCGGTTAGAATGAAAGTTCGTGATGCTCGTGGTTCCTCACGCTCGCCTTCGGCTCGCGCTCGGAATTTTCATTTTAACCTTGTTACAGAATATACTATTCTACGACAGTGTATAAACTGAGGTTTCACGCAATGTTCTCCGTGCGTAAAGTGATCACTTTTAGCACAAGTGCGAAAAAGAATCAGCTGTGCGTAAAAGCTTAGTTTACGCACTGTCGTAGAAAAAGTAATGTTTTACGTACCTACTGTTCACACATTTTTCAAAGAGATAGTACTTTGCGTCAGATTTTACTCTAAGGTTATCATTTGGTAATTTGACGAAAATTGAAAACTTCATCAGATAAAACATTCAACAATTGCTACAATTTGTCAATATGATACTTAACTGTCGTAGAAAAAACTTTGTATGATACAGTTTCGTAAATAAATTTTTTGTTTACTAAAAAGGCCTATTTTACGAACTTGTATCATAAATAAATATTTACAGAAGTGAATTTGATAGTTGAAATAATCGTACTCCGGGTTTCTTGACAAGGTCAGAACCAAAATATTGTTTGGAATGCACATTTATTTACAAAGTTTCTATCGAAATATCTGGGTGTATCCACTTATATAATTTGCTCGACCTATTCGATATAAATGTGAATTCCCAATACATTCTATTAATAAAAAATTATTAATGTATTTATTGATAGCCATTTGAAGTAGGACATCATACATAATCCACTACTTTCAAAATTCAAGTCAGTCACCAATGCATACCAAATTCATGAAATCGCTCTAAATCCAAATTATGCATATTCTTGCTGGCAAAATATATTCAATTCAACTGATCTTGCGGTCATCCAATATATATATATATATATATATATATATATATATATATATATATATATATAGAAAAGTTATTGGGTATAACCCTCAAAATGTTCTGCAACCGTAGACACGTGTTTCGAGCTTAAGCTCTCATCAGTACGGTAAAATCAAGTGCGAGGATGTACAACACTTGGATGTAAAAATAGAAACAAAGGAAGTCAACAACAGGAAGCCAACCACACATTTGTGGCTTCGGTTAGAAGACCTTGTGCTTACAAGGCAACAACTAACGTCGCCACGGAGGCAGCTATAGCTACCAGCGTGACAATCCTACCCAGGAAAATACAAATAAGGATGGATTTAGCGAGGGGCAATATATGAAAATATAAGTAGAAAAGTTATTGGGTATAACCCTCAAAATGTTCTGCAACCGTAGACACGTGTTTCGAGCTTAAGCTCTCATCAGTACGGTAAAATCAAGTGCGAGGATGTACAACACTTGGATGTAAAAATAGAAACAAAGGAAGTCAACAACAGGAAGCCAACCACACATTTGTGGCTTCGGTTAGAAGACCTTGTGCTTACAAGGCAACAACTAACGTCGCCACGGAGGCAGCTATAGCTACCAGCGTGACAATCCTACCCAGGAAAATACAAATAAGGATGGATTTAGCTGCCTCCGTGGCGACGTTAGTTGTTGCCTTGTAAGCACAAGGTCTTCTAACCGAAGCCACAAATGTGTGGTTGGCTTCCTGTTGTTGACTTCCTTTGTTTCTATTTTTACATCCAAGTGTTGTACATCCTCGCACTTGATTTTACCGTACTGATGAGAGCTTAAGCTCGAAACACGTGTCTACGGTTGCAGAACATTTTGAGGGTTATACCCAATAACTTTTCTACTTATATTTTCATATATTGCCCCTCGCTAAATCCATCCTTATTTGTATTTTCCTGGGTAGGATTGTCACGCTGGTAGCTATAGCTGCCTCCGTGGCGACGTTAGTTGTTGCCTTGTAAGCACAAGGTCTTCTAACCGAAGCCACAAATGTGTGGTTGGCTTCCTGTTGTTGACTTCCTTTGTTTCTATTTTTACATCCAAGTGTTGTACATCCTCGCACTTGATTTTACCGTACTGATGAGAGCTTAAGCTCGAAACACGTGTCTACGGTTGCAGAACATTTTGAGGGTTATACCCAATAACTTTTCTACTTATATTTTCATATATTGCCCCTCGCTAAATCCATCCTTATATATATATATATATATATATATATATATATATATATATATATATATATATATATATACCGATCTGAATCACAGTTTTTATTTGATTTTCTCAATTTTTCACCCACACGAAATCCACGAACCCATTTTCCTTTTTTCTCTTTCTCTTGTATTACGAGTAGAATTTTATAAGTAGAAGCTATATTTTTTAACATTATTTCGTTAATTAGAATATATCATTAGTTAACAATTCGAAACGGTTGAGTGGAAGAGCGACGCGAAGCTTCCCTTGGGAGCTTTAACCGAACTTAATAATACTATAAATTAGGTACATAATTTTTTATCGCGTGTAATTGCTGTGCGGTGACTAAGGTGACAATTTTTTTATTCAATTTCTACACTGACCGTTCCTTTTTTAGAAATATTTGAAAAACAAGTGATATTTGATTCAACTCTCACCGTCACCTTTTATCCCTAATAAAACGGTGCCCCTGACCAGTAGAAAATCAATGAACCAGCAGCTCCAAAATTTTATGGCAAGTTTCCACTAATAGTTTTCTCTCTTGCTCGCCGAGGCAAAATGAGCGAGTAAATTTCATTATTCGCATTTTAACGATTCAAGCACCGTGAAATTACAATAATATTATCATAAATTAGATATCCTGGCTGTTCAATTTGAAATGACACGGTGTATTCCCAGTTTTCTCCGCTTGTACGTAGAAGGATGGATACTTCATCTGGGTTTCAAAAATGAAAACATACATTCGGCTTTTTAATTATTCTCACTTGAAATATAACAGCGTTTTTTATATAATATCTATTCTAACACGTGCAGTTCTTGACATAAAATTTTTAGAGATAATTTCACTCGCCGTATGAAACCATCCTTTCCAATAAGGGACGAATGTCTCGATAATTGGCAGTTCCTTCCTTTTGAGCCGGTAACACAGCTAAGCTGTGCCGGAAATTTCCCTCACGTGTAAAAACGTCCATAAGAGGAATGCAATTACCGCTGGCTCACAGCGATAATTGCACTGTAGTGACGCGTTTCGCGTCACGGCAGTGCAATTATCGCATTAGATGTCAATTCAAGTGAAGTCGCGCGATTTTAATGTCAGAAGTGAGACTTCAAATGTGTCATCTACCTAAAGAGTGAGGTGTGAAATTTCCTACCGAATACCACTCGTGCATTGAAAATTAACCAGATAATTATGAAAAAAACGTGTTTTTTTTTTTATAAAAAACCGCACTCGGTTATTTTTTTCGTTGTTTCAAAAAATTGCCCTCCTCCTTCGGAGTCGGACAATTTATGCTTTGAAACAATGAAAAAAATAAACTCGTGCAGTTTTTTAAAAAAACACGTTTCTTTCAGAATTATCGGTAATTTTCAATGCACTTGTGGTATTACCCCCGGTAATACCACTTTGCCATAGCAACCACGTATCCAAACAACAACGGAGAATAAGTATATCATCTTGCTACTAATATGAATGTCAGTCTCACAGAGTTCATGTCTATCAGGCATTATCTATAACTATTGAAGAATTCACGACAATGGAGCTTTTTTTACTTTGTTGGTTCGTGAAATTATCTCAATAAATACTACTCGTGCTCACAATACTATCGATAATTCTGTCAGAAATCTTAAACTCGATCAAATTGCTTTTGAGGTAACACCACTCGTCATAAAGGACTCGTGGTGTTACCAAGCAATTTGATCTCGTTGATTTCTGACAGAATTACTATCGATAGTATTGCCCCCAAAAATATGATGACTGTTGACTGAATGTACATTAAATGAATTAAAAATAATGGATTTAGGTGGTCCCGTTTGAATTGGATTTCAAAGCTGTCCGTGAGGCTGACAAGAGCACTTGCAAAATTGTTCTTCTAGACGCTGAGTTTACAGGATTTTTTAAATCAATTTTTTATTACTTGTATTTTTTAAACTATTTCTTTCAAAACAGTATGACCAATGAAATTTCATTGCCAAAGTTATCAAGAGTAAACGTGATCTACAAGATTTGTGGACTAACCATACTGGTTGATTGAATGATGATACCAAAATACTGAGGACATCTTGAGATAGTATGATACAATTATTATATTTCGGATGACGTCATCACTGTTCGAGTTATGACCTCATTATAATTTTTTTTAAATAGCAATGCCCTATTATGATAATACCATAAAAAAAACGGATTTATCTTTGTACAGATGTCATATTCTTTCTAATCTTACATAACCGTATGTTCGAAAAATGAAAGATATTTCATTCATAATAATGTAATATTAGGTCTGTTAACGTAAACTTTTGAGTTCAGGTTTACCCACAAAAAATCTAGTGGGATTAGATCAGGAGATCCAGCTGGCCACTCTAAAAATCCTCGTCTGTGATCGAAATCAACTCCATTAAGTTCATGACATACTATCACTTTATATGGGTGACACTTAATCTTTTTCAGTCATTTTAAAACAGATGTCTTACTCATTGATTGCTTCAATGCAACTTGACACTGACTGAATATGTTTTTAAAATTCGACTTAACAATAATAGTTATTATCACTGCAAGAAAAGGCAAATGAACCTACTCGTCAAGTTGCTTTGGAGTAATCAATGTGTCAAAAGTCTGTTTTGAAATGACTAAAACAGAACAGGTGGCACCGATATAAAGTTAAAGTAGGTAATTCATGAACTAATGAAGACAATCGCAGACGAGGGTTTTTAGAGTGCCCAGCTAGATCTCCTGATCTAACACCACTAGAATTTTTTTGTGGGGGTACTTTGAGTCAAAAGTTTACGTTAACAGACCTAATATTACATTGTTATGAATGAAATATTTCTCACATATACGGTTATCTAACATAAGAAAAAATATGACATCCATACACATAAAAATGCGTTCTTCTTGAAAGTATTATCAAAATAAGGTAATGCCATTTAAATAAAATTATAATGACGTCATACTTCATCATAAATATGAGTATACCAAAAAAATGAGCAACTGAAAAATAAAATATACGTGACTCAGCTTATTTGACCATATGGCCATATCAAGCGTTTAACGAATTTGTTCCAATCTTTACGTGCTCACTGTATATTTCCAATGCCTGACATTTAAAATCTTAAAATTAGGAAAAACGTCTCAGAATAAAAACGGAAAATCAATTGTAAATAAAAATGTGGCACAATTAAAAGTCTCGAAATGAGCACATTGTCGCTTGATAAAAAGTAATTTAAAATATAAATATAAGTAATGAATGCAAGTAAATGGAGTCAACAAACATTCTTTATAAAACTATACTAACATGATTTAATATTCGAGAACTGTGACTTGTTCAGCTGCAGCAACATATTCTTCGATTGTGTAAAAACTTTGTTTGGGAATGTATCCCTTGATATTATTTATCAAATTTCTGAAATCCAAATATTTAACTGAATGATGGAGACATGTACATTATTTTCAATTCAGCGAGTTTTTTCTTAGTTTTTTCATTACTGTCCCATATTTGAGGTAAACTGGTATGTGATTTATCTGACCATTCCAGGATTGTGTCGTCAGCAAACAGAACACATTTTGTTTTCAATAAAACTACATAAGTTATAAATAACGAACAATAATGGACCGATAACAGGATCCTGAGGAACACCATTGGCTTCAAATCTAATTAGATATTGTTAAGGTTTAATTGTAACCATCTGTGATCGTACAGTTGTCTGTCCTTAGTAGAAACAATTGTAATTGAGGATCTTGAATTATTGAGACAAAAATTTGAGTGAATTCATCTGAGATTTGTTGAGCCTAAATCGGGAAGACCTCAAGTCGTTCTCTACACTAAATCAGTTCACTGTACTATTCGAAGAAACAGTGTTTAAAAGACTATCTGTATGAGTAGAAGTGTTTATTAATGTCGTGTAGTCAGCGACTGCAACGCATTTATTAGAAGACATAGAGTGAAAGAGATCGTTTATGTAGATAATAGAGATTGACGGGCCAAGAACGGATCCCTGGTATACCCCATGTGAACTAGTTTGAAAGTCAGAACAGGCCTCATTTATAAATACTGCTTGTTTTCTATTGGTTGGGTAGAAATGTACCAAATCGAGATCTCAAAAATATCTCACTTTGTATAATGAAATATACTATCCCCATGCACATGACTTCCCGAGGTTGGCTTTGCCTCTCACGAGAATTTGTCACACGGGCACGGAAAATCCTTATTTTCAGCCGCCTAATTGAATATAGATATTATTACACATGATGTCACAAAGCGGAAAAACGAAAACAAACTGGTTCTGATCTTATTTATATATTTTCAGTAGTGTTATAATCACGAGAATATTTTTTTTCTGATAATTCGTAATTATGAGAAGTCTCTAAATTATACAGCTATTCATCTGAATAATTGATACTTGTCTTTGGGTTCTCCCAAATACTGACTGATTTGTGGAAACCCTCACAGTTGTAGGTAACAAGCAGGTAGATTATTTGGGAAATTATACCGCCCACAATGCTCAGACCACCAGTCCAATTTCATAAAAGTTATTTCTTGAAACTGTGTTAACATAAAAAATTTACGACTTGCATGCATAATATTAGCATTTATTGAAGGTGTCAGATATCCTTCGTAGAAAGAATGGATAAATATTCAGAAGAATTGACAGAAAATAAATATACACCACTCCTTATTAGCAAATAATGCGCTCTTATAATAGATAGTCAATTACAAAGTATCAAAACAAAAATTTAAAAATAGATACAAGTCACATTGTAAAAACAAAATTAAAAGATACGGTTACAAAACTTCAATGCTATTTATTGAAATACTTATTTTCGATACATTTTCTCTACAAAGAGTTATAACCTACTCTCTGTTGATATAAAAATTTCCTATACTATTTGTAGTGGAATGTGCATGAATACTACTTGTGTAGGTCAACTGTTCACTCAGATAATTTGGCAACATTTTGTGTTTGATTTTAAATATAAATAGCACATTCAATTTTAGTCTTTGTTTAGCAGACATAATTGACAGCTATTGATGTTTTTTTACCACAAAATAAAAGACACAAATGGCCTATACTAATTATTATAAGATAGTTCGTTGATGAAAACCAGTTTTTGCCCTAGCAAAATCGCTTTGTGGAATTTTTTAAACAAGCAATAGTAAAAAAAAATGTTTTTTGTTTTTTTGAAATATCTCAAAGAATATTCAAGGAATCGTTTTACAGTTGTTAACGGAACTTTTGTAGAGATTTAGAAAACCTACAAAATGGATTTTCATACGACCGGATCGGTGCATATTCCACTGAGAAAATCAGGGAAAATCTCTAAAAAGAGACTATTTAAAAAAAAATATAATTTGAATAAATCTGAAACTGGACAAACAATATTGCGGAAACTGATAAATAACAATATGTGGTTTAACTGTGCTCAAGATGTTTTCCATCCGATGTGTAGTTTTTGCACAATCGCGTTATAAACAAGTTAAAGGCACATCTTGCAAGATGCACCGATTTACGGAATATCGTCGTATTCGAATTCTGTAAACGGCATCTGGAATTAGAGATTAATATCTACAATTTGTATATTTTGGATTTCCACCTGAGAGGTGGGAAATGTGTTGAAAATGTCACTTTCAGTTTGAAATTATTGAAATTTTGCTCCATTTTGAATGGTGCACACATCCAAGCATCTAATATTATTGACGAAAAAATTGTATATTTCATTAACGTCAGTACTATATCATTATTCAATAACGTAGTCAATAGGGACAGTTGTAATTGCATTTATAATCTCTCCTACTTATCCCAGTTGAGGTTGATTTAATATGAGAGACATCTTAAAGATATTGAAATATTAGAATGATCTGAAACATTTTGAAGGTGAGACACTTCAAATTTCAACAACATGTCTTTTGTTATGTAACAATCGATCAATAAAGATGAATCCTTGGTGATTCTGGTATAATCCTCAACTAATTGATACAATCCCATAAAATTTTGCCATCATCAATGTCTTATATTCCCCAACAATCATCAGCTTATCGAAATGTTTACATTTAATTGGCAAATCCTAGAATATATACCGAAAATCAAGACCTCCACTTCAACTAACTAGCTGGATTTTATTTAATGCCTTTCACAAGGTTCGGAACAGCAAGGATTTCTTATATTTTGTTCGCAAATTTAATTCTCAAGTAGTTAATAATTGATTTTAAATACTTCACTAGTTTTTTTTTATTTATTTTTATATAAAGGCTGTGCCAGCTTGACAAATATTAGGAATTTATAAGGAAGAAGAAGAAGGAAACACCAGCAATAGCATAGAACTGGAATTTTCATATTGAACACGTCAGAATCAATTAATAAATACCAGAGTTCGTGGATGTGGATATGGGAATTTTTATATTTGTCATCAGTGGTCACATAAATTAAATTTGGCTCTAGCTGAACAAGTTGCAAATGGTAGAATGTAAATTTAATCAAAGACGCTAGTTGAATTCAAACCTGGAGTTTAATTTGAAGCTTTACTTCATATATCAAGAGAAAACTGCGTGAAATGAACTTTTCAGAAAGCAGATATTTATTTTGTTTTTTCTATATATAGATAGACAAGAATATAAAAATGTATTGATTTTCTGCGTATACATGTATGTAAAAAAATTAATATGCTATTTTTAGTTCTGAATGCTGTTGGATTTGTTATTCGATTGATATTGCTTCTGAAATAGTAACGAGAATATGCATTTCTTAATATTCCGAATTAATTTCCAGCACTTATATACTAGAGGCTATAGTGCATACGTATATAAACATTAACCAATTTTTTAGTCCAATTGTCCCTCGCATAACCACAATACTCGATCAAGAGATCTAGTTTTCCAAATGCTTATGGAACTTCTATATATGAAAAAAAAGCGTAGAGTACAATGAGTGTAAAATCTACAATATCCTTCCTATAGCTATTAAAAATTCTACAAACATTCATGTCTTCAAATTCAACTGAAGAAATTGTTACTTCAAAGGATCTGTCACACCCTTCAAGAATCCACCGATGAACTAAACTGAGATCTCCAGCTTCAGTATATTTGGTTTTTACTATTCTCTTTTAAGTGTTTTATTTTAAATCACTGAATATTCTGGTGTTAAATTTTTTCTGTCTTCTATTAATTGTGCGTCTTATATAATTTGGACGTTTATATGATCGTATTATGCAGGTTTTTACATTTATACTTTTAGACATGCATGTACTTGACTTCTTCTTTGTTTATTGTGCATTGACTTTTCAACTGTACTTTTCAACCAAATAAATAAATATTATTTTTATTATTATTATGAATATTATTATTAATAGTTTTGAAGTTGTGACAAAAGGGGCCGAATACTTGAACTGAGTAGTTGATGAACAGTACGGTTTGATGAATACTTTTATTGAACGTGAAAATATAAGAGATGATTGACATGCGTGACTGACAATAATATGACATGTACTGAAGTAAGTCAAAATGAAATGATAAGTGAACAATATATAAAGGGTGAACTATTACAAATTGTACTGAATGGAAAATTCACTACATTCTTCCCCACTTGATGAAAAACTCTGTAAACATGCTAGAGAATGTAGTCTCTTAGGTAGGATGACATCCTATGCTGTCTGGATGGCCTGCTTGTGTCCGGAGGAGTTGGCTGACCGGACTGGTTCATTGGTGGTTCATGCTGGCTGGGCCCATCACTAGACGAACTGTCACTTGGCACTGGAATGGATTGAGATGATGCCCTGGTAGCAATTCGAGGGTGATCGGCCTCAACTGGGATTCCATATCCCCGATATCGAACCTCAGGCAGAGCAAAAGTTACTCGCTTCTTTGGTTCCAGAGTAGCGATGAGTTGGTTGATGTGGCGTTTCAAGCTGCGCCTTGAGTCCAATTCAACTATATAATGACATTGGCCAAGCTTCCTCGTTATGGTACCAAAACTGCCAGACATCATGGTTTCCCTGGTGAACTTTAGCCTGGACTCTCTCTCCCACTTGAATAGTTCTGACACGAGAGTTGTTTGGGGTTGATGGAACCAGCGCCTTGCTGTTAGGAAGGAGAGCATCGAGACGAATTCGAATCCTTCTCTTCAAGTATAGCTCTGCAGGAGACTGACCCGATGCTAAAGGTGTTGCTCGGTAGCGAACAATTATGTTCTGTACTTTGGCAGACAAAGAAGCTGTATCGTTTTCAGCAGCTTTGAGTCGTCTCTTCAGGGTTTGAATGCTGCGCTCCGCAAGGCCGTTCGTAGCAGGGTGGTTTGGTGCACTGAATTTCTGAAAAATTCCTCGCTCCTTGCAATGGTTCTGAAATTCTTCGCTCTTGAAGATGGTGGCATTGTCTGAAACCAGAACGGAGGGGTATCCATGTACTGAAAAAATGTTTTCCAGCAGAGATATGGTTGTAGCAGAGGACGGGGCATCACGCAGTATGCGAACTTCTGCCCACTTGGACTTAGCATCAACATACATGAGAAAGAAGTGGCTGTCGAAAGGACCGGCATAATCAATATGCACCCTCTCCCAGTTCTCTTCAGGCTGATCCCACGGATGGGTTGGTGCTTTCGGAGGAGTGTGACGAACCTTTGCACAGGGTTCTGACTAGTTGCTCTATGTCCCTGTCAATACCTTCCCAATATACGTATCTCCTAGCAAGTTGTTTCATTTTTGTAACACCTAAGTGCGACGCATGAAGTTCATCTAGGATTGGGGTTTGAAGGGTTTTCGGAATCACAGCTCGATCCAATCGGAAAAGAATATTGCCAGAAACAGTGAAAGGGCTATCTTTGCGGCTGTTCTTGAGATCGTGCAGCAGGGCTTGTAACTCTGGGTCTCTTGCAGTTTCTTCGGCAACGGTATCTGCTGTGACTGCCGTGCTGGAGATATGGAACAGGGTTTCTGCATACAGTGCATTGATTTCTTCATCTATTCGTATCACTGGAGGTTTGTTTGTTGTGGTGACTGGGGCACGGGATAGACAATCAACGTTCTCGTTATCTTTGCCCTTCTTGCAACGTACTGTGTAGTCGAGTCCACTGAGGAAAGAGGCATATCTCAGTAAACGTGCTGACGTCATCTGCGGCAGCGGACGATCAGGTTTGAAAATGCGAGAGAGTGGCTCATTATCCGTGACAAGAACAAACCTTTTTCCAAGAATATAATTGAAGAAATGTGTAGCTGCGTAAATAATGGCGAGAGCCTCTCTGTCCAGCTGACTGTGGTTAGATTCAGCCTGGGTCAGAGCTCGCGAGGCATATGCCACTGGTCTTTCATGTCCATTTACTTCATGACTGAGGACTGCAGCTATTCCAGTCGGGCTGGCATCGGTGAGGATTACAGGTAACGATGGGTCGAAGGGAATGAGCACCCTGTCACTACATAATTCTGACTTGAGATCCAAAAAGGAGGCTTCAGTGGCAGCTGACCAAAAGAATCTTTGACCGGTTCGGAGCAAGCGACGTAATGGCCAGGATTTTGAGGAAAAATCAGGTATACATTTTGCATAATACGTAACTAGGCCTAGGAAGCGTCTCAATTCATCCACATTCCTGGGTCGAGGCATCTGGGAAACCGCTTGGACCATTGTTGGACACTTCTTGATTTGATTGAAAGACATAACATGTCCAAGGTAATTTATGCTTTCCTTGAAAAAAGAGCATTTGGCCCTGTTTAGATGAAGGTCATTATCTTTGAGGCGTTCCAAACATGTCATTATCTTTGAGGCGTTCCAAACATGCTATAAGATTCCTGGTACACTCATCAAGAGTAGCGCCATGACAAATTATGTCATCGAAGTATGCTTCGACATTGTGCAAGCCATTCAACAATTGTGACAAAATACGATTGAATTCTGATGGTGCAGTCTTTATTCCGAAACTGAGACGATTCAACAGGAACGTGCCTTTATGAGTTGTTATTGTTTGTATCTTACTTCCTTCTTCATCCACCTTGAAATGCAAATAGGCTTTGTGGAGATCCAACTTGCAAAAGAATTTAGAACCTCGGAGACTATGAAGAACTTCGTCTATACGGCGGATAGGGTGATTAGCTGCGACAAGTTTTTGATTTACGCCACACTTATAATCAACACATAACCTTACACCACCATCAGGCTTTGATATAACTACTAGTGGTGAGCCCCAATCGCTTGATGGTGTAGGACTGATGACTCCTTGAGACTACAATGACAAGCTCTTTTTCTACTCGTTCTCTCAATGCAAAAGGAACATCGCGTTCACGGATAAATACTGGCTTCACACCTTCTCTGAGTTGCAACTTGACTTCTACATTGGGAACACATCCAATCCTTTCTTCAAAAATAGTTGAGTATTTCTGGAAAATGTCTTCAAGTGAAAAAACAGAGTTGACAGCAATTGGGTTGAGAGCTGGAGGCTTGTGACTATCTATTTCATTGAGGCTGATCCCGAGTCCACGAATCCAAATCCGGCCAAGCAGTGCATTATGTCCGGAAGGTACTATAAATAGATCAGCATCCATTGACTTTTTTCCATAAACGACAGAGACAGTGACTTTACCCTTGGGCTTTATGACGTGAGCTGAGTAAGAACGGAATGAGACTGAGGTTGGTTGAGGAGGTAAATTGAGGATGAGCTTGTTGAAATCTGTTTCTGAAAGCAGGGTAAAACGTGCGCCTGAATCAACTTCAAAAGATTGTAGCTTGTTGTTGAGAGTGACTGTAACAACATACTTATGGTTGTCTGGTCCAACTTCATGCAAATCTTCAGTGTGTTCAATCCGACCGATACCGTACTCATGGTCCGAATGACTATTCTCATCTTGAGGGTATTGGAACGAAATTTTATGGGTTTTGGAGTTCTGCAACAGAGTGGTTATGCAGACTTTGGTCACGTGACCGGTTTTGCCACAGGAGGTGCACTTCAGAGAATTACGATTGGTTCTGCACTCACGTGACATATGATTTGAACGGCCACAATTCAGGCATACGCCACCTAATCCTAATGACTTATAATCGACATGGCCTTGTCTTCGGGACTGGGAATACTGACTTTAATGCGGACTAGACTGACGACTATTGCCATTTGACTTGTATTGTTTATAACGATCGTCTTTCTGAGATCTAGAACGTCCACATAATTTGTATGTGCATAACTGACCTGATTCATAACGGGATGCCTCTAGCGTAGTTGCCTTCAAGAGGAGACCATCGAGATCTTTGAGAGATGTGTCTTGTAGGAGCTGTTCCCGTATCCAATTATCTTTAAGAACTCTGATAAACTGAGCTCGAAGGAAAATATCAGCTATGGAAATTTTCAGATTGCAGGTGCAGGTAGCATAAAAATCACAGTTTTTTAAATTTCCCTTTAATGATGCGACAAAATCTGAGATGGACTGGTGTGACTGCTGAGTGACACTGAGAAAATAGTGTTGCGAAACAACGGTAGAGACTGCAGGGGATAGCATTTTTGTAAAGTTATCTATCAGAATAGGCTTGTCTGGACCTAACAGTGCGGCTAGATTATTGTAATGATTCTTACCTACTGATGAACACAAGAGTTGAGCTTTTTTCTTGTCATCAATGATGTTTTTGAGATCACAATAATTGCTAAACCTTTCCAAATAAGATGAAAATTTTTCATTTTTGGCATCATAGTTCTCAAATGGTATAATATGTGGTGCTGGAGTTGATTGGTTTCCAGGAGCCGCTGTGAAAAGTGACATGAATTTCCTAAACTGGTCCTCATCCATGATAACAACGGTGGAAATGTCGAAAACAGGCTCAAAAAACGTTCAAAAATTGCCGTGGAAAACGCCGACAAAATGAGTTCTGGGTCTTAAACATTGATGTCACTGTTCATCCTCGTCGCCAAATTGTTGTGACAAGAGGGGCCGAATACTTGAACTGAGTAGTTGATGAACAGTACGGTTTGATGAATACTTTTATTGAACGTGAAAATATAAGAGATAATTGACATGCGTGACTGATAATAATATGACATGTACTGAAGTAAGTCAAAATGAAATGATAAGTGAACAATATATAAAGGGTGAACTATTACAAATTGTACTGAATGGAAAATTTACTACAGCATCTTTTTAATCTATAAGAAATAGGAGAGACCGGGGCTGGTTGATACAACTTTCACATTCGTTTTTTCACACATTTTTTATTAACTTTACAACAGTTAGGATCCGAGGGATGAAAGTTATATTGTTTGTCAAGTAAGTTACTCAAATGATTCAGATTCATACGAAGGGAGCAAAGAAGAAAATAATCAATTTGGGCCACCTCTGGTGTTATGTTCCAACAAACCCTTTTTAACGCCCTAACAGGATCATGATAAGAATCTGTTGATACAGTCTGTACTATCGGAATTCCACAATACAAAAATAAATTATTATTCAAAAGGTAATTTATTTGTTGCTTCTCCGCGCTATGCTACAGTGCTTTCCCCTGCATTCCATCCGTTTGCTTTGTCCGCAGCTTCAATTTGTCGGTGGTAATTTGCCCATGAAACTGAGGAGACTTCATGGAAAGCTTTCCCGTTTCAGAACTAACCCTGACATCCTTAATACCCTTCTGAACTTCATCCAAGTTCGGAACATATTGCTATTAAAAATAAATAGTAATAGAAATTTTAAAATGGAATTTTAGCAGATACATATTTTGATCAAAAACAGTAAAGTTGTATTATTCTCAAAATATCCATAGCACCCCAGAATGAAAAATAGATTTCAAAATAAAAATAAAACTCAGTTACAAAAAGTGGCAAGTAGTACTTCACTGGGCTGAACTTTGGTTTACTGGAAATCTGATATGGAAAAAACAATTCAACGTCGCGATTATGGACCCTCTACCAATTGTTATGGTACCATTTTTGTTTTGCGGAAATGCCCTGTTGCCAAGTTGACCTCTTCGGATTACTGGAAATCTGATATGAAAAAAACAGTTGAACGTCTCGATTATAGACCCTCAACCCATCCTATATAATGGTACTATTTTTGTTTTGCGGAAATGCGCAAAGTTTTGGTCACCTGGGATTACTGGGAATCTGATATGGAAAAAACAATGGAACGTAGCGATTGTGGGCCCTCAGCCAATTGTTATAGTGCCATTTTTGTTTTGCGAAAATGCTCTGTTGCCAAGGAAGTCACTTCAGAGTAGTGAAAATCTAATATGTAAAAAACAATTGAATGTTTCGATTATGGACCCTCAACCTATTTTAATGATACTATTTTTGTTTTGTGGAAATGCGCCGTTGCCAAGTTTTGGTCTCTTTGGATAAATGGAAATCTGATATTAGGAGAGTTCTGAGTGGATACCATACTATTAAGTTAGATGATTGGGCAATGAAATTTGAATCTTCCAGAAATGCGCCAATGTTGCCAAGTCGTAGGCGCTGGAAATCATTGATAAAATATTTAAGGAAATTTTGCTCAAAGAATAAATATTCATCCTTATCATTTTTACGATAATTTTTTCCAAAATACTCTTGGAAATGTGATGACGCATGATCCAAAAATCCATTTTTAATTTCATTTAGGTTGACTCACTTTAAGTTAATATGATATACTTTAGAAATTCTTGAAATAACTAAATGATGCGAAACAACGTTGAAATGCTCAAGTTCTGGATTCTCAGTCACAATGACACAAATTATCATACTAATTACAGCTCACCGACTATAAATGGTCAGGAGTTTGACATCAACTTTATTTCCATGGAAACAAAAGTTACAGTGTGTCTCTTTCTGCTGGAAGTACATAAAATGCGAGAGCAGCGAGCATCTGCCTTGATTTCACCTTTTCATACTAAAGTGATCAAATTACCAGCAACTTGGATAGCTAGGTTAGTTTGGTTAGTTCGATTAGGTTAGGTTGTGTCCCTTTTTTTACGCTTAGAAATGCGGTCCATAACCGAAAACGTGGGCAGTCATAAAGAAGAGACTCGCCGACGGCGTATCTCTTCCTTCTGGTAATATACAAAATGGCGATGTTCAATTATTTTTCCATATCGAATTTCCAGTAATCCCAAGTTACCAAAACTTGGCATCGATGCATTTCCGAAAAACAAAATAGTACGATTAGAATAGGTTAAGGGACTATAATCGAGACGTTGAACTGTTTTTTCCATATCAGATTTCCAGCAATCCGAAGAGGCATTTCCGCAAAACAAAAATTACAATTGGCCGAAGGCCCACAATCGCGACGTTCAATTTTTTTTTCATAACAGATTTCCAGTAAACCCAAATTTTACCCTTGGCTGTATTCAGTATGTCATATGAATACAAAAGAAGTGAAAATATACCGAGTGTCTCATTTGAATATCTAGAGGTAATGTCACTACTGGTGAAACCGGAAGTTGCATGAAGCTGAGTTACTTGCCAAAAGATGCAGTTTTCCTTTACATAATCGATTTGGCAACTATAGATATAGAAGGAAAGTTTATCTTGTTTGCGGACAAACTATATTATGGCACGAAAAAAGCACAAAAGATCTTCATAAAATTATCAGTTCAGATGTTAAACAACTCAAAGATCGGTTTGATTCAAATCTTTTATCCTTCAACATCCCAAAACCAACGATGCAGTGATAGAAACAGAACTTACACCAATTATGTTTTATCAATCAAAAAGTGTGGCTGTATTTATATATGCTCCTACTTTGTGAGCATTTTCAAGTGTTAAAAAAAGAGTTTTCAATTGTAAAATTTATATAAATTGGTTCGCTGAAGTGTCCTCTTTGTGGTGGTATATGTTTTGGTAAGGGAAAACGTTTGTATGACTATGTAATCTCTTGCCGGCCAACCTAACTGTATGGGCAAAATCGTAAAACAAGTTCATTATCAGCAGCCAAAAGAAAGAATAATTAGTGCAAGTAAAAAGTAACTCTTGTTTTTGCAATTTGTTCTTTCTTACCTATAACGTTTTCTGTTGGCGATAAACGAAGTGGACAGGACCGGCTTCAACAATTATTCCAATAAAATAAAACTTAGTTGGAAAACCTGGAGTAGAAGTGTGAAAAAATAAACATGTCAAATTTTAAATGCTGCAAACAAAAACCGGCACCATCATATTATGTTTGTATCAAATGCATTTCTATATATCACAAAGCTTGTGCGCTAAGGAGCAGAGGAAAATTGCGCTTTATCGAAAATTATAAAATCATATGCTGTGAAACTGAAAACCTGTCATATAAGGATGAGATCTTGGAAGAAAAGTCATTATTGGAAGAGAGCATATTACAGTTAACGCAGGAACAAGAAGAACAAAACAGATATATTGAAAAGTTGAAGAAGGATGCCAAATATTATATGGAAGAAGCTTTAAAAAATGAAAAAGAACTGGGTGAGATGTTAGGGAAACAGGAAGAACATATTTCTGAAGCACAAGAACAAATAAGATTACTGAGAAAAAAAATAGTAGATGTTCAAAATGAAAATGCAGAATTACAGGAAGTTATTGATGCTGCAAATAGCAAGCAAATGATAAATATCGGGTGCCAGACAATCATCCAAAACAGAAATCAGAAAGCAAGTCAAACGGAACAAACACAAACAGAGAAAAAAGACAGTGCTACACAGTCACTTGCAGATGAAATATTCTCAAATCATAAAGCTAAGAGTATATCAATCATACAGAACGTCATTCCTGTAATTAAGAGTAGGATGTTGATAGTTGCAGGTTCAAATGGGAAGGAGTTAGCAAATATTATATTACGCCAAACGGAAAAATACGCAGTACAAGCAATAATAAAACCAAATGCCCCTGATGATGAATTAATAAAAACTGCAATTCACTATTCCGCAGGCTTTACAAAAAACGATATTGTGCTCATTTGGACTAAAATTCCCCATCTTCAACTTATTGAAAAATGTATCGAGAAACTGATGCATTCAAACCCTATTATCATCACTAGACCATACAGATACGACCAAATAAATAGAAATCATGGAATATATTTGGAAAACTTATCATTTGTCAAGGCTGTGTATACTAGTAACTATAAACCTGGGCTTGTTTTTGAATGTAACTCTGCATTGAAGAGAAAAAATTACCATAGAGATGGATTCACAATAAATAGGATTGGTAAATGGTATTTAATACAATCTCTTCTTTGTCATATAGATAGGTATCTCAATCTGAATAACAAACCTACAGAGACTTGCAGTTTATCAGAAGAAAATGAACTTATCCAAAAATATTCGAAACCAGATGCAGAAACCAACAACAATAAACCTTCGGTGTATTCAGTAAACAGCGCTATGTCTAGTGATACTTTGGTGAATAATTCAATTGTTGAGGGTACCAACGACAAAGAAGAGCATTTTTTATACCCCAGACTATCGCAGATAAATCTGCAACAAATGTAACAAACGTTGAACAGAACAATGTAAACTTTAGTATAGGTCCCATAAATAGTGTGTGTCATGTAAATATCCAGGGATTCGTTAATAACTATAGCTCTATCGAGGTTTTTGCCGATGATAAAAAATTGGATCTCTTATGTTTTTTTGAACACTGGATAACTAAAAATAACAATTACGGTGAAGTTCACTTAAGAGGATATAAAGTAGGAGCAATGTATTGTCGTGAACATCATATTCGAGGTGGTGTACTTATTTTACTAAAAGATAACATTAAGTGTAATGAATTAGAGTCTATTAAAAAGTTGTCTATTGAATGTCAAGTAGAGATATGTGCAATTAGCTATCGTACAAATACAATGAAAGTCACTATTATAACCGCATATAGACCACCACGAGGTGACCCTCAAGTTTTTTTTAAATTGTGTGTCGCAGGCATTAGAAATAGCAGAGAGTAGATCAAACTTCACTATCTTGTGCGGAGATTTCAATATAAATTACCTAGTACCAGAAGACAGTAACACTAAACTACTCAGTGACCTTTTCAAGTCTTTCCAACTCAATATAAACTTCATAGGCCCCACTAGGATTTTTACAAATATAAATGGTCACACAAGCCGCTCATGCATTGACTACATGACATCTACCTTTTCAGATCACTATTATGAATGCAGGTTAGAACAACCAAATATAGCAGACCATCTGTCGCATATTCTTATGTTTCAAACAAGTAGTAAGTACATTAAGGATGAAAATGAAAAAAACAAAATATCTAAGCGTCAGTTAAATCCTGAAAATATAAATGAATTTAAAACAAGGTTAAATAATATAAACTGGTTCCCAAAATTATATGATATGGTGATTGATGCCAGCTTTTCGTATTTCTTGGAATCTGTTTCCTGGTGCCTTAATGTATCATGCCCAGTAAAATGTATTACTGTTAAAAATGCTTCTAAATCCTGGATTACACAGAATATTATACAGAACGGTAAAAATTTGAGAGAAATGTTTAGATGTATTAAAGCTTCCCATGAAGCAAATACCGGAAGTCTAACTGTATATCAAAACAGTTTAAAAGAACACAAAAAAAACATCAAACAGGCTAAAATCAATTATTTCAACAATAAAATACACAACGCAAGCAATAAAACCAAGACTACATGGAATATTATAAATAATGAACTAGGAAGGAAAAGTAGATCATCTGAAAAAATTATCAGTCTAATAAACAATGATAAAGAAATTACAGACCAGAAGGAAATAGCAGAATTGTTTGCTTACAATTTCTCAAATGCTGCTAAATTTGCAACTCAAACAAATTTTGGGCAAAACATTTCACTGCCTTGTACAGTCTCAAGGAATTACAATATAATTTATGCTTTCCAAAATGATCCTAAAAATGAACCAGAGGTGCTAAACACACTAAAAATATTAAAAAATAAAAAGTCTACTGGACTAGATGAGTTGTCAATAGAAACAATAAAAAAAGTTATCGATGTATTAATTACCCCTCTGACTTATCTATTGAATCAGTCTTATTTGCAAGGATATTTTCCCAATGAATTCAAAAAGGCATTAGTAATACCTGTATTCAAGAAAGGAAACCACTCTGAAGTAGAAAATTATAGACAAATCTCGTTGCTCTGCTCACTGGCTAAACTGTTTGAAAAAATAGTCTCTATCAGGATTACTAACTATTTGGAGATAAATAATATACTGTGCAAAGACCAACATGGATTTAGAAAAAGTAAATCAACTGAAACTGCAACATATCACTTACTGAATCATATTTATAAAGAGGTGGATTCCAATAATTACGTAATTTCTTTATTTTTTGATTTAACGAGAGCGTTTGATACAGTTTCTCCTGAATTTTTAATTGCAAAATTATCCCAACTTAGCTTCCCAAACAACTTGGTGAAATGGATTGAATCTTACCTCGAAGGACGTACCATGACTGTAAAATGTGAAAACTTTAGATCAAGTTGCAATGATGTTAAGCTTGGAGTCCCACAGGGGTCAGTGCTTGGGCCATTGCTTTTTTTGTTGTATGCTAATGATTTGTCAGAATATCTGGAAGATTGTCACCTCACTATGTTTGCGGACGACACCACTATCACAGTTACAGGGGGAAATATTGATGAACTGCTTATCAAGGTAAAATGCATTATCGACGGATTTAGCTCCTGGTGTCAACGAAACAGATTAATTTTAAACTCCACGAAAACAGTATTGGTCAATTTCTATAATAGGAGAAGTAATGTTCCAGATGACTTAGAAATTATTGACGAAATCAGGAAGAGTAGTGAGGTTAAATTTTTAGGAACTTACTTGGATGAAAACTTATCATGGGATCAACAAATAAAAGATGTTTGCAACAAACTAAACAAAACATTCTTTGCTCTCAGACAAATGAAATCATGCATGAATACAGCAGGTCTACTTGAAATTTATTTTGCAATGGCATATTCACATATATCACTCAATATCACAGCATGGGGTTCCAGTAATGAATTTAACAGAGTATTTGTAGCACAAAAGCGCATTGTTAGACTGATTTTCAGTATGGAACACAGAGACAGCTGTAAACCAGTATTCATTAGAGAAAAATTATTATCCGCTCCATCTATATATATTTTCAAATGTATAGGATTAGCTAGATCTAACATAGAAAATTTTGAAACAAATAGAACGACGCACAGCTACAATACCCGTCATGGTGATCTTTTGCGTATTCCGAGTCATAGGTCAACAAAATATAAAAAGTCCCCTATATACAATGCTATGAATCTGTATAATAAATTACCAGAACAGATCAAGCAAATTACCTCTGAAAAAATGTTTCTTGGCAGAGTAAAGCAATTGCTGCTGCAAAAGTGTTACTATAGTTGTGATGAATTCCTGGATGATGATTTACGATGAACACTGATTTTAAATCTTTTTTTCTTTTATTCTAACTTCTATTTATTCTGATCTTTGACGTTTGGCTATATTTTTTACTAGGCCATCAGCTATATGCACGACTTTTATATATATTATTATATACGACATTAATTTTCATATTTTATATTTTATTGTACTTATTGTATTGTATTTTATTCATATATATCAGTGTGTAATAATATTTTTTATATCTATAAATTATTGACGTACCATATGTACAGGTTGTACCACAGTGGCAAATAAATATTATTATTATTATTATTAATTTATTATTATTATTGTGTTGTTGCTATAAACTTTTTTATTTCATTTCAATTGATATACCTACCCAATTTAACAATCAAATACAAATCCCCAGGATATTCTTTGATTACTTTTTGAATAAAGTTCTATGTCTAAAATGTACGGTTTCCGATAATTTTTTATTTATTTCTATGAAGTTGCAACTCTTTAGGATTGCGCTTTTATGCACACAGCAAATCTGCTCTTCTAAGTTATAACGTCTTATCTGCATTTGGATGTATTGTTGATATTATTACTACTACTATATTTTGTATTTAGGGCATATTTCTGATGATATATGTAAAAGAATACTGAGACACTTACGACGTTAAGAAAAATAGACGATTAGAGGATTATAATATATTACCAACAATACAGCCAAAAATAAAGATAGGGCGTTTTCCTTACTGAAATAGTAAAGATTATACACCGCCTCATAGTACTCAATATCAAAGATTTGATTCTCCTGAGCGATTCACCTGGAGTTCCCCCAATGTCAGGAAATAACCGAATGCTGAACCCTGACGACAGTTAAATTGTTTACAAGAATCTAGCGTGTTTATAGAATGTTCAGTACTTTTACGTGTTTCTTCGCGTGATATTAACATGTAGTTTCTCGGGTAATAAAATACTTCCACTTACTTCGACTGTTAGTTAGAAGAATATAATATTGGGTGTTCCAATCCAACATTCTGAATAACCTGTCAGAACAACATTTCATTAGTAAGAAATATCAGGCAAAAGTCAAGACGGGAACTTTTTAAATTTTAGAATAAGATTCCTTATATTAGATACCTAGTTTTTACAGCATAAGTCACATTCGTAAATTTCGTTTCTGCCATTCTCCTGAATATTTTGCTGAATAGAAAATACACGCTCGATTCCTAAAGGTCATCCAATTCAAGGATACCTTTTATATCCAAAATTAGGCACCCATCATGTTTAGGGTTATGTTGTTAAAATCATAAAATCCATAATAGTGATTTGTGTTTGCTTATTCATCCAAATTATACTTTCCTAACTTAACTACATAACTTTTCAAAACCGTTTTTAGTTGGCGAATTGGTGCGCACTAAAAAACATTGAATAAAACGGTGTCATCTAGTGAATAACCGAACTATGTGCGTCACACAGGATCCGTTTATGTTAGAGACTTCATTTTGTGAGTTCGTTTATGGAAAACTTTTGATCATAATAGTTTCTCATTGAAAATAATGGAAAAGTGGTTCTCCAGAGAATGGGTAACAATATTTGATGTTGTTTTCATATTGAATAATGGTAAAAACCTACGTGTATTATGTATTACTATAATGGATTGAAAGATAGTAAGTAATTGATGAAAGCCATCTCCTCCAAGTACAAACTCAATCAGCGAACTCAACATACCAAAAGTGAGGTTAAACAGAGTGGAAGTAATCAAAATATACGAGACAAAGATACCTAAGGAACATTCTTGGTTATTATTATTTTTTTTATGTTTCAACAGCAAACAATAGTCGTATTATCAATTCCACTACTAGCAGAATAATACTGTTAATAATTAATGTGAGCAAATAGATTAACGCAAGTTATATAGAACCATGAGTAAGAGGAATTGAAAAAAAAAACTACTTTTACTAATATGCGGAGGTCTTGAAAAAATGTGTAGCATCGTGGTAAATCAAACAATGTGCTCATTTGATATATGTTTTAATCGAATTTACACTTCTCAAAGAGACGATCTGCAGAAAATCAGATTTTTCCTTGAACTCCTACTACCTTAAACTGTAAACAGTTGAGATGTAACTGTCAAACCAACCATTTTTGGTTCAACTGTTACATCTATTATCGGTAAAATAATACAAAGGAACATGCAGCATGATGAATGCTGAGAACTAATTTTGTTTACACTCTGTCGTGAATGGTGGTAAATTAAGGTTGTCAAGACAATCAATTTGTTAAACATTGATTGTCAGTAAACACATTCTTCTTGTAAAGTTCACTATTTGCTCGTTGGGAAATAGAAATAAAACACTTTATTTAACTGCACACTTTAGTCTCGACTCCACAAACGTCTCGCATCTACTGACTCCCTAGTCATCGATGATAGCTATCGCTTATGTAATCGACCACCAATTCTTTATTATTAATCAGTATACGAGGCCATACACTACACTTCTCACTGAAAGCTACCTGGTTTCGCTCTGTTTAAATTTAATAAACTTTTTACCTGCATTTAGGTAAGTTGAGGCTCATGAAAGAAGAATTCGTTTCATTCCGAAAAGTATTTTGTGATTTACCAATTACTTATATTTTAGTGAGAAGTTTGTTGAAGAGTAAACTGTACGACTTGTATTTGGAGTATCATTTCGTAACAAAATAGAAATTCATTATTATTATTTACGTCCCTGAGATCTTCATAATAACCTATTTTGTAACAAACATTTAAATAGAGAAAATAATTTACAGGAAAGATTTGGGCTGTTTGGTTGGGAATTTTGGGAACAAATATACTAGGCCCTTTTTTGTATGATGAGCATTTCTTATCAAATGAGACGGATATTTAGATGAATTGCCACTGAACATCTTCCATGAAATTGAATATTTCCACAAGACGGTGCCTATACACATAACTCAGAAATAGTAAGGAGACATTTAGATGAAATATTCCCAATCCCAAGCAATAGAGAATATGCAAGTGATTTGAATTTACTTGATTTTTCTACCTCCGATACTTTATTGTCTTGACATTACACCTAAACCGTTGGTTTATCATTTAGTTTGTATTTAACTCTTAAAACTTTAATCAAAAAGTGCATAATAAGCGCGCGGAATTCAAATTTGCGAAACGCATCACCATTGGTCGAAACGAAGAATGACGTCACATGGAACGTTTTTAAATTCATCTGTGATATTCATACTGTGTCTTTCACAGAAAATTAGTTTTTATTTATATATTTATAGTGTTTTCCATTACATAGTGCGATTTTGGTCTAGTGACACTTGTAAATTATCACGAGCAATGACTGAAAGTGATTTTGTCAAAGCACAATCCAACAATACCTGAACTGATAAGTAGTAATAGTTTATCAAATGATAGTTTTCCTTTTGTAATTTAGGGGAGCAGGTATAAACAGAGTTATCTCCCGCTTGATATACAAAATATGTATGCATACAAAACTTACTTCTGATCAATTCACATCATGTTAACTATCGAAATACAATATACTTACATTGAAATGATTTTCACAACAATGTAAATGTGATATTGGAGATACTTCGCCTCTTCTCATAACCTCACACCATTGTTTACGTATTTTCGCATCTCTTGAAACAGAAAAAAATACTTTATTTGGTGTACTTATAATTGTGTTTTGGCATACCGGTACTAGACAATACCTACAAAATGGTTTTTTAGCATTTTGCATTATCGTAATAGCAATTGAAACTGCAAATCCATTTCCTAATTAATAACTGTCAATAGTGTCAATGGCCATAACTATAGAAAGGCTTGTTCATTGGAGACTGCTCTGGTTGATCGAGATCACTTTCACATATGTCCATCTCTCTCTAACACTTGTACTGCATTTGTCTTACTCTTTTATAAAATATCAACTTCAAGCAAGTAGAGCAATCAGAGTACGTCTCAACGAACGACACTGAAGAAGAACAACACTGATCGCGCCATGTGACGTCATCTACAGCGCGCGAAAATGGAGGCGTTCAAATAGGTCAAATACAATAGGTATTTTATATATTATTTTAAAAATTAATTCCAAGACTTTCAACAGAATTTATATTTTTCACTATGTTGTAACGAAGTAAAAAATTGATTAAACAAATAAAAAAAATTATGCATATTCCCTATTGGATTGGAAATAATGGACCGATTTCCTGGCCAGCTCAATTCCCGCACCATACTCATTTGAATTTTTTTCTGGAGATACCTGAAAGATACAGTATTGAAGACACCGACTACAGAAATCAACCATCTTAAAAAAAAGGAAGCATGTAATAGCATTACACCCACTATGCTAAAAAATTGCCATGAAAATTGTATGGGCAGACCTATGTGCATTCAACTGAAAGGTTGTCAATTCGAGCATTGAATGTAATTTGTCTTTTCTTCATTAGTTTCATTTTACACTTACAATTCATTATAAAATGAATAATTTTTCTGCTTGTTTAGTTTCTTCTACTTTGATAAGTTCATTACTGGGTTAAATTGCTAATGTTTGTTTCTGAAATTTTAGAATAAATTCATAAATTTTTCTGTGCAAATACAAATTTTAAAAATATTATTTTTTAAGCCTCACTTATAAAGCAGGTACTGTTGTATTCGTTTAGACGATATCAAAACATTTCACCGCGCCAGGACCTTAATTAGAAAATGTTGTCACTGAAGATGTTGGTTCTTTTTGATAGAACTTAGTGACTGAATCACTGAATTTGGATTTTAACGGTTTATCAGTATTTGTAATAAAAGAGAAAAGATCTTACTGAAAAAAAAACTTGACGGTGGCTGTGAAGAAACGAAACCTTGCACCGTAGCAAATATTGAGTAAAATAAAACTTTCGTTCTCTATTTTTTTAAAATTAATTTAAATCAATAATCCTATGCATGAAAACCAAATATAGCATTTTTGTTTTTTCTGTATAACTCGAAAAGGGCGAGCGTAGATTTTTTTTCGACCAACGTAATGCTCTCCAAAATATAGTTATCTTTTTGTCCATTCAATCGTCTTCGTATCTCTTAAGGTTATATATAAATCCATGTTAAAACATGAAAACAGAAAAGTCCTGTAGAACATAAATAACAAGAGTCGCTCGTAAATACAGTTCAGTTCGAAAAACAACCATGCATTTTCGCTTCACATTTTCACAACTTTCTCTGTATGATTGTATTTCAGTTTCTTATCCACCGCATGTATTTCATTGAAATTTGTTTGAAATCGATGCTGTTGAAACAAAATACCGTAAAACAACAAATAATCGAATAATTTTTTTCTTGAAATATATAGGTTACATCTGAACAAATATACAGTTACATGTTTCATATTATATACGCAAACTTTTACTGCGATACGAGGTAGTAGTAAATATCTAGGTATGTTTAATTTTTCTACAATCTGAAAATAATATCGATGAGTACTTGAAATTTATTAAAGTGAGATATCTCAAGAAAATATAAAATGTATTATTCTCGCTTTTGCCCTGTCATTTTGTTTGTCCACAAATCTTGTCAGTGGATTATTACCCACCGACTAACTTGAATTTGGTAGTTGTTCATGATTTTGGTAACAAGATGGAGGACGAGTTTTGTGATTATGCTCTGATTCTATTCAAAATTGGAATGTCAAGATATTCGGTAATATAAAGTCAAGTTGGCGGACGCCTCTGTCATAGTCTCACCAAGATGTTTAAAATCAATTGCAAAATATCACACACACACAATAATAAAAAGGAGAAAATAATTTTTAAATGAAATAAAATACCTACCTACCACATTTTCAAAATGGATTAAAAAGTTTCAAATTATTTTTCTTAGCCCCTTACAGATTTATAACCTCATAGAGGTTTATAACCCCATATAGATTTATAACTCCATGCAGATTTATGACCCCATTCAGATTTATAACCCCATACAAATTTCTAAACCCATACAGTCCTGAAAATTTGTGATTAGGAAGTAGTGAGGTGTTTTCATAGCTATTGAAAATTCACAATCACAAATGTGTAAACTAAGGTTTTAGACAAGACTAGCTTGTAGGGGAATAACCGGCGCGATGAGGACGCCCCCTCGGCAGCCCTAGACGCCCTGATGGGTCTGCCGTCGCTTCTAACTTGTATAAAGAAGGAAGCGATGGCGTCCTATCTGAGAATGCGTGACTCAGGGAGCTGGCAAGGAGAGGGGTACACAGGGCATACCGAAATCGCTGTGGTAGCGGAGAAAGAAATCCCACTATCCGCTATCAAACTTTTCAGGCAGAGGATAAAATTTGGTGGAAAAGGACGATCTCGCTAGAGATCCCAGACAGGAGAGAGTGGGAAGAGGAAAGGATGATATTTCCCCCAGAAAGCCTGGTCTGTTTTACAGACGGGTCCAAACTGGAGGATGGACAAGCCGGAGCAGGAGTTTACTAGGAAAACAGAGAGAAAAGAGCCTATGCGCAAGGTTCTCTGACAGCAGTTTTCCAAGCAGAGGTGTATGCCATCCTGGAGGCACCCAGAATGGAAGACGTGAGGTCCGGCCCAGAGAGACATGTATATGTCTGCTCGGACAGTCAGGCCGCCATCAGAGCTCTGAATGCAACCAGATCCAGATCAGTACTGGTTCAGGAGTGCAGAGATGCCCTAGAGAGTATTGCGACTGAAAAGGAAATAACGCTGATGTGGGTCCCGGGTCATGCAGGGATTGAAGGCGACGAGCAGGCGGACCAGCTAGCCAAGCAAGGAGCCGGACAACCCTACTACGGGCCCGAACCCGCACTCGGCTTAACAAAGAGACAAGTAACAACAGCACTGAATGAGTGAGCCGTTGATACATTAGGAAAAGAGTGGAGAAGGATAGACTGATGCAGGCAGTCAAAGCAGATGATATCGGGGCCCGACAAGGCAAGGACGGCCAAGATACTGAAGCTAAGCCGCAAAGAAGTTGGTGGGAGTTCTAACCGGCCACTGCGGCCTCAGGAGGCACCTGGCTCTCAACAGAGTTGAGGCAGACCCACTATGCACGGAATTTGGGGAGGAGGAGGATTCCTTCCACTCCCTGTGCCAATGTGGTATTCATGGCAGGCTCAGACAAAACGTCTTTGGAGCTGCCACTATTAAGGAGGAAGAATTGCACTCATTGCAATGGAAGCACAATTCGATTTTCATAAGAAGATCGAAGAGGTTCAAGCAGGTATCCGACATGGGATGAGTGAAGATGCCGGGGATTGCGAAAAGGGCCCACTGGGGCCTAGTCGCTGACGCTTGCGTCCCCCACCCATTACCATTACCAAGGTTTTAGACACTGTTCACAGTGCGTAAAGTGATACTTTTCAACACACGTTCGTAAAAAAATCAACTGTGCGTAAAAACAACAAAAGTGCGTCGAGTGATGTTTTACGCACAGTTTCTACAGTTACACATTCTTTAAGAAGAAGAAGAAGAAGAAGAAGAAGAAGAAGAAGACGCTGTTTTGCGTCAGATTTTACTCGGATGACATCATTTGATAATACGACGAAAATTGAAACTTTAGATAAAAAATGACAATAATTGTTTTGTACAGAATTTTGTCAACTTTAATTTCATATAGGACCACTTTGGCCGCACGGCAAAGAGAAAACGAGATATTACCAAAAAATGAAAAATGTGTAACAATGCAGCCTCTCGCAGACCGGCGAGGGCCTCAGGGTTATGAGAGAAACTTAGATTCATGCTAATCGCACCCTAATGAACCATTAAAAACAATAAAATCTTTTCAAATTTTTTTTTAAGGATCTGAGTGATTATATCGCCCTGATGGTGCCTGGCCTATATATAAGCTTGTGAATAATTCTTCCGCCATCAATTATTGATTGTGTTATAGGTATAGTTGAATGGATAATATAATAAAAGGAATGGTTCACTTGAGATAAAAAATTTCTCCTAGAGGCCAATTCATAAAAAAAAAATTATAACCAAGATATTCCGTAGTAATCAATATTTCACTGCTATCCTGTTCACTTTCTTCGTTCCTTTGTTGGTAAAAAGGAAGCGTACGAACTCCGAAGTGCTATAATTGGCTGTACGGCTATGCTTAAGTACATGCAAAAATGCAGTCTGTATCGTTTCGATCAACATAATGAAATGATCATGTAGCTTTTTGTTGCATTTCAAGCTAATTTTGTGTAGGGTTTAATTTCTTTGGAATTATAGTCGGTTTGCATTTCGGCATGTTCAAACCGAAGAGAATTTATGCTCCCATAATGAGTTAAATGCACTCGTGCATGACCTGACAAATAAGCAAGTTAGTATTTGCCAACGAAATAGGGTTTGGAAGGTATACGGCGTGTTACAAGGACATGGTTGATCAGGATGACAAAAACTAGTTGAGGGTTAATAAAATCGAATACCAAATATGTACCACTCAAGGCAGTAATTCATGAAAAATGCATTCAACTAAACAGTTATAGTACAAGAGCAGAATAGAGGTCGACCTTCACACATCTGATAACTGGATAACTGGATAACTGGATAACATATTTTTTATGAAGTTTCATAAATAAACGAATACGCCTAAAATGGCTTGCCTATCAAAATGTGTTCCAGGCTATTTTTATTGAAATAAAGGTAAAGGTAAAGGTAAGTTTATCGGGATTTTTCTCGATACAAAAAGAAAAGAGGTTTTTATCTCCTGAACAAGAATCCGAAAGAATTTCGTTGGGGTCTCTAATATTTTTCGAGTTATGACCTGTTGAATGAAAAATCGCTCAAAATGCCTCCTTCTTTTTGTTGATACTTTTTTCAGACCCTAATCAACTCATATTTCATAATTACTTACCTCAAGAATTAATGCCTATGATAAGAAGGTTAATTTGATTTGTAAAACGTTTTGTTTTGATGGTTGTATTTGAGAAATATGGGTTGATTAGGGTATGAAAAAAGTGTCGACAAAATTTTGTGCGATTTTTTGCGGAAAAAATCGTGTTAGAAAATTGTCGATTTTCAAGGTTCAAAAGATCATAACTCGAAAAGTATTAGAGGACCCCACGAAATTGTTTCCGATTCGTGTTCAGGAGATAAACCTATGATAAACTTACCTTTGCCATTATTATTATTTTAATAAAAAATAGCCTGGAGCGCATTTTGATAGGCAAGCCATTTTAGGCGTATTCTACTATTTACGAACCTTCATAAAAAATACGTTTCATCCAGTTATCAGACGGGTGAAGGAAGACCCCTCTCCGGCTGTTAGACTATTACTATCAACTGGATTCCTAAATCGTACCACACCGGTATTTTTCCTAATTTGTAGAGGAAAGTCGCCTAAAATTGGAAACTTTTTTCTCTTTAAAATTTTTGCATGAAAAAACTATTTTTTCAATTCCCTTGTACCTAACATATTATCTCTATAAAAACAAGATACGTGTGGAATTTTTTTAAATTTTAACCTCAAAGCACAAATAACATTGGCAAAAGTCAAAAAGAGAACTCTTTAACTCTTTGATTGGCAGACCTTTTCAAATAATATCACCATAGGTGGGCACAAACGAATGGCAAAATTCGACAGTACAATCGTTTATTGTGAAACGGCGTGAAAATTTGAGGAATTTTACATCTTTTTGAGAGGAGATGAACTTAATCTTCGAATAAACAAGTTGCTCAGACATTCGCTAGATAGTAACAATAAAAATAAATCATAAACTGGTGGTTTACTTTCGGTACCTCCGCGCACATAGCCAAAATTCTTGATGGTACCCACTGCCCTTCGAAGAGACCAAAGAGTTGATATTTGAGAAAATATTGAAATTGCATACCCAGTATTGACAGAATAAATCACATTCGATTTCATTTTCCCACTACAAGCACATTTCTCATCCAATCGGAATTAAATTGAACACTGAAGACTTCACCATGTTGGTACTCTGAAAATGAAAATACACGCTTTATTCGATGGACCGTGGTGGTCGGCTGGTAGAGCGTTCGCCGCTCAAGCATAGAGTCGTGGGTTCGATTCCCAGCATGGTTATCGATCTCGTGCATGGCATCACACGTTAAAAGGTAAGAGCTGCGTCTTCCATAGCTCGCACAAGTTTCTCGAAGACTTTTTAGGGCTGCGCGTAGGGTTCCTAATTTTAGTTATCCAATTTAAATACCTTTTATATCCACAATTATACACTTCATACAAAATTAGTGATAGTAATTTGTGTTTAAAACACTTTGTCTTTGTACTAGCTGTTCTCAATTAGACGGATCGAACATTCATTTAATTGAGTATCAGATTAGAATGACTCTCTCGTACTATTGCTCTGGCTATTGCCGCAGCGCGAACTCTTTCAGTTGAATATGAACTCTTAATGTTCTGTACATATAATTCATAGCGCCGGTTGACCGTTAGCCTGTGAATTCTTTAAGCTAGTGAAATAATTAGTTTTAGTTTATTCTGTCCAAAACTCATTTAACAAACTGAATAACAGAATAACACTTTTGTGTGGATTAATTCAGCTATAAAACCCCCATGAATGTTCTTAATTCTAACAATGATCTTACTTACCGAATAATCTTTCTGTTCTAACCCCTAGGTACACGGCCGGTTGGAAGAATAAATATACGCGAGGATATCTTTACGCACTGTTTCACTAATTTTCCCAACGACTATGATAATATTGGTTGCTTTGACTTGTTTCAAATTCTACTAAATTATAAAGAAACTCAATTGGAAAATGATACTTCAACACGTACTATAAGTTTTCTGAAATCCTTTTAATTACCAAATTAATATACTGTCATTTTCCAATAAGTTATTCTAGACTTGAAAATAACAAAACTAACTCGGAATGCAACCCTAGTTTTCATTCCTCTTTACCAAATACCTTTCCAGAACACACACGGATATCAAAGCACGTCTCTACACGACGGCCAACTATTTACTTGACTTTAATGAATAAATTACGTTATTGGTCAGATCGAGATCCGAAGGCCCTATCATGACCATTTCAAAGTTATTTGATTCATTATGTTCCCGGATTTTATGTTCGAAAAAACTGTAGCCATTTGTATAATCGTTACTTTTTTGTCATCCTTGAAGGTTTAAAAATGTCATAACGGCAATCATAAAATAGAAATGTCCAAGACCCTGATGGTTTTCGCCAAACCTTATGGTCTGTTGTGACGGGTTTCACAGTCTGCCTTTTTCTAACATGTGTCTATGTGTCTATTAGTAAAACTGTTGTGAAGCGGAATGTTACTTTTCGGAAACATGAAATGAGAATGGCAATGGGTCAATTGGTTCGAAACATGCCCTGAACAAAAAATGTGCTAATGGAATTCCTTAATCTCGTTACAGCTTATTCTACAACTATTCTAGTACATCCATATCAACTTTCCTAATATAACTACATACCTTTTTAAATAAAAATAATATAATATACAATAATAAATCTGCCCAATACAGGGAGGGAGAGATTGAAACATGATTTCTTGGAAATACACTGGATTGCCTTTTAACATTTTCAGGTACTTTTAAACTTCCAGGTTACTGCGATGAGAAAAGCTCAATTCGACATTTTTATTTTATAAATATCGAATAATTATGTTTTATCAACCCAAACCAAATTATTACCACTGATGATGTTGAATTGAATTGATTCAATTGGGCTACCATAAGTGAAATTATGCTTCACAATTACTCAGTTGTACACGCCCAAATAAAAGAGAATAAATCATAACACATTTCTGAAAATCATATTGTCATTCAGCTTTGTAATTGGTCATCATATATTCGAAAATTCATCATACGAAAATTTACCATGAAGAGATCAGAGGACAGACAAGCAGTGGAAAAACATGGTGCATGGAAACTGGAGCCAAATATTGAAACAACACACGGCAACTTTATCAGCAGCCCTGCGAAAGACGTATTCATCAACAGCTGCAATCACTAAGAAACTATACGATACAAGTGATTACATAACTTAACGAGGCGACTGACAATGAAGATAATAAATACATAATTTTATGTATCCTAATGAAACAATAATATTTGATCTCCAGCCAAGACTTGAAGTTGTGAAAATTACGGTAGATGATAGGCAATTTCCAAAATTAATTAGTAAATAAGCAATTATCAATTGATTATTTTATGTGCAAGTGTAAATGTTTCAACACCTCACAAGATGTCGCGTCTAAAAGTAGTTTCCCCTCGATTTGAGCAAGAAAATTATTACAGCGTTAACATGGAATCTTGTACTTTATAACAGCAATATAATAATAATAATAATAATAATAATAATAATAATAATAATAATAATAATAATAATAATAATAATAATAATAATAATAATAATAATAATAATAATAATAATAATAATAATAATAATAATAATAATAATAATAATAATAATAATAATAATAATAATAATAATAATAATAATAATAATAATAATAATAATAATAATAATAATAATAATAATAATAATAATAATAATAATAATAATAATAATAATAATAATAATAATAAGAGGTCAAACAACACCTAAGGCCCTGGTGAGTTGCGACACCACCTACCCGAGCAAAGGATGCAAAATCGGACCGGCAGCTCATGCGCATCCGGGAGGGAAAAGGCATCTTTCCCTCCGGTGTCGGCCGTGGGTTTACTGGGTTAACCCCCCAGTAAACCCTAATACTCGGTTCCAAACAATCGGGGAAGAGGCCCCCACAACCGACCCCCTCGGATTAGGGGTCAAAGGCAAGGTGGTGGGGCCAACAACGATGATTTGCCAAATGACAACCGCAATGACAACGGACGCTTTGAGTGGACGGACGAATTGAGAGACGGACTTCTGTATATCTACGAGAGCAGTGAGCCCGCCCGGAGAGGATACATGGCAAGGATGCATGCTCTCTGGTGTGAAAGACACCCAGAGCATGCCGCCGTTTCCGCCCAAAATCTCAGGGATTATGTTTCCTATCTCCGGGCTCGAGGCTATGTTAGAGCTCCTCCTCAGCCGATTAACGAAGTGGCAGAAGTGGCAGATATGCCACGTGTCGGTCTGGCTGTAGAGGAGGCTCGCATCATACCACCAATGGAGGACATCAGAACCCGCAGGGCACTTCACAATATGAAGCCCCTGAAGCCGCAAGAACTGGCACGAGTGGATGCAGAGATTGGCGATGTTCTTTCAGAAGAGGCTACCATCTGGCAGATCAATTCTGTCGTGTACGACGCCGCTCGTGCTCTATCCCAGACGGAAAGGAGGGAAACCACCGCTCTTGTTGGGAGGCATGAGCGACGCGTTCACAAGATGGAAGCTAAGATCAAGTCGGCGAGACAACACGCGTCTCGTATCCAGTGTGTAGTGGACTACATGTCGGCCAATAGGCCTTTTACGCCGGCAGTGCGGCGAATTGCTGCAAAGCTAAGACGAGCTCACCACACATTGAATCAAGGCGTGCTGTTTACCATAAAACAGCACTGTCTTGATAGGATACGAATGCTAGTGGCTGCAAAGAAGTCACTAGTGAGGCTGGCGAGAAGTATCGCGGAAAACATGAAGTTCCGCGATAAACCTTCTCGCTTATTCCAAGAGCCTCCACGTGTTGTCGATAACCCGCCGGCTGCTGATCGGGTAGAAACCTTCTGGAAGAACATCTATGAGTTTCCGCAACCACTCAATGTAGACACTCCAGCCCTAGCGCAGTTCGAAGCTTACTGCAGGACGCTTCGGCAGCATGAGCACAATGATCTGCGCAATCCGATAACCACGGAAGAAGTTCGAAGGGCCCTAAAAGGTTCTAAGAATTTCGCTGCTCCAGGCCCTGATGGGTTGAATAACTATTGGTGGAAAAAGTTTCCAACAACCCACCGCCATCTGGCTAGAGTTTTTAACTCATGGCTAGATGGGCAGCAGCAGATTCCGGAGTGGTTTGTCGAGGGGCGAACCGTGCTCATCCCCAAAAACGGAGATTTGTCTGATCCAAAGAATTACAGGCCGATAACATGCTTGAATGCGTGTTATAAGTTGTTTACACGCATCTTATACACGCGCATTCTCTCCGCAGTTGATCCGGTGTACGAACGGATATATGAGCAAAGAGGGTCAAAGAAAGGGGTCGCAGGCTGCAAGGAGAACCTGCTCATCGATAGATGTATCACGCAGGACTCCGTGCAGTATAAGCGTAACCTTTCGATGGCCTGGATCGATTACCGCAAGGCATTTGATACAACATCGCATGAGTTAATCATGCATTTGCTCAGATGTCTTGAGGTACCCGATCAAATAGTGGGATGTATTGGACAACTGATGCCACTCTGGAGGACTCGCTTCACCATAAGTTCTGGTAGAGACACAGTCCAAACAGAGCAGGTCATCATTAGAAGAGGCGTGTTTCAGGGAGACTCCCTCAGCCCTCTTCTCTTCTGCATCTCACTATTGCCATTGTCCGTTGTACTTAGGAATACCCGTGGGTACAACTGCGGCACCCCCAGCAACCGGAGGCATAAAGTCACCCATTTGTTCTACATGGATGACCTAAAATTATATGCCTCTGGAGAAAGGGACCTACATCAGTCCCTTAGGGTGGTGGAAGAGTACACGCATGCTATCGGAATGGAATTTGGGATCGACAAATGTGCCACGGTTCATCTTAAAAGAGGACGATGCGAGGAATACGGAGAGGATGTCCAGCTCGTAGACGGAAGCATCCTACATCATCTGGATGCCGGAGAGACGTATACTTACCTAGGGGTGGAGCAACGCCACTCCCAAGAGGTACTCACAGTTAAGAACTCTCTCCGCGGCAAGTATCAGCACAAACTCCGACAGATCTGGTCATCAGAACTGTCGGGGAAGAACAAAGTTGCTGCAACCAATATGCTTGCCGTTCCGATCCTTCTCTACTCTTTCGGAGTAATGAAGTGGACTAAGGAAGAGCTGCGACAACTCGACGTTAAAACTCGCAAAGTGATGCATCTCAATAGGTGCTTGCATCCTAAATCGTCCGTTCCACGGTTATACTTTCCCAGACAACGGGGAGGCCGTGGACTTTTGAGTTTGGAGTGTATGCATAACAGAATGGTTCTGGATGGGGCCTGTAAAGTCATCAGGAGTTCAGATCCCCTTCTCTGCATGGTCCGCGACCATGAAAAAGCAGGGATTGGAGCATTTCTTTTTAAGGCAGCAACCCGTGCGGCCGATGAACTCGGTCTCGTATTCGACACTGAACGGGCTAACCCAAACTCTGTCACCGAGTTGGGACCCGTTCAGCAAAAAGCTCACATCAAAGCTGCGGAGACAGAGGTCCTGCTACAGCTACATATGGATAAGCCAATGCATGGCGTCTTCTTTCACAACATCGAAGACCTTGGCTTATCCAAAAGCTTGACCTTTGCCTTCCTCAGGTCGAGTGAGCTAAAGTCGGAGACCGAGGGATTCATAATGGCCTGCCAGGATGGTGTCTTCAACACCCTCGTCTACCGTAGTCGCGTGATGGGTATAGACGTCCCTGACACCCGATGCAGGGCTTGTCGTGGGGCACCTGAGACCGTAATGCATTTGCTATCAGCATGCCCATCTTATGCGGTCTCAGCCTATATCCACAGGCATAACGCGGCGCTACGAGTGTTGTACTACCACCTACGACACTCGTACGGTATAGACGAGACACCGTTGTTGCCTTATGCTCCGGGGGATATTGAGTCCGTGGTGGAGAATGAGAGTTGCCGAATCTATTGGAACTACTCCTTCCCCACCCTCAGGCAAATACAAGCCAATAAGCCTGATGTTGTCCTCCTCGACCACCAAAGTAGAACGATATTCGTCATGGAGTTTTCCGCTCCAGGCGAAATGAATATCGTTCGAAAAGAGGAGGAAAAACGGACTAAATATCGAGATCTTCTCTTTGAACTCCGCAGGTTATATCCGGACCATTCTGTCAAAATGGTGGTTCTGATCATAGGAGTCCTTGGTGGAATGATGGACACACTGCTCTCCAACTTGAGGATAATACCTGCTTGCCGTAATATGGCAGAAATCTTAGCATCGCGAATGCAGAAGGCCGTTATCCTTGGTTCGCTCCGTCTACTCAGGGCACATGATTCTCGGACCCAATAGTCACTCACCCTACGGACGTAGGGAGTGGCTATTGGGGTTAACGACACCAGCGCGCCCTCCGGATGTATCGGAGCACCGGAGACAGGGCCTGACTGGTACATTCCCAACGGGGAAAAAAAAATAATAATAATAATAATAATAATAATAATAATAATAATAATAATAATAATAATAATAATAATAATAATAATAATAATAATAATAATAATAATAATAATAATAATAATAATAATAATAATAATAAGATAAGATCTGGTAGAAACACAGTCCAAACAGAGCAGGTCATCATTAGAAGGGGCGTGTTTCAGGGAGACTCCCTCAGCCCTCTTCTCTTCTGCATCTCACTATTGCCATTGTCCGTTGTATTCAGGAATACCCGTGGGTACAATTGCGGCACCCCCAGCAACCGGAGGCATAAGGTCACCCATCTGTTTTACATGGATGACCTCAAATTATATGCCTCTGGAGAAAGGGACCTACATCAGTCCCTTAGGGTGGTGGAAGAGTACACGCATGCTATCGGAATATGCTTGCCGTTCCGATCCTTCTTTACTCTTTCGGAGTGATGAAGTGGACTAAGGAAGAGCTGCGACAACTCGACGTCAAAACTCGCAAAGTGATGCATTTCAATAGGAGCTTGCATCCTAAATCGTCCGTTCCACGGTTATACTTTCCCAGACAACGGGGAGGCCGTGGACTTTTGAGTTTGGAATGTCTGCATAACAGAATGGTTCTAGATGGGGCCTGTAAAGTCATCCGGAGTTCAGATCCCCTTCTCTGCATGGTCCGCGACCATGAAAAAGCAGGGATTGGAGCATTCCTTTTTAAGGCAGCAACCCGTGCGGCCGATGAACTCGGTCTCGTATTCGACACTGAACGGCCTAACCCAAACTCTGTCACCGAGTTGGGACCCGTTCAGCAAAAAGCTCACATCAAAGCTGCGGAGACAGAGGTCCTGCTACAGCTACATATGGATAAGCCAATGCATGGTGTCTTCTTTCACAATATCGAAGACCTTGGCTTGTCCAAAAGCTTGACCTTTGCCTTCCTCAGATCTAGTGAGCTGAAGTCGGAGACCGAGGGATTTATAATGGCTTGCCAGGATGGTGTCTTCAACACCCTCGTCTACCGTAGTCGCGTGATGGGTATAGATGTCCCTGACACCCGATGCAGGGCATGTCGTGGGGCACCTGAGACTGTAATGCATCTGCTATCAGCATGCCCATCTTATGCGGTCTCATCCTATATCCACAGGCATAACGCGGCTCTACGGGTGTTGTACTACCATCTACGACACTCGTACGGTATAGACGAGACACCGGTGTTGCCTTATGTTCCGGGGGATATTGAGTCCGTGGTGGAGAATGAGAGATGCCGAATCTATTGGAACTACTCATTCCCCACCCTCAGGCAAATACAAGCCAATAAGCCTGATGTTGTCCTCCTCGACCACCAAAGTAGAACGATATTCGTCATGGAGTTTTCCGCTCCAGGCGAAATGAATATCGTTCGAAAAGAGGAGGAAAAACGGACTAAATATCGAGATCTTCTCTTTGAACTCCGCAAGTTATATCCGGTCCATTCTGTCAAAATGGTGGTTCTGATTATAGGAGTCCTTGGTGGAATGATGGACACACTGCTCTCGAACTTGAAGATAATACCGGCTTGCCGTAATATGGCAGAAATCTTAGCAGCAAGAATGCAGAAGGCAGTTATCCTTGGTTCGCTCCGTCTACTCGGACCCAATAGTCACTCACCCTACGGACGTAGGGAGTGGTTATTGGGGTTAACGACACCAGCGCGCCCTCTGGATGGGTCGGAGCACCGGAGACAGGGCCTGACTGGTACACTCCTAAGGAAAAAAAAAAAAAAAAAAAAAAAAAAAAAATAATAATAATAATAATAATAATAATAATAATAATAATAATAATAATAATAATAATAATAATAATAATAATAATAATAATAATAATAATAATAATAATAATAATAATAATAATAATAATAATAATAATAATAATAATAATAATAATAATAATAATAATAATAATAATAAAAGGCAGGGGGGTCAACCAACACCTAAGGCCCTGGTAGCGAGTAGCGACACCACCTACCTGAGCAAAGGATGCAAAATCGGACCGGCAGCTCATGCGCATCCGGGAGGGAAAAAGCAACTTTCCCTCCGGTGTCGGCCGTGGGTTTACTGGGTTAACCCCCCAGTAAACTATATCACTCGGTTCCGAACGAACGAGGAAGAGGCCATCACAACCGACCCCCTCGGATTAGGGGTCAAAGGCAAGGTGGTGGGGCCAACGATGATTTGCCAAACAATGACAACCGTAATAACAACGGACGCTTTGGGTGGACGGACGAATTAAGAGATGGACTTCTGCATTGTTACGAGAGCAGTGAGCCCGCCCGGAGAGGATACATGGCAAGAATGCATGCTCTGTGGTGTGAGAGACACCCAGAGCATGCAGCCTTTTCCGCACAAAATCTCAGGGATTATGTATCCCATCTTCGGGCTCGAGGCTATGTTAGAGCTCCTCCTCAGCCGGTTATCGAAGTGGCAGATATGCCACGTGTCGGTTTGGCTGTGGAGGAGAATCGCATTTTTCCACCGATGGAGGATATCAGAACCCGCAGGGCGCATCACAATATGAAGCCCCTGAAGCCGCAGGAACTGGCACGGGTGGATGCGGAGATTGGCGATGTTCTTCCAGAAGAGGCCGATCTGGCAGATTAATTCTGTCGTGTACGACGCCGCTCATGCTCTATCCCAAACAGAGAGGAGGGACACCAACGCTCTGGTAGGGAGGCATGAACGACGTGTACACAAGATGGAAGCCAAGATCAAGTCGGCGAGACAACACGCGTCTCGTATCCAGTGCGTGGTGGACTTCGTGGCGGCCAATAGGCCCTTCACGCCCACAGTGCGGCGAATTGCCGCAAAATTGAGACGAGCTCACCACACATTAAATCAAGGTGTGCTGTTCACCATCAAACAGCACTGCCTTGATAGGATACGAATGCTAGTGGCTGCAAAGAAGTCACTAGTGAGGCGGGCGAGAAGTGTCGCGGAAAACATAAAGTTCCGCGATAAACCTTCTCGCTTATTCCAAGAGCCTCCACGTGTTGTCTGGAAGAATATCTATGAGTATCCGCAACCACTCAACGTAGATACTCCAGCCCTAGCGCAGTTCGAAGCATTCTGCAGGAGGCTTCGGCAGCCTGAGCTCAATGAACTGCGCAATCCGATAACCACGGAAGAAGTTCGAAGGGCCCTAAATGGTTCTATCTAAGAATTTCGCTGCTCCAGGCCCTGATGGGTTAAATAACTATTGGTGGAAAAAGTTTCCAACAACCCACCGCCATCTGGCTAGAGGTTTTAACTCATGGCTAGATGGGGAGCAGCAGATTCCGGAGTGGTTTGTCGAGGGGCGAACCGTGCTCATCCCCAAAAACGGAGATTTTCTGATCCAAAGAATTACAGGCCGATAACATGCTTGAATGCGTGTTATAAGGTGTTTACGCGCATCTTATACACGCGCATTCTCTCCGCGGTTGATCCGGTATATGAACGGATATATGAGCAAAGAGGGTCAAAGAAAGGGGTCGCCGGGTGCAAGGAGAACCTGCTCATCGATAGATGTTTCACGCAGGACTCCGTGCAGTATAAGCGTAACCTTTCGATGGCCTGGATCGATTACCGCAAGGCATTTCCCTTGAGGTACCCGGTCAAATAGTGGGATGCATTGGACAACTGATGCCGCTCTGGAGGACTCGCTTCACCATAAAATCTGGTAGAGAAATAGTCCAAATAGAGCAGGTTATCATTAGAAGAGGCGTGTTTCAGGGAGACTCCCTCAGCCCTCTTCTCTTCTGCATCTCACTATTGCCATTGTCCGTTGTACTCAGGAATACCCGTGGGTACAACTGCGGTACCCCCAGCAACCGGAGGCATAAAGTCTATTTTACATGGATGACCTCAAATTGTATGCCTCTGGAGGAAGGGACCTACATCAGTCCCTTAGGGTGGTGGAAGAATATACGCATGCTATCGGTATGGAATTTGGGATCGACAAATGTGCCACGGTTCATCTCAAAAGAGGACGATGCGAGGAATACGGACAGGATGTCCAGCTCGTAGACGGAAGCATCCTACATCATCTGGATGCCGGAGAGACTTATACCTACCTAGGAGTGGAGCAACGCCGCTCCCAAGAGGTATTCACAATTAAAAACTCTCTCCGCGGCAAGTATCAGCATAAACTCCGACAGATCTGGTCAACGGAGGTGAAAGCCTCCAGAGTAGTACTCTCCTCCAATATTGTGGAACCTTCTAGTAGTTCTAGTAGACAATCTCCGTACAAACTTGAACAGGAGAGGGGTGGATTGATATGATATGTTCGTGTTGAAAGAAAAGGGGTAAAACTAAATCTGTTGGAGAGTTCGGATTTTTATAAAGAGAAGAATTCTCAGAACTCAATCAACGATCAAACATAACTTAATAATTCTCCTCTTCTTAATTTATTTTGTCGTAATACTAGGTAAATGTAATTAATTATTTTATAACCTACAAACAATATTTGTTATCCGTCGTGGTATCGGAGGGTAGGTATAAAACTGCTTCCTTATTAATTAACGGCTATGAAATATAAAAGAATGACATCGTAATTGTACGACGTAATTGGGGCTCAGTATATTTCTGTTTGAAAAAGCCATTGTATTGGAGAAACATATGTCGCGGTTTTGAAAACCAAAATTTTGTGAAAATCAACATTAAAGTTTTATCATATATGTTAACATGGATTTTCATCAAGTATCGGCTACATCGATTCAAAATGTTATATGACTGTTTTTAAAAGCACGCAACTCACCAACATGAAACTCCAATTGTCTTCATCCATCATACCACTTTCCTATTTGAAACAATGACTCGCATGAAATTCGTTATTGTTAACCTTAGATATATTTTTAAGCTCACGCGGTAATTAAACTGAACATCCCGTATTCTTATATGAACTGTCATAGCTTTGGAACACATTAAATACACTCTTAGTTTTTTGGCAAAACTGACATTCTTGGTATAATATCTCAAAAAAAAGTCTCAAATATTATATTGAACTACTTCCTGCCATGCAGTACAAGCCCCCCTCCTATTTATTATGAAACTAGGGCCGGTTGTTCAGTCAGAGATAATCTGCAGTTTTATGTGAATCTTGGTTTATCGAGTTGTTCACTGGATAGTTAGAACTATAATCCTGGTTTGATTCCAGGTTTCGCTAAACCATCAAAATCGATGGTACTCAATGACATAACAACATTAGAACTGCAATATGAAATAGTGTTACGACCCTGATTTATATGTGGAAGTTTAATCGACTGTGTGACAAATACTGTTGGGTAATCGGCGAATCATCGGGATAGAGATATAGATGGGAGTCATCCTTGGGGGATTATTCATTAATTGCTTAGATGTTGTAGAGTCAGTTCGTTCGTTTTGCTAATAAATATTAGTTCGAAGTGTTCTTTTTCAATTAGAATCGTCAAGAAAATATTCAAAACGTAACATCAGAAGTGAGATTGAACAGTGTAGTGAAAATGAGCGACGATGAAAACCAGCTTTACCAGGATTTATTAAATAAGCACATAGAAAGGAAGGTGATCGAGGCCTTGAAAAGGACGTTGGACCGGCAGCAGAATTTAGCCCAACAAAATGAGAGCCAAGATGCAATTATGGGTGAGTCATCTAGTACTTCCAGTAGGCCTGTAGTTGTTAAAGGAGAAATTATTCCATCATTTGATCCGGACAATAAGAATCTGACTGTCTCGTCGTGGATTCAAAAGATTGAACAGCTTGGAAAAATCCACCAGTGGTCCGATTACGAGAAGTCAAGTTACATGCAAGTGAAATTGAAGGGAACTGCTCGAGAGTGGTTCAACCGACAGGATAATTACGACAGATCGTGGGAAGAATGGAAGACTGCCCTAATAAGAGCATTTCCCCGATGTATTCATTATGCTTCAGTTCTGGAAGAATTCGTGGCTAGAAAAAAGGAAAAGAACGAAACTATGACAGATTTTTATCATTCTAAACTTTCTCTGGCTCAGCAGTGTAGGCTAGACAACGAAGCTATTATCTCCTGCTTAATCAAAGGGCTGCCACTTGAGTTCCAAGGAAACGCCAGGGCTTTTCAGTGCTCATCACCTGACGAACTATACTCAGGTTTCATTGCTCCAATGGACAACTACCAGTCTCCTTCATTCGCTCCCCCCATCAAAAGGACCAGGTTTGAACCACATGGAACTCAGAACGAATACCGGAAAAGCACAACCGAGTGCTTTCGCTGCGGAAAAATAGGGCACACTGCGAAATCATGTTGGGGTAATGCCGTTCGCTGTTATCTATGTAGAGAGCTTGGACACAAAATGGAAAGTTGTCCCCGGAATCAGGCAGCAAACAAACAAAGAACAAGTCATAGCAAAGAAGTTAAGCTGATTGATGCTGTCAACAGCAATAATTCATACTTCAAATGGTGTCAAATAAATGATACAAGGGTGTTTGCCTATGTGGACACTGGAAGCCAGGTTAATATTATCGCCAACACGGTTGTGGAGAGAATGACGTTACCAACCACACCAAAAATAAATATTCTTCGAGGATTTGGAGGCCAAGAAACTCATAGCAAATCAGAAAGCTCCTTCATGTTGAAAATTAACGAGATTTATATGGGAGCCAGTGCTGTTGTCACAAATGCAAATATGGAAAAGGTGGAAATCATTATAGGACAGCCGATCATCAATCATCACGACGTTTCCTTCATTGTAACCCAAGGGACCTGTAAGCTCCAAAACAAGAGCGACTATTGGAGTTCATCACTTTACCTGGTGATGGAACTCGGCCAACTGCTGTTCTGGAGGAAGATGTATCTTTGAAGGCGGGATCTGTGTCTTCAATCAAAATAAATATAGTGAACGTACGAGATGGAGAAGTTTTACTGAATGCAAATTCGTACCAGGTGGGCACAGCATACATATATGTACCGGGTGGTATCTGCAAGGATCCAAATTCTATCATGGAAGTCCTGAATTTGGGAGACAACGACGTGTTTTGGCAGAGGGGCAAGGTCGTAGCTAGAGGACACAGTTGCACATCTTCGACCGTTTCCGAAGACAGAAAAGGGGTGAGTCGTTTCCTGAATCACATGTATTGTGGCACTATAGCCTTGGAAGAAATTTGTTTTAACAGAGAAATATATATTGATCATCAAAATCAGTTGATCAGTATTTTAAATAAATGGGATTGTTGTTTTGCTAGCAATAGTAAAGAGTTAGGATCGGTGAAAATTGGTCAAATGGATATTGCTTTGCTAAAAGATTCCAAGCCTGTGTGTTACCGTCCTTATAGGTTATCGCTTACTGAAAGAGGGGTCGTCAGGGATAAAGTCAAAGATTTACTGGATGCAGGGATTATGAGGGAATCTGAATCATGTTTTGCCAGTCCTATTGTATTAGTGAAAAAGAAGGATGGTGGTTTTAGACTCTGTGTTGATTACAGAGCTTTGAATAAGATAACGTCAAAAGAGGTATACCCCATGCCTAATATCGAGGAACAATTGAGTAACTTGTCGGGAAAAATGTTTTTCACGACACTCGATTGTAACCAAGGGTTTCATCAAGTACCTTTATCCGACAGATCTATTTCTAAAACAGCGTTCATAACTCAAGATGGGCATTACGAATATCTCAAAATGCCTTTTGGGCTGGTAAATGCTCCTCTTGTTTTCCAAAGGCTCATAAACAGGGCGATTGGAAACCTCCGATTCGGAAATGTATTGGTCTATATGGACGATTTGCTAATTCCTTCTACTACGGTCGAAGAAGGTCTTAGCACATTGAACGAAGTCTTGTTTCTTCTAAATAAGGCTGGTTTGAAACTGAACTTGAAAAAGTGTTCTTTTCTTCAAGCAGAGATTGAGTACCTTGGGCACAAGGTGAGTTTTTCTGGTATTACACCAGGTGCAAGAAAAACGGAAGCTATAGAACGATTTAAGACCCCTTCGAACGTTCATGAGGTACGCCAATTTTTGGGATTAGCAGGCTATTTCCGAAAATTTATCAGAAGGTTCGCTCTTATTGCATCTCCATTGACACAGTTGACAAAAAAAGATTTTGAGTGGGAATGGGGTTCAAAACAAGACATAGCCTTCACAACTTTGAAAAAATTATTAGTCAGTAAGCCACTACTCGTTTCGTTCAATGGTGAATACCGCACAGAAATCCACACAGACGCTAGCAGTCTGGGGGTCGCTGGAATGTTGCTCCAGGAGTAACCAGATCACCTTCTGAAACCTGTGGCGTACTTTAGTAGAGTGACATCTTCTGCTGAAAAGGTTTATCACAGTTATGAGCTCGAAACTCTAGCTGTGGTTGAAACTTTGAAAAGATTCCGCATCTATTTGATAGGTATGCACTTCAAAGTGGTAACTGATTGCTCAGCAGTTAGATACGCTTTCGAAAAAAAAGATTTGATTCCACGAATCGCTCGATGGTGGCTCCAAATTCAGGATTATGATTTTGAGGTCGTACACCAACTTGGAAAGTCGATGAGTCATGTGGACGCCTTGAGCAGGAATGCCGTGGAAATTTTGCAAATCAACTCAATGGATGTTTCTGACTGGCTTTTCACAATTCAGCTACAGGACGAGGCTTTGCAACAAGTCATCTCCCAACTAGAGTTTCGAACGAACAAAGACCTAGAGAACCAGTATCACTTCAGAAATAATCGGTTATACCGAAGGACTCTGAAAGGTGAACGACTTGTCGTGCCAAAATCAGGCCGTTGGCAAATTTTACAAAGATACCATGATCAAATCGGTCATCCAGGATTTCAAAAATGTCTCTCATTGATCAAAGATCGATATTGGTTTTCGAAAATGATCAAATTTGTGAGAAAATACACAGAGGCTTGTCTGGATTGCGCCTACCATAAGAGAAATAGTGGCAAGGGAGAAGGCAGATTACACCCTATACCAAAGGAAAAGGAGCCAATGGAAACTGTACATATAGATCATGTTGGACCTTTTCCTAGGAGTAGAAAGGGTTATGCTTATTTGCTGACACTTATATCTCCACTAAATATCTCATTGCAAGACCAAGTCGTACAGTCGGTTCTGCCGAATGTATTAGGAATCTGCAGGAGATTTTTGGAACATTCTTGGGTTACCCCAGAAGAATCATCTCTGATAACGGAAAAGCATTCAGTAGTCGCTACTTCAAAGATTTTGTTGACTCTAAGCAAATAAAGCACATCATGACTGCTGCTTATACACCAAGAGCAAATGGCCAGGTGGAACGTTATCATCGAACTCTGCTGAATGCACTCCGTGCCTCATCTACCGAGGAGTGCAATTAGGATGCTAATCTCCCAGACATTCTCTGGGGAATAAACAATACAGTAAACAGCAGCACTAAGTATAGTCCATACGAGCTGATGTTTAATAATAAAGGAAGGCAATTGGGAGATCTCGAGTCTGAAACTAGTACCAGTCGTGAGCCAATTGCGAATAAAAGGAGCCGGGTCAATGAAAATTTGAAAAAAGTGTCTAAGAAAATGAAACGATATGATAGAAAGAGAAAGTTGCCTCGGCAATACAAAAAAGGTGATTTAGTCTTGTGGCGTAACGGGGGCTCAGTTAGGCAAAAGGGGGTCAGTAATAAACTCAACAAATCCTTTTCAGGACCCTACATGATTTCGAAAGTTTTTTACGGCGATCGTTATAAAATAATCAGCATTAAAGGTATGAAGGGGTATACACGCTATAGTACAATAGTGGCATCCGATTCACTACGTCCATTCAAAGGTACAGCTAAATCACTCGAAGACTTATCGAGTGAAGGTGATTTTGACGACCCTGTAAGAGAAACTGAAGATCTCATTGATCTACTGGAAAGTTAGGTATATTGGATGAAAAGCCGTTGCAGGACGGCCGAATAATGGCCTGCGGAGCAGAATTCTTTTGGGTTCAGCTCGTAGTATTTCAGAAAGAGATAGAGAAAGGGAGAAAGAGGAATCTCCTGAGGTTTGCTCTGAAGTAATTTTGTTGGAAGATGGCAATGCCGTTGCAGGACGGCTGAATAATGGCCTGCGGATCTGAATTCTTTTATGGTTCGGCTCATATTACATTTGAAGAGTGATCTGTTATGGGTTGCTCTAGGTCGCTTGTGCTGGGGAAGCTTGGGGAAATTGTTTGCGAGTGTAATTGAACATTCTCCCAAGATCTGTTTTCTTTGCAGGAAGGCGCGCTCATTTCGAGGATGGCCGACTGTTACGACCCTGATTTATATGTGGAAGTTTAATCGACTGTGTGACAAATACTGTTGGGTAATCGGCGAATCATCGGGATAGAGATATAGATGGGAGTCATCCTTTGGGAATTATTCATTAATTGCTTAGACGTTGTAGAGTCAGTTCGTTCGTTTTGCTAATAAATATTAGTTCGAAGTGTTGTTTTTCAATTAGAATCGTCAAGAAAATATTCAAAACGTAACAATAGCATGGAAAAATAATCGGAAATAATCGGAAATAACTTTGATGATCATGGACGGTGTAATAACATAACTGATGATTAAGATATTATTGAAGTAGTCCTAATAGGGCACCTCGTACTTATAGATTACGTGAAAATCATTTCGAGAAATGGTCACATGAAGATTTAAATTTAGGTACAGATATTGTGAGGATTATTGTGAAAAATGGTTTCTCATGAAATCGCTAATAAAACTAATTGGTTAGTGCATCATGTAATTTGATACTATTAGGTATTTTTGTGATGATTCCATTACTGAAAATTATATTGTGGTTGACGTACACCAAAGATTACAATGGCACATTCCATTACAGGATTTTTCTTTTCGTGGGAACCAGCTAGGACATATTTACATATCTATCTTGAACGAATCTCACATCTACCTTAAAAGATCCATCAGATAAGATGGTTTGCTCATGAATTTCATTCTATTTCATCGTTTAAGGCGCCTTCAATGAGTCCGTTTTCTACCAAGCTTTCCAAAAAATTACAGGAAAGTAAGAAACTACGAATGGAAAATGTTTGGTTATATTTGATGTGATGATGTGTTTTATTTTTATTCTGATTAAGGTACATGAGCTCGTTCTCGCATCAGTGAGTCCTCGTCTCCTCAGGTGGTACTGTAGGATTTTCCATATTTTTCCAGCAGTTGTAATAGCAAATACGCCACCCTTTATTTGTTAAGTTGCCCCATGGTGCATATGGTGGTGGTACTCTCTTTAGTCTGCACTTATGTTCAGATCGGGGAGACTATCACCATTATATTCAATAATACATTAACTATTTCACATTTTCATTCATACTTGAAAAACTTTGTCGATAAGTTGAAAAACTTCTGACATTAAAGTATATTTTGACTTTGACTTTTCATGAAATAGTTCAGATGAACTGTAAAATCTTGGTTTTCATTATCCATGGTCGAATTTCTACTGAACAACACATTTGACGGTAATCTAGGATTAGACTTCAAACTAAGTTTGATAAATCTTTGGATGTTACCATGGACTGAACAACCGGCCCATGTGTTAATCATTATTAGTTCACCAAAAAAATGCTCAAAACATATTGAAATAATACTCAGTGATAAACACCCTATCAGCACTACGTTTTTATTACACTCGTTTAGTGCACCCCCTCAGGGGGGTGGTACCGAGACCAGCCTCCGATCCCGAATCTCTCAGCAATCACTCTCATGGACCGATCGAGATAATTCCACCACATAATCAGCAAATACAGTTCCGCTGCCCGTGTCTTCAGACATCAGAGCAACCATTCATTACTGTAAAAATTTGAAATTGTTTAGTATTAATCAGTTGAGAATTATGTACTCTCACGATACCAAATCTGCCTGCGCTGCAGTAATAATTCGTTAAAATAATACAAAGGAAATATAATAGTTATTTATGTACCAAGGGTATAAATATATGTTTATGCCCTGAGGGCGACGTGTTACGAACCCGTGTGCCTCTGGCCTGAGGGTTTGTAAGTCGCCCGAGGGTATACACATCTGTTTATGCCCGCGGTACATACATAACTTTATGTCATACTAGTTCGTTATTGCAATCCAATCTCAATACAAATCAGTATTTTAAAAAATCCGGTTTGAATTAATAACATTGCCATTTAATCATCGTAGACACTATCGTTGCTAGGTGAATGTTGACAAACGTAAATGTCATAAAATCACATTATTTTTTATATGTGTCAAAGTTAGAAGTCAAAATCAAATCAAATAACATTTATTCAAGAAATAAATTAACATAGGTACACTGGATAAAAATATAAATATCAATGAATAAATGTGTTTACTCAATAAGTGATTCAACACTTGTTTTGAGGAAAAAAATGGTAAACATTAACATAATAAATAAATATAGTGAATGATAAAATTTAGAGATAGTCTCGTTGAAGTGATAATAAATATAAATAATAACACAAATGCATAACATAACAAGAATAATATTACATAAAATTTGGAGTAACATCCAGAAACTGATTTCAATGGTAGCGTACATCAATATTCAAGTTCGTAGACAGTAACGATGGAATAAAAAGGTACAAATACGTCGATATTGGGAAATTTGGGAATAAATATGTTTCCTTCATTAAGATGAAAATAATGTGAATGGGCATGTACTAAGAAACTGGCGATTGCAAGACCATCCTTTATTCTCACACTCATAGAATCATATCTAACGGATCGTTTTTAAGCTGTATACTACAACAACGTATTATCTGAATACAGAGACGTGAGATTTGGTGTCCCACAAGGCTCTGTTTTGGGACCACTACTGTTTATAATCTATATCAATTCGCAGATGACACAACATTGATATATTCCCATGAAGATTATGACTCCCTGATTTCCCTATCCGCTGAGGTAGAGGAAAAAGCTGAACTTTGGTTTATTACAAACAAGCTCAAATTGATCCAGGAAAAATCACAGAAACTGATAGTCACCACATCCTTACAAGAGGAGGGTAAAGTAACACTTTTAGGTCTTACTCTAGATGAAAAGCTCAATTGGTCTAATCACATAAGGCAATTTAATTTGAAACTATCCAGTTCAATTTTCAATATGAGACAACTAAGATATATCATAAACACCTCTACAGTATATTTTTCACTAATTCAGTCTCACCTTAACTACGGTATTCTACTTTGGGGTAATTTTTCGGCAGCTTCGATTGTCTTCCGACAGCAGAAAAAAGCTATACGAATCCTAGGCAATGCAAAATTTAGAGAAACATGTTGACCACTATTCAAAAATTCAAAATAATGACTCTGCCGTCACTCTTTATATGGAACACTATCATTGATATTCCCATGCTGACTACTCAGTCTGATATTCATCACCACAACACCAGAGGAGCAAACATGATTAGAATACCTAGACACAGACTCACCAGATCTAAGAATAACTCACTAAATTATAACCTTTATATTATTCTTCCCCCTGAAATAAAAAACATGAGCATGTTCAATTTCAAAAAAACAGTCAAAACATATTTGACTGAAAATCCATTCTATTCCCTTGAGGAATATATTGACTATATGAGGAGTACCGGGTGCTGCATACTCACTGAATCAAAACAAATTACCGGGCCGACTTGATTCGTACATTCAGTATCTATACTCATTGTCAATTGTACTTTCTTAGTCTTTTTAATATGTTTGTTATATTTCCATTTACTTATTTTATTATAAGAGTGACTATGTCTTTATGTACCAGTTTTTACCATTTTTTATCTATGTATTATCTTTTCAACCACACTTTTAGTTATTTTTTATATATTATTACTATAATCTACTAATATTTCTATACCATTGGACTTGTCATAAATGTATTGTTGTACATATCATGATTAAATAAATCTATCTATCTATTGTATTTGACATGTCACCATCTTTCAAGGATTGCTGGTTATGAACGTTTTCAGTTGATATTTGAAATTTGCCGAAATGAACGAAACGAATTTGCCGAAATGAACGAAGATTTTGGAATTTCTGACGAAATTATTTCTCTTTATGCCCGCGCGGGCCATAAAGTGAACTTTTTGCCCGCACGGGCATAAAGTACGACATTAGATAGTTGGTAACTAAGCAATAAAAACACAATAATGAACTAGTATGACATAAACACTATTTTCTTAACCTAAGGACCGCCGTATACAGGGTACACCATAAATACATAACAGTTCTCACTGTTACATGAAGGTCTGTGTGGATCTGATCTAATCAGCCCCCACAGAGTACAGACGTGGTACATGAGGAAGAACCTCAAGGTCAACCGCCAAAATACCACGATTGTTCCTTTCACCAGAAAAATAAACCTAGAGACCAACAAAGCTATTCGAATCTTTGGTGAAATCCTACAGATGTCAGTAGAGTCGAAAAACCCTGGGTTAAACCTAGATTCAAAGCTCAGCTAGAATAAACATCTGGAAAAGTGCTGACAAGTCTGATGCTGATCGCCAGACGTTGCTTTGGCAAAATATGAAAACTTGTACACGAACAATCCCTTTGAATAGTGATATCCTCGATAACGTAAGGAGCTCTGCTGTGGTGACCAAAAGTAAAGGTCATGAGAATCGACAAATCTGAGATGCCGTCTGACAAAATGACTCTTTTGATGTAAAAAATACCAGCATCATACAATATGGGGAAGGCACATCAAGAGCCCTACCAATGCTGTCAATAAGAGAGGCATGGCTCTAAGACAAGCAATGCGGTAGGGGCTGGAATATACGGCAAGATATCAGTTTTAGTCTCTATATTCTAAGCCGAGGTATTGGCTATTTCTGTTTGCATAAGAGATACTCTTAGGCATGGCATCACACGTTAAAATGTTAGGGCTGCGTTTTCCCTAGCTCGCACAAGTCTCTCGAATACTTCTGAGGGTTGCGCGTAGGTGTGCAACTGGTTGACGGAAATAACAAAAAAAAATAACAAAACAAAATAAAGAAGGAGTCCTAGAAACCAACCCATAGTCCTTCTCTCCCACAGTCTGGCGCCGGCAGTAACTGTCTTGCGGTCAGGCAGGAATTTTTCCAAATTAGTATACAGAATTGACAAGAAATAATTCGAACGGTACGATAGATTTACAAGTGTTTGATTATTAAAACTGAAAACTTTACTTCAAGTAACAAGCAAGATATAATTATTTACACCCCAACCACATCAAGACATCTTTAGCAAATTTCCATCTCGGTAAGGCTTTCGATACACTAGAACATGGATGACTTAGCGCTTGATGAAAGCAAAAGGGGAAATACTAAAATTTACGAATAACGGATATCGTTTTGCCAACCCCAGACATGAATACAGTTTCTAACTCTGGCAACTTCGGCTAACCGTACAAGCGTTTCCACCAGATGCTGTAAGGAGTTCAACAATATTGACATAATTTATGAACTTCAAATTTTGTAATCGGGATGGGCACTCCATTCTATTAATACCGTGAAATTCTAAGCGTTCAGTTACATTTCATGCACCGTGTAGAAGTGCATTGTCATCAACAGAAATATGAAAGTTTCTTTTTCATATTGTTCTTTGTCCCTACACCAAATTAAGGACACAGTTAATCGTGTAACTTCAAATTTAGTTGCAGCTTCGACTGTTCCGATTACAATCTGATGCAAAATACCGTCTTTTTGAAAAATGTATTACCAGTGCGTGCAACAGTACTTCACGCACAGTTGATGATTTTACACACAGTTGATTTTTTACGTACTCTTTTGCTTACTTTTTGCTCACTGTGAACAGTGCGTAAAACATTAGTTTACTCTATATCGTAGAAAAAGAATTTTTGTAACTCTTATAATAATTTTTTTTCCTATAGTTGCGAGCATTAACATATTATTGTTCAAATATTGTCAAATGTGTCAAATATGACGGAAGAGCAGCTGTCTCTTTCAGGCAAACTAGTGTGAGATTTCACCATAGGTCACATAGTTTTTTTCTGAAATCGTTCAAGAATGCCCACTTTCTCGGAGCAACTTCAGGCCTCAAAATACGCTAATCTAGTATTTTAGTCCGTTGCTAAGCAACGAACTTTCCCGGACCGTTTTCGGACCTAAACGGTACGGGAAAGTACTTTTTCTACAACCACACTCCAAAACATGCTTTTCTGCATAGTTTTACGTTCGCAAACATGATTATTTCTCACAATAATTGAAATTTGACATTAGTGTGCCACAAAGTGACATTTCTGTGCCACAAAGTGACATTTCTGTGCCAAAATTTTTCAGTACCTAATTTCTAAGCAATACAGTTTTCGTGACAGCAAGGTGAAAGTATATTTTGAAAATTCTGCATTTCGAAGGGATATTCGATCAGGCAACTTCAAGAATGAATAGACAAATTCTATTGGTTTATATAATATGAGGGAAATTGTCGTACAAATTCATAATATTCTGAACAAAAATTATAGACATCACTACTGCTGTCTCAAATACCCACATACACACTATCCATTGCTAGGCAACGGAGCAACATCTATCGAATCATTTGAATGTCAACAAACGTCAAGCATAAAATATTCGTAAAATATGTGTTTCTGAAAATATAATTTTGGCATATTTTGAAGAACTATTCAAATCAAGAAAAGCCTCTACTCTCTGGTCAATATATTCAATGCTAAAATCGACTATTAATAGTAGAAATATCAGAAAAAACAAGAATGAGAGCGGCTTAAAATCCTCCCCCTCTTCCCTTTCTTCTCTTGGGCATCATAAAGCTAAGAATGAGTCACTGACATTTCATTCCGTCTTATAGTATAGTATTATTTTTAGCAGAAAGGGTGTTGTAGAAAAAGTATAGTGTGTAACACAAGCAGAAATGCAATTTCTCACTCGTTTGAATTGCAGCACTCGCTTGCGCTCGTGCCGCAACATTTTCAAACACGTGAGAAATTAGCACTTTTCTGCACTTGTTGCACAATATACTATTCCCGTATCAAAAACGATACGGGAATATTTTTGCCGGCTTGTTTACATTTTAGACAGTTATTGAATTCACGCAAACAATATGTAGAATTCCTTAGTTTTTGATAATGCTGATTGCGATTTCAGAAAAAATAATATGTGTAGTAAAAGCACATTCCCAGACTTCAATGCTTGTTGGCCTCGGCTTCGCCTCGGCCAACAATTTACATTGTCGTCCGGGAATGTATTGCTTTTACTACTAGATACACAATATACTATTTTCTGCCTAGTCAGCCAGATTTATACGAACGTAAAATCAGTCATCATACATGGAGGCCAGAAAAATTATTTTAATTTTCATAAAAAAACTTTATCTCATTTTAAAGAAATGTATACTATAATTTGAGACAGAGGTTGTGCAATTAAATCAACCACAAGACAAATATCCCATTGAACATCAGTTGTAGAATATATTGTTAATACTCTTTTCTTCAATCACCTTTAGGTATTTTATTGCTCTTCAGCAATAATCCAACGTCCCATCTTCATCACTTTCATCCAGATTGATCCGAAGAGTTCAGTCTATCTCCCTCTTTCCTCTATCTAAAGATTTGCCGAACATATTATGTTTCTCAGGATCCGTCCTTTCAATGACGGAAATTCCTAAAGTTTATAACCTCCAAAAATAAAAAATAAACTCCAAGAAAATCACATTAAAAACTCACATTCCCACTTCAGAAAACACGACATAATGACTGTGGTGTTGAAATGTATGGACCTTCATAAATAGTACGTATTCTCCAAATATACCTTCTTGTTTCATCATAAGTTCTGATAAATTTCATGCGAACCAGCGTGAAAACATTCGCAATATTTCGTATTAAAATAAATTTATTTCGATCATTTATTTCGGGAATTTGTTTATTATTTCATTTTGAAAATGAACATGCACTTGCAAATGCATTTATGTTTTCCATTTCGTCTCGAAAATGAGAGTAATTCCGGAACGTTGAACTGGTTCATTTCTACTTAACATAAATTTGTTTTAGTACTTGTTCGAACGTTTTCAAAAGAAGCGGTAATGAGAAACTTACCAACATAAATACACAGTTGATTCTATGAACAGGAAGTTCTGGAAAACACTAGTAGTGTTGTTATTGCATCATTTTGGTAATTTTTTTTTTGAGAATTTTACTTATACCCACTAAGTAGATAACCCAAATGTCATCACTACACAAAGTTCATCTACGAACAGAAGCGACCCTATCACCATTTCTCTGGTCTACTAGAATCATCCTGAGCCATTGCACCTGTCTAGCCTTTTGAATCGGCTGTATAAATATTTAAGAAGATATGAGGTTTCCGAAAGGTAATGTCTAATTGTTTATCCTCAAGAGCTATCTGTATTTGATCGGACTAAGAATAGTCCCATGGTAAATCCTGCCTGTCGTGAAATGATAACCATGGGCAGTAGATGGTCTTTGCCGTCACCCGCTGAAATACTACCACATCGACTATTTGTGCTGTGAAATGGGTTTCAGTGTTTGGTAGATAACTCCCGGACACCTTTCTCCTTATCATTTTCAGGTCTTATTTTAAAGGTAATGATTAAGTCTCCTTAATATTTAAAGAGCTGCCTATACAATTTACTGACAGGTGAGGAAACCGTCTGCTAGGTCTGGTGTTGCCCCAAGTCGCCTGAATGCAATTTTCGAATTTCTCCAGGTCAATGTTAAGGAGGGGTCGGGGGCGTTTGAAAACCATTCAGTTTGTGAATGTTCCGGAAACCGTCTGCTATGGTCCTGGACATACATTCTGCCAAGTTTGACGCTCGAATGAGGTCAAGATCTAGAGTTATGCCCAAAAACAGGCGATTAACATGTGTCGCCTATTATGACTATCACATGAGTGAGGTGATAGGTCCGGAAACCGCTCAAAACTTTTTGGGCTGTGTCGAGTCTTACTAGAGGTACGAGAACATGCTTCCAGCAGACGCGTAGCTGGTCAAGGACCATTTTGGCAGCACTTTGAAATTGCGAAAAATCGCTAAATTCTACATATTTTGTTATAAATAAAAACATAATTTATGAATATGTCATATACCTATATGTGTAACGAACACGAAAAACCTAACAGCAGAAGTTTTTAGCCGAAAATAGTTTTTTTATTTACAAAAAACGAACAACAGTTTTTGACGCCAGAGTTGAATTTGTTCATGCGGATGAATTACTCAATCGTACGAGGCATATTCAGTCATTTTACACTTATTGAGCACATGCAGAAGAGTGCTTGTTGATAGTGCGTTTTATGACAGAAAAAAGGCATCCAAAAGATCCTCAAGACAACAAGCAGACTTGGAATCAATTTGTATGGATCACTAAAAAAATTTGCCTATTCCTAATATTTCAACCAATGATGTCTATTATAGCCGTCAATTGTCACTGTATTTGTTCAATTTGCATGTTCTCTCTAATCAGCAAAGTGTTTTTATGCATACAGTGAAATAATAGGGAAAAAAGGAAGTGACAACGTCTGTTCCCTTCTACATCATTACATGTACAACTACTTACCTGCCAATATTAAACGCCTTCAGATATTCTGTGATTCTTGCGGAGGGCAGAACAAGAATTACACAGTTTTTCGATTTTTGCACCATGTCATACACTATGAGAGAAGGTTAGAAGAGATTCAGATAACGTTCCCCATACGTGGCCACTCATACATGGAGTGTGACAAAGATTTTGGTTTGGTTAACCAGAAATCAAAAACAGAAACTCCGTCCGACTCGATTGATGTATTACGATCATCTAGGGTAAAACCTGCCCCGTTTGACGTGGAAGACACCAACCAAGACTATTTTCGTTCTTGGGGGACACACCTAGAGCCGCTCAACAAAAAGAAAAAATGTCCTTTTCCTTCCAGGCCTATAAGGGAAATAAAAGTTTCTGTTGACCTTCCTAGACTAGTATATTATGAGTTTCATACAATGGTGCATGGGAATCAGCTGATATTGTTGGAAAGCCTTCCACATCCAACCAAAGTGGCAAATTTAAGCTACCGGAAAAGCTGTATAAAGGTACGTTATTTTTATAGTTAAACCAAGTTTGTATAAATATTTTTATTTCCCTAGACTTACTGCCGTTGTCTAAAGAAAAATATGGAGATATCAGGAAGTTATCAAAATATTGTAGCGAGCAGTCACAGAAGTTCCTCTTGAATTTACCCCATAAATAATTTATTTTGAGCATGCAGAGATGAAAAAATCAGACTTCTAGATTTATTAATTAGGGTATGTGATATCTAAAAAAATAAAATAAAAATATTGTATTAATTGTTGCATCACTTTTAGGTTTGGTACCTTGTCTATGGCAAAATTTGACACTACAAAGTTCTTCAAGTTCTTCATTTACTGCCTAAACAAGAATATTTTTCATAGGTTGAGTTAGGATAAGGTGGCCAGAATATTATTATTATAAGAACTGCCAATAAATTTCTTACAAAAATTGGACTTTCATCATTTTTCCCAGACATAATATGTAATCATAATGTATTTCGAGGGATATCTTCGGATTGACAGGTCTGATAACCGAAAAACGCATTTACATAAATAGGATAACATATACGGAGGGGCTTTTTTTCACTTGATAAAAATACATAAACGACTTGCTAATAACTCGAATTTTAATTAAAAAACGCTCTCCTGAAGATTTATTGTTTTAGGACATTCATCGTTTTTCCCGTGTGCTCTTCATATGGTTAATTAACTGCATATGTTTTTTCTTTTCAGTTTTATACTTATGCTCATATAGAGGGTTGTTTTCTTCAATTTGAAGATACATCTCAGTGCAGAACTTGATTCCTCTACTGTATCATCTATCCTCCCCTTTTCATTATTTTTCAAATACATTTTACGTTTGGAAAAGCTTATTTCAAAAGTATACATGAATATGTCATGAAAATTATGGAAAGCTTCTTCGCAGTTGTCAAATTTATATAAACCCAGCCAATTTTCCTCTTTCTAAATGAACACATTTTCTTTGTTTCTGTCATTGAAACATCCTTTCAATAATTTTTTTAAATGACTTCAACTTCGTGAAACTATTCATTTCTAGAAGTCAGATATGTCATTATCGAAAACGTAACACGTTTCCTCGTTGGTATAGTTTGAAAAAAATTTGGTCCATAATGGTGCAACTCCTGTTCGTGATTCTTGTGGGCCAACCCACCAAAAATCGAAAATTAAATAATATTTGAAACTCAAACGATGAGAAATTATGAATCAATCTCACCTACTGATTCTTGCAATCATATATTCGCTGTTTGTATCTGCTACGCCACTGCAATAGATATTATTCAGACTCGATTATCGTAACCTCTAATTATGTTTATTACGTGGTATGCAAATTGTGGAACGAAAAGTGAAATTGTAGAATTCCATCGGTCAACGATTCTTGATCATTCATTATACATTTTCTGAAATATGCAGGGTTTTATGGTAGTGTGATTGTATCCCTTCGCTTTTAACTTTTTGGTGTAGACCTAAATATTAAATATCAATTTTCTTTCAATATTTTGGTGAAATATAGATCGGTAAAAAATTATTTTCGTTTTGGTGTTAGGAGAAAGTGATTTGTTATTGATTTATCTCTAGTTGAAACATACCTATTATGAATTCGTTCAATTTCATAATTTCAAGTTCCATTGATGCTACTGTTTTTCTTATAATCTATACACCATCTACATTTGGCTCGTCGATTTGAAAAAGGCGTAATTTCATGTTACAATAATTCACTACTCATATGACCTACAATTCATATTTCAAAATCGAAGATTGTTTGTTAGATTGCTTACGGAAAGCCATTTTCAACATTTTTCAGGAACTGTTATGTATTGAATATTACACTTGCGGGTCATTTTAGAACACTTTCATCAATCTGTCTCTCCGGTAACACTGGCAGTGGATACCATTCTCTCTTTTCTAAATGGAAGACCCTGTATGATCTATTATTTTTCATTGCCCTCATTAGTTTTCAATTTGAGTTTATCACGAATCCTTCCTTCGTAAAATTGTCTGCTAGGTCGCCAGATCTTGCCCCACTTGACTTATTTCTCTGGGTATATCTTAAAGAACGTGTATAAGTTAGATTACTTGCAAATATCAAAGACCTCAAGAACAGAATAGGCAGGCATAGAGTGTCAGAGATTGAACAGGGTCAGTCTACGAAGAATATGCACTCAGGTTGTTATGAACAGGAAGCCGTTGTGTTTTGACAACAATCGACGTCACTTCGGACATGACAGACTAATATTTGTTTTTTTCCAGGTTCTACTTTTTTGTTGATGTCGCATTTTTGTAGAAAAAATATGAATAATATTTTTCGAAGGTACATTTTCCTAAAGCTCGTGTATAGTAACGGCTTGAATATTCATAATAAATATTCGTAGGTAATATACCTAGACCGTGACAAATAGCCGACTATTATTTCCCTTATAACTCTATCGAGAGTACCATTTTGACAATTCGATGATACCATATGAACATTAATAATCTGAATAACTCCCGAGAGCTTTAGCTCGAGGGAGTTATTCTTTAATCATTAATGTTAATATGGTCGAATTGACTTATCACAAAATACAATTTACTCGAGACGAATTAGGGAAAATAATAGTCGCTATTTGTCATGGTCGACTGATGTTCAGGAACATTATTTCATGAACACCATACAGTCGTCCATATACTCGTTCATTAACGTTTAAACTTTTAATTCCCCCTGTATTTTAACAACCATTCTGTAGTAGAAAGTAACTCAAAACGAGTCATTTCAATTTTAAGTGACTGAGTTATGTCAAACATTATTGACATTTATACAGACAAAAGAGAGCCGCTAATATTTCTTTGTTTACATGAATAGCCGTGTTTACCGAAATAGCCGCTGGTTTACCTAAATAGTGACATCATGTGACTTCACTCATGAAATATTATTGGTGCATCCATGTGTGAATGAAATAATCAGTTCAATTCCAAAATATTTTATTTTTCCTGACATAATTATAAAAATTTACAATGCTTTATATGGTTGAACTCAGAAATATACAAAAAAATGACAACTCATTAAAAAAAGTTCACATGTAAGACTTTGACAGGTGGTAGAATGTACATAATTGGAATTTAGTCATTCAATTACTTTCAAAATACCATTAAAATACTGTATGAGGTAGGTTCTGATTTTTTCTTCAAATAAGAAAGTTACAGGACCGTGAATACCTGGCTGTACAATCCGGATTACGAGACCATTTGATCATAGATCGATCATAGAGAGTGCCACAGCCGTCTTAGGAGAATTAAGACGGCTGTGAAAATGCCAAATCCCCTATTTTTCAATGTCTGAACTTCTTATTATTTTTACAATCTTTTATTTAACTTGCTCTGTTCGTATGTCTTTCTTTCCGGGTCAAAACTTGTCATCCAGTTGAGCTGACAATATAATAATTAAGAAAAATAAATCCCCAACTTGCCCCCTCCCGCCCCGAAGGCTAGATATTGAACGCGTAGGAATATATAAAAATTCCGACGGTTTCGGACGTCGAAAAAAATGGGAGGGATGGGGGCGGATCGAATCCTCCTCTTTTTTTCTCGAAAAAAGTTGCAAAAACTTGCGAAAATCAAATAAAAAAAATTCGTAAAAACAATGAGAAACATCGGACCAGCAATAACTTCATAATAGATTAATTTTACCCAACTGCCCCCTCTGAAGGCTTGGTAGAGAACGTTGACGGGGTGCTCGGTCCCCCCTCAATTTTCAATAAAAGTTGCGAAAACACGCGAAAATATAATCGGAATTATTCGTATAAATATAGAAAAACATCGGACCGTCAAATAATTTAATTTCGAATAACATTGGATCGTTAAATAATTTTACCTCCTGCCCCCCCTAAAGGCTAGATAGAGAACGCTTAGGAATTCGGAAAAATTTCCGACGGTTTCGGGTGGGGGGAGGGGGGTGCTTGGACCCCCTCTTCCTTCTTGAAAAATGGTGTGAAAACTGGTGGATATAAAATCGGAAAAATATAAGACCGTCGCGTCGTATAATTTAATTTCGAATAAATTTACTCAGTTGGAGAGCTTTTCGAAAAAGGGCGCGAAAACTCATAAAAAAATGGAAAAATCCTTTAAAATAGATAAAAACATCGGATCGTCGAATTATTTTCGTAGCTTGACCTATATGTTGGTATGTATGCATCCAGTGAAGTGGAATACGTACCAAGAAGCTGGATGACAAGTGTTGCGAAAAATCCACTGATCTAGCAGTCTCTGGGCACCTGGTTCACCTATTAAGACCAATGATATATTACCGTTAGACTCCGTTATTTACATTTCTAGCTGCGGTCAACGCAGAGTCACATTCTAAGTACAATTTTTACTCCCGCTTATTACGCGGCAATTATCTGCTTATATACAGGGTGTTAATTAAGTACGTTGACAAATTTCGGGAGGTGATTCTTTGAAGGTTTTCAGGACGAAATGTTCATATAAACATATGTCCCAAACGGCTTGGTTTTCGAGATACAGGGTGATAAAAATACATTTTTTTCAAGATTTTTTATAGTTAACTTCGACATTTTCTACAATAATCAGTTCAAATTAGACAAGTACAATCCATTCAATAGTACGCACGATACAAAATAATGCATTTCTCAAATAATTCACAGGGTCCTCCTTTTTTCAGAGTCAAGCTTTGTTCAACCCTTCAGAATTTTTTTTTTCCGCCGCCACTGACATATTATGAGAAAGGAATAATGAATGTTGTTTCATTTAACATCTTTTTGCTCTCTTGATGTTTTTCATTTACTTGTACGGTTCAGGAATTACAATGAAAATATTAACGCAAACATTTTCCAGTAACGCATAACATAAAGAAATTTGAGAAGCAAATAGTCTAACAAACTTGAAGGGTGATTCTTTGAAAGGTTTCAAGATGAAAAGTTCATATAAACATGTCCCAAGCGGCTTGGTTTTCGAAGTACAGGGTGATCAAAATACATTTTTTAGGAGTTTTTGGAGTTTACTTCGAAATTTTCGACAATAATCGATCCAAATTAGTTCAAATTGGACAAGTACAATCCATTCAATAGTGCGCATGATATAAAATAATTCATTTCTCGAAGTGCCATTGCCACTCTCCAAAGATTAGCGCGTGACGCAATACGTCATTTTGTTCTCATTACACAAATAGCTATTTTCTGCAAGTGTAGAGAAAATGTAATGTTATGGAGCTAGGAATAAAATTAAGTTCAGAAAAGGACCATTATTGAAATTGATATGTCAGAGCAGCTGCTGGAAATGGCCACCGCCAACTTCAATGCATGCGTTTATGCGCCTAACCATAGACTGGCGGACACGCTCAAAAATACCAGGAGTGTTTCTTATAATTCCGCATGACTCCTGTATGCGATTCCTCAGGTCTTCTTCACTTTGAACTGGAGTTCGGTACACTAATGATTTAAGGTGCCCCCAGAGGAAAGAATCAAGTGGATTCATATCGGGTGACCTTGGTGGCCAAAGTTGTGGCCCACCACGCCCAATCCAGCGATCAGAATAATTCTCTTCTAAATATTGGCGTGCAACCAATCTGAAGTGTACTGGAGCACCATCATGCATAAACCAAATTCCAATTCTTTCCCTCAGTGGGATCTCTTCTAGGAGTCCATGTAAGATGAATTCAAGAAAATGTCGATAATGGTCACCATTGAGTCTATGAGGCAGAAAATGTGGCCCGGTAAGGAAATTCCCTACAATTCCAACCCAAACATTCACAGAAAACGTCTCTTAAAATGGTTTTCAATCACGGCGAGTGGGTTTTCATCAGCCCACATATGATTGTTGTGAAAATTAATAATGGCTTTACGGGAAAAGCATGCCTCATCGGTGAATAACACTTGAGATAAAAACCATGGATTTTCCAACAATTTATTTCGAATCCAAGTGCAAAAAGTTAATCTCTTTGGAAAATCCATTGGCAGAAGAGCTTGAACACGCTGTATGTGATAGGGATAAAGTTGTTGCTCTTTTAAAATTTGCCATACCAATACATGGGTTACGTTAAACTGTGCCGCAATTTGTCTTTTACTGGTGTCTGGATGCTGCTCAATTTCGTTAAGTACAGCTTCTTCTATCTGAACTGTTCTAACTCTCCTGGGTCTTCCTATGAGAACAGCAGACCTCTTGAAAGTACCCGTTTCACGAAGACGGGAGTGAATATTGATGAACATTTGTGTGCTGGGAATATGACGTTGTGGAAATCTTTCTAGATACATTCGTCTGGCGGCACGAGCGTTACCATCAGCCATTCCATACATTAAGTGCATGTCTGCCATTTCTGAATTTGTATATTCAACCATTTTATCCAAAGGAATATTTAATGAATCTGCTTTATAGCTTGCACTAATGAAGAATTAACAATGAGACAGTTTCTCAACTTTCGATAACTGTCAAGTTGTTGATATTTAAATAAATGAATTAATATCAAAGCCCACTTTGCTATTTTTATGAATTCAAATTGATTACAAAATTTCTGCGTTACTGCAGAAGAAAAAACAAACCGAAATTTCTGATAAAATAATGTACTCCGTACGGAAACAAAAATTTGTTTGATTTAGTTTTTCGGAGTTATGACCAGAGATTCATAAATGAAAATCAAATGTGTAATGATCTGCGACTATTAGATAAATCCTATTAACTATCTTCCATTACAGGATTACCTTTCGGAAGCTTTTTATGTTGAAAAGGAAACGTTCAATTGAAAACTAAAAAATATCTTTTTTTAAAATAACAAAAAATTTGTATGAGTTCTCTATCAAGACTGATGGGTAAAAACATTTTTAATCAAATATCTCAATGAAAATGCACATTTTTACCATCAGAATCTTCAGGTTGAAAGTTAAGGTTTTCCCAATATCTGTCAGATCTAGTTTAATATCCAGCGTACCGCAGTGACGGGGAGATAGTAGTTTTCTGTTAGGTATCACAAAAAGAAATCACATCTTTACAATAACAAGCTTTTATTTAGCTTCACTTGTAACTAACTAACAAACAATTTAATAAAAGTTGAATTTGACCCACTTCTAATACTCCGATTAATTTGAAATTTGGCAGGTTTCCGTAATTCCGGTGACAATGCATTAAAAAAATGTTTGTTAAAAAACAAAATGGCGGCTCCAATATGGCGGACGAGTTTTGTGATTATGATCTCTGTTCAAAATTGGTATGTGATGGTTTTTGGGTTGGAGATTTTCAGTTTCACATAAAAAATAAACTAAAATGTTAAAAATGAAAATTATAAAAAGAAAACATTATAAAGTTTTTATACAATACACTGAAAAGGAAAAAATAATTCATTTCATTGTTTGATCTAGGTAATCTTGTACAGAAAGATTTTGATACTCACAGAATAACCTACAAAAAATGAAACAAATTATTTTTTCATTTTCAGTGCATTTGTATAAAAGCTTGTCTTTATATTTTTTATTGTATAATTTTTATTCATCGTAGATTTTTCTAATTCTGAAAAAATATTTCCATCAATTTACAATAATTGAAAATGTTTAATTTTCAAATTTTCTAATGTTATGCCACACTGGAAAATGTTTAAATTAATATTTTCATTATAGCCCCTGAACCGTACAAGTAAATGAAAAAATGCAAGATATCAAAAAGATGTTAAATGAAACAACATTGATTATTACTTTCTCATAATATGTCAGTGGCGGCGGAAAAAAAAATTCTGAATGGTTGAACAAAGCTTGACTCTGAAAAAAGGAGGACCCTGTGAATTATTTAAGAAATGCATTATTTTGTATCGTGCGCCCTATTGAATGGATTGTACTTGCCTAATTTGAACTGATTATTGTCGAAAATGTCGAAGTTAACTCTAAAAAATCTTGAAAAAAATTTATTTTTATCGCCCTGTATCTCGAAAACCAAGCCGTTTGGGACATATGTTTATATGAACTTTTCGTCCTGAAAACCTTCAAAGAATCACCTCCCGAAGTTTGTCAACGTACTTAACACCCTGTATATTGTAAATAAACAGATAATTCAGCAGAAACTTAGCTTTGTCAACTTTTGGGTTGACTGGCAACTATTTTCCGCGAAACAGTCGGCAATAAAAATTGTGTTTAGATTGTGACCGCAAGTCGAAATGTAAATAACGAAGTCTATCTGTACACTGAGAAAATGAAAGGATTTTCTTTTTACTAAATAAATGGTAATGCCGATTGAGTTTCATTGAACAATTTATATGTTAGTGATATTACTTTTATGAGTGCTCAATGTCACGAGAAATCTATTACATACCACATGCGAATGATGATTATTTCAATTATTATTGACTACTTCATCAGTTGAAATGTTCATAACAGGTTATTATCAAATACCTTTCCTGTAGTGTTATTAGGTTCAGGGTGAATATAACTTATCCAATATTTTCATTAACCACTACAAATGATAGCACGTATGAACTTCATGTGATGTCGAGATTTACCACTACGAAGAGTATTAATCGAATTCCGAAAAAAACCGAAAGATTCCGAACGAGCACGCGATGTGCCAGCTCCCGATAATCGATATGATCCGTCGCCATTTCCTGATCTGTTTGCCGTATTGCCGTTCGCGAGTCGTGACTTTTATACCCATTCTCATTGTTTCAATATTGCACTACTGTTAAAAGTTGAATTTCAAGGAGTCCATTCACTGGAGTCATCAAAGTGTTTATTGTGTTCTTGGGTTGAAGTTGATGGTATATAGAAACCAAATGATAGGTAATCCTACTCGATAATAAAGAAATTTAAAACTTAGATTTCAAATTTGGACAAATAATTGAAATTGAAATTCTAATTTGTGACCAAGTAGTTTTTTTTGTATTTTGTAAATATACAAATTCAGGTTTCAATCATCATCATGACATATTTGAAGACATCAGAATTAGGATTAGTCTATGTCAAGTTCCTTAGTAATATTCCTTGCTCGTTATTTGATAAGGGTAATATGCATTTAGTAGTTGACAATGTTTCACTTTAAGTAAGGTTATTCTGGACTTTCATTGTCTAAAAAAGAACAAAGAAAAAAGAAAAATTCAATTCTTTGCAATTTTTATTCACGACGTTTCAACTGTTAAAATCTACAGTCGTTATCAAGTGTATAAATGCGACAATCTCAAGGATACTTCTTATATATGCTATGGATAATTCTGTGGCATTAGTCTAGGGGCAAATTACCCCTAGGCTAGTAATATCCCGACAAAATGCTGAATTTTCAAAAAATACTTTCACCTTGCTGTCACGAAAACTGTGTTGTTAGAAACACCATGAGAGCTTGCTCGAGTGGTGTTTTGTACAGCAACACAGTTTGAGCGACTGGCAAGGTGAAAGTATATTGAAAATTCTGCATTTTGAAGGGATATTCGATCAGGCAATTTCACGAATACATTAAATTATTATGGACTAAATGCGTATTGCAGGAACGGTTCATCATGTGTCATGAATGTCAGTTGAAGAGTTGAACAGTCAAACTGACGTTTCTATATTCACAGAAATTGTTGTAACTATGGAAACGTATAAATAAGGAAAAAGCGAAACACCGATTTGAAAACACGGGCTGGAGACAGTGTTTTCGAGAAGTCCTTTTATCATTGGTTTGAATTCAAAAAATGATGGCATTTGGTTGGTTTATATGAGGGAAATTGTCACGTAAGTAATGGGTTCATCAGAAGTTTTCGATGTCCCCAATTGAATAAAATTTTGTAAACATGGAATATCACATATATGACACTACATGAATTATCGATCTGGAATTACCTCAGTGGCGTAGCAAACTTATTTATTGTAAATGGAAAACTGTAAATCATTGCAAGTTTAAAATCTTATCAATGGGTTGATTATTATTTTTAATCTTTTGAGAGAGCCCATACTCCCAGTTCCAGGAGATTCCTCATTGAATTCCTTTAATCCGTAAATGAAAAGAGATGGACTCCAAAATTGTAACTTACTTTATCATAGAAGGCTATGATTCTCGATATAAAACTTTCTCTCAAATACATATGTAAATCACTTCTCCAAAGAGTTTTTTGTGTATTATACTTCTAATTTTTCATGTCCCTCTTAAACAAATGGAAATAAGTACAGTTTGGATAGCGAATTTAGAGTTTGGGAAGATGCAGGATTTTTTTTGAAGAAAAACATTTTCTGAGGAATTCCAAATAGGTATAGGCTCCTATAGGATTTATAGCCTCAAAGAGAAGTGCAAGCCATAGATTTGTTCTCCGAGCTATTCTATTCATAACATTCGGCCTAGTTATTCATAAAGATTGTGAAGTCTTGTTGAAATGTGTTTCGAGTACTTAATACAAAGTTCAGTGATATTTTTTTGGTTTGAATTTGTTGGTCTTGGAATTTACTTCACCGTTCTGCAACTATAACAATACAATAACTTGGCAGTTATGTGTGGGTGTGTGTTTGAAATGTATGCTATTTTAGAGGAATTCGTGATTGAGAAACCGATGATACACAGACGATACCAGAAGAAAGTGTTTAAAAGTAGCAAGGATAACTGTATTAGACTACTTCAGCAAAGGAATAGAAGAATGCAAAATTTTAATTTGTTTCAAGCTGGACAGACGTTTTACAATAAGCAAGTCACTGCTCCACCCTGTGACCAAATCAAGAATATACATCAAAATAGAGCTGTTGTTCACTTCTGTAGTTTCATTTATTTTTTCAGTATGTATGACTTTATTCTATGCTTTTTCAGCAAGAATCTAATTCTTCGCACAATAAAGTATTTTTGATTGACATCTTGACAACACACGTGCTTTAAATATGGCATGTAGTCGTCTATAGATAAAAATATTACATGAAAAAATTATCAGTACGCCGCCACTGGTTCTAAGCTTACATCTGAATATCATAACAATAACAAATCTCCCCCTCCGAACTCGGAGGTTACCCCTCACCAACAAACCATCACAAAGGATAGTGATATGCAGCTTTCATAACAACGTGTGTTATGCATATAGAAAAGGCACCTCTATTTCTTTTATTGCTCGGAGCCCAAAACCTGATAAGATCATACATAATAACAATTGGTTATGTTACCGAAAAACAACATATATGTATGAAATACTCATTTAGTGAAGTTATAATTAACCTGCAAAAACCTCTGATATTACATCAGTACAGATAAACAATACCCAAAGATTTATGAACAAGAAGGATAGGTAGTATTGTACATTGTCATATAATTGCTAGTTAATATCCTGATTTCGGTACCTATGTAGTATTCCATGCCACACCGATAAATAAGAACAATTCGACAAGTGGGAGTTACTTGTCTGTAGTGGTAAATAATAACCGAACCGAGAAAGTACTTGCTACTCTAAACTTCAGTATCTATTATTGTTTGAATCATACTATTTTGTAGTGGTAATATTTAGTAAATGTAGTGATTGGTGCCTATTTGACCAAAACGCTGGGTATAATATATTCATCTTTCGGTATTCACAACGGATTATTTTTCTCAGTGTAATATGCATGGACGTATAAATGAATATTCATTTATCCGTCATTGATTAAGACCGATAAGTAAACTAATTCTAGCAAGCACAAAATGAAATAAACGGAAAGATCTTTATGATAACAAGATTCCATTGGTAAAGTATTGAACTAAAAAGTAATATTTACTGCAAATAAATTTAAAAAAAAAATATTTTTTTTTTGTTTTTCATTTACCAAATATTATTTTTCACTTTTCAGTTCAATAGTTTATAAATAAAAGCTTGTTAATAAAAAGATTTTATACGTTAACTCATTTAAACTTGAAACTGTCAATATGATTTTGAAGCTCCTAAATCGAAACTAGTAATTTAGGCATTCATGTTTGAGAATTAGTTCGGCAGTGTGCCAGTTTGATCTCATTGTGATGGCCGTCATTATAATTCTATTCGCTCTCACTTTAGCAATCTTTCCGAAATTTCGCTTTATCCACCGGAGAACCTGTCGTTCGTCGCTGCAGATAATTTTTTATACCGGGTGTTCGCGTAAGGTGGCTCGCATCTATAACTATTTTGTTTTTCGAGGTAATGGAATGATACTTGGAGAATTATTAGAGGTACGACATAACGCTACACTTTTTGACAAGTGACTCAGTTTTATGCCATAAACTTTCGATTATTGAATAGAACACTTGGTATGTTTTTACTTGCTTTGTCTCCAGATGACATTCTGAATATAACCATGTAACACTTGTCAGTTTTTCTAATTTCTTTTTCATTTTGAAATTTATATTTCAAATTAGTGGGTCTTACAAATTACTAATTTCAGACCTGAAATTTTGGGAAGAATACAACCTTACCTACTGTTTTCTGTCATTGACACTACACAATATTAGCTTTCTAAAAAACTTAAAAAGATTACGTTAGATCGTTCTTAGAATGAATCAATTTTTTTAGATAGAAATAAGGTTCAAATGAATCAAGTAACCTGTGACCATCAACACAGCTGATAAAACAAAATCATTAATATAAACTAATGACATATTATCTCTTTGCATAAGTAAATATTATTAATAACTTGTTTTTTTTTAACAATAATGTACAAAATAATTACCTAATATACTTTTTCCGTCGACCGTCCATTTATGAAGTATTTTAACGCACTCAAAATCGTTCAATAATGACCCCTATTAATGAATGATTTTCTATTAATCAACGATTTCATTATATGCATTGGTAGTGACAATGGTCGATTTCTCTATGAAACAAACGAATTCAGATGTTATAGACGCTAAAATGGATATTGACGATAAATTTATGTTGCCACATGTTGTGGAAATCGCTGAAGTAGCATTTTTAACGTTATTGTCAGAAAAATATTAGAGTTCCTTTATTTCAACACGAGTGAGGTAGACGGAAAAATGTTGTAACCAATTCTTATATTAAAATGCGATTTATGATCTCGAAAATTAACGCGCTCGCTTCGCTCACTCGTTAAAATATCCCGATTATATTAATCTCCTTCATTAATACACTAGTTGATTAATAGTTATTTAATCAACTAGTGTATTGATGAAGGCGATTAATGATTGAGATATTTTAACACGTTAGCGAAGCGAGCGCGGTAATTTTCGGGATAATTAATCGCATTTTAATATAAGAGTTGATTGCAATATTTTTCCATCTATCACACGCTTGTTGAAATAAAGGAGTTCTAATTTTTTTCTGGCAATAAAGTTAAAGATGCTACTTTAGCCGTTTCCGCAACATAAATTTATAGTCAATATCCATTTTAGCGTACATAACATCTGAATTCGTTTGTGTTTGGTTGCCTATGCAACAATCATGCATTGATAGAGAAATCGACAATTGATGAAAAATCGTTCTTTAATAGGGGTCATTAATGGACGATTTCTCGAAATCATGCATTAATAACAAATCGTTCATTAATGACCCCTATTAACGAACGATTTCATTTGCATTGGAGAACATTAAACAAACATGTTATTACGAGGTAGGCGGAAAATAACTATTACAAACATGAGGAAAAATAAGATTTCGGTCGACAAGTGAATTGTTTACTTTAAATTATGATTTTGCTTTATGTTGGACACAGGTTACTTGGTGTTTGTCAAGGTAAGTTTGTTTCAAACCTCATAGTGTGCGTTATCAAATCAATCGTAATAATTTTTTTTCTAACCCTACGACATTAAATTTTAACGAATAGAAACATTTTGACCGAAAACAGTAAAGATTAGGACAGAAATTAGTGATTTTAATTCATCCAAAGCTCTCTCACAAAATAAAACGCAAAATAAAAACAAATTTGGTTTAAAAAATTGACAAGTGTCACATGGTTGTATTCAAAATGTATTATGCAGGCAAATAAAGTGAAAATATACCTACCAAGTGTCCATTTAAAATTCGAAAGCGGAACGTAAAAATGAAGCTGAATCACTAGTCAAAAAATGTATATTTATGTCTGGTTCAGATCCTGCAAATTTCTTTTCATCATCTTAAGAAACCTAAAGTAAAGAGGCGAGCCAACTTCTGCGGCCACCCGTTATAGTTCCCACTGACTATTCTGCTAGTATAAGTAAACGATTATTGGCCTTAAATACTGAATATACCCATCAGAATTTCCGCAATCATTTCTAAAGGATCTGTTTTCATTTAAAACTTTATGGTTGATGGCTTTGACGTTTTTATGAAAATTCCAAATTCAGCCCGATAACAGGGTCAGACGTTCAAGGAATATTGATATATGAATGAAGTGGAGTCAATTTTTCTCATGTCACCATGAATGAAAACAAGGGAATTAATTTATTTAAAAACAAATTATGAAGTTATGATGAAATCATCAATTTGGCGATGGATTTTGAATACCGTTTTCAAAATTAATAGTTTGACTTATCCGTGGCTTCTTTTCGTTTTGGTCCTTAGGCGTGTCTTTGCCTTTATCGCTTACTCCTTTCATTAGACCCTTTCCTGTGTTTCGGTCTTCTCTAAGGCTATCGTCAGTGTCAACACCACCCAATCATCTCGTCTTTGGCCTGTCCCATTCTTTTAGTCTAGATCGTTTTTATTATAATGTTTCTGTTGTTGTTATTTTTTTTCCAGGCACGTCAATCTCTGATTCTCTATATGCCGGTTGATACAGCCAATTATATTCGCGTCTCTATACCTTTGTTATTTGAAGAAAAAAGCATAACGTACCGTACGTTATCAATTTTTTCAGTGGTTTATTGAAAGCCATTGAATGACTGATTCCTATTATCCACTTCTTGTCACCTGCCAAAGATTTAAAAGTAAACTTTTTTTCCAAATGAGTTGACATATTTTTCATAACAAATTATGATAGAGGCTGTCTTTCTGAGTGCAAACATGTAAAACATTTCACATTTTCATCACAATAACGTCGAGGTGAACGAGGCTTTAATGGCCTGCTAGGTCGCCAGACCTCACAACACTGAACTTTTTTCTCTGTTCCTATCTCAAAGAATTAATGTGTTTACTTCAAAGCCCTTGCAAATATCGATGACCTCAACAACAGAATACAGGGAGGTAATTTTTTTCGTGACATGAAAGGGGGCAAGCCCCCCGATCGATTTTTTTTTGTCATTATTTTCTCTATCTAGCTTTTGAAGGGGGACAGGGGGGTGAAATATTTAAAAAAATAATATTCGACGGTCAGATATTTTACACTATTTTTACGGATTTTTCCGATTTTAATTTCGCGAGTTTTCCAACTTTTCTCTAGAAAGAGGGGGGGGGGGGCCTACCTATTTTATTTCGCTGTAATTTTTGATATCCAAATCCGTCAAGAAAACTTCCGAAACCCTACGCGTTCTCTATCTAGCTTTCGGGAGGACATTAATGTATTGTCATCGGAACTGAACCAACATGTAAAATTTCAATTCCATAGTATGAGAGGAAGTGGTTTTAATTCAGCTTGAAAGATTTGTACACATCTAACAAACTCACACACAGAGCAAGATAAAAGCTTTTAATAATAATTAAAAATCGCAGACGGTGACTCAGAAATGAGGGAGGCCTCCATCGTGCATAAACCACATTTGTTGGCGAACTTTTAAAGGCAAGTGCTTCGCTAATACAGGCAATTCGTTCTGTAGAAAGCATAAATATGTGTCACCATTTAAAATAAAAGGACCAGTTGAAGTATATCCCACTATTCCTGCCCTTGTACATACGCAGAACTGTCCCCATAAAAATAATTCGAGTGGGTTGCAGTCTGGGGACCGTGGGGGCCAAGCAATTGGACTTGCTCTGCCAATCCACCGATTGAGAAACACTGTATCTAAATAATCGCTTATGGTGACTCGGAAATTTGATGGCGTACTTGAAAAGGCACGTCCTCGACTAATGCAGGCAATTCGCGGTAAAATAAAACGACAAATTAAAGTATCTCGTACTATTTCTGCCCATATGTTTACGCTGAACTCTTCCTGGTGTCGAGATTGTCTGATCATGTGTGGATTTTTGACCAAATATGAACGTTGTAGTAATTCACTATTCCATCGCGTGAAAATTGAGCTTCGTCGTTAAAAAGTATACGAGCTAAAAATTCAGGATCCCTAGTACACTTGCGCAGTATTCATCTGGAGAACTGCAAGTGCCGTGGAAAATCTCTAGGAAGCAAACCTTGGGCGCGAAGGATGTAATAGGGATGTAGCATGTTTTCGTGTAAAACCCACCAGACAGTTGAATGGGAAACATCCAAATCCCCTACTGTTTGACAAGTATACCATGATTTTCGTAGATAACATTTAAAATTTCTTCATCACTGGGTTGCATGGTTGCGATCTGCCAGCATCGTGCTTTGGAGTCTGAAATCTATTTTATTTTCCCCGCATTCTTTGCAGTTAAGCAGATGAAAACATGTGTAGCCAAGGAGAGCTTATTAAGCATTATAATAATAATAATAATAATAATAATAATAATAATAATAATAATAATAATAATAATAATAATAATAATAATAATAATAATAATAATAATAATAATAATAATAATAATAATAATAATAATAATAATAATAATAATAATAATAATAATAATAATAATAATAATAATAATAATAATAATAATAATAATAAACCGGAGGCATAAAGTCACCCATTTGTTCTACATGGATGACCTAAAATTATATGCCTCTGGAGAAAGGGACCTACATCAGTCCCTTAGGGTGGTGGAAGAGTACACGCATGCTATCGGAATGGAATTTGGGATCGACAAATGTGCCACGGTTCATCTTAAAAGAGGACGATGCGAGGAATACGGAGAGGATGTCCAGCTCGTAGACGGAAGCATCCTACATCATCTGGATGCCGGAGAGACGTATACTTACCTAGGGGTGGAGCAACGCCACTCCCAAGAGGTACTCACAGTTAAGAACTCTCTCCGCGGCAAGTATCAGCACAAACTCCGACAGATCTGGTCATCAGAACTGTCGGGGAAGAACAAAGTTGCTGCAACCAATATGCTTGCCGTTCCGATCCTTCTCTACTCTTTCGGAGTAATGAAGTGGACTAAGGAAGAGCTGCGACAACTCGACGTTAAAACTCGCAAAGTGATGCATCTCAATAGGTGCTTGCATCCTAAATCGTCCGTTCCACGGTTATACTTTCCCAGACAACGGGGAGGCCGTGGACTTTTGAGTTTGGAGTGTATGCATAACAGAATGGTTCTGGATGGGGCCTGTAAAGTCATCAGGAGTTCAGATCCCCTTCTCTGCATGGTCCGCGACCATGAAAAAGCAGGGATTGGAGCATTTCTTTTTAAGGCAGCAACCCGTGCGGCCGATGAACTCGGTCTCGTATTCGACACTGAACGGGCTAACCCAAACTCTGTCACCGAGTTGGGACCCGTTCAGCAAAAAGCTCACATCAAAGCTGCGGAGACAGAGGTCATGCTACAGCTACATATGGATAAGCCAATGCATGGCGTCTTCTTTCACAACATCGAAGACCTTGGCTTATCCAAAAGCTTGACCTTTGCCTTCCTCAGGTCGAGTGAGCTAAAGTCGGAGACCGAGGGATTCATAATGGCCTGCCAGGATGGTGTCTTCAACACCCTCGTCTACCGTAGTCGCGTGATGGGTATAGACGTCCCTGACACCCGATGCAGGGCATGTCGTGGGGCACCTGAGACCGTAATGCATTTGCTATCAGCATGCCCATCTTATGCAGTCTCAGCCTATATCCACAGGCATAACGCGGCGCTACGAGTGTTATACTACCATCTACGACACTCGTACGGTATAGACGAGACACCGGTGTTGCCTTGTTCCTGGGGATATTGAGTCCGTGGTGGAGAATGAGAGGTGCCGGATCTATTGGAACTACTCATTCCCCACCCTCAGGCAAATACAAGCCAATAAGCCTGATGTTGTCCTCCTCGACCACCAAAGTAGAACGATATTCGTCATGGAGTTTTCCGCTCCAGGCGAAATGAATATCGTTCGAAAAGAGGAGGAAAAACGGACTAAATATCGAGATCTTCTCTTTGAACTCCGCAGGTTATATCCGGACCATTCTGTCAAAATGTTGGTTCTGATCATAGGAGTCCTTGGTGGAATGATGGACACACTGCTCTCCAACTTGAGGATAATACCTGCTTGCCGTAATATGGCAGAAATCTTAGCAGCGCGAATGCAGAAGGCCGTTATCCTTGGTTCGCTCCGTCTACTCAGGGCACATGATTCTCGGACCAATAGTCACTCACCCTACGGACGTAGGGAGTGGTTATTGGGGTTAACGACACCAGCGCGCCCTCCGGATGTATCGGAGCACCGGAGACAGGGCCTGACTGGTACATTCCTAACGGAAAAAAAATAATAATAATAATAATAATAATAATAATAATAATAATAATAATAATAGGCAGGGGGGTCAAACAACACCTAAGGCCCTGGTGAGTAGCGACACCACCTACCCGAGCAAAGGATGCAAAATCGGACCGGCAGCTAATGCGCATCCGGGAGGGAAAAAGCAACTTTCCCTCCGGTGTCGGCCGTGGGTTTACTGGGTTAACCCCCCAGTAAACTCTACTACTCGGTTCCCAACAATCGAGGAAGAGGCCCCCACAACCGACCCCCTCGGATTAGGGGTCAAAGGCAAGGTGGTGGGGCCAACGATGATTTGCCAAATGATGACGACCGCGATAACAACGGACGCTTTGAGTGGACGGACGAATTAAGGGACGGACTTCTGCATTGCTACGAGAGCAGTGAGCCCGCCCGGAGAGGATACATGGCGAGAATGCATGCTCTGTGGTGTGAGAGACACCCAGAGCATGCAGCGTTTTCCGCACAAAATCTCAGGGATTATGTATCCCATCTTCGGGCTCGAGGCTACGTTAGAGCTCCTCCTCAGCCGGTTATCGAAGTGGCAGATATGCCACGTGTCGGTTTGGCTGTGGAGGAGAATCGCATTGTTCCACTGATGGAGGATATCAGAACCCGCAGGGCGCTTCACAAAATGAAGCCCCTGAAGCCGCAAGAACTGGCACGGGTGGATGCGGAGATTGGCGATGTTCTTCCAGAAGAGGCTGACATCTGGCAGATCAATTCTGTCGTGTACGACGCCGCTCATGCTCTATCCCAAACAGAGAGGAGGGACACCACCGCTCTGGTAGGGAGGCATGAGCGACGTGTACACAAGATGGAAGCCAAGATCAAGTCGGCGAGACAACACGCGTCTCGTATCCAGTGTGTGGTGGACTTCGTGGCGGCCAATAGGCCTTTCACGCCCGCAGTGCGGCGAATTGCCGCAAAATTGAGACGAGCTCACCACACATTAAATCAAGGTGTGCTGTTTACCATCAAACAGCACTGCCTTGATAGGATACGAATGCTAGTGGCTGCAAAGAAGTCACTAGTGAGGCGGGCGAGAAGTATCGCGGAAAACATAAAGTTCCGCGATAAACCTTCTCGCTTATTCCAAGAGCCTCCACGTGTTGTCGATAACCCGCCGGCTGCAGATCGGGTGGAAACATTCTGGAAGAATATCTATGAGTATCCGCAACCACTCAACGTAGATACTCCAGCCCTAGCGCAGTTCGAAGCATTTTGCAGGAGGCTTCGGCAGCCTGAGCTCAATGATCTGCGCATTCCGATAACCACGGAAGAAGTACGAGGGGCCCTAAAAAAAGGCTCTAAGAATTTCGCTGCTCCAGGCCCTGATGGGTTGAATAACTATTGGTGGAAAAAGTTTCCAACAACCCACCGCCATCTGGCCAGAGTTTTCAACTCATGGCTAGATGGGGAGCAGCAGATTCCGGAGTGGTTTGTCGAGGGGCGAACCGTGCTCATCCCCAAAAATGGAGATTTGTCTGATCCAAAGAATTACAGGCCGATAACTTGCTTGAATGCGTGTTATAAGGTGTTTACGCGCATCTTATACACGCGCATTCTCTCCGCAGTTGATCCGGTGTATGAACGGATAAATGAGCAAAGAGGGTCAAAGAAAGGGGTCGCCGGGTGCAAGGAGAACCTGCTCATCGATAGATGTATCACGCAGGACTCCGTGCAGTATAAGCGTAACCTTTCGATGGCCTGGATCGATTACCGCAAGGCATTTGATACAACATCACATGAGTTAATCATGCATTTGCTCAGATGCCTTGAGGTACCCGGTCAAATAGTGGGATGCATTGGACAACTGATGCCACTCTGGAGGACTCGTTTCACCATAAGATCTGGTAGAGACATAGTCCAAACAGAGCAGGTCATCATTAGAAGAGGCGTGTTTCAGGGAGACTCCCTTAGCCCTCTTCTCTTCTGCATCTCACTATTGCCATTGTCCGTTGCACTCAGGAATACCCGTGGGTACAACTGCGGCACCCCCAGCAACCGGAGGCATAATGTCACCCATCTATTTTACATGGATGACCTCAAATTGTATGCCTCTGGAGAAAGGGACCTACATCAGTCCCTTAGGGTGGTGGAAGAATATACGCATGCTATCGGTATGGAATTTGGGATCGACAAATGTGCCACGGTTCATCTCAAAAGAGGACGATGCGAGGAATACGGAGAGGATGTCCAGCTTGTAGACGGAAGCATCCTACATCATCTGGATGCCGGAGAGACTTATACCTACCTTGGGGTGGAACAACGCCGCTCCCAAGAGGTATTCGCAGTTAAAAACTCTCTCCGCGGCAAGTATCAGCATAAACTCCGACAGATCTGGTCATCAGAACTGTCGGGGAAGAACAAAGTTGCTGCAACTAATATGCTTGCCGTTCCGATCCTTCTTTACTCTTTCGGAGTGATGAAGTGGACTAAGGAAGAGCTGCGACAACTTGACGTTAAGACTCGCAAAATGATGCATCTCAATAGGAGCTTGCATCCTAAATCGTCCGTTCCACGGTTATACTTTCCCAGACAACGGGGAGGCCGTGGACTTTTGAGTTTGGAGTGTCTGCATAACAGAATGGTTCTGGATGGGGCCTGTAAAGTCATCAGGAGTTCAGATCCCCTTCTCTGCATGGTCCGCGACCATGAGAAAGCAGGGATTGGAGCATTCCTTTTTAAGGCAGCTACCCGTGCGGCCGATGAACTCGGTCTCGTTTTCGACACTGAACGGGCTAACCCAAACTCTGTCACCGAGTTGGGACCCGTTCAGCAAAAAGCTCACATAAAAGCTGCGGAGACAGAGGTCCTGCTACAGCTACATATGGATAAGCCAATGCATGGTGTCTTCTTTCACAACATCGAAGACCTTGGCTTATCCAAAAGCATGACCTTTGCCTTCCTCAGGTCAAGTGAGCTAAAGTCGGAGACCGAGGGATTCATAATGGCCTGCCAGGATGGTGTCTTCAACACCCTTGTCTACCGTAGTCGCGTTATGGGTATAGACGTCCCTGACACCCGATGCAGGGCATGTCGTGGGGCACCTGAGACCGTAATGCATTTGCTATCAGCATGCCCATCTTATGCGGTCTCAGCCTATATCCACAGGCATAACGCGGCGCTACGAGTGTTGTACTACCACCTACGACACTCGTACGGCATAGACGAGACACCGGTGTTGCCTTATGCTCCGGGGGATATTGAGTCCGTGGTGGAGAATGAGAGATGCCGAATCTATTGGAACTACTCATTCCCCACCCTCAGGCAAATACAAGCCAATAAGCCTGATGTTGTCCTCCTCGACCACCAAAGTAGAACGATATTCGTCATGGAGTTTTCCGCTCCAGGCGAAATGAATATCGTTCGAAAAGAGGAGGAAAAACGGACTAAATATCGAGATCTTCTCTTTGAACTCCGCAGGTTATATCCGGACCATTCTGTCAAAATGGTGGTTCTGATTATAGGAGTCCTTGGTGGAATGATGGACACACTGCTCTCTAACTTGAAGATAATACCAGCTTGCCGAAATATGGCAGAAATCTTAGCAGCAAGAATGCAGAAGGCCGTTATACTTGGTTCGCTCCGTCTACTCAGGGCACACGATTCTCGGACCCAATAATCACTCACCCTACGGACGTGGGGAGTGTTTATTGGGGTTAACGACACCAGCGCGCCCTCCGGATGGGTCGGAGCACCGGAGACAGGGCCTGACTGGTACACTCCTAGGAGAAAAAATAATAATAATAATAATAATAATAATAATAATAATAATAATAATAATAATAATAATAATAATAATAATAATAATAATAATAATAATAATAATAATAATAATAATAATAATAATAATAATAATAATAATAATAATAATAATAATAATAATAATAATAATAATAATAATAATAATAATAATAATAATAATAATAATAATAATAATAATAATAATAATAATAATAATAATAATAATAATAATAATAATAATAATAATAATAATAATAATAATAATAATAATAATAATAATAATAATAATAATAATAATAATAATAATAATAATAATAATAGTCGGGGAGTGGCGCAGTGGTTAGAGCGTCCGACAGTTGCGACTGGGATCTTTTAATTTAATTTGACCGATTAAATTATTCAAATCTCGTGGCTGGACTGGGGTGAGTCCTGCACGATTCACTGTTGCGTTCCAATTAACAGTGCTGCTCCTAAAGTGGCGCATGGAGTTAGTAACAAGGCCTATTCAGAACATGTGGCTAATGACCATAGCAGTCGATGCCAAAAACGAAAGAAAATAATAATAATAATAATAAGTTTATTCAAATTTTCAAATTTCAAATACAAAGTTCAAATTCCATAATTTGAATTTACAATGATTTATAAGAATATAATATATATAAAGTGTAGAGTGAAGCATATAGATATAATTGAACAAACATGAAGATGTCCTATTAGAACCAAGTGTGGTCGAGCATGGGCATGTTCAACAATTTATATCAATTTGTTTATATCCGTTTCGGTGCGTAATTTGTTATTATATAGTTCAACATTGTATTTACTATATTTCTCTAACTAATTCCTATACTACTAACTATCGACTAAGTTTTGGATCATTTCTCTTTTGGTGGAATGTAGGTAGATTTTGAAAATCTTTTTGATGAGCTAGCTGAGTCGAATTTATTCGTATCAAATATGTTTTGTACATTTTTGGCAAAGAGTTATACATTTTTTGTGACAGAAGAAGGTGGCATCTCTGACCAATGTTTTTTTTAAGAGGGTGGTCTGTACTAGATTTTTGCTTTTACTGCGTTATGCAAAGGTATACTCACACATTTCTTTCAACACAATGTAATGGGGTTGTAGTAAAGATTTTGGTAGAGTATTTGTAGGGCAGAAATGTATCGTAAGACTAATCTTTGATATGGACTATCGAGACATTCGCAAATCAGTACTTATGAGAGATAAATTGTTAACTTCCCCATCCATCTATAATTTGAAATGTTTAAAATTCATTAGAAGCTTATTAAAATCTTTCGATACCAATGCTTCTCACATGCTTACAACACACGTCATGGTGGTCAACTAAAAATATCAAACCAAAAAACTACAAAATTCAAAAATTCTCCTCTCTAAAATGCATTGAATTTTCACATCAAACTGACAATGGCAATTAAAAATTCTGAATGTGACAGAATATTTTTTAACAAAATAAAAATGTTTGCTGACTGAAAAAATTTACTATTCCTTTCAAGAATATTTGGATGATCCATTATTGTGATTTATTTTACTTTTTAATACATTACTTGTAGTGTTTATACTGATAATCGTTTCACTTCCAAATATGTATCTTGTGTTGTGCTGGTGCTGTTGTCTCACCTGTTATGATTTTATTTATACATATGATCGTGGTTTGTTGTCATTTTATATTATCAATGACGTACAATATACTGTTACTGTATTATGTGTTATTTGTGTTTGATGTGACTCACCTAATACGGATATAGTTTTATTTATACAAGTATATGACTTACCATATGTAGAACTGTACATAAATGGCTAATAAATTTATTATTATTATTATTTTCTATCGCCAAAATTGATTTTAGAATTGTTAAACTCCACAACGGCCGTGGAGAAAGGTCCTTTAGAATCTGAAGTGTGAAAATTCTCGAAACATCATGGTAACATTCGAAAATGGCTATCGTTCGGGTTTCATGAAATAATTCCTTGAAGTAATAATGAAACATAATACAAATGAATATACTCAAATGTTGATTTCTTTCACTAGCGCATTAATGAGTACATAAATACAATGGACACTCATTCTACTGAAAAAATATCCATTGAACCACACAGTTTACAGTACAATAGGACCGTTAGTTTTTCTCTATATCCTTTACTTTCATTACATGTTGAAATGTACGTGTTCTATTTATACAAAGTAATAACTTCATGTTGAACGGATTTTTAGATGATCATTAAATCATACAGAGGACGACAAACGATGGTAAACAACTTGATTATTATAATATATCAATGATTATTTGTATGCCGAGAGTGAGGAATGGCCTCGTTGGTTACTGTAAAGTAAAGCCCTTCTGAAAACTATTGGGCTAAATAACGAGACAGATAGAAGAGAGTCAGATATAAATACTGTAATGAAAATAATCTAAACGGTTTTTAATTTTTTTCTCAAATTCATATTAACAAGATAATTAATTTATGTGGCACTGTGCCTGTCTGTGTTGAACTGTAACTTTCTCTGCCCTCTGTGATCACGGCTGTCTATTCATATCCAAATGGATTTCTTTTCTCCACCATCCGCGATCCTCTAGAAAATACGAGAGGAGCCGAGAGAGGCCGCTCATACCGTTATTTAGAACAGCTTACTCGACATCACGGCTCTTCGTAGAATCGAGAGTCTTGCATTCTGCTCCGTTGATGGCCAGATGTTGAACACTACCAGCTCTGGCGCTCTACTTTGCCCTATTCTCAAGGACAATTCGTCCCAAAATATCTTCCTTGGAGTGTGTCAATACATGCATGATTCTCCATATCTGAATCGTGAAGTTTGATTAAAGTAACAAAGTCGGGGAAGATGGTTACAACACACCAAAATCTTGACGCCACTGGATCTAAATATCGCCTCCAGCATATTTCTTATAACTTTCCAATCCAGCCTATCAATCCAAGAGGTCAATTTGGCATTGCCAGATCCACAAGATTCTGGTTCACCATCGTAATTCTCAGTTTGGTGAGGCTAGTTCAGACATCTTCGTAGAACGGTTCATCTAGGCAATGCTTCTTGGTAACCAGATATTCGATGGTTCTCTGGATCTTCTTCATCTGTAGCACTCCTCCAAATCCTGGATTCTGTTCCCGTAGTGTTTGGAGACGACCAAATTTCTTGCAGAACACCACAGTGATGCCCCTGGATATTCGAAGATCCTCCACCACACAGTGCTAGCGCAAAATCAACTGGCCATAAACTTCTGGAACGTCATCTTATCCTCCGGTGGTCATCTTATCATCCGCACTGCCTTTTTTAGTATATGGTTCCATCTGAGTTCTTACTGATGAATCGCGTGTTTCCGGTGTTTGGTAACTATCAAAACTTGCTCAATTGTCTTGATCAAAGTAAGTACATAAGTGGAAACCTTCGTCTTCAGCTAGTGTAGTTATTTCCCTCGTCCGAAAGAGGTTGCGAGCGTTCAGGTTTCGGACGATTTAAATTTTAAACCCAATACTTGTTTGGTAATTTTTTATATCACTACGAAAAACCTTGTGTTGGAAAAAATACCTGAAGAAACTGTAGTGTGAATTATTGGTTGAGAAGAGTACTCTTTTCGAAAGATTGTTCTATTGGAAAGAGTTTAAACGGCCATTCAGAAATCGAATTCATTTTGGGTTTTGCTGTCTGGTCTAGGTGAGAAAAACGATTTTATCTATATTGTAAAAATAATGGTTATTATTTGTAAATTAGGGAAATCAATGTTCACTACGTTTTATAGAAGATAATCGGACAGAATCCGAAACACGAGAAAACATTTTGGAATCTCGTTCTTGTTGTTTTTCCACCCTTGTGGATCTGGATCTTTCTCTTGGTCTCTCTGGATCTTGTCATTCCAGTTATCGTCTCCTGCCATGGTTTTACAAATTGTGGCTTCCTTGTCTTCTGCTCGCCGGCAGGTTTTTTAGTTGATCCTAGAAAGATCTGCCGACTACAATGATGTCATCGAGATATACCAGACACGTCTAGTCCCTTCAGAACCGTCTACATAAATCTTTCGAATGTAGCCAGATTATTACAGAGCCCGAATGGCATATCGGTGAACATCCTGATCCGATGATGAAAGCTAGAGTCGAGAAAATCGTGAGAACCGTCTAACGTGTCTAGGGTATCGTCTATTCTCGGGGGGTAATTGTCCTTCTTCGTGAAGTTGTTCAGTTGTTGTTTGAGCAGAAGCCTGTCGATCCGCCCGTCTTATCCAATACGACTGGAGAGGACCAGGGACTGTCGGATGGTTCAATAACTCCTTCTTTACCAATATCGCTGACTATTTTGTCAGCTTCTGCCTTCTTGGCAAGAGGAAGTCTTCTATTAGATTGTCAGATCGGTCGGGCATCCCCAGTGTCAATTTTTATCTTGTCCGTAATCGAAGATATCTTGATACTTCTTGAGTAAATCTCTCAGTTCAGAGTGCTGATCTGGTTTTATGTCCATAGAAGATATGGCACCCAGTTTTTCCAATTCTGTGGGCAAGTTGTTGGCTTAGAACAGTGCCGTATATACTCCGAAGCACCGAAGAAATTGAGCAGTGCCCCAAAATTGTTCCCTCCTTCAAGGTAACCGGATAATAATTGGCATTCATAACCCATACCGGCACTGCGACCCTGCAGAGGGTCCCTATTCATGACGGCAGTAGAATAGAACAAGTGAACTGAAATGAAATCACAAAAATCGTATTCTTAACTACCGTTCTATTGAATACTGATAGAACCTGGATCCCTCAATCGATTGAAATCCTTTTCTTGATATTTTACTAAGGAGTGGTTGGGGAATGTTGTCATATTCGAATGTATGATCATAAGTTGGATAGTTTTGGATCAAAATATTGTACTTGACGCTTGTCATCATGGATTTCCTTCAAATATTACTGTGGGAACAAGTTACGGAATATCTAAATGAAGCAGAGGATGATTTAAATATAGTAAGGGAAGTGCTACCGAAGAGAAATCCTTTCGGGCGAATAAGAATATGTGTCAAGAAATCATTGAAATGGTAACTTCTTACATAGATGGTAATGATCGTCAGCTTCAAAGGAGGTCTACCCCCAGTACTTGTTCGATATTTTTCATCCTCAGATAGTTTGGACTATTTGGAGTATTTTATTTCAAGTCCACGCAAGTCTAAAAAAAACGAATGATAAAACAACAAATCCCTTGGAAAATAAGTAATAATCTTTCTCCACTGCTGCCCCTCTTTAGATGGTCCTCCTGCATTGTCATTAAAAAGTGCTCAGCCCAGAAAGCCTTCATTTTCTCTATTGTAGGTATAGGAGTTTATTTTCCTGTATACATTTCTCTTCTTGAAGAAATTAATTTGGCCATCAGTTCTTTCTGTTTCGCTTTTCAATTTCTTTATTGTATTTTCTTCCTCCATGTGTTGCGGCAATAAAAAAAAACAAGAACTCGAAATGACAATGTTAGAACTTTGTGCATGGAACTTTGTCATTACCGGTTCTATCAGTATGTCAAGGTTTCTTCCATTTTGATTGAACAAGATAATATGCTGTTGTTTTGTTTCCTACGATTTCCCTTTCTCACTCTAGTTCAAGAATACTGGTTTCAGTCAGCAGTATAGAAGCAAATCAGGGAACGCTCCCCAGGGAGTGTTCTATTCTATCGCCGTCAAGAATAGAGGCCCTAGGTACACTAACATCTTCAGCCAGCAGAATACGAATCATTTCTTCCATGAAGCACTATCTCTATCTCCGTTCTCACGTAGGACGCCATCTCAGAAATTTGAAAATCAGATCTACCGTAAGAGAAACGAGGGAGCGAAAGTAGAAATTTGTGTAAATTTTGAATGCTGTAAATTTTCATGAATACCTCTCCAGGTAAAAGTAGCGAAGCATTGCATTGCATTGCGTTGTAAGGGGTGGGAAGCCGGAACACGTCAAGTTATTCTCGATTAAACGGCTAAGGGTGGACAGATTGATAACATTTCAAAAGATTATTGGCTATGAAAATATTAAAGAGAGTTGTACAATGTTTCTCTAGTGTTCCAGAAATGTAATCCAGTTCGTGAGAGTAATATCACCGACTGGGCGAATTTCTCCTCTCTGCTCAGAATATGAAAGCGTCGGTATATGCTGAAAAGCAAAGTCGGATCTGTACATTCCTGGGGAATAGTATATTGCTTTTGGTGATACTTTTCCATCCAATCCGCTCTTTCTTTTTGTATTTGAGAAGCATTGATTGGAATAGTTATGATATAAATTGTATCTAACTGTTATTGGAATGAATTTTTTCCATTTTTTGAGACGTTTAAGAATATATTTCTCGAATACATTTCGAATTGGAGTAGTCACAAGACCTCTAAATCTGAAACCAGTTCAATTTCCACGAATACCGAGTTTGCTGTTAATTTTTTCCACTCAGCAGTTTCCTACCTGTGTGTATATTCGATTTCATTCATGAAATTCAACTTTATACGTTCTATCAATGACTTAAAAACACGCACTGTAGGCAGTAGGTGACCTACACAACGCTGTTACACCCGTTTCCTGATCAGTAGCGGTTCAATAATGAATCTCACAAGTAATCGAGGGTAGAGATACATTGTTATTGCTATTTGTTGAAATAGATTTAATCACTTTATTCATCTCTCAAGGGTACTATTACAACATGAGATAAGTCAACAGAGAGGAAGAGAAATTATTATTTACCCAAGTGAAAAGAAAAACATGTTCAACTAGTATATTGTACAACTAGTGCAGAAAATAGGATAATTCATACGAGTGTTACTAGATGATAAACCATAGGGCCAAAGGCGAGTGGCAAGGTTATCATTTCGATAACAAGAATATTGGACTCAACAAATAAATAGTAAATACATTTAACTTTGACGGCTGACACCCTCAACCTCAATAGATCTAAGATACGCACAATCACCGGCTTACTAACCGGATACTGTGGCCTCAGAAAACACCTTCAGACCATGGGAATAAATAGAGAAATCGTGGAGTGTAGACTCTATGGTGAGGAAGAAACAGCCTCTCACGTCATCTTCGAATGCGACGGGCTGCTCAATAAGCCCAGTAAATAGACTGCCAAACCTGGTGAAAAACAGAGGCCTATTATTTAACTGGGATAGACTGACGATAGAACATTACAATAGACCCCACCTGTTCTCAGTGTTAAAGAGCTGCCTACATGATTTACTGACAGGTAAGGAAACCGTCTGCTTGGCATGAAATATTAAAAAACAGCAATTTTCGGCATAACTCTGGATCTTGACCTCGTTTGCGAATCAAACTTGGCAGAAGGTATGTACAGCACTATATCTACCGAAATGTGAAACCAGCAGACTGTCACAAACTGACTGGTTTCCAAGCGCCCCCCCCCCCTCCTTGACCTTGACCTGGAGAAATTCTAAAACTACATCCAGGCGACTTGGGGCAACACCAAGAATAATATTTCATGCTCAGCAGACGTTTTCCCTACCTGTCAGTAAATCATATAGGCAGCTCTTTAACTATAAGGGAAACCTCAAAGGTAAACCCGGTATTCGCTCGTCAGTCTTCCAAACAACCAACCAAATACATTTAAACTTTTCTGACTCTCCTTCACTCTCTCTTGGACCTTCCCTGAAAAAATTGTGATAAACAAATTATACTTCTAGTCTGTTCTATTTAGTATGTATGGTTCGAGTCTGTAATATATTATTTCCAAAAAATAATGTTATGGATAAATATTATAGAAGATTGCTAATAATTTATTGTTATTGTATGTGTATACTACCAGTTTTATAAAGTTGGTTCTAAATCGTTGAAATATACTAATTGCGAAGGATTGTCCATTGAATCACCTTGACTGCAAAAAAAATCCATACTGACTTTCCCATGGTGCCACAACAGATAGGTACCGTGTAACAATGGTTCATGAGATAAGCCTATTCAGTTATCGATTCACATAGAGATTTCAAATTTGACGTAGTGGTATAGGATTGAAATATACGCGATTTTATTAAAACTTTCCGCACATAATTCTACAGGACAAGTCTGAAGTGTTGAAAACTTTTTATGGCAAATTGCAACTTGTCTTCTTTCATCCGTATCAACAATGTTCTCAAAATTCATCACAAAAATGTATGGTTTAATAATATTCGTCCACTAGATGGAGCTGAAATCGCAAACTGTTGATACTCGAATCGAACAATTCGGTTGTATCGAAGTGAGTTATACATAAACCCGTTGTTCATAATAATAATGATAATAATGACTGAGGTGAGTCCTGCACGATTCACTGTTGCGTTCCAATTAACAGTGCTGATCCTAAAGTGGCGTTTGGAGTTAGTAACAAGGTCTATCCAGAACACACGGCTAATGACCATAGCAGTCGATGCCAAAACACCAAAGAAAAAAAATTACAAAAATGTAAAAGAATAAGTAGTTTACACAAAGAATAAAATTCAATATGTGAATTAATTGGTAACCGATAAGTAAATCAAATCTGATTTAGAACGATAAAATAATGAATTCTGATCAGTTTGAAGGATGAATAGACACTTTCGAACGAATTTAGAAACACGTATTGATTGAAAGTTTGATATGATGGAGGAAATTCGTTTCTTGACATGGCATTTCCAAAATGAAAGTTTATGAAATATAATATCCAACAATTTGAAAATACGTTCTGTGAAAAAATGTTTTCCTGATATATCAGTTACAACAAACATTGTGTTGTAATTTTCCAATAAACTTTTTCCCGCTGCCGATACTGTAAATAGTTCATACATGCTTAGGAACTAATTCATCTTGACAACGGAATATAAATAGTGTCATTTACATGCCTGGGGTAATAATGACTTTGACAAATAATACCTTCAGCTTCACTCATATTAATTTTTAGGTTATGAGAATATTATTATTGTTATCTGTTCATTCGGTAACTTAGTTACACGAACAAGCAACTTAGAATGAAATAGCGAAACGAATAATCATGATGAATGGGTAAGAAAAAAAACTTCAATCCAGGCAAATTTTAAGAAATGTCAACAAGCAGCGGGAAAAAGGTAATAAGTAACACGGAATGTATCGACTGTTAACATCTTCGGCAAGCGACAAGCCTCGGCTCGTAGTTGCTCACCTCGAATGTTAACGTCTTTACATTCTTTGTTACTTAAATAACTATTATAATCCAGATGAAAAACCATTCCTGATAGATTTGATTGTGGTGTTTCGCTGGCTACCAAACTTGTTGGTAAAGAACACTATATCATATTTTTTCAGGCACGTAGAAAGAGTATACCTGAAGACAACAAAATCACAAATTTGCGAAAAACTGATATTTATTTCTTACAGAATTATGTCGGAATTTGTGTCAAGAGGAAGATTGAGTAGGATATACAGGGTGTTTCATAATAAATGCGCAGGACTTCAGGATGTGATAGCTCGTCCAAAAATTTGAAAAAAAGTTTTTATTAACTTACCCTCTAAAATGCACCATTTTCGAGATACAGGGAGTTGAAATTTAAAAAAAATAATCGTTTTTTGCGAATATCTCTGGAACCGTTTATCGCACAGAAAACAGATTTCGTAGGCATTTTCTACTCATAATAAGCTATGTTTTGTGTGGATTTTTTATTTTTTCAAATTCATAATTTGTGAAGATTTTGAAGGGGTAGTGGGTGTTTTTTTCTACAACTTCTACGCCACTGGAAAAAGTACAGTTTTGAGCCTCCTATATGAACCGCCATGGTTTTCTACACAAAATAGGTAATCTTGGTCATAAGCTCTAAAGACCATTTTCAAGAAAAATCAACTTTCATGTTGTTTAAATAATGTTTTTTCCTCGAAAAATTGCCGCGTGCATTGAAGCTAACGGCGGACATTTCCAACAATTCAACTGAGTATGATTGTAATTGTTTTTTTTTATTTTGCAATTGAAAAGTCAACGTTTGGTTTTGTTACTTGTTTTAACGTTTAAATACATTTTTTATAATTAGGAAAAAAATTGTTTAAAAAAAAAAAGTTGATTTTTCTTGAAAACGGTCAACTTTAGAGCTTATGACCAAGAGTACATTTTTTGTGTAGAAAACATTGGCGGTTCAAGTAGGCGGCTCAAAATCATACTTTTTCGAGCGGCGTAGAAATTGGAGAAAAAACACCCACTACCCCTTCAAAATCTTCGCCAATTATGTTTTTGTGCGATAAACGGTTCCAGGGATATTCGCAAAAAACTATAATTTTTTTTAAATTTCATCACCCTGTATTTCGAAAATGTTGAATTTTAGAGGGTAAGTTAATAGAAACTTTTTTTTCATATTTTTGAACGAGCTATCACATCCGGAAGTCCTGCGCATTTATTATGAAACACCCTGTATAGTCGGTCTCAGTACCAAACACGGTCAAACACGGTACCAATGATTCCGAAATTCCCGCAACTTAGTAAAAGCGCTGTAGAAACCAAATAATCCACACATGAATATGAGATAAACCAGAAGCAAAATTAAACAAAATAATGAAACAACAGCTTCTGTAGATGTTTCTGATTAGGCCAAGCTGTAGATGAATATAAGAGGCTCTTTTCACACAAAATAAAAGACGCAAACGGCCTATACTACTTTTTATAGGATAGTTCGTTTATGAAAACCCCGGTTTTCGCGCCAGCAAAATCGCTTTGTGGAATTTTTTAAACAAGAAATAGTGAAAAAAATTACAACTTTTTTGTTTTTTTACGTATATCTCAAAAAGTATTGGACGAATCGTTTTACAGTCAATAGCACTTTTGTAGAGAATTATAAAACCTACAAAATGGTTTTTTATACGACCGAATCGGTGTCTTTTTCACTGAGAAAATCCGGAAAAACCTCGAAAAAGAGACCATTTTTCAAAAATTCATAATTTTTATAAATCTATTAGCTTATTAAGCTTATCTTGTATATACGAAGGAGCAATATTAACTAGGTAGACGCCATGGGTAATATCTCTCAAATATTACATATCTAGAACTGGAAAATCTGGAACGGCTTCAATGATAAGTCTTCTCCATTGAGCCCGTCTCATACGGAGATTCTCTTCTTGTACTCGAATTTGAACATGATAGCTGCATCATTACGCCGTTGACCAGAATCCGTACAAGATGCAACAAATAGACAATAGTCAGCCACTATTGATCATATTATATTTAGTTTTCTACTTTCTACGTTTAATTTGTATCGATGTTTCTTAAAAAAATTAAAATAAATACAATCAGAAAAGAAAATTTTGAGTGACCCTGTATAATAGTAACCTCAGATCACCCAATATCAAAATTAAATGATATTCACTCATTCTGCAAGTCTACCAGCTTTTGCGTTTGACTGATTTTGTTCCCAGAATTACATAAAAATTATGTAATTATTAATAACCCTGTATATGGTGTCTTAGAACGTTTCATTACAACTCGAGTCGACGATATTAAGATTGCAATTATATTCCCTAACTTTTTGTAACGAAATAATCGCCATACTATTGATTTTTTGAAGGTAAGTAATATCCTTCTCTCTGCATGTTTGACACCCTGTATCTCAAAAACTGTCCATTTTTGGACTTTGTGCCCATTGAGATATTTAATCAGGACATCGATATCTACAATATCCTAAAGTTTCAGCCAATTTCACCGAGAGCCATTTTCCATAAGGGTTGTTGCGGGGTCCTTTATATCTATCTGTTTCTGCAATATTCTTTATCCATCTTCAGATTTATAAAAATTATGAACTTTTTAAAAATGGTCTCTTTTTCGAGGTTTTTCCGGATTTTCTCAGTGAAAAATACACCGATCTGGGCGTATAAAAAACCATTTTGTAGGTTTTATAAAACTCTACAAAAGTTCCATTGACTGTAAAACGATTCCTTGAATAATCTTTGAGATATTTCCAAAAAACCAAAAAAGTTTAAATTTTTTTCACTATTTCTTGTTTAAAAAATTCCACAAAACGATTTTGATGGCGCGAAAACCGGGGTTTTCATTAACGAACTATCCTATAAAAAGTAGTATAGACCGTTTGCGTCTTTTATTTTGTGTGGGAAAAAACCTCTATAGCTTGGTCTAGATGTATCTGATGGTTATAATTCGTTCCATAGAAAATCACTGAATTGGAACAAAAATTAGTGATGAAACTCATTTTCAATATAACGATAGTGCATCACACTAGATTCACTCTGTAATGAAAGGTACCATAAATAATCACCACTCTACGTGTGAAGCAAGAACACCTCAATCACTTATTAGAAATTTTTGAAAGCTCTTCGCATGCTCTAACCGAATGAAATGCCATGAGAGTTAAAAAACATCTTGACTCAATTTTTCAATAGTAAACTGTGTACTTATATATTTTTAAAAAAATCGTTTCATTTTGAACATCTTCTAACATCAGACTGTAGGCCTAGTCATCACTATCAGTATACTTACAATCATAGTCTTGTCCTAGTCTGCTCTCGGTGTGGTAAAATAATCTTGAAGGTTTTGTAGTGAATTCGTTGACGATATGGCACGATGTGACAAACTTTTCATTACCAATACCATTACCTCTCCATCTCAGCTATTTATTGTGACGTGATGTTCACAATCATATATAAAGAGTTCGTCAAAGTTCCTTCCTCCTGTAATATTTGACCCAGACAGATAGATAATTGAAACAAAACTGAGTTGAAACGGGAATGGAACAATTACAAGTTTTGCAGGCGGCACTGCTAAAATTTATGATTCGTAGGAGAATATGAAAACACAGTACTTACTTATCACTTAACCAAAATTATTTTTTGACGATGAAATCAATGTTGAGGAGAAAAAGTAAACAAAATCATTCGCAAACATTTTTATTTGCAGGTCCGGTATGAAATATGATTTACATTGTTCCCTGAACTGTTTAAATCCTAATGATTTTCGGTAATTTCCACATATAAAATATCAGTTACCAATCTGTTAATTTTGTTTATCAAGAAGCTTACCTAATAGACAAAACTCATTTCATGATGATTTTAAATGAACTATAATTAAGAAAATAACATGCCATTCGAAGATGTACTTGCACTGTACAGTTTGGAGAACCTTTGGTGTAGTAATAAATATATTTGAGTTTTATTCCAACACCCAACCACGATTTTTATCACATCGACATGTGTTTCAGCCACCAGGTGACCATCTTCGGATGGAAGATAAATCTTGCTATCTACTACAACCCAACGATTTTATAAGCGGATGTTTTTGTTTCAGAAAACTACCGATTCAAAATATCCACATTTCTTAACAATATTTGTTATGTTATCTTTATTCAATTCATCATACAATGTTTGTACTGGACAGGTTGTTATCATGGTACTTAATTAGATTTCATAAACCTCTGAATGAAAAGGGGGTTCTTATCGGCATAAGTATATACCTGCTTTTATTAATTTTAATATGACATGCATGCTTACACTTCCGACCAACCTTATTTGTAAGTTAATGTGTGTAAAGATGTTAAGATACTCGACATTCATGACAAAAAAAAAGAAATTTGTTATAAATAAAGTAGTGTCAGTGGTTACATGAATGTTTTGGACTGATTGAATAAAAATGTTGATCTGAATGGTTCACCCTGTAAAATGTCTGGAATCATCATTATGTAAGTTTTACTGGTTATTAAAATAATTACAAGCGGATCCGTTGAAAAAAAAAATTGATGCATTATCTCATTATATTCCGTTCTCTTTCAATTTTTTATTGTATTTTTAATATGAGTTATCAAAAGATCAGATAAACGATAGTTGAATTGCAAGGTGATTAATGCCAACTTTTTTAATGAAATATTTCAGATGGCCATGGATAATGATTATAACATGCGATGCAGGTACTTGAAAAATATAATGTATCGGAAGAAACTTAATACAGAAAATAGGCAGAAATCCTTAAATTTTTTATTTTTTCGGGTTGTGGTGGGGAACCTAATTTAAATTGTTTACTGTTATTTGTATTTCGACAATGATTCCGGATACAACATTCTAGAAGTATGAAAAATCAAATATGAAATTGACTGAGGACATGACAATCATTCAAAAAATATTGAACCCTTACATATACAATGTGTTCCTGCTAAAACTTGTCAGGAATCTCACCTCCGAAATTGTAGAAAAAGTGACCTAACAATTTTTATTTCGAGGAAGACCTCTTTCACCAATTATGTCATCATTGTGCTATAAACCTCAATCCCGAAATGTGAACCATTCCGTTCCATACAGAAGTAAAATCGTTTTCTATTTCTTCACTGCACGACAATCATCTACAATTTAATCTTCTGCGTAAATCATCAAAACTATTGGGCCGTGTGATAAAAAATTTTGATTTCAAAAGTTCCTATAGAAAAGAGGCTAATGTTGATGAATCCGGAGATCTCGCAGGGTATTCTATTTGTCTATTGGTCCAAAACAGTCGAGTGGGGTGTAAAAAGCCGCACAGTATTGAGTTTTGCAAGAGTTGATGAATGGCTAGATAACCAGCCATAGAGACTCTGAAGAGTGGAGTGTGGATCTGTCAGACATATGTGCAAAGAACATATGCCATACAATCTATACAAAGGTATAGTGAGTTCCTAAAGGATTGTTTTCGACTGTTATATATATATATATATATATATATATATATATATATATATATATATATATATATATATATATATATATATATATATACAGGGTGGGTCACGGTCGATGGTACCTTAGACGTTTACGGAGAACGGGACATAGGATCATTCCGAAAATTTGGTTTCTCAAGTAGTTGCTCTTGGTCTATCGATCTAAAATATTTTCAGCAATGCAGCGTTGCCGCTTATACCAGAAAGTAGCAGCATCTTTGTTATTTCAAATGGGTCACCCTGTATATTACCGCATTTTTGAACTTGTCATTCCTTTCTGATTATTTATGCCCCATACTCCTCTATACCTATCTCTAACGGTTTTTGAGATATTGGTTATTTTCCATATTTTGTATCCACAACATAGCTCGAATTGAATGTTTATTTCTGCGGTATTTGAATTCTTAGGAAGTTGCAATTTTGTGTTTAGTTCATCAGGATCATGTACATTGATTCTGTATAGAGAAGTTTGTTCTGCGTTATACATGGTCGTTCAAAATTCATGATCTTACTGCTAGATACGAAAAGGGTTGAAAGTGCGTTTTTTTAAATGCAACATCCTGTATATTATGAAATATCCTGAACGATGACTAAATTCCCTTCGAATTGATATATCATGTTCCTATACCTAAATAGCCAGAATTCCGAGATAATAGCAATTTTCACTTGTAATCTCCCAAGTGCTTGAATTATTGCCGGAAATTTTTCGAGTACATGAATTTTCAAAGAAAATTCATGTACGAGATAAATTTACGGCAAATAATTCAAGCACGAGGGGGACTCGGTAAGAAAATTTCACACCGAGAAATGAAAATCATCCAACAATTCATAAGAAATAACTAACGATGGTTTCACCTGAACTATTTATAACCACTGAAATATTGATATGTAAAATACATAACAAAATTTTCATCAATAAATGTTTGACATGTGGCATGTGACAAGTTGATATTTTGCTTTAATGTACAAATGGAGGTCTAGTTTTCATATGAAAGGAGATAATTATGTATTTACTAGATATTTGGAATGTGTCTGAAAATATTTTCTCAACGATTATTGCGGCCTATGAGTCGCTAGGTCGATGGTTCAATCCACGATAGGAACATAACTTTTTTATTTTTTTTGTTCCAAATTTAAACACATTTATTGATAAAAAATTTGTTAAGTATTTTACATATCAATATTTCAGTGGTTATAAATAGTTCAGGTGAAACCATCGTTAGTTATTTCTTATGAATTGTTGAATGATTTTCATTTCTCGGTGTGAAATTTTCTAACAAATCCCCCTCGTGCTTGAATTAATTGCCCTAAATTTATCTCGTACAGGAATTTTCAAAGAAAATTACCCTCGTTGCTTCGCGACTTGGGTAGTTTTCAAAAAATTCATGTGAGTACTCGAAAAATTTCCGGCAATAATTCAAGCACTTGGGAGATTACAAGTGAAAATTGCTATTATCTCGGAATTCTGGCTATTTAGGTATAGGAACATGATATATCAATTCGAAGAGAATTTAGTCATATTTCAGGATATTTCATAATATACAGCATGTTCTGTTTGTATCTAGCAGTAAGATCATGAATTTTGAACGACCCTGTAGAACGCAGAACAAACTTCTCTATACAGAATCAATGTACATGATCTTGATGAACTAAACACAAAATTGCATCTTCCTAAGAATCCAAATACCGCAGAAATAAACATTCAATTCGAGCTATGTTTTGGATAAAAAATATGGAAAATAACCAATATCTCAAAAACCGTTAGAGATAGGTATAGGGGAGTATGAGGCAGAAAGAATCAGAAAAGAATGACAAGTTCAAAAATGCGGTAATATACAGGGTGACCTATTTGAAATAACAAAGATGCTGCTACTTTCTGGTATAAGCGGCAACGCTGCATTGCTGAAAATATTTTAGATCGATAGACCAAGAGCAACTACTTTAGAAACCAAATTTTCAGAATGATCCTATGTCCCGTTCTTCGTAAACGTCTAAGGTACTATCGACCGTGACCCACCCTATATATATTTATATATATATATATATATATATATATATATATATATATATATATTTAAACATAGAAATGAATGAATCTTCATCCGATTCATCTGTTGATCATTCATCTTCTTCCCTTCTATCATTCTCCTCATTTTGAAACTTCATCTGGTGCCTTAGTGACCCCATAACTCTGCATCGATGCAGAAATTTGCAAATCTCTCAAAAACGGTTGCTCCTAGCGTTGTTGAGCAAGTATACCTTTTTTGCTAAGAAAAAGTGTAGGAGTAAGATATCGAACTAAAATATTCCAAAAATTCACTGTCAAAAAAGTTAGGGAAAATTAAAACAAATGATTATAACGTATCTTGGATAGGTTACTCAAGTATTTGAATAACCTCAATATACTGTCGAATAGACAACATGGTTTCAGATCCGGAAAGTCAACAAGTACTGCACTTTATCAGTTTTATGGTGATTTAGTCACCTTTATAGATAATAAGGAGTGTCCTATAGGTGTTTTTTGTGACCTGAGCCGCGCTTTTGACTGTGTTGACCACAATATATTACTTTCCCAACTTTTTAATTATGGTATTAGGGGTGTTTGTCTGGACTGTATAGAATCATTTGTGTCAGTTAATCACCAGAAAGAAGATTCAGTTCGATCTGTACTCTCATCACAAATTCAAATTGATCTAGGTGTACCACAGGGCTCGGTACTGGGCCCAATCCTTTTCATTTTATATGTCAATGAGGTACCTACCAGATTCAACTAAAAATCTAACTATTACTAATGAATTGTTTGAACTCACCAAATTACACAAATTACAAGTGGAGGCTTCTGGTGAAATTACAAGCAACTCAGTAATAAAGTACAAACAACACCGGACCAAGAATGAAAAACAAACAATATTTCACAACACTTGATCGATTCTCATCTGCATTACACCGATCTTTTTATTATTGATTTTCCTTCAAGTTAATGTATCACAAGTATGGTTATCCTATTGAAGATTCTGAAGTAGGTGGTGCTGGGGATGAGGGTATTGACAGCACAATGATGACATATTTGGTGGCAGAGGTCCCCCGAAATAAAAATCGACTGCTCTGGACAATTTTCAGTTTATCGAAAATAAGGGGAGTGACATGTTTAAGGTTCATATAAAGTCAAATATTCTGAACTGTAAGATGTCACTGACAAGATATATTTTTCTTACCATGGTGACAGCGATCTTTTATAATATTTTCAAATAAATTATAGTTTTCTGCTGGAATATCTACCGAATATCCAACAGTCAACCCTACTGCTGATGCATTGTTGCCAAATCTCAACATCATTCGACGTACTGCGAAATAGCTAACAGAATTATTAATTATTATCTGGTAATAATTGTGGCAATGTGGTTCAATGCATTATGTAGCTATATTGTCAACGGGGTTGCGAGAGGATAAGTGAGCCGCCATCTTCTCTCTTCTATTATTCCTTCCATTTTGAAGGGGACTAGTAACGATTGTATCCATACCTTCTCTACCGTTTATAATTTGGTGGTTTATATCGTTTTTCGGAATTATGAGTTTATTGTTATGTTTTTGGGCTACGTTTTCAAGGTTCTTTATTTCTTTCCTTCCTTTTCTTCTCTTTTCTATCTCTTCGTATAGGCTTATTGTTCAGTGGTCTACAAAATATTTCAGTTTTGCAGTATCTTCGTTTTTTTTGTGAATGTAGACTTCGCGGGCCCCATTACTGTTGATTAGCGACATCTACAGAGCCTTGTCAGTGAATTTAGTGAAACTAACAGGCTCACTAGTTTTTTATTGGGTGGAAACCTCGGGAAAATAATTTTTCGAGATCAGTTGAGCCCTGTCTGTGAATTTGGTGGAATTCACAGTGCCTTCATAATTTTGTTGGGTGGAGACCTCGGGGCCCTCGTTTTTCGAATACTGTGGGCCTCTATCGAGTCCTGTCTATGAATTTGGTTGAATTTGTAGTGTCTTCGCTCTTTTGTTGGCTGGAGACCTCGGTGACCTCGTTATTCGAATTCAGTGGCATCTGCTGAGTCCGTGAATTTGGTGAGAGTTGCAGTGCCTCTGGTTTTTGTTGGATGGAGACCTCGGAGACTTTATTATATGAATTCAGTGTTCCTTGCTGTGTCATGTCTGAAAATTTCTTCTACATCTCACTAATTATTCAATTTGAATGCCAAAATAACTCGAATTTTTTCAGAAATTTTAAACTTGCTTTTAATTTTTTAATGGGTTTATATGAACCTTAAGTTGGGATGCAGTGATTTTTCTGCAGTGCATCCGATGCACTGAATAAAAATCCAAGCATTCCGAAAAATTCTGTACAAAAGAAATTGTTACTGCTAGGATCTAACAAAGAAACAATGGTCTGAAAGAACATCAATCATTGAACTGGATGGAAATTAATAACTTAATTTGTTGATACATGATTTGAAAAGTTTCGATAAGGAAATAAATAGCCAGGGTTATCACCGAAAGTTGAATCTCATATTTTTTTTCAACAGCAACAAAGAGAGGCTCGACTGCTTTCGTCAAAAACACGCTATAAATAATAATACTTTTATTTGCTTCATTGCAATTATATTGAAGAAATGTTTAATTTTTTCTAGCACACTTTTAGTTGCCAAATCATCAATTTTAATGTCTGCAGCTGTTGATAATATATTTTTCTTTATTACGCTGTAGGAAATCTAAATTATATAGTAACATCAGTTTTGACTGATGAAAAATTGATTGTTGACTAACAAATTCGCCAAGGTCGAATTATTCAAGTGAATACTGGTGTGAATAAAAAATATTAAATAGCTCTATTTCACGGAATATCCGCATTCATTCGCGGTTCATCGTACATTTTGAATCTGGTGAACGTGCCCATGAAATTGGAACTTGAAACATTCGTGTGCACAATGTAACCTTTGGCGACGGTACATACAATTGGATGAAACTTTAAGTAACCAATGACACCTACTGGAAGAGGAGCAAAATAGTGTTCGAATGACGAGAAAAAGAAATAGGAGTCGACAAATTGGAGAAGGGTGGAATGGGTTGATCTTTTAGGGGTTGAAAGTGGTTTTTCACGTTTTTTTCGCGAATTGCAACAAAAAAGTCGACCTCCTATCGAAAACAGTTGTTGATAATAAAAAGATCTACAACTTTTGTATCTAACATTTTTCCACATGACCCCAAATTTACCGGGAAAATTGAAAAAAACGATTTTTAAGTTTTTAATTTTTTTCTTGCTCGAAATTAATTTTTTTCTTACGAAATTTAGTGAAAACATTATTATTATTGTTATTTATTTTGTGGCAATATACAGATTTTTTGGGGGTTATTTTGCAGCGAAATCTAACCCTTTAAAATAATAAGTTAGGGAAAAAAGTTATTGGCAATAAAAAGATCTACAACTTTTGCATTCAATATTTTTCCACATAACCTCAAATTTTCCGGGAAAATCGGAAAAAAACGGTTTAATTTAGTTTGAATTTTTTTCTTGTGTAAGAATTGTATGTTTGTCGTAAAATTTAGTGAAAATATACATTTTTTATGTTAAGGTAATATGAAATTAACATTCTCGAAAGGTTTAACGGTTAATTTCAATAATTTTAATAAATAAATATGAGTTTAGAAAAAAAAAAATTTTGAAAATCTGGTTTTTAATTTTTTCGCGTTTTCTGAAACAAATTTCCATAGTAGTTCTACTCTTTTATTATATGATCTAAAACGGAAAAAATGGCAGCTGGTGAGCTTGAAAAGATGAATTTTACCGGTGAAACTTTTCAGTTGAAAATGAGTTCGTTTTTTTTTTAAATTGGTCGAAAAAAAGGTAATATCTGTATTTCGCTACAAAAAAATTAGACCTCACTTTAAACATAATAAGTTATATTTCCACCAAATTTCGTGAGAAAAAACATTTTTGTGCGAGAAAAAATTTAAAAAGTGAAAAATCTATTTTTCCGATTTTCCCGGAAAATTTGAGGTAATGTCGAAAAATGTTCGATACAAAAGTTGTAGATCTTTTTATCATCAACAAATTTGCCATTTAATTTTGTTCGATAGGATTTCAACTTTCGTTGTTAGTCGCGAAAAACTTTCAACCCCCAAAAGTTAAAAATTATTTTTCCCGTCATTCGAATATTATCTTGCTGCTCTTCCAATAGGTCTCATGGTGTTAAATTTTTTTGCTTTTATTTTTTATGGAGTCCATCAGCAATGGTCTACTAAGGAACGATATAACCTCAAATTATGTGCTGTTGGGGATGTTATTTGAATACAGTGAGTCCAAGATACGATTGTCCACCATGGGAATATCCGAAACGGTAATAGATACAGTTTTGGTTGAAAAGGAAACAAGTTGCATAGCAAGTATGAAACTCTCAAACATATTTTTAATTTTCAAGTTATTTTGCTAAAACAGAATATTTCGATTTCTGATGCAGTTGGGCAGACTAAAATATACTTCATCACAGAAACTTTTTATGAACTTTCTTGGGACAGTTTTACTGCCTGTCCACTATTTCTTTATCGAAAAACTATCAACTTATTTTTTTATATAAGGCCCTGTTTCGAAAAATGCAATTTTTTATTTTCTTCTTTGAACTCAATGATGTATGACATATAGCGATTACATTACGTTTCAGGGCCTTTTCGAACATCATCAGGAATTTTTAATAAATTTTCAAGTACGGACCTGAATTGCAGAAAATTCATCTAAATTGGGTATCGTAGATCAAAAAAATCGAAAGTTTGGTTACTTTTCGTAATGACCTAGAGCAACCATAAATTGATTAGATCTAATAGCTATAGTGACGTAAACAAATGCACTATTTTTAGAAATTACAAAATCAGTTTCAACAAATTTTCATCAAATATAAAATGGCATCTTCTAATTATTGTTGAATGTAAAACTTCTGCCTACCACGTTATTAAATCATTTTGAAATGTTCAAAAGATGTCATAGATGTCAATAGAAAATAGCAGGCTTTGACGAAAGTCGAATGCAACAAAAAAAAATTGATAGTTCTCCCAAATGTCATTCAGTACACATTACTAGTTCTGATTGTTGAATGCCGGCTTTTCTCTGTTATAAACTGGATACCTAGTAGTTTTTCACAAAAAAAATGTTTGATACGGGAAGTGTTTTATTTTGTGCCACAGTAATGCCGTGGAAGATTGGTTACAAGCCTTAATCAATATGGGTCGTTCATAAAACTAGTATTAGCCAAAATAAACACTGTAATGTTATCTGTTACTGAAAATCCAGAAATGTTACTTCGGGAAATTGAACGTACCAGTGGGATTCCAAAATCGACTGCTCATTTCATTTTAAGGAAACATAAATTCCAACCATACAAATTTAGAATTTACCAAGGTCTTAGACCTGGCGATGACGATAGACAATGAGCTTTCTGCGAAAAAATGCCAAGATGATGAATTCTTTCTCCATACAATTATTTGGTCGGACGAAAGTACGGTAACCAATAGAGGGATTTTCAAGTGGCGAAATACTCATTATTCGTCAAGAGAGAACCCTATGGTACACCGAATGGGTAGACACCAACACCGTTTTGACTTCAATATGTGGACTGGAATGTTTGGCATGCACACGATTGATTATAGACTGGTGCTAAAACGAATTTCAAATGCTTACAATAACAAAAAAGTAACAGTCAAGGAACAGGTGGAACATGTTGTTGAGGTTCCAACTTCATGGAAAAAAATATTCAAACACGAAAACACTCAAAATGGTTTTTTGCGATTTGCGGCAAAACGTGACCTCTTAGCGTAAAATGTTCAATGGCAAAGTTGTAGATAATAAAAAATCGAAAACTTTTGTATTCAACACTTTTCGACATAACCTCAAATTAACCGTCCAAATGGCGTAAAACCGATTTTTCAGTATTTAATTTTTTTCTAGCGTATAACTGATATAATTCTCATGAAACTTTGTATGCATATGCCTTTTTTGAGTTATGTACATTTTTCGAAAAAAATACCCTCATCTTCCACGAACAATTGTTCTACTGTTTTTTTGTATTTCGGAGGTCTAGAAGTGACCATTTTAATTGTTGAAATGTCTTCTATCAAATGGTCTCTTGGTGGTTTACTGATCGTTGAACCGCTTAAAATTGAGAAAAACCTTCAAAAAGTCTCTCTGAATAATGATTTTCGCAATATTTTCAATGATTTTCAATAGTAGAAAAAAAGTAACAGGCAAGGACCAGGTGGAAACAAGAGGAGTAGTGTGTCATGCATTCATCTGTAGATACTGACTTATACTTTCATGTTAGTAAAAAAAAAACATTTTATATTTAAAATTTTCGTGAAAATTCAAGACAAAGAATGTCATTTGAAAGAATTTCTGAAATGGATCCTTATTGGCGATTAATCAAAATTATCGCATGTTTCATCAAAAACTAATGAAAGTGCTTCTTTTATTCGCTAGTTTATTAGGTTGCTTGACGAAAATTCGATTGATGACGTCATAGTGTCGCCATATTGATTTTATAAAAAATGTCTCCTGCACCGCCATTTTAAAAACAAATGTCCACTTGTGAAATGTTTTGCTCTATCGAATGGCGTTAAAATATCTACAGGGTTCTATTTGGAATTCTCGTCCTAGGTTTATTTCCGGTAAAACCGAAAGTGATATTCAATTGTTTTTTCATGGAAGAAAGGAGTTTTAAGGAACTTCCTCGTTGATCCAAATATCAAAAGTCATACTTGGAAAAAACTGAATGACGCTCTGGCGAATGATTTCGTCGTCACCAGGCATGCCTATGGGGCACAATCTTAAGCTAGACTTATCTTATCGTAAGTAGATTTTCTCAATAAGGCCAGTTCGCAAGTTGTAGTTTCTCACTTCGAAGCATTGGTGAGTACAGGTGTGCACAGTGGGTAAGACACTATCAAACGAAGTACGTGTACAGCTGGGACGGAGAATACCAATAATAGGGAAAGAACAGAGAAGGAATACTGAAAAACGGATGTACAGTGGAACAACCGCAGTTGAACAGGAACATCAAAGAATAGTGGGACAGTGGAACTCCAGCGGAACAGCGGAAAACCAAACAATAACCGGTAGCGGAACACCCTACAATATACAATACCAGTTTGACTTCTGATTACACTTGTATGGGGCCATGAGTAGAGCCCAAATGCAAATGCAGATACTAACCTCTATTAAGACATACAGCGTCAAATATCGCAAACAATAAGAAGAAATCTCAGTCCAGGAGCTAACCCGTGCTTCTTGGAGCTACTCCTTGGGACAATTGGTCACCGACTCAGGTGAACAGAACACTTTTACAGCCGTATGCATAGTCAATCGCCAACGACTCGCCAGAGTTTCGCCGTTCGCTACATAAGGATTATAATGCACAGTTGAGCTCCAAAAGAATGACAACTACGCGATAAGTCACATTTTGGCGAAACGCTGGCGATGTACCACTATTTTGGAGCTCGACTGTGCATTATAGTTCTTGTGTAGCGAGCGGCGAAACTCTGGCGAGTCGCTGAAATTGACTATGCATACGGCTATTAGAGCCGTATGCATAGTCAATCGCCAGCGACTCTCCAGAGTTTCGCCGTTCGCTACACAAGGATTATAATGCACAGTCGAGATCCAAAAAAGTGACAACTACGCGATAAGTCACATTTTGGCGAAACGCTGGCGATGTACCACGTTTTTGGAGATCGACTGTGCATTATAGTTCTTGTGTAGCGAGCGGCGAAACTCTGGCGAGTCGCTGGAATTGACTGTGCATACGGCTGTTAGAAATTCAGTTTTGTCAACTGAACCATGCCGAAAATACGCCATCCTTGTTCACTCCTGGAACCGAATACAAACAAGGTCAAGTATTCGAAACTTTCCAATATCAATTGCAGATCATAAAAACTCGTTTCAAAGCCTTACCGACAATTTCGTTTGATAGGCCGACACCTCATATACCTATACGAGTTGTTGCAATTGATATTGGAAAGACTATACCTCAATGGCACAGAATAGAGATAGAGGAGAAATGTTACGGTTTTGTGTTCTAACCACAGAACAATGGCACAGAATAGAGATAGAGAAGAAATGTTACGGTTTTGTGTTCTAACCACAAAACAATAGACTAACCAAAAGTATGTTTACAAAATAACGCTGTCATTCCGCGGAATGCGGAATGTTATTATTTACTTTTAGCTCAAGGTTAGTTCATATCTGCTCGAACTAGTACGGCAAAGGTAAGTACTAAAATACGAAAGGAGCAGTACATGACAACGATCAAGATCATTTTGAAACAGTGGCGTACAGAGTGAAAAGTTTATATCAAAGACAGATACTTTCTGACGTTATTATATAAAATCAGTTAGGGTTTTCTAGTGCAAAATAAACCTGTAACATACCTATTTGTACAAAAAAAAAAAAAACAAAAATCATTGTTTTCAGTTTATCTTTCTTTAATCAACCAGAGGAAATGCTAGTTAAGATATTTGTTGGACACCCTGTATACCCGATTTATGAAAGTATAATAGCACTAAAAGCCTATTCATCAAGCATGACGAATATCAAGTTCGCACGGTCCTTTTCCATAAAATTAACATATACACACTAGGGACTACCAAGATATGATTTTTTGAAAGAAAAACCAAGTCATTTTCTCAATTTGGACAACGAAATCAAGTATTATGCTAATATTCCCGGCATTATTCATTTGTTATTGTCTGCTATCTGAATTTGGCATTCGAGTTCATATTTCGACTTGATGAGTGGTTCAGATATATTAGTAATGGTGATTATGAATAAATGGGTGGACGTAAATGGCGACAATGCAGTAAAATTCTATTCTTGGAAAGCCGGGTTTGGTCAATCTGAACCTCTATTGATTGCTTAATTGTGCCATATTAGCGGCAGCAAGCCTCGTATAAGTGGAGGTTTCACTTAGCCAGGAAAAATTGTGTGCGTAGTGCATGCTGGGCTGGTTGTTGGTTGTTTATAAGAATTTAATTCCTTCCATGGGCTGTATTTGGAAATGTTTTCACAAAAACAACAATAAAATAAAAATGAAGAATTTGTTTTCTATTCTGAAATGATTTGCTAATTTCTTGAGTTCCCTCCTCGAGCAATGATAACTCAATATCAGAGTCCTTATTCAGTTATGTCTCCCAAATTCACTAAACTGTCCCTCAGCTCATTCTAAGTAACTTTGGGCTGCTGCAGGGCTCTAATTCATCTCCCAAGAATATCACATATATGTTCGATGGGGTTCGTATCAGAACTTCTCGCGGGCAAGATCGCCCGGTAATACTGGCGGGCAAAATCAAGCCGTGATCTGCAATGTTCTGCAGTCAATGAAGGCCTTTTTGCTGCCCTGCATGACATCAAGTTGTGTTCCCTTAAACTTTGCTTGAAGATATATTTTCTAGATTAGATTAGCTTAGATTAATTTTTGGCTTTCGCGCTAAAAGCCTTTACACTGCGACCATTTCAGACATATTGTGTGTGCCCTTCGAAATCGTTTAGAGCCCTTGCAGTGGCAAAGTACGTGTACTGATGTAAAGCAGCATTTGAAAACTCTCATCATTATTATTATTATCACATTGATATTATGGAATTCTTGTATTGTTGTCAGTTCTTGATGTGTGTGCTGAATTTAGGATTATTCAGAGAATTGGAAGTGGGTGGAAATTGAGTTTAGAATTTCTCATTATTATTATTATCAATAAAACATTAATATAATGAAATTCTTATATTATCGTCGGTCCTTGGTAAGTATGCCAAATTTTAAAATTTTCGGATGATTAGAAGTGGGTGGATATTGAATATAAAATTCACGTCATTATCATTATTATCATTATCATTAAACGTTTATAATTAAGTCCTTGTATTGCAATCGGTTTATGTGTGCCCAATTTCAGATCATACGGACGATTGAAATCAAATTCGAAAATTCTCATCATTATTATTATTAGGTGCGTTATTATCATAAAATTCTTGTATTGTCGTTGGTTCTGGAAATTTTTGAAAAATTTTAGATAACTCGGAGGATTAATAAAGGATAAATAAAGATTAATAAATGTTTTTTTTCGATAGTTTGGATTTTTAAACTTGTAAGTTTTACAGGTTTGAGTTGCGTGATAATGTCACCATCACCATTCTTCATTCTTCGATTGTAATCGAATGGAATACGTATAGTGACACAATTTTGTCTATGATAAAGACTTATTACCTACGCGATGTGACAACGCCCAACTCAATATCACGACTACAGATTGTGGCCATACACGACTTCAAACCAGGATGTAAACAGCTTGGTCCAGTACAATACTTTATAGGTCCATGGTTACCACGAGCTACGAACAATACAACTCCTCTGGAACACCGAAGCGATCTTGGCGATTGGTCTTTTTTATAAATATTCTCATAGTTGATATTCTAGCAGATTCAATCTCACTCATTTTTCAGTAGATCTGATAAAATGTCATAGTCCAGGATCCGAGGCCTATTTTTGAAAGTGATTACTAACAGGCTAGGCTAGGCGCGCACATGCGATTTTCTGTCGCGCGATTGTTTAGTCGCAAAAATGAAACACATAGTTTTTAAATATGAATGCGCGCATATACGACTAATTAATCGCAGCGACTAAAAAGATGCAACCAGTCCCATTTTTGAAGCGACACCATTGTCGCAAATTAAAATGAGTCAAAGGGACAGGAATGAACCTGCACGCACTTGAGACAATTCAATCGCGATTTAGTTGCTGCCGAAGTCCGAATGTTCTTGTGTGTGTTTTTTAGCACTCATCCTATAGTATTGAAAAAAATTACTAGGATAGTTTCTTGAGCTGGTATACATTTTGTAAAATTGCCATTTTAACAGCCTTTCACATATCAGTGGATGCACCCAATATTGCTTTTTGCGCCGTTTTCTAGATTTGGCTGGTAATAATGAAGCTATCACGTAAGCGGTTTCAGTAAAATTTAAGATTGTTACTGAATGTAGTTGCGATTAACTTGCCGCAAGATGAAACATTTTCAAATTATTTTTTGGCGATTGCGATTATTCAGTCGCACGACAGAAAATCGCATGTGCGCGCCTAGCCTTAATCTTCGTAGCTTCATTTTGACGAGACGCCCAACTTTTCTCTCTACGAAAATTCTCGATAGTGATAGCTAATGAACTGCTTAGGCGTAAGATATGTCGATTTGGTGAGTGCAAAAAATTCATTACCAACAGTTAATTTTTAAGTTGAACCTCGAGATAATTTGATAAAGTACTCGAGATCATCTTTGTCCTACAAAATGGATGGTAGGATTGAAGCGTCCCCCACTCCCAACATGTATCAATGACGAGGTCATAAAAAATCATTAATAGCCAGCGGATTTTTTACCGTTGCTTGGTAAATGTTCGTGTAATTAAATGGTTATATTGTGCTACAAATTGATTGATACATTTTCCCAGCCCTACGCTCAAAAGCTGTAGAATAGGACCCTGATTCAAAAATGATTACTAACATGCTGAATCTTCGTGAGTAGCTTCATTTTGACAGACGCCCAACTTTCCTCTCTACGAAAATTCTCGATAGTGGTAGCTAATAAACTGCGCAGGCGTAAGTCATGTCGATTTGATGAGTGCAAAAAATTCACAACTAAGAGTCAGTGCAGGATTAAGCCAGCGCGGGGCCTGTAGCAAATTATGGCAAGGGGCCCTTGGTTTGCTTTAGGTTCTCAAGTTTAGGGTATTAAATAAAACAAAACTATTACAAATAACCTTTTCTGGATTTAATATGAGCAAATTTAGAGAAAACACTTTCAGTATCGACTTCTTTAAGCAAATCATGCTTTATATTCATCAGAATGAGGTGATTAAGACGTTCTTGGCCCATCGTGTTCCTCAACTCATTTTTAATACGTTGTGCCAAACGTACAGCAATTTCTTATTGTTTGATAGTCAATAGAATAGAATCCTATTTTATTTGTTCGGGTTTTACGACTAGTTCTATCGATGATAATACCAGGGAATTCTGTATATTGCAGTGCAAGTAGTACAACACATTACTTGTATGCCCAGCGCTCAATTCAATTTGAGAAATGTGGAACAATTTTAAATTATTGTTGTAGATTTTGATAACAACGTTTCCAGTGGTAGGTATACTCGTACCCATACCTACGATTTAACGTGACGAAATCGAGTTTTAGAATTTCAGGTGGGAGTGAAGCATAGCTTATGCGCTCAGCGTTTAAGGCATGCAATGCAAGATATTTTAAATGTTTACGGTCAGACAGGCGTTGGAGCGTGGGCCCCCTAAATTCGCGGGGCGCCCTAAATTCGCGGGGCCCCCTAAATTCGCGGGGCCCACTAAATTCGCGGGGCCCCCTAAATTTGCGGGGCCCCCTAAATTTGCGGGGCCCGTAGCATTTGCTACTCTTGCTACGTGGCTAATCCGACACTGCTAACAGTTAGCTCTTTAGTTGAACCTAGAGATAATTTCATCATCCAGAAAACCTTTGTCCTACGAAATGGATGGTAGGACTAAAGCGCCCCCCACTCCCAACATGTATCAATGACGAGGTCATAAAAAGCCGTTACTAACCAGTGAATTTTTGTACCTTTGCTTGGTTAATGATTATATAATTAAATGGTCACATTGTCCTACAAATTGAATGGTAGGTTTTCCTATTCCTACATTCAAAACCTGTATTATACAGGGTGTTTATTAAGTACTTGTACAAACTCCAAAGGGTAAATCTTTGACTAATTCCAAGATAAAAAGTTTGAATGAACATGTGTCCATATTTTTACGGGGAACGATTACAACCCTGCTTTCTACCGTAAAAAAGAAGCCATTTAATATTTTGATAGAAATACAAAATTTCAAGAGGCTTTTATACAACTCCTACGAGGTGGAAATGATGAAATAACCACATCGAGTGAAGTATTTCAAATTATTGAAGAGTATGTGTTTCGGATGTATTCATTGAAAAAGAAAAATTATATAAATAAAGGACGGTATGAATTGGCCGTGCTGGCCGTGCTGGTAGAGTGTTCTCCTTTGGAGCGAAGGGTCGAGGGTTCAAAGCCTCGCATGGTCATCGGTCTCATGCATGGCATCACACGTTAAAAGGTAAGGGCTGCGTCTTCCCTAGCTCACACAAGTCTCTCGAAGACTTCCGAGGGTTGCGCGTAGGGGTGCAATCGGTTGACGGAAATAACAATTTCAACAATTTTCTAACAATTGTTTGCAAAAGGCTATAAATGCAAAATTAATAATGAAGAAATTTAAAAAAAATTCTTGGGGTACGATCCCTCTAGTTTGCCACCAACGAAAGGAGAATTGTTGCAGCAAATCAGAACACTGTATATTTACAGTGTATGGTGTAATGCACACATGCGCAGGTCCACCGATAAAACGCCAGAAAGTTATGGATGGACAATAATAATTGATAGCAAATATCAATATTATTGGTTCGATGGTCCCCAAAGTCCATCTTTTGAAGAATTGTCTTCTTACCTACTAGGTACCCTATTAATAACTATTTACTTATTGATTATTCTGCAATGTATTAATTTTAAGATTATTATTACAGATGAAAATTATAATTGCCAACAAGAAGATCAAGTTGAGGAGAATGATAGAAGTGAAGAAGATGAAGGGTCAACAGATGAATCGGATGAAGACTAATTCATTTCTATGTTTAAATATATACTTTCCAAATTGTTTGGGAAGCAGTCAGTTGACCAGAAAAGTAATAACCCAAACTTGAAACAAGATACATTTTTTGAACCAATTTTCCTACTTTTTCATACACTTTTCATTTAAATCATGTTATTTATGAATTCAACAAACTATTATAAATTGAAAGTAATATTACATTACGAACAAAAGTATATTAAATTAGCAAAACCCCAATTTTAAAATAATTCGTTATTTTAAATAATTCTTGTCGGACTAGCGATACATACCTTGTTTTTTTGTAGGACACTATCATTAAGGTTATAGAATACACTAACCTATCATGTGTTATACAGTTAGTAATTGAAAAAGTTTTACCGTGGAATTGATAATTTCGGAGCGTTGGACTGGAAAAACGTACCATTCAATTTGTAGGACAATATGACCATTCAACAAACATTACCCAAGCAACGGTTAAAAAATCCGCTGGTTAGTAATGATTTTTTATGACCTCGTCTTTGATACATGTTGGGAGTGACGCTTTGTCCTACCATCCATTTTATAGGACAAAAGTGTTCTTGAGTACTTTATGGAATTATCTCGAGGTTCAACTAAAAAACTAACTGTTAGTAATACACCCACCAAATCGACATGACTTACACCTGAGCAGTTCATTAGCTACCACTATCGAGAAAATGAAGCTACTCACAAAGATTAAGCCTGTAAGTAATCATTTTTGAAAATGGGCCTCTGATCCTGGACTATCAACGTTCGCCCCCAAGAAATTTGCTCCTGAACATGTACCAGTTTTTTGCAAGCCAATCAACATTTTTCGTACAACCGCTTACCAAAGTAGCCTTTGACTTTTGCAAATCTCAACGCAAAGTTGGCGTTGGAAAATTTGCACAATATGCTCACAAAAGCGATTTAGATGAAAATTTCGCAGATGATCCCAGAAACACCAAAAAAAACGCTCAATGGTGGTGACTACAAATGCACAAACATTAGCAATTTGATTGAACTCCGTTCACTCCGTCTGCTCATGGCACATGATTGTCGAACCCAACGGTCACTTACCTTACGGATATTGGGAGTAGTTATTGACGACACCGGATATATCGGAGCTTCGGAGACAGGGCCTGACGGGATAATCCCAAGGGGAAAATTAAAAATAATGAGTTCTCGGCTCCTGGCCAAACGAATAACATTCAAAAAGAGAAGTAAAAACAGACGAAATATCGAGCTTTATACATTTTCAACTCCGCTGGCGCTACCCAGACCATTCTATTAATAAATGGTTGTTCTGATAGTAGGGTCCCTTGGCAATGTGATGAATTCGATACTCTCGAACCTGAAACTCAAACCGTCATGTCGCAATGTCATCACGTCTGCTCAGGGCACACAATTCCCGGATCCAATAGCTGCTTACTCCTTAGTTTGGAGAGAGGTAATGATGGGGCCAGCGTGCTCTCTTAATCTGTCGGAGTTTCGGAGACAGGGCCCAACTCTATTTTAAATTTAATTCAAAATAATAATAATAATATTTGTCTATGAGGAACAAATTTTGCAATCTATTCCGAACTAACTTCAAACCTAGCTCAGAACTGAATGACAATGCAATATTATTGCATTTGTTGATAACATAATAACGTTTGTTTGTTCAGTGCAAATTTTGCAGTCGGTTTAACTGAACACAAGACTAGAAAGCAGAAAAAAGTTATTTAAACATTTTTTCAAATTCTCTGTTTTTAAAATGGACTGAATAGAATGAAATATTTTCCAATGGGATTAGGAATCTGTATGGAGTTTTGAATCTGTACGGGGTGAGGAGGAATAAACTTGTTTTTAGTACGTTTTAAAAATGTGGTATATTATAAAAATATACTTAAATAATTTTTCATTTCAACAATGAATTTTTCAGTTACAACTACAATCGATATTTGAAATTATTGCAATTATTATTCATCAAAATTTGGAAATAGGATAAAAAAAAGTAACCAGAACATTTTAACATTTGATCAAGAATAAGTATGAATCCTTCAGAAAATTGTTCGTGTAACAGGTAATTTCTTCATAGATTTTTCAATTGATATAACAGTAATGAAAGAATCCTAGATGAGGAATGAATCTAGCCACATGCATTTTTTAAGGAATGCATGTATAAGTGATTGTTTTGCATCATGAGTATCACATAAATTTCTTTAATTTTTCTAACGTTTCTATAATTTGAGATCTGTGCCAAATAATCTATTTCAGTTTGTGTTTGTTTCATTATAAGAATTGCGTGAAAAGATATAAGGTTACACCAACAAATTGAAAACGAATTATCGCTTTTTCATAAACATTTTATAATTATGTAAGTCATTGAAAGGAGTAATTCGGTTTTGGAGAGCAAACGATTCATTATTTTCAAACATTCGAATCAGCATATTTTTCAACAAAATCCAATCCGAGTACTATAGATTAGAACTAATTCGAACACGAACGATTGACTAATAAACATTTTTGAATATAGTTTTTCTTGTAGATGTATTTGATTAATTGGTTTCGTGGAATATCTCACTTCTCTCTTTCCCACTAATCATAGAAAAAGATAGAAGTTCACATTTCCGCTTTGTTTACGTCATTCATTGCTTGTTAGTTAGTTACTTATGTTAATGTTTATGTTTAAATGATCATGTGTTCGTATTGTGTTGTTATGAAATCCAAGAAATAAAGGAAACTGAGGTTTTCTTCCAGAGCTGTCAATTGTACATTAATCCAATTTGCTGAATTCTACAGTGTTAATGACAACATTCCCAAAGTTTATGTATGATTATGAAGCTCATGGAGTTAAAAGACTGAAAATGTTGAAAATAATTAAAATGACAATCACACGCACGATTATATACCGTGTAACCCATTTAAACTGGCCTTATATTTTTCAACCGATTGAAATGAGTTTGTTTTTCTCATTAGATAGACATTCAAAAGTCCATTAGGGCACCAAATTTCATGAATAAGTCTTCATTTTCAGGACCAACTATTATTATTTCTCAAATTAAAAAAACTAAAAAAGATATTAGTGATTTTTTTAGAGATATTCTGACTACGCCACTGGATTCACGTCATTTACAAATAATTTATGTCAAAATAACGTTGGAATGCGTCCTCCAATAAAAAGTTATAAGGGAATTAAAATTATTTCAGTCTCCTTGTTTTTCGAAAAGTTCTTCTGGGGTATGATTATGAACACTCAATACGAGAGCTGTCACGATACGTAGGCTAGAACGATGTATGTTCTCGATTCGAAACGAAATTGAAATTATGAAATTTCTTTCATTATAGATAGAATGGCATTATATCTACCATATAGACCATTGATATCGACTCCAGTTGCAATATATTTTGAATTAATTGTATTGATTTTCTTAATTGCTAAATTCTGACATATGTCAACCTCACTACGGATCGAGTGTTCGTAATTGCACCCCTGAACATCTTGAATGATGTTATAAAGGAGCTTCCATTTCAATGGGTCACGATGGGGAGCAACCCCCAAGAAAACGATACAATATCATCTGTATTTTCCAAACCAACATCGATTTCATCATCAGGAATAATCCAGCCAGAAGAGATTTTCGTATGCTTAGCTCATTTTCTTTTCTAGAGCTACTTAAAATATTTGCATCTTCTCATGGTTTATAAGGTACAGATTCGACATGTAGACTGGTACCTATAATTTTTGTGAAAAAAAAAGTATTAGGCGAGGACCAGGTGGCAATTGTTGTTGAGATTCCAACTTTAGGGAAAAAATATTTAAACACGAATACACTCAAAATGGTGAAAAAGGGATGCAGTTTAGGGGTTGAAAGCGTTTTTTGCATTTTGTGGCGAAACGACCTCTTAGCAGAAAATCTTCAACGGAAAATTTGTAGATAATAAAAATATCAAAAACTTTTGTATTCAACACCTTTCGACATAACCTCAAATAAACCGTCAAAATGGCGAAAACCGATTTTTCAGTATTTAATTTTTTCACGCGTATAAATGATTTAATTTAGATGAACATTTGTAGAAATATGTCTTTTTCAGTGTCGAATAAGCATGGTTTTTTCACAATTCAGAAGACTACTAATTTTCGAGTTAGGTACATTTCTCGAAAAAAACACCCTTATTTTCCACGAACAATTGTCTTAATGTTTTTTTGTATTTTGAAGGTTTATATGGCCATTTTGAAATTGTCTCTGTAACTTGTTTTTTTTCGAAAAAGTAAATAACTCGAAAACTAGTAGTCTTCTCATTCGCGATAAAATCATGCTTATTCATCACAAAAAAGACAGATATCTACAAATTTTCGTCTAAACTAAATCACACGCGAGAATAAAAATAAATACTGAAAAATCGGTTTATTGTCATTTTGACGGTTAATTCGAGGTCATGTCAAAAAGTGTTAAATAAAGAAGTTTTCGATATTTTCATTATCTACAAATCGCCAACAAACGTTTTTAACCCCTGAACTGCATGCCCATTTCACCATTTTGATTGTTTGCGTATTTAAATTTTTCTTCGTCAAAGTTGGAACTTCAACAACTTTTTCCACCTGGTCCTTGAGAGTTAATATTTTTCTTATTTTAAGCGTCAGAATTCGTTTTGGCACCAGCCTGATGGCAAAGAATACTGCGTCCACATGGACTCTAGCACCAAAACATACATGATCATGGTGATTCAATTCAGATAAAATACTACCTTTTTTGGAGATAGAATACTTTACTCATCTCTTCAAGGGAAGGTATCGGTCTCTGAAGATGACTCACGAGTAAAGTTGTTTCAAACTGAACCTAAAAATGTTTACTCATCTCTTCAATGAATATTTTTGTTTAGTAGTTCGACTAAAATAGATATTTTAATCCATCCTTAGCAGATTTATTGAATTCTACCAGATGAGTTCAATCTTCTCACTCATTTCTTATTAGCGCGATATTCTCTATAGCTTCACAGCTAACAGTCCTTGATAGCATAAAACAAATCGCAATGTCCTCAGTTAATTTTATTACTCAGAAAGTCAAAAATGGATTGATATTTTCTATCCTGATTCATTTCCGGAAGTTCTGTGCCTTCTCTGATTCCAGTAATTGATTTATTTCTATCTATTGTCTTACGAAATTCTTTCAAAAACACGCTTTTATCTCCGTCATGGTCATTCGTTCGGTCTTGAACCTACACTATTTTCATAATTCGACCCAATACTATTACTATCAGAATAACGTTGACCTGACACGTGTTAAATTTCCATCGATGTTTTGCAACCAACCACGCACGTTTGGTTTGGAATCTACTGATCTTAGCCGTCTCTTTTAATGCAAATAACTTGTTTCCAAGTCAAATTTTGTATTGAATATAGCCTTTTCTCAATTCAATGTATTTCCAATCATATATTCATATATTTCATTCATATACTTCTATAACTTTATTCTAAAAAAGTAATATATGGTCTTTTGTACCATGTTGATCAGTATTGTTGACTTTCCTATTTTGTCTGAGGGATACATCTTCGAATTGCCTATCAGTTACAGCTTTAGCAGTCTTGCATTTTATTTATATTTGCCGTTCGAAGGCACAACCTATAGAGGACACTATTTGAATGTATTTTCAAAGTATTTAATCATTTCGAAAAAAACTACTTCCTAATTTATTTCGACGTTTACATTCAATAATACAACCAAAACTAACTGTTATATAACTTCTCTGGAACTCTTGACTCTTATTGTTATTAATAAAATGAATAAAACTTCCGAACTCTTCGATGGCGTGTTCATCAATTTTAACTGCTGTCACAGAACAACTGTCAATCATGATAATATGATTTACAAAATTATGTTTTATCTTCAATTGAATTCACAAGCTACTACTAATTATTGCTACTTGTACTTGCATTGCTGCGAGAATTTTGAATTTCTGTATTCTGAACTCTAGGAAAAGATTGTGTACCTTCATTTGTCTGAAATCTGTTTGGTTATATACTTGTATTGTGAAATACTTTGAAAACAAAACACAGAGGTTCGTCATGATTGTTTCTTGGAGGTAGGTAAGTTTGTAGTTCTCCTTCGAATTGTTGGTGGGTTATCATCCATATTGTTAGATGTATGATAATTCACAATATTGTCATTTTCTTTGGTGGTACTTATTTAAATTTTCTATGAACTGTTATTCATATAGATCTTGTAACAACTAATCTGTATCTTTGTGGTGTCTTGGAAGCATTGACTCACTGAGATTCTTTAACTAGAGTTCTATCAACACTTGATCTTTGATTACTTGCAGTGTAGTCGGTGTTTTGATCTGTGTAACCAATATGACAACTAATGCAACCACATCACCAGTGCATTTTTTCATAAATTAGGCGGCAAATTGTTTGTCATTATTTGCAGATTCTAAAGGAGAGTATGTTCCTTGGCGTTGGGTAGCAAATTCCTCGCTGCTGAGTATTCTGAGAAGCGTATTCATCACAAGACCACCAACAATTATTTTTGGTGTATTTATAACCTTAGAACTACACCAAATTGAAACGAAGGAATTCAACAACATTAACAGCCGTATGCATAGTCAATTCCAGCGACTCACCAGAGTTTCGCCGCTCGCTACACAAGAACTATAATGCACAGTCGAGCTCCAAAAAAGTGGTACATCGCCAGCGTTTCACCAAAATGTAACTTATCGCGTAGTTGTCACTTTTTTGGAGCTCGACTGTGCATTATATTCCTTGTGTAGCGAGCGGCGAAACTCTGGCGAGTCGCTGGCGATTGACTATGCATACGGCTGTAAATATTTTCAGTTTGTAATTTATATTTATATTATAATTTTCTCTATTTTCATTATTTAAAGTTACATAAAAATGATTTTTCAAAATTTCCCCCTGATTGTTTAAAAAGATGAATATAAATAAAATAAATATAAATAATAACTGAATCCAACAAAAAAATAATAAACTTCAAAAATTAAGATTTTCTATGAGTAGGACTCGTAGACTAGAATATATGCCTCTCTGCCCACAATAATTTTTGATGAAATTGTTGTCATCGTACTCATGCCACGTATTTGCATAAGGGTATCTACAGTAAGCCGAGTAGAGACCAAAATCGGAAGTACCGCTGTGATTGGACAATGCATAAAGGTTGTATCAATGAGGGGCTACACAGTCCGCTGCATAGTTGCTTATATCCAGTCCGTCTATAGGAAAATCAATGACCATGTTCAAGTTCAATTTTTCTCTATGAGAAAAACGTTTCAAATTGATAACTAGAATTTTGGGACAAATAGATAGGGACTTCGCGCACTTCCTTTTCTCTCTGCACTTCGAACATGTTGGTTGTTCATCATCGTCCAAAGTTTCTTCATTGGTAAGAGAAAACAAACAATGAGCCAGACTTATTAGTCCTGTCATTTGCGGAATCGGTAAAGAAAGGTCCCTGAATGGATCAAACGTAACTGAACAATGACCACAATACGTACACCTTAATGTAGATTTTAGTTGGCCAACAAAGAAATCTACAATCCTTGAGTTATCCACCATCAGGAATCTTGACTATAACTCTTAAGCTTTTTCAGTGGCACTTAATTTATCGTCGACTTCTGACAAAATGGTTTTACGCCTATCTGTAATTCTATTCAGGTCCTCATGCAAACCATCTTAAGAGGCCATGAGCGCAATCATATTTAGATTATATTTGGGACGGTTTTTTTGGCTTCTAGAGTACATTCGATTCTATGTACCTACGTCTGCGGCAGTACTTCACGATACTTTTCAAAGATAATGGAGGTAATTGCAATGGTATTTCTCTTCCATTAAAATTTGAAGCAATCTTTTCCAATCAATATGAATTTGGTATCAAAAGAAAGGTTTTAAACGTTGATCTATGTACGAGGATGTATTGATATCTAGTTAGCCTTGACCAGTTCCCTGCATAAACAAAATATTGCGTTACCATAGCAACGAGCAATAACGTATTAGAAGTGTCAGTGTAAAGTTTGACGTCAAAAAAGTAAACCAAAGTTACGCAATAAATTAAAAGAAAAAATATCTCCACCGAAATTGTGAAAATCGAAAAATTGGGGTATCGAGCAATCATCAAGTACCTGTATTTAAAAGGGTTAAGAGGTAAGCAGATTTACGAAGATATGCTTAATACCCTTGTTTATCAATGTCCTTCGTATGCGACCGAGAAAAATGATACTGCAAGCTTCAAGAGGTAAATTTTCCATTGAAGATGATGACCGATCGGGAAGGCCAGTTTCTCCACGATCACTGGTTAGCAATAATAACATTAGCCTTGACGCAGTTGATTGTCATCGTAGTGGCAAAATTTGAGTAAGTGTCAAAATTATTGCTGTCACGTTTCCTATCTTTGATCGTGGAGAAAGTATAGTCTGCTACTCGGTTAGAATGAAAATTCGTGATGCTCGTGGTTCCTCACGCTCGCCTTCGGCTCGCGCCTTCGGCTCGCGCTCGGAACTTTCCACTCGCATCGAATTTTCATTCTAACCCTGTTACAGAATATACTATTCTGTGTCAGTCCCCGAAAATATCGATGCAGTTCATGACATGATTTTACAGACCGTCGAATTGGGCTAAAACGGATATCTGAAGCACTGAATATTTCATACGAACGCGTTCATCATATAGTTCACGTCAATTTGGACATGGGAAAAATTGCTGCAAAATGGATCCCCAAATGTTTTAATGTTGACCAAAAGCGTGCAAGGGTAGTAGCATCGCGATCGATCTGTGCTCGATTTGAAAACGATGTAGACTTCTTAAACCGAATTGTTACTATGGATGAGACTTGGGTACATTTCTACGATCCAGAAACAAAGCAACTATCGATGGAATGGCGACACTCCGGTTCTCCAAGACCTAAGAAGTTTCGTGTGCAAAAATCTGCTGGAAAAGTTCTTGCTTCAGTTTTTTGGGATTGCCATTGAGTAATCATGATTGATTTTTTGGATAAGGGTAGAACTATACCTGGAGATTACTATTCGACATTACTGACCACTCTACGGGAAAAAATTAAAGAGAAAAGACGCGGATAGCTATCCAAAGGTGTTTTGTTTTTGCAGGACAACGCCCCTGCACACAAATCTCATGTTGCCATGCGAAAAATTCGTGATTTAGGGTTTGAATTACTATAACACCTCCCTTATCCACCAGATTTGACTCAGTCCGACTATCATCTCTTTCCTCAACCGAAAAAAAGTTTAAAAGGTCGTAAATTTTCTTCCAACGAGGAGGCAATAAAAGCTGTGGAGGTCTGGTTTGCAGAGCAAGAAGAAACATTTTTTTTGAAAGGTCTAGAGATGTTGCGGGTTCGCTATAATAAATGTATCCAATTAAGAGGAGAATATGTTGAGTAATAAAATATTTTGACATTGAAATTTTGTTTGGTTCTATAGTAGGCTAAGAATTTTTCAATATATCCTCGTACGTGCTGTAATGTTTTTTGATGTTATTTGTTCATACAGGGTGATTCAAAAGTACTTTGACAAACTTCACAAAATTCTAATATGAATTGTCCAAATAAATATATGTCCGGAAACGCTTCGTTTCCAAGATACAGGGTGTTGAAATTTTATTTTTATTTTGGTTTTTTTTCATATAACTCTTGAAATACTGAACTTAATTAAACGAAACTTGGTAATAAGAGGTTTTTGAGGTGTCGAATTCGAACCTGATGTTATTATTGCTCGTACTCGTAGGTGGCGCCACCAACACGTCTTTTTCTTTTTTGAAGATTCATAACTTTTTTGAGTGTTCTTCTAGCACATTTTTCAGTAAAAAAATCGATTCCTCTATCAAATCTACGTAAAAAAGCTACCCTTGTTACAAGTCGCTGTAAGCAACCGTTTTCTAGATATTAGGACTTGAAAATTTCAAGTGGATTATTTAATAATCTATGCATGTAATAATTATTACCTTTATTTTGCATTTGCATTAATTTGACGTTTAAGTAAGCAGTTTTGGTTTTTTTTGTAGGGGGCACCACCTATTCTATTACTTTTTACTCGCTGGAAGAGGTCATTACTGTTGGGTACGTTCCTTTATGACATCCTTAAGCGAAATAGTAATTTAATAATAATAATTCAATAGTAATAATTAATAGTAATAAAATTTGCAAGAAATGTCAACATTTTATTTCAGGAAATTTTGAATATGTAGAATAAACTAAAATAAACGAAACTAAATTGTAATCAAATAAATTGTTGAAAGTGTCCACCTTCAGCGAAAATACAGGCAGTCAGTCGTCTAGTCATTGAATCTAGTACCCGCTCAAAAATTATTGGTGTGTTCCTTATTGTTTCACATGCGTCTACTTTTCGGTTTCTAAGATCTTCCTCGTTCGCTACTGGAGTTTTATAAAGTAGTGACTCCAAATGTCCCCAAAAATAAAAATCTATCGGGTTTAGATCTGGGGACCTTGGTGCCCACGGCTGGTTGGGTTCTTCTACACCCCTACCGATCCATCGATTTGGATAGACTGTGTTAAGGAATTCCCTGGCTACAACGCTAAAATGGGCCGGAGCCCCATCATGCATAAACCACTTGCGGATACGAATTTCTAATGGTACATTCTCAAGTAGTCCCGGCAATTCATTTTCTAAAAAGTGTCTGTAAGTTGCGCCATTCAGTCGGAGCGGAAGAAAGAAAGGACCTATCAAGTAATTATCAATTATTGCCGCCTATACATTTACAGAAAATTGATACTGATAATGCCTTTCACTAACTGCATGCGGATTTTCGAGAGCCCAAACATGGTTTGTTTGTGATAGCATTTCGGGAGAAGTTTGACTCGTCCGTGAAGAGTACATATCTTAAAAATTGATGATTTCCAGCCAATTTTCTCAAAAACCACTGACGCATAGTAATGCGTTGGGGAAAGTCTCGTGGCAAAAGAGCTTGTACCCTTTGAATATGGTATGGATAAAACTGTTGATCGTGGATAATCCTCCAAACTGTGGACTGAGTAGAATTGACAGCTTCAGCAATTATTCTTTTACTTGTTTCTGGATTCTCCTCGAGAGCGTTCAAAACAACTTCTTCCAATTCTGGGGTTCGGACTGCTCGTGGTCTTCCAATAATATCAGCTGCCCTCTTAAAGCTACCTGTTTCTGCCAAACGACGGTGGAGACTAGCAAATGTTGGAGCTGAAGGCAGTACTCGATTAGGAAATCGCTCCTGGTAAATACGTCTTGCTTCGCGCGCATTGCCATCCGCAAGGCCATAAACGAAATGCATATCGGCTAAATGAGCATTATTGTTTAAATAATCCATTTTTTCAAAATTAGTGTTTTCTACTTCTACTTACGGAAACTTCAACAAAACGTTTAACTGTCACAAAATATGTAATTACCAAAACTACTTACTTAAACGTCAAATTCTTTTCCAAAGCATTCTTGTGAAAAATGCAAAATATTGGTAATAACTTCAACATGCATCGATTATCAAATAATTGACTTGAAATTTTCAAGTCCAAATATTTAGAAAACGGTTGCTTACAGCGACTTTTAACAAGGGTAGCTTTTTTACGTAGATATGATAGAGGAATCGATTTTTTTACTGAAAAATGTGCTAGAAGTACGCTCAAAAAAGTTATGAATCTTCAAAAAAGAAAATAACGTGTAGGTGGCGCCCCCTACGAGTAAGAGAAATAATAACATCAGGTTCGAATTCGACACCTCAAAAACCTCTTATTACCAAGTTTCGTTTAATTAAGTTCAGTATTTCAAGAGTTATTTGAAAAAAAAAACAAAATAAAAATAAAACTTCAACACCCTGTATCTTGGAAACGAAGCGTTTCCGGACATATATTTATTTGGGCAATTCATATCAGAATATTGTGAGGAATCACCTCCTGAAGTTTGTCAAAGAACTTTTGAATCACCCTATATACCCAAAAAATTGCTTCAAAATAACTGCACTTTTGAGACATTTTTAAGATTTTTTTTTGTGAAAAATTGGATTGAAATTTAAATTTCCATTACAGCACGTACCTAGAATCGATCATCCCCTAGAATCCTGTCCATGTTTGAAATCGATACGACGAACCGTTTTTGAGTTTTCAATTGACTCATCTACCCTAAAAAGCGCCCAACAATTTTAACAATGTTTGTAGTGTAGTCGGTGTTTTGATCTGTGTAACCAATATGACAAGTAATACAAACTCATCACCAGTGCATTTTTTTCATAAATTAGCGGCATACAGGAGAGTATGTTCCTTGTCTTTGGGGTAGCAAATTATTAGTAACAATTATTTTTGGTGTAGTTCTGCAAAATCTAGCGTCTTTACAATTAAAAAAACTTTGAAAATTTTTGTTTCATTCTTATGTTGCATTCCTTATCAAACTCGTTTTTTATTCAATTCATTGACTATACGCGATTATAGCATAGCACGTAACTTTTACGTCATTATTGATAAAAAAACCATAAAAACCTATTTATCTAAAGTCTCGTCGAAACAGGGCAAATTTACACTGAGGTAGTAATTTCATGGATTCGAGGTCATTATCAGTGGGTTAACGAACTCAAAATTTTAATTATTTAGAATTAGATAAGATAAAGGGTACCCAGAAAGCGATAGCGGTTACTGAACACCTTTGGGTAACCTTACACCTCTGTAAAACTTCGAAGACACATGTTAACAACTTTTCCGCTGTTGGCGTTTTCTTCTTCTCAAGGTGCATACAGGGCGATATCTCTGTTAGTGTCGTAGCTTTCATTCACATTATGAGTTCGATAATATTTGAACTATCTTATTTATTTATCGTATGTATTGATAAATGTTAGATCCATTTGTCAAGAAACAACAAATCGTGATAGTGTAAAGCGGACATAAAAACTTGGAGTTACTATTTATCTTGATTTTTTTCTGCTCGAATAAGGTAGAAGTTGGATATATTTTTGATATTGGAAATTGTGTTGTTTTAGTGAAATTGCCAAGAATGATTGTTAATAATGACTGATTTTGATTTTTGGGGTTGAGATCTTGAATTAAAGAATACTCTATTTCTTTAAAGCCAACGTTTCGGAAAACTCATCCTTTTTGCACTGAAGATGTCAAAATAAATTGATGAAACGTTGGCTTTAAAGAGACAGAGTATTCTTTAATTCAAGACCTCATCCCCAAAAATCAAAATCAGTCATCATAACAAAGTTCGTAAAACTTCATATTGTCAATAATATTTAGCATATGCATCTCAATTTCCGCGATATTCCAGAGAAGTAAGTGAGTTTGTAAGCAGTGAGTTTGTCGCTTTGAGAGACAAAATAATAGTTTTTGAGACATCAAACCTCCGCTGCGATGTTCTGTTCATATGTAACAGCCAATATCCGCTACAGGCGGCTATTCATAATGTTCCTGGGACATTAGAGAAGACATTTCTTGTTCTTTCAACAGCCTTTTTGAAAACATCATTAAATTTTCAAAGCTTTTTGCCAACATAAAATAACTGTAAATGAAACATTGTTATAGATGTTCCTGGGACATCACAAAAAGCATTTTTCCTCGTTCCTTTTGAATCAATTTTAAAGACAGGACATTACATTTTCAAATCCTTTTGTCTACATTGCAGTTTTTTATTGTTTTTTATTTTAAAGCCATTGATACATAAATGGACAATAGTCAAAATATGCAGAGGACACTGGAGCAAATTTTAAAAAAAGGTCACTGATAAAACTTATTTCAATCATAAAGGAACACACATGCAAATCAAACCCAAAATATTTTCTGCATATGGAAAATAAATACATTTTCAAATATGTAAATATCGCAAACACCCCTAGGTAAGAACGTAAAAAGTTGGGAAATTTGGAGAAAACCGGGACACTAGTGTTTGATTACAAATATTTCTACTTAAAAAAACTTATGTGAAATGATTGCGACATATTTCACTTATAGCCTTTAGAGAGAGGCATATTTTGAAAAATGTTCAAATACCTGGTTTTGCTACAAAGGTTGGGTAAAATCAGGACATTATTTTCTCTCAATAGGGTTTCCAAAAATTTAATTGATTTTTTGTGAATTTTGTGGTAATGCTGAAAATCAGTAACAATTATGTCTAAAGTGAGGTTGGAAAGAACTCGGCAAAATCCTAATGGAATTTGGTACTCGGTGGATTTTTCAAAATTTTTGGGTATTCTAGGAAATTCTCAACTGATGTTACCATTGCGCCAACCCCAAAAAATCAACAGTTTTTCTGCTAGGGGGCGTTGAAATCACCCCTTGCACAGGAAAGACTATTTATTTTCAAAACCAGGAACATTCACTTTACTTGTTTCAATGTAGCTAATGTTTCTTCGTCTCTGCGGGCATTACACAACTTGTGAGGTTAAAGGACTCCGACCAATACAACCCCCTAAGGAACGAGCTCACCTGTATCGGAATACCACATTTACACACTTCGCAGTCCTGTATGCTGTAAGAAGGGTGAAATCCCGCAACTACCACGGACACTCAATAGTGATATTACCCTAACACGGACCCAGTAAACTTCTCCAACCAGTGCTTTTTCAACCACGTCAAGCCTCTCTTCTCTTGCCAAAATCAGAATAATACCATTTCGGATATATCATCACCCGGATTAACATTATTTTCCTGTTGTCACAACAACAACATTAAAATTAATGTACGAATTTATTTACACGATGACTAACCAAAAATCTGCAGGACCTATAATAAAGAAGTTGCAGAGCCCCACTCTCCCCCAAAGCTTGTTAATTCTTTTCAAATGATGTAATCTTTCATTGTTCTTAACCACGAACGCACTGACGGAAAATGGTGGCTGCAGGACCTATAATAAACAAGTTGTAGAGCCCCACTCTCCCCCAAAGCTTGTTAATTCTTTTCAAACGATGTAATCTTTCATTGTTCTTAACCACGAACGCACTGACGGAAAATGGTGGCTGCAGGTCCTATAATAAAGAAGATGCAGAGCCCCACTCTCCCCCAAAGCTTGGTAATTTTTTTCAAACGATGTAATCTTTCATTGTTCTTAACCACGAACGCACTGACGGAAAATGGTGGCTGCAGGACCTATAACCTATTGTTTTTGATACATAGAAGGGGAGGTGATTAAAAAAATTATAATAAAAAATTTGGATAATATTTTACTATTTATTTCAACATGTGTTCAAAATGTTGGCCTCCTGCTCCCTTGCAGTAATAGAGGTTTCGTTAAAAACAATGTCGGACGTTCTGAAGCAACACAGGTGTAATGTTCCGACATTCATCAAATGATCCGTTGACGTAAATCATGTAAAGAATCTGTTTGAGTTTCATAGAAGATACTCTTCAAGTGACCCTAAAGAAAAAAATCTAACGGACTTAAATCTGGTGACCTTGCGGGCAACTCCACTGCAAAAAGCTGGCCTATCGAGTTACCAGATGAGTAATTTTTTTAATGTAATGTAAGAATCATATCCTGCCAGACCTACAGCTGTACAGGATGTACCAAAAGTCGGTACCAACTCATTATAGTTGGACAGGATATAATTTTACCAAACAAAAAGGAGTCATTCTTAGATAAAGCCCGTACTACCTACAAGATTGGAAATACCGATAAAAGTGAAAAAATCGTAACTTTAGATTCTCAGCCGATGACTAACCAAAAATCATGAACATTAATATACGATTCAATCCATATCGGCATACTACTTAAACATTTCCCCACAACAATTGTTCTGCCAGGAAATCTCAAAATAAAAAAGATTTTAAAATAATAGAAAATAACAATCGTTTCATCAAGAGTCAGTCTGGACCTGGTCATGCTCCTGAATGGAACTAAACGTAGTGACACAGTTTTACCAACTAACAACTTTGCATTGCGAGTTACGCTTAACCTTTCACTACACTTCCATTGGATGAAGTTATAGAATGAAATTATACAAACAATTCATATTCAATGAGACAATTGAAGATGTCTTATATTTGTTTGAAATGACCCATTAACTTTATAAAATAACGGTAATAATGAAAAATAATGAGTTGACAAAAGTGAAATATCGTCAACACAAATATAAGGATTATTATAGACCGTCAGATTGTGACAGATTTAGGTGCCCCATTTTCTCATACAAGCCTCGAATAGGGTTGAAACGTACATCGATGTTGAGTAAAATGAAGGGAAATTTATGAGTGGCTCCTGGGGAGAACATACGGAAAATTCGATTTTCCAGAACAGAAATGAAAGGAGTATGTTCCCATATTTTCACGCGAGCCGTGTTCACCTAATCATTAATTAATAGAACCTGGCTTCGGAAAACCAAAGACTTGAGTGTTGCAGGTGCCTAAAGGGTTAAAATGAGGGCGTAATCTTGTAAGAAAAAATCGAGATTTCAACAGATTTTCCCACACAATTCCATCGAAACTATGAAAACCTACATTATCACTAGACCGAAAAACATAATGGCTTGAGTGACGCGAATGAATTAGAGGCTTGTATGCAAAAATGGGGCACCTAAATCTGTCACTATCTGACGGTCTATTACCTCATACTAGATACAAACCATGATATGTACATACAGTGCGGCTTTTTTTAGTCCCCCCCCCCTGTTAACTTGTGAACGGTTCTACGTACAAACATGAATAAAAAACCGTTTGGAGGGTTTCACCGATACTACTTTTTGAAACAAAAAATATGGTGATTGCTCGACAGGGGGTGCGGGGGGCACATCAATTTAAAATTTTTAAATGGCTTGGGGGGTCGAGTGTCACATCGTTCAAAAGAGAATTCAATTCTCTTTACAACCATCTAATTTTTTTTGAATTTCGTTAATATTTTTTTTGCAATTCAAATTCGAATTATCAAATATAAATGCGGATCTGAAAACTAGTCATAGCTTGATAAATTTGAACGGTTTGTTGTGAAATAATGAAACCAAAAACATTGCAAAGGGTATTATCGATACTACTTTTTGAGAGAAGAAATATTGCAATTACAGTACAGATGGCGCTGGGGGCACATCAACTAGAAAATTTCTATAGGCATAAAAATCGAAATTGGTAAAAAATTCCTCAACTAAATTCAAAAATATTTAAATGGTTGTAAAGAGAATTGAATTCTCTTTTCAACGATGTGACAATCGACCCCCCCCATGCCATTCAAAAATTTTGAGTTGATGTGTCTCCCCGCGCCCCCTGTGGAGCAATCACCATATTTTTTCAAAAAGTGGCAGTAGTGAAACCCTCCAAACGGTTTTTTTTTCATGTTTGTACGTCGAACCGTTCAAAAGTTAACAGGGGGGGGGACTAAAAAAAGCCGCACTGTATAAGGACTATAAATAGTAATTTGATCGTTTACCTAGACGTATTTGAATTTATGAAGTTTTCGACCGTAACAATGTTGCCATAATATTGTGCTATTTTATAAAAAGTATTTTAACCCAACCGCATTTTCCCCCTTCTACTATTATAAAACAAAAAAATTTCCTTTTGAAATAGTTTTCGACTGTTCAAATATGCTTGACTAGGCAAATAGCATTTTTATGAAAATCTCCCCCCCCAAGGAGCACATAACAACAAATTTGGTGGATTTTTCTGAATTTTTAATATGATGCAGTTCAGGTTATTTCGAACAGAAACTAATTGGGTGACAAACCCTAAAAATGGATAGTTTTGATGCTAGCGGGCGTTAAAGTCATACCTTGCAATTGCAACGCATGCGCACTCCGCAGTTGTATGCAAATACTCTTTTCGTGATCCATATAACACCAAAAATGAGACTGTGAAAGAGCATACGTTAAATAATCGTTGAATACCTTCTTTTTTTCACATGTTCAGTTGATAATTTCAGTGCCTTTTAACGAGAGAAGAGTATGCAATTCAGTTTTCGAGGGTTTATCAGTTCAAATTGTGAGAAAAATTGCCTTGCATACATAAAAAAATCGTTCGAAGGTTTCACAATGCAAATTAAATTTGGTGACACCGCTGCATGCGAGGAGTCTTAAATATTTGGTGAGGACACTTAAAAACCTATAATAATCATAATTTTAAAAAGCATACATTAAAGAAAAACGTTGCAAAAAATGTGCATAAATATAAGGCTCTCAAAGTTTTTGAATACTTATGCAACTTCAGAAATCAGAATGCCTTTCTCAGCTTCGTTCAATGTATCAAATGATTTCTAATAATGGTTGTTTGTTTCAGGTATTATTAATTCTTCAGCTGTCCATGTCACTATGCTCTTCTGAACAATTCGACACTGGTTCCAGTTTTGGGTTTTGAAAAATGTTATCAACGAACATATCGAATAGAAAGAGTAGTTATTGGGATTTTGCATATATGAATCTATTTATTTCGTGAAATAGAGCATCAATATATTTGGGAAGATCCACACTTCTTTCGAGGTAAGAGAACATTGTTTTCAATTATTTTTTGTATTTGTGAAAATATGATTTTGGGCCAATGATTGAACTTACTGTTTTCCGAACTTACTTGATTTAATTGTAGAACATTAAAAATGAAAAAAGAAACACTTATGGATAACACTAACAGTAATACTTAGCAGTGATGAATAGGAAGAATCTTGATTTAACCAAGTTACAAAACAATTTATAAATGAAATTCAAAACAATTGAACAATCCTGTTTTTTTTAACTTGTAAATGTACAGAAAATATTGTTTTCGGCAAGTCAATTTTTGCAATAAGAAAACAGATTAAGAGATTGAAAAATTTATAAAATTTTAAACAGTTGAGTAATCCAGATTTTTAAAAACCTTGAGATTGTTTTTGTGTATTGATTATCGGTGATAAAGCGGCTTCCTTGACAATTTGAAATAAATGATGTTTAGAAATATTCTATAATAGTATAAAAACAATGAGATAAAATAAAAATAATTATGTCTTTTGATTGTTGATTCAAATTTTCCAATATCATTTTTTTTTCTTTGGTGTTTTGGCATCGACTGCTATGGTCATTAACCATATGTTCTTTATAGGCCTTGTTACTAACTCCATACGCCACCTTAGGAGCAGCACTGTTAATTGGAACGCAACAGCGAATCGTGCAGGACTCACCCTAGTCTAGCCACGAGATTTTAATAATTTAATCGGTTAAATTAAATTAAAAAATCCCAGCCCAACCAGGGTTTGAACTCCGGACCTTTCGACTCAGAGTCGGACGCTTTAACCACTGCGCCACGCCCCGACATTCCAATATTATTATCTAATGTTTTGTTATTACTGGGTAAGTGAATGAATAAATTCAAATCTAGAGAATTCGTTGTCAATTTTGTGAGCATATGATAAGGTAATCTTGTCAAATAGTTATGGAGATCTGCATTGGCCTTTTCAATGATTTTTAATAATGAAACAAAACTAAATAATGATGGCAGAGATTTTCAATTTCTAAAATCGCGAGACTCGATAAATGATCCTGGCTCATCGAGGATCGCAGATAATATTTAATCAGTTTGTTTGCTAAAACTTACCCCAAAGCTTGCTGGTGTAGTCGGAAGCATAACGTAAATTCGTATGTCAAATACTTAATTCTGTTCTTGGACAAGATACTAACTTGGAACATGCATCTCCAACATGTAATCAAAAAAAGCAAATCATCGTTCGTGATATGCAAACGAGCTTTTGGATAAACATGGGGACTGAAACCGAAAGTTATGCACTGGCTATACATCTGGATCATAAGACCCAGACTTACATATGGTTCACTTTTGTGGTGGCCCAAAAAAAACAGAGACAGTCAAAAACCAATCTTTGCAAACTCTCTTTGCCTGCCTGTTTATCATGAGCGCTAAGAATAGCACTCCAACCACTGCTATGGATATCATCCTGAATCTGCCACCTATGGAAATGGGAGAGGGAAAACCCATTCAGAACAAAACTCAAGTGGAATGAATGGAAAAACTGTATTACAAGAGTTACCCCACAGCAACGTACTGTAACTGAGATGAGAATGACATTTTATCATCTGGTGTACAGGATCAAAAACAGATGTAGAAACAGGAGCAGAAATATATGGAGTCAAAAAGGAATGTTATATTTCCACCACAGTATTCCAAATGGAGGCACATGACATAAAGACATGCATACAGATGAATCTAGACGATGACTATAAAAAAACACATCTATATTCCATTCTACAGCCAAAGCGTAATAAATACTCTGAATTCAGTACAGTTAAAGTCAGATCAAGTTTGGGAATGCTCTCAGAACGTCAATGAACTTGCAAGACACAACAAAGTTATACTTGTGTAGGTGCCTGGGGAATAGAAGGCAATGAAAAAGCACACCAATAAGCATCTGAATCACCATTTAGAGACCCAGAACCAGTGTTTGGTATTAACAAAACCTGATGCGAAAAACTAGTGAAAAAAAACATCAAATATATTCGACCAAATCGAAGGGCTTCGATACAGCTCATCTATGATGAGGCATCTAAGCCAAACACCGTCAACTTCAGTAGATCTAAGATACTAATCGGACTATGGAAATGAATATAGAGAAACCGTGTAGTGCAGACTTTCTGGTGATGAGGAGGAAACAGCCTTTCATATCATCTTCGAATGCGATGCGCTTCACAATAGGCGCAACAGAATTCAGACAGATCAAGCTAGAAACTGGTTTGAATCCGAAACACCGCGTGAATCTACTACTTGACCTAGTGAAAAATACAGTCCTATTTAACTAGGAACCGGTGACGACAGAACGATATAATACACCCTAGCTGGTCTTAGTGTTGAGGATCACCCCATTGAGTAAAACCGGTATGTTGTTCATCTGCCTCAAACCAACCTACCAACCAACCCAAGAATACGCGACAGGGTAACCTTTGAACTGATGCAATATGAGCTGCGGAAGGTAGGTGTAATAATAATAATAATCGTCTTTATTAACAGAATGATAGATATACAAAAATTACATTTTCATTTTGGTCGTTATGGAGCGAGGTTTAGCATAAGCTACTCTTACACCGAACTCCAGAACGATCATTCAAGTAAGAAAGAGTAGTAAACTTAAAATTACTGAAATATAATATAATAATTGTAGAAATCGTGAGAATGTCGCATTCGAAAATATAGCAGATCTTCTAAGGCAGAGGTTGTGTCGAGATGGACCTAGAGGTCATTTAGAAGTATATTTTTGAACCAAGATTTGAGAGTGTATCTACTATAATGTATCACATCGATTGGCAAATAATTGAATAGTTTGATAGAGTTATATGAGAACACCTTTTTGAAATAGAGCAGTTGAGTGTTGCGGCACCGTTATATGGTATGGATTTCTGACGTTAACTGAATGCACCTGCGACCGAGGAACAATAGGGAAGGGTCTAGAGTCAAACCCCAGTAATTAAATCAAAAAACTACTTCAGCTTTTGTTGGGCATTCCTAAGATAAACACGAAAGTATATATCCAGTGCCATCTCTAGGTTCCAGAAGGCACTCCACTCCGACTATGGCATCTTTTTCTTCCATAACCGTAGTTTCATGAGAACAATTTTGATACTTCTTGGCGGAACACAATTGATCTAACAATAAAAAAATGGGTACATGATTCAGTACACAGTAGATTAGTTCAATGGATTACGGACAAGAAGCCAGAAGTTCGAGAATTTCTAAGAAACCTGATTACCTACAAGATTTTATTCAAACTTTTCGAATTCTTTATGATTTATAAATTGTCTCTATTTCAAAAAAGAAATGTAGGAATAGTTATCACACTATATTATGTGGTCGGCTACGAAGATTGATTATCATGTCATATCGACAGTTTGGTCAGGTCTGTGTCAAAAACGTTAGTAATAAAACCTGATAAATTAGTAATAGTTATTTATTATGTTAGTGTTAAAAGTTTATTTTGTGAGAAGGAAAATTTGGTACACGAGCGTAGCTTCACGCCTAATCTTCCTTTGCAAAAAGATTTCACATACCTCCATGACACTGAAGTCTTTTCTGAATGTGTAGTCTTTGAATTGTATCAAATCTTTTCCTTTTTGTGATTTACCAAATTCTAGTACAAATTAATCGTAATTGTATATGAGGCCAATCAATATAGCAGTTTTTCCTAACAAAAATACTAGTAGAAAACCGACTGTGCCATCACTTGTAAGACAGTCCGAAGTTATATTCTGTTATGTGTTCGACTCGCAACCGTCATTTATTAATTTGTTATAAACATTTAAATACAAAACGATTTTTTTATTGTTTTGCGTATAGAATGAAAACTAATGGAGCAATCTTGAATTGAAATACGAACAAAATGGAATGTCTTACGACCCAATCGGATGATTAGGCATCCGATAAAAACTAAAAAAAAACGGAAAATTTTGCATTTTTCTAAAAATAGGGTTGGCCCTTTTTTTGAAAGTATTGAATTATGTGTACTTCATGTGTGCACAAAACAGGCTCTGTTAATTGTTAAAAAAAAGCATTACCACAAAACGTATACAGTGTGCCCCACTTACCATGCTCACCATGGGTATCTTTTTAATTGTGAGAGATACGAGGTCAGTACAATGACACCGAATGTGGAGTTTATCAAGGCCAACTATAATGTGAAAATATATTTTGATAAAATCTATTCGTTTTTGTTTTATACGCAAAAAACAGATTCTGATCATTTTCATGTCGCCTCCGTAACTTCTTTATTTATGAAAATATTCGAATAGGAATTTTAAATTCTCATGGCAGTTTTTCAATGAGATTTCGAAAAAAATATGGAATTTGTACCAACTCTTCTAGAATTTGAGATATCAGCACCAACTTTTATTTTTCAAATAAAGGTCATAGCTCACTATGATGATATGTCATAGTAATAGTTATTTGTTGATAACAACGGAGTTGTCGTCATTTATACAACAACAAAAACTATTTTGAAGTCGCCATCTTGAATTCATAAGTTTTAACAAAAAAATCATGATCTCCGACCTCAGAAACCCCCACATACCAATTTTGAATGGAATCGCACCGTAATCACGAATCTCGTCCGCCATATTGGTGTGGCCATTTTTTTTTATTTCAATAAATATTCCATAATTCGGAATTATGAACATCTGCCAAATTTCAAGTTATAAGGACGGTCAGAAGTGGGTCAAAATTCACTTGCAAGATTTGATTACAGACAGACAGACACTGGAAAACGCCTGTAATAAGAATTATTCGAAAAATTCATCAATACATACTACTTTTATTCTGACTAGAAACAATAAAAAATCTATAGAAGATACTCAAAAGTCCACCTTCACATTCTACGCATTTGATCTTCGTACACTTGCTCTTAGAACGTTCCTTAAAGTATTATAGTCAATTGCTCTGAAAGTGTGAAGAACAGCCTCTTTCAACGTTGTTATAGGTTCTCTGATATACTTTTTTCTTCATATACGCCCCATAGAAAAAAATCCATTGGGGACAGATCAGGGGATCTGGCAGGCCATAAACAATGACCTTTAGTAGCAATCCATCGTCCCCGGAAACCTCTCTCTCAGATAATTTGAAATTATAACAGCGTTGTGCGCTGGGCATCCATCTTGCTGAACCACATTCGTTCGTTCAAGTTGATAGGTATCTCATCCAAATATCTTTCCACATCTATTCGAAGCATATTCAAATAGCGATGTTTATTTAAATTGCATTCAAATATGATTGGTCCTATTATTCGTCCTCCAAGGATTCCGCACCACACATTAAAGCCGGATCGATGCTGATTTCTAACATCAACATTAATGCGGGGATTCTCAATTGACCAATAGTGTCCATTATGTCTATTGAACATTCCATTATTTGTGAATCGTGATTAATATGTCCACAATACGCGAAATGGTAATTCTTCACGATATTCATTGTTATTGCACTGATCAATGAACCAGTTACAATAATTTAATCTTCTTTCAGCATCTTCTGCTCGTAGTGCCTGGCTAACGTGTAATTCTTATGGATGTTATTTTTTTTTTCTCAAAATATGACTTTGATATTCGTGTATTTTTTTAATTTCTCCTGTAGAAGTCTCGGGATTTTCCGCAACTTGATTTAATACTTCCTCTACACCAGCAACATCCCTCAGTTCCTAATTTTGCTTAAAAAATGATCCATATGTTCTCAAATTAACTTCAAGTCTATGAAAAATATAACTACCGACTGTGATGGCATAGTCGGTTTTCTACTAGTATTTTTGTTAAAAACTCACTCATTTTATGCACTATTGATTGGTGTATAGTGGTATTCCTATACTGAAATGGTATTGAATTAATATACAGGATGGATTTTGTATGTGCGTTCTGAGCGCATTTCCATTTTGTCGCTGTTTTGTCTGGTCGCTGTTTTGTCTATCGCTATTTTGGCCGTGCTATTTTGGCCTCGCTATTTTGGCGTCGCTTTCTTGAAATCCTTTTATGAATATCATGATACATGAATGTATGTAGGAAAAGATCTGCTCTCTTGGGAAAACTATGAAAAACAGGAAAGACTAAGCCCTCTGTGGAAATGCAACTGTAGACACGTGTTTCGAGCTTAAGACTCTCATTAATTCGGTTAAAATAAGTGCAAGTATGAGCAACACTTGATCGCATGTAGCTATAGCTGCCTCCGTGGCGATATAGCATTGTAAACACGAGAAGTTCCGACTGAAGCCACAAATGTGCAGTTGGCTTCCTGTTGGATGACTCCTCTTGTTTGTCGTTTTCACCTGCAATCAAGTGTTGCACATCCTTGCACTTGTTTTCACCGTACTGATGAGAGCCTTAAGCATTTCCGCAGAGGACTTAGTCCATTAAATCTTTCTTTCCTGAATATATTGTAACGAAATGTTCCTTTTATAATTTCTATCTGAAATTATATCATAATTAAATAGATTTCACATCTGATTGAGATAGTTCATTCCGAACATCTCATTTAGATAGTTTGTTCCGATTATAGTTTGTTCCGATGTAACTTATTGTTCTGTGATGTGAAATGCAACATTACTACGTTGGTAACACTACAGATAGAAAGAGCGAGAGGGAAGGGATATCCTTCTTGGAGGCCCTTCATCTTCATCGGCCCTTTCTGAAGCGAGCATTCAAGGCGTTTGGGTGTTTTGATTTTCCCTTCGGGAAATGTATTGATTTTCCACAACGAGGAAATGAAAGGTCGTATATTTTATAATGATTAATTTGAATTCGGTTATTTGATCGAATCGATCTACCTACATATCGACTTTCTCTTTGGCAGATTTTTCTTTAAATGTATTAAATTCATTTTGGCGACTTGGTTCACGTCTCTGGTGAAACAAAGATGGCCCTACGTTGGGCGCCAATTTGTGTAAGACCAAAAACACTTTTTAAATAGTTACTTGCTCATTGTATACAGCAATGCCTGTGAGCTGCTCAGATTGGTACGGGAGGTCGTGGGTTTCGTTATCTGCTAGTTTAATAGATAGATCCTTTGACAAAAATTAGATACTCGAAATTAAAGAAAGTAAAGATACAAGGTAATTATATGGGCACCAGGTTCTTTTTTATGAAAATACCAAAAATACGGATTTTGTCAAAGGATGTACTTTGTGCTTCTCAACAGTAAAACAAAAAAATTCTGAAAACACTGTATTTACAATTTGTTTATAAATTTGGATACAATAAAGAAAATTATTTATATAATTGAGGTTTGAATTTCTACAAAAATATTATGATTGAAATGATTTGAGTTTACAAATTTGGAAAATAATCTATGTAATATATGTCATATATGTACACATACAAACAATATCCATCAAAATACTGATACGCGATACATATTGAGCGTACAGCCTCCACCTTCCGGTCTCTCAGCTCAATTCATCAATATCACTGGTCGATTACATTTAAGGTTAAGCGCTTTTACTTACGAGTTCCACATTGCAATGTTGGTCAATTATAATTCAAAAATAATTTTTATCATATCCATTACATGAAAATTACATTTCGAGTATCCTCTCGGCAGTCCTATAAATAATACTGATATTATTAGAACGCAATTTCAGTTTCATAAAATAGATTTCAGTATTGTACAGTTAATCATTACTGCAATAGATGCGGAAGAGGTTGAATGTGAAAAGTTTTGTATGATGTGTTACACAAGCAATGTAGTGGTGTTAACCAATTTTCAATTTAACGCCAACCCCTTAAAAGATACCACACATACGTACATACATGCATTAGATTGTATTTTATTTTTTGTTCGAAAGCTGTTGGTTTTATAGAATAAAAAAAATTGAAAAAAAAGTTGAGGAATACAACAAGAATTCCGAATAAAATTTCAATTCACAAAATTCAAAACCATAAAAAAGTTCTTGCTCAAAACATAATGAGGGTTGTTAATTTCACCCCTTTATAACATAATGATGATTCTGAAAAAAAAGAACATTTTTATCGCTTTACGAGTGTATGTGATGTCCAAAATTTTATCATTATCTCGGATTTGAGGAAAAAATAAAAACTTCATTTTTCGTCCGTACTTTCTTTTGTAAAAAGTATAATTCGGTGGAGTATATCGGTGAACACTTGGAAGCATTCGAATAATACTTTTTAGTAAAATGTACCAATACTTCTATAACTTTTATTTATTTAACAACTGAACACCATAAAAACTTCAAATATAATATAGAGAGGAAGTTTAGTTCTAATTCCAATACTTTCATATGAATCTCCTCCTGCATTTCTTTCGCGTGAATTCAGTAACACCTTGTAAATACCTTCGCATGAAATATTGCAAATCTCTGTAGCATTTTATCTCATCGTTCAAAAATTCGTTTATATTATTCTGATATACAGTTTTAACGCAGAGAGAGGATTTGAATGAGCTACGTATTGTAAATTGGCTCAATAAAAATAGCACAATGAGAGTTATTGTAGTGATAATTTAGGCCAAAGATCCCGAAGCGGGCATCTGGTCTATTTCAGGTTATGTGTAAACTTTATCTCCTGTTCAGATCTCTCGTCTGGCACTCCATTGACGTGGTTCAGCAGCCTGTAATGAGTTCTGAGATAATAATTATCCAGTATCCAGGGGTAATTAATTGAGAACACATCAGCACGTCTCAAGATCCGATAGACTACACTTCCTTCAAAAAGTGGGACAAGGTTTTGAATAAATCAGAATGAAATTTGCAATAATATGGCCTTAGAAGATCAAAATGTATGTACTGCTTGGGGTTTAGTTTCATCAGAAACTCACATGGAAGAACATGATAGAATAATGTTTTTTTTTATGTTCATAAAGTCAGTTGTCAGTATTTTCACGATACCTATCTATCTATCAGATTTAGTATCCAGCATGGCTTTATCCAGGAAAGTAGTTGTTTTCTATTAGATATTACAAAAAAGTAATTACAATTTATCGTAGGTTTTTCCATTTTCAGAGGAGTCATGTTTTGGTTCAATTTTCAATGAGAATGTCTCCCTTTTCAACATGAATCTCTTCCAAGAGAGGTTATCTTGTAGGCTAAGCTGTAGATAAAAATAAGAGGCCCTTTTCACACAAAATAAAAGACGCAAACGTCCTATACTACTTTTTATAACATAGTTCTTAAATGAAAACCCCGGTTTTCGCACCAGCAAAATCGCTTTGTGGAATTTTTTAAACAAGAAATGGTGAAAAAAATTACAACTTTTTTGGTTTTTTGGAGATATTTCAAAAACTATTAAAAAAATCGTTTAACAGTCAATGTCAATATTGTCAATATTGCGGAAACTGATAGATAATAACATATGGTTCAACTGTCTACAGGATAGTTTCTGTCCGATGTAGTTTTTGCACAATCGCGTTATAAACAATTCAAGGGCAATTCTTTCTAAATGCGCCAATTTAAGGGAAATCATCTTATTTAAATTCTGTAAACGGCATATGGAACTGGAGATCAATATCTAATATTTTAGATTTTAGATAGTGGGAAATGTGTTGAAAATGTCAATGGAAGTAACTCTAAATGCTTCAAAGTGCACCCAAAGTCATTTTCAAAGACATTTTCAAGACATTTCCCACCTCTCAGGTGAAAATCCAAAATATACGATTTGTAGATATGAATCTCTACTTCCAGATGCCGTTTACAGAATTTGAATACGACGATTTCCCTCAAATCGGCGCTTATTGCAAGAGCCCTTAAATTGTTTATAACGCAATTGTGCAAAAACTACACATCGGACAGAAAATATCTTGCGTAAAGTTCAACCACATATTATTATCTATCAGTTTCCGCAATATTGTTTGTCCAGCTTCAGATTTATAAAGACTGTAAAAGATTCCTTGAATAATCTGTGAGATATTTCAAAAATCCAAAAAAGTTGTTTTTTTTTTAATTATTACTTGTTTGAAAAATTCCACAAAGCGATTTTGCTGGGCGAAAACTGGGGTTTTCATTAACGAACTATCTTATAAAAATTAGTATAGGCCATTTGCGTCTTTTATTTTGTGGGGAAATAACCTCTATATATAGCTTGGTCTATTGTACGATGGAAAATAGCGAATGAAGTTTGTCTTTCAGTCGCAGATGATTCCATAACTGACTTTATCAACTTTAATCAACATCCCATACCCATGACAGGTTTGATGTCAAAAAATATTTTCAAATTGTCACCGCACAAGGAATAGTTCAACAATTCCATCGTTATAGTGTGAAATTGCTTCTGAAGAGTATAATTTCCAATTCTTCCGACCTCCCTGATGATCTCAGAAGAGTGAAATAGATTTTTGTCGATCAAAATGTATTGGAGGCCTAGAGATGCAATTCACGTATCAATGAAATGAGCGATTTTCGCGAGTGATACTTCTGAATAATATTCTCCCTTATCTCTTTTATAGATATGAATCTCCAATGAATACTGGACATTTAAGAAACAATCAACTATCTGAATAAAAATGAAAATTTATACTCTCAGATATTTTCTTTCTTTTCACAATATCTATCAGATGTAGTTCAATGTCCAGCTTAGCTTTAGCCGGGGAAGTGTTGTTTTCTGTTAGATATTACAAAAAAATAGCTTCTTTTCATTTCAAGTACCTGAATGAAAATGCAAATTTTTACTTTCAGATTTTTTCTCTCAAAATCTTTTCACAATATCTATCAGATGTAGTTCAATGTCCACCGTGGCTTTAGCCGGGGAAGTGTTGTTTTCTGTTAGATATTACAAAAACGTAACTTCAATTAATCGTAGGTTTTTCCATTTCCAGGGGAGTCAAGTTTTGGTTAGATTTTCAATTGAGAATGTTTTCCTTTTCAACATAATAGAATGACTTTAGATTCATTTCCCTTCAAATAATTACATTTAGGTAGAGGACAACTAGCCACATTTCCTATGTACACTAAATGAAAATATTGAAAAATATAAAAAATCTATTCGAAAACAAGCATTTATTTATAAATAATTGGCCAAAATAAAAAATTATATTTGGTAAATGAAAAATAAATAACTTTCAAACGTTGAAATATTTTCTTTAAAGCTAGAGGCTTTATTTCAAGTGTAATGACGTTTTGCGTCTCAGGCTTTTAAGAAAGTATTTAATTTTTTAAAATTTCACATAATAAATATTATTTAAATTTTTCAGTTGTTCAAATACTGTCTATTCTTTAAATTATTCTGGATTATTATTGTTTGCATTTTGCAGAGAACGCTTTCTACGCTTCCTTCCTTCCTTCCTTCAGAAAAATGTCCGACGGGTTCGGACGTGAAAAATTAAAACGTAAAAAAAGTCGGTCGTATGTATCAGACCCCTCTCCTCGAAAAAACTTGCAAAAACTGGCGAAAATAAAATCGAAAAAATCGGTTAAAATAGTGAAAACGTCGAGTAATTGAATTAAAAAAAATAGCTTCACTGTCCTTCTAAAGACTACATAGAGAACGAGTTGGAATGAAAAAAACCTACGGTTTCGAACGTGGAAAATTACAACGTAAAAATCTTGTCAGTCCTTCTTTTTTCGCGAAAATAGAATTTTAAAATATTCCGTAAAAATAGTAAAAAACATCTGAGAAGGTTATAAAGAGAACAAAGAGAACGCGTAGGAATTCAGTAAAATGACTGACGGTTTCGGTGGGGAAAAATTATGACCTAAAAAGCATGTCGGTTGGAGTTCTCAAAAAAAGATGCGAAAACGATAAATAAAATCGAAAATAATCCTTAAATATAGGGGAAAATATATTCGAATTAATAAATTTCAAAAGTATTACCCTTACTGTCATCCTGAGGGCTAGATAGAGAAAGCGTAGGAACTTAGTAAAATTCCGTCGTGGAAAATTATGACGTGAAAAAATGTTGGTCGGGGATATCTGACTCACCCCCCTCCTATTCGAACAAAATTGCGAAAATTCGAGATGATAAAACCGAAAAAACCGTAATAGTTGTGCCAAACATCGGACCGCCCAATAATTTAATTTCAAAAAATGTACCCTCTGACCCCCGTTCATCAAGGAATTCGAAAAAGTTTCCGACGGCTTCATACCTGAAAAACTAAGACGTAATAAAATATCGGTAAGGGAGCTCGGTTACCCTTTTTATCGAAAAAAAGTTGCAGTAACTCGCCAATATAAAATCAGAAAAATCTGTAAAATAGTGGTTAACATCGGATGGTCAAGTAACTTAATTTTTAAAAAAATTACCTCCTACTACCCTGTATACGACCCCCTCGGCAGCCCTAGACGCCCTGCTGGGACTGCCGTCGCTTCCAACTTGTATAAAGAGGTTGCGTGACTCAGGGAGCTGTCGTGGAGAGGGGTACACAGGGCACACCGAAACCGCTGTGGTAGCAGAAAAAGAAATCCCACTATCCGCTATCAAAGTGATACAGGCAGAGGATAAAATTAGTTGGAAAAGGACGATCTCGCTAGAGATCCCAGACAGGAGAGAGTGGGAAGAGGAAAGGATGATATTTCCCCCAGAAAGCCTGGTCTGTTTTACAGACGGGTCCAAAATGGAGGCAACCAGAATGGAAGAGGTGAGGTACGGCCCAGAGAGAAATGTATATGTCTGCTCGGACAGTCAGGCCGCCATCAGAGCTCTGAATGCAACCAGAACCAGATCAAAACTGGTTCAAGAGTGCAGAGATGCCCTGGAGAGTCTTGCGACTGAAAAGGAAATAACGCTGATGTGAGTCCCGGGCCATGCAGGGATTGAAGGCAACAAGCAGTCGGACCAGCCAGCCAAGCAAGGATCCGGGCAACCCTACTACGGGCCCGAACCCGCACTTGGCATAACAAGGAGACAAGTAACAATGGCACTGAATGAGTGGGCCGTTGATACATTAGGAAAAGAGTGGAGAGGGATAGACGGCTGCAGGCAGTCAAAGCAGATTGTATCGGGGCCCGACAGGGCAAGGACGGCTAAGCCGCAAAGAACTCCGACTGTTGGTGGGCGATTTCAAACACCGTTGGTTGAAAGCTGTGGGTCCTCGTCCAGTCAACATGGTAGCGGCTGAAAAGTCACGAACGGTCACCCATCTAACGTAGGCTGGAGGGATCCAGTCTGACATGGGTATGCAGTATGGGTGAAAACGACTGCAGACGGCGACCCATCAACGTTGTCGGAGGAATCTGACTAACATGGGTACCTAGGGGGAAGGGGAGCCCCGTCAAGGCAACTTGATGCCCTTCCATAAGGTGTTGGCCTCTAGGGGGCGGGGGTTTCGTTGGATAGGACAAGGGAAAACAATACCGTAATTCGGTAGAAGTGGCCAATGCCCTCACCCTTAGGGTTGGGGTGGGAGGCAACGCCCCCCTCGGCGGTTGAGCAACGCTAAACTTGCTAGGGCACTGACACTGCAGAGCCAGTAGTACACTTTAGTATACTGCCTCACCATTGGTAATACGCAAATGGTAGCTTGACCTGTGTTGTCTCCGGACTGCACAGGACGAAGCGCGCTGATTTGGCGTATCCAAATCTCCACTGCGTCCGCAGCCGCGACACGGATAGACCGAAAGGTAGGTGCCGTGAGCGGTGTCGGGGCGTAGTGGACTACGGTTGGCGATAAGGACTATCGTCATACCAACTCTCAATCGTGTTGGTGGGAGTTCTAACCAGCCACTGCGGCCTCAGGAGGCACCTGGCTCTTATCAGAGTTGAGGCAGACCCACTATGCACGGAATGTGGAAGGAAGGTATTTATGGCTCAGACAAAACGTCTTCGGAGCTGCCACTATTAAGGAGGAAGAATTGCACTCATTGCAATGGAAGGACATTTCGATTTTCATAAGAAGGTCGAATAGGTTCGAGAAGGTATTCGACATGGGATGAGTGAAGACGCCGGAGATTGCGAAAAGGGCTCACTGGGGCCTAGTCGCTGACGCTTGCGTCCCCCACCTATCACCATTACCATGTAGGCTAGATAAATAACGCGTAGGAATTCCGACAGTTTCGGAAGTGTAAAATTACAACGAAAATAAAATGTCGGTCTGGGGAAACGGACGCCTCTCATTTTCGGAAACAGTGGCGAAACGCGCGAAAATTTAATAGAGAATATCCGTAAAAAGATTTAAAAACATTTGACCGTCGAGCTTGACCTGTATATACAGTGAGTCTGCTTAAGTTGGCTACATATGGGAAACTTTTTTATTATTGATTTTACGAAAAAAAGTTATTCTTCATAAAAAGTTCTGCATAATCTAAAACCCAAGATGCAATCATCAGATATCAAATTTCAACAATCTTATACGAGGTATGTCAACTAATATGAAATTTTCTCAAGAGTAAAGTAACTTTCTATTTCACAATATCGAAAATTTTCATTATGAAAAGTTAGTTGGAATTAAAAACTATGTTTCTAATTGTGAAAATAATTTTTTTCTCAAATTATCAATACCGAACTTTTATCATTTATAAAATTTTGTTTCATGAAAATTTGCTTATTAATTTCTAAACAGAACGGAAAGGTTAACATGTTTGTAATAAATATAAATGATAAATGTAATATTGATAATTTAAAAAAAATGTAAAAAAATTATTTTTCCAATTGGAAGGATGTAATTGCATATTGAAACATAGTTTTTAATTCCGAACAACTTTTCATGATAACAATTTTCGATATTGTGAAATATAAAGTTACTTTACTCTTGGGTAAAATTCATATCTTTTGACGTACCTCGTTATAAGATTGATAAAATTCAATATCTGATGGTCGCATCATGGGTTGTAGACCATACAGAAGAGTAACTTTTTTTCGTAAAATCAATAATAAAAAAGTTTCCCATATGTAGCCAACTTAAGCAGACTCACTGTATGTATCGGGTAGCTGACTAGAAGCTGGATGGCAAGGAATAGCAAACATACACGCGCTACTACTGAAATTTTGCGCACTTATTAATAACGTAACAATAAACGATGACAATACAATATTTTCATAAAACCGAAAGAAAAAAACAGTCCTGTCGGGGACTCTTCACCACTGCTTCTCGAAAAAAGTTGTGACTACTCACTAAGAGAAAATTGATAAAATCCTTAAAAGGACCCCGCACTAATCTTATGGAAAACCGGTTTCGGTGAAAATTGCTGAAATTTCAATATAATGTAGCATATGCTATCCTGAACAAAAGTTACTATTGTGCCAACTCTCTGAATGCTACAGGGGGTCAAAGTTTGATAATTGATTTAAAAAAATAACGGAATTTCATTTTCATCGTCTCGATCTGTATAATGGAATAGTCCACAATATGTGCATCAAAAAGTTCAATTGACAAAAGTTTCTAGAATCAAAACTAGCGGGTATACAGAGGGTTAAACTCTGTTTTTGGTAATTTTAATCGAACTTTTTTAGAGAAAATATGCGTTTTCCTGCAGATCCATATGCAATTGATGTTACTTACAGTACATGAGAGGGCGATCATATTTTGCATTCGAACCAACCATCCAACTTTAAGTATTTGGAAGATACGGGGCGATCAAAAATATATTTTCAATTTCGGAAAAATGTATCCCTTTATATAGTCAGCTTCCACCAATATATTTAGCTGATTTTTTGAAACTATGTAGCTAATATAAATACAAATGTGTCAACGTCTGTGCTCTCTAAATCCAAATAAAGTTGCGGCGATGGTCCAAAAAATATGGAGAAGAGATGTTTCGGAATGATTTTGAAATGATTTTTGAAATCATTCGTTAATTTTTTTTATTTTCTGACATAATGTATATGAGTCATTCTTGATGAAAAAGTTCTTCAATGCCTACCTCGCAAATGCCATGGTTTGAACTATACAGGGGTTTGAAGAATAGTATTTCATCGATTACTCGAATAATCAATAATTCTTTTGTAACGGAAAATAACGGATTCGTGAATTCTCATTACAGATATTTTGTCATTGAAATGTTTCGAAGTTTGTCTAGGAAACAATATTATTTTCCGTTACAAAGGAATTATTGATTATTCGAGGAATCGATGAAATACTATACTTCGAACCCCTGTATAATTGAAACCGTGGCATTGGCGAGGTAGGCACTGTGGAACTTTTTGATCAAGAATGACTCATCTACATTATGTCAGAAAATAAAAAAAAATCACTAATGATTTTAGAAATCATCTTAAAATTATTCCGAAACATCCCTTTTCCATATTTTTTGGACCATCGCCGCAACTTTATTTGGATTCAGATTATTGAGCAAAAATGATGATACATTTGTATACAGGGTGGCCCTTCGAAAACTTGACATCGGGGTTTTGGGTGATAATATCGCAGATGTGGAAAAACCCTCGGACAGGTCGATTTTAGTTTCGAGGGGGACAGTTTGTTCTCCTACATGCACCACCGTCACGGCAACACTCGAGGTGAGGGATGAACAACCCCTAAAATTTGAATAGGGAATAATGGTGGAGTGGTACATCTTTTGAAAGCCCGTTAAGTTCTCTATCCAACGGCGTCCCTATTTTGAAGTTGGGATGAACCGTTTGGGAAAAAATAAATTCAGGAATAAACCTGTACGAAAGTTAAGAGCTTACTTGTACGTCTCTGGAAAACTCATTTGCCAGTTTTTGCAATCTATCATTTATTTGCTACGATACTGTGAATGTTTTTGCTCAGTTTTTTTCGCGGTACCCATGAAATTTTTTTAATAAAACAGAACAAACAGATAGAGCATGCAGTTTCTGTTTTTCACGTGTGTACTACAAGTGAGTTTCATTCGTGTGTGGTATCGTACGTCAAAATTAAAACGAAACAATGATGTATACAGTGACAGAGAGGGTTGCGTTTATTGAACTGTATTATGAAAACAATAGATGTGCGAAAAGGGCTGCGGAACGGTTCAATCAACAATATGGCAGGACTGTGTCGCGGCAGTATGTGTCTGAATTAGTATCAAAATTCCGAGAAACGGGATCGGTAGCAAATAAAAAAACGGCAAATCGAACCGCCAGTAAGAAATGAGGCGACAACAGTGGCAATTTTGGGCCATGTTGAGGTTGACCATACGTTGAGTAGATACAAGACAGCTAGCAACTGTTTCCGGTATCTCAAGAACTAGCATTCAGCGTATTTTAAAACTACATAAATTCCATCCGTACAAAATTAAATTAACACACGAACTGAATGAAGATGATTTTGATCGGCGTTTACAATTCTCTGAGGTACTAAGTGAGCAGTCGATTGCAAATCCTCAGTGTCTGTTCAACATTTGTTTTAGTGATGAATGTTCTTTCTTTTTAAATGGTATAGTTAATCGCCATAATTGTCGATATTGGGCTGATTCGAATCCCCATATATTTCATGAGGTACATACGCAATATCCTCAAAAATTAAACGTATGGGCTGGTATTTTTGGGGATCGTATCGTGGGCCCCCTCTTCTTAGAAGGCAATCTAACAGGGAAAATGTATCTGGAACTGCTTGAAGACATAATTGAACCAATGTTAACTAACATTATTGAAAATGACCATCATTATCAGGAAGATCAGTTGATATTTCAACAAGATGGTGCTCCTCCGCATTATGCTATGCCTGTTCGGCGATATTTAGATCACCACTTCCCTGGTCATTGGATTGGTAGGCGAGGTTCTATTGAATGGCCCCCACGATCATCAGACCTGTCTCCCTTAGATTTCTTTCTGTGGGGTTATTTGAAAAGCAGAATTTATGCTACTCCACCAGCTTCATTAGCAGATTTACGGCAACGAATCACATTAGAATGTCGCCAAATCACCCCAGACATGCTCCAAAACGTACGAGAACGTTTTCAACAAAATCTGTATCATTGCATGGAAGTTGGAGGTGCGCATTTCGAGCATTTGTTACGATGAGACTAATGTAAGTGAATTTTACTCTTAACTTAATTATGGCTCATTTCCGTTAGAAAAACTGCCGACCGTTTTGTTTCGAGAATTCAACGGGCTTTCCACTCGACTCCTATTCCCTATTCAAATTTCAAGGGTTGTTCACCCCACGGCTCGAGGGTTGACCTGACGGTGCTGCCTGTAGGAGGGCACAATGTCCCCCTCGAATCTAAAATCGACCTGTCCGAGCGTTTTTCCAGATCTACGATATTAGTACCCAAAACCCCCATGTCAAGTTTTCGATGGGCCACCCTGTATACAGTGCGGCTTTTAATAGTCCCCCCCTGTCAACTTTTGAACGGTTCGATGTAGAAACATGAAAAAAAAAAACGTTTCGAGGGTTTCACCAATACTACTTTTTGAAATAAAAAATATGGTGATTGCTCGATAGGGGGCGCTGGGGAGTCCATCAACTCAAAATTTTTAAATGGCATGGGGGGTCAAGTGTCACATCGTTGAAACTAGAATTCAATTCTCTTTACAACCATCTAAATAATTTTTAATTTTGTTTATAATTTTTTTCTCAATTTCGATTTTTATAGGTACCTTTCGAAATTTTTAAATTAATGTGCCCCCAGCACCATCTGTCGAGTAATTGCAATGTTTCTTCTCTCAAAAAGTAGTATCGGTAATACCCTTCAAACAATTTTTGGTTTCATTGTTCCACATCCAACCGTTCAAATTTATCGAGGGAGATATGAGTAGTATTCAGATCCGCATTTATATTTTATATTTCGATTTTGAATTACAAAAAAAAATATTACCGAAATTCAGAAATATTTAGATGGTTGTAAAGAGAATTGAATTCTCTTTTCAACGATGTGACACTTGACCCCACATGCCATTTAAAAATTTTGAGTTGATGGGCCCCCCTGCGCCCCCTATCGTGCAATCACTATTTTTTTTATTTCAAAAAGTAATATTGGTGAAACCCTCGAAACGGTTTTTTTTTCATGTTTCTAAGTCGAACTTTTCAAAATTTAACAGGGGGGGGGACTATTAAAAGCCGCACTGTATATATTACCGACATAGTTTCAAAATATCAGCTAAATATATTGGTGGAAGCTGTCTATACAAAGGGATACATTTTTCCGAAATTGGAAATATATTTTTGATCGCCTCGTATCTTACAAATACTCGAAGTTGGATGGTTGGTTCAAATGCAAAATATGATCGCCCTCTCATGTACTGTAAATAACATCAAATGCATATAGATCTGCATATAGATCGAAAAAAGTCCTATAAAAACTACCAAAAACAAAGTTCAACCCTCTCTATACCCGCTAGTTTTAATTCTAGAAACTTTTGTCATTGGAACTTTTTGATGCACATATTGTGAACTATTCTATTATAACAATTTTGATCGATACGATGAAAATGAAATTCCTGATTTTTTGAAAAATCGTCAAAATATTAAACTTTGATCCCCTGTAGAATCCAAACGCCGGCATTCAGAGAATTGGCGCAATGGTAACTTTTGTTGAGGATAGCTTGGGCATAATATAGAAATTTCAGCTATTGTCACTGAAACCAGTTTTCCATAAGATTTGTGAATAATATTCGTAGTTTGATATGTAGCAATCGGAAGCAAACATACGCATGCCACTAACTTACTGAAGATAAACAAATTTTAATGCTAAAAAATAAAAACTAGAGCCAACATGAACAATCTTTTTTAAAAAAACTTTTATCTATACACGATTGAACTCAACACCCAACATGTCCTCGAATACTGTTTCCATAATTGCTCTGCTCCCATACATATACTGAGGCTTTTAGATTTTGTCGTCGGTGATATTCCGCTCACGAACTCGATTTCGTATCCAGAACACAGTAGAAAGGTTGATTATCTGTCTCTTCCTTGTAGATTTTGGCATGGCCTAAATGCATGCTGGAATAATTCTCTTTCTGGATTATTTCCTTCAATGAACAGCAAAGCTTCGGAACTCTAGAAGACAACAAAATATCACAACCTGGAAATAACGTTTCAAAAGAAATTGAACTTGAACATTTTTATCAATTAGGGCAATAGTCGATATCCAACACATCTCCATCTCCTGACGCTTTAAATTTTAATTATTTTTGTTTTTCAATAAATCACACTGGGAATTCATTATTAGCACAGCCTGATAACGATAACCATTTTTTAATATCAAATTGGATGAATGATGAATGTTATTTTGTAAAACACCGTTATAAGAGCGACTACTTGGCGTCAGTTACATGTAATGAATTACATTTATAATAATTTCTGGAAAATCCAGTGAACTGACAAAAATTGTGAAAGAGGAGATTTGAGGGGGCAGATTTGAAAAAAAGGAAGGTATTGTATACAGGGTGGCCCATCGAAAACGTACCGCAAGGCATTACAGGCTGGGAAAGAACTTTTCGATAAAATCCGAAAACAGGTCAAGTTTGTTTGTCAGGGGGATACATTTTGACGTAACAAGCATAGTAAAACCTTCAACCCCCTAAGTAGGGGTGTCACCCCAACATTTTTTTTCAAATGGGAAGGGGGGTCAAGCGATACCTCTTTAGAAGGGGCTTGTCATTCCCTACACAGTGCTGCTTACATTTTCAAAATCGATCCACTCTTTCAGAAAATATGGTGCGTTGAAACTCCAACGATAATGTGTGACGACAAATGCAAAAATTGATTCAATTGTACTCCAAAACTCATTTATTAGTCAAGTAAATGTTCGAATTGCTGTCCGTCAACCTGCATACAGTGGTATAAGTTATTTTCAAACCGTTGTCGTACATTCTGGAGCATTTGGGGTGTCACTTCGCGACATACGTTAATGATTCTTCGTCGCAACTGTTCTAATGTGTCTGGTGGTGTTTTGTAAACAAGGCTTTTGATGTGTCCCCACAAAAAAAAATCTAAAGAACTTAAGTCGGGTGACCGAGGTGGTCATTCTATTGGGCCCCGTCGTCCTATCCATCGTCCTGGAAATGTGTCATGTAAATAATTGCGCACATTTTGGGAATAATGAGGAGCTCCGTCTTGTTGGAAAATCAGTTTCTGTTCATGGTATGCGGGATCGTTCTCAATGATATTTGTTAGAGCTGGGTCGATGGCATTTTGTAGTAAATCCAAGTACATATCGCCTGTTAAATTTCCAGGAAGGAAAAAAGGTCCTACAATGGAATTTCTAAAAATACCAGCCAACACATTTAACTTCTGAGGGTGTTGCGTGTGTGTCTCGTGGAAAATCCTTGGATTGGTGTCAGCCCAGTACGGCAATTGTGGCCATTCACTAAACCATGGAGGAAGAAGGAACACTCGTCCGAAAAACACACATTGAATGGAAAATTACCATTGTGTAACGCTCGCTCACTCATAATTTCGCAAAATTGCAAGCGACGATCAAAGTCGTCTTCATTCAGTTCGTGCACTAAGCGAATTTTGTAAGGATGGAATTTGTATTTTTTCAATACCCGTTGGACACTGGTACGAGACGCACCCGTCGCAATGGCCAATTGTCTTGTACTTAACGTACTATCAACTGCAACTTGCCCCAATACTGCTATCTCCGCAGCTTCATTCTCGCGAAATTTTTTCATCAAGTCGCGAACAATTTTTCCAGAGGCATGTTGGTCAGGATGCCGTTGGTTAAACAACTCCCCGACCCGATTTACACATTCATCGTTTTTGAAAAAAAGCTCAATGATTTCCACTCTGTCTGCAATTGAATTCACCATAATAATAAATTTTAAAGTCAACAATTTGTAAACACTTCAACCACGACAGGTATCTACCAACTACTTGACCTAATTCAAACGTGAAGAAATTAATCCTATTCATTTTTTACTCTCTAAAATGAGCCTAAAAAAATCTGTGCATCGGCAAAAACAGCAAATCGGCAAAAACAGCAAATCGGCAAAAACAGCGAATTCATTTGAAGGAACTTATTGCAATAAAGTGCAATTGAACCGATTTTTGTATTTTTCGTCCCACATGATGGTTGGAGTTTCAACGCGCCATATTTTCTGAAAGAGTAGATCGATTTGAAAAATCTAAGCAGCACTGTATAGGGCATGACAAGCCCCTTCTACAGAGGTATCGCTTGACCCTCCTTCCCATCTGAAAAAAATGTTGGGGTGTCACCCCTACTTAGGGGGTTGAAGGTTTTACTATGCTTGTTACGTCAAAATGTGTACCCCTGACAAACAAACTTGACCTGTTTTCGGATTTTATCGAAAAGTTCTTTCCCAGCCTGTAATGCCTTGCGGTACGTTTTCGATGGGCTACCCTGTATATTCAGTATTCCACCATATTTTAAATATTTTCGTAATTCCATACTGTTATTTTAATTTGACGGTATTCAGATGACAATTGAATAGTCAAAGCTAGCAGCCTCCGTCCGTTGAGATTTTTTAGCAGCCGGCGGCCGATAAGAAATCACTTGTTCATATATTTTTTTCAAAACTTCATTCTGCTTATAATAATTATAATAATACTAACTATTTATAAATTTGAAAGGTAATTTGACAATTGCTCTTATTTGAAATTTCTATTCCATCGATGAGAGATTTACCTTTTATAGCACCAGTATTTGAACTTGTCGGTGTGGCCTCATTACTATGAAATATTTGTCTCGTTATCTTCATTCTCTTTGAAACTGAATTTTCAATATACGACTCCGCCACCGCAGAGGAGTTCCAACCTCCAAGTTCTTTTATCGATAGTAGATCGCCACCATTTTCTACAAGCATAGTAACCGAGGATCTGCGAAACGAGTGCCCTGTGTAGAGTTGAGGATTATCCAATTTTAGGAATGCTGCAATTTTTTTTGGAACAGCTTCAATAGTATGAATGCCCACAACACACTTACCATTCCTTTAACCAATGAAGAATCGCCGATTTTCCAAATTTGAAGGCCGCAAATCCACGTATTGTTGGTATAAACCATAGGCATCAAAGGAAGTCCTTCTTTGGGAATGACAGATGCCCTGTTCTTTTTGTTTTTAGTATACCTCAATGTAACTGGTACTGGTGCTTTCAAAATCATCCACAGTCAGCCTAACAAGTTCGTCACGTCTTCAGGCGCCAAAAATACCACAAATTAATACAACCTTTCAAGCAACCATGTATGATCATCTGCCTCCAACTAAAACTTAGTTATTTCTTCTTCAGACAAAATTTTGCTTTCTTCGGTGTATATCCATCAGACTTTTACGAAAGCGTAGAAGGGCCACTATGAATAAAAAAAAATATTTCGTCTAATTCCGACTTCGCAACTCAAAATTAGTATAATTCCGACTTTACAACTCGGAATTAGTATAATTCCGACTTCACAACTCGGAATTAGCCTAATTCCGACTTCACAACTCAGAATTAGCCCAATTCTGACTTTGCAACTCGGAATTAGTATAATTCTGACTTTACAACTCGGAATTAGTATAATTCCGACTTCACAACTCGGAATTAGTATAATTCCGACTTCACAACTCGGAATTATCCTAATTCCCACTTCACAACTCAGAATTAGCCTAATTCTGACTTAGTGTAATCATTACGATTCCACGAGTTGGCAGGAGTTATGTGAAAATGTAAACTTGAACCGTCCAGCGGGAACTTTGAAGATTTAATACAGCTGATGGTTGGCCCTAAGATCTATCAAAGAATATAGCAATTTTAGATATGCTATGTGGTTGAATGCTTGGCGGTACCACTAAGATTTTTGGAAATTGTAGATTTTAATCATAGCTTGATGTACCAGTTCACCCGACATACTGCATATTTATTTTCCACAACACCTAGGAGTTCGCAAAGATATACTGGAGGGGTTTCTGTTTTTCTTTGTTTTTCAATTAAGTACACACAGCACCGAAAATGTTGCCAGCAATGACAACAAAGCAGAAAACCTTTGATGTTTACCTCCTTCCAACAGGACCGCGAAAAGTGACTTCAATACAACACATTCTGTTGATAAAAAATTTCAGATTTGTTGAAAAAGATTGAGTTGATGTTTTTGTGTTTTTTTGGATTGATGTGGACACTACATAAGAGTTGAAAACGTTGATTTCATTGAAAATATGAACAGGATGTTCATAAAGTCAGTTGTGAAGTCATCTACGACTGAAAGTTGGAATTTAGTCTCTATTTTCCATCGTACAAGATAACCTCTCTTGGAAGGGATTCATGTTTTAAAGAGAAACATTCTCGATTGAAAATTGAATCAATACATGACTCCTCTGGAAATGGAAAAACCCTACGATAAAATTGAAGTTACTTTTTTGTAATATCTGCCACGCTGGACATTGAACTACATCTGATAGATATTGAGAAAGACCCTATATAACTTGAGAGACAAAATCAGAAAGTGAAAATTTGCATTTTCATTCAGATAGTTGATTATTTATTGAATGTCCAGTTTCCTTTGGAGATTCTTATCTATAAATGAGATAAGGGAGAATGTTATTCAGAAGTATCACTCACAGAAAATCACTCATTCCATTGATGCGTGAATTGCATCTTTTTCGCTAGGCCTCCAATACATGTTCGTCGACAAAAATCTATTTCACTCTTCTAAGATCATAAGGGAGGTCGGAAGTATTGGAAAACATACTCTTCAGAAGCAATTTCACACTGTAATGAGGAATTGTGCGATGGAAAATAGTGACTAAATTCCAACTTTCAGTCGTAGATGATTCCACAACTGACTTTATGAACATCCTGTTCATATTTTCAATGAAATCAACATGCCATACCCATGACAGGGTTTATCTCAGAAAAATATTTTCAAAGTTTCACCGCACAAGAAATAGTCCAACAATTCCTCATTACAGTGTGAAATTGCTTCTGAAGAGTATGTTTTCCAATTCTTCCGACCTCCCTGATGATCTTAGAAGAGTGAAATAGATTTTTTGTCGACCAAAATGTATTGGAGGCCTAGCGAAAGAGATGCAATTCACGCATCAATGGAATGAGCGATTTTCTGTCAGTGATACTTCTGAATAACATTCTCTCTTATCTCATTCATAGATAAGAATTTCCAATGGAAACTGGACATTCAATAAATAATCAACTATCTGAATAAAAATGCAAATTTTTACTTTCAGATTTTTTCTCTCAAGTTATATAGGGTCTTTCTCAATATCTATCAGATGTAGTTCAATATCCAGCGTAGCTTTAGCCGGGGAAGTAGTTGTTTTCTGTTAGATATTACAAAAATGTTACTTCAATTTTATCTTAGGGTTTTTCCATTTCCAGAGGAGTCATGTATTGATTCAATTTTCAATCGAGAATGTTTCTCTTTAAAAGTTGAAAACGTGTTTTTGCCTTTTTTAATGGAAACGGGTACGCGAAAAGTTTGTTGCATCCAAAAACACATGTTTTTTCTGAAGAAAAGTTTCAGATTTGTTGTTAAATTGTTGAAAAACATTAAGATGATGTTTTGTTTCTGTTATTTTGGTTTGATGTGGATCCAGCATGTTTTTTTCTTTTTTAAATGGAAATGCATCAATTAAAAAAAAAAATCTGTCAGTTTAGCAAGATGAAATAATGTAATGATCAATTATAATCGTGTTCCTAAGTAGAAAAGTTGCTAAGCTTAAAACTAGTACTTTTCTCTCTTGCGATTTTCTCTAAATAAAGTATACCGTAAAACGGGGTTACTTCGACAGCGGGGGTAACTTCGACACGTATAATATCATGCATGTTTTTTGCATACAAATTGACTTTTTAGTGTTTTTTCGGTTATCCATTTATTGTTTATTGTTACGAGTATCACTATTATTATCATTATAACTATTTTTTTGTTTTTATTATTATTATTATTTCTAGTTTTGTTTTTCCTCGTTGTTTCAGGTAACACGTACCTAATTTTTTTGTAAGATGCCGCGCACCTACGTCAAAAAGCTGGGAGGTAGACCGTACCTCAACTATAATAAGGAGAGCATGGAGAAAGCCATTGAAGCTGTGAAGAAAGGCATGTCCAAATCTAGAGCAAGTTTAAGGTTCCAAGAACAACTTTGATCGATAAAATTAGTGGAACCCATCTTTTAAAACCGGGTCGTCCATGTATACTGACTGTCGAGGAAGAACAGATGATAGCAAAAACCCTTGGTGCAGTTAGCAACTGGGGCTTCCCCATGACGCACCAAGATATTCGCATAGTTGTGGCAAAGTTTGTAACGAAGCAAGGCAGGGATATTCCGGGATGGAAGAACAACGAACCAGGTTTGGATTTCATAAACAAATTTGCTGAAAGAAACAACCTGACAACCCGGTTGGCTTCAAATATCAAACGTCAGCGCTCTGCGGTGGGTAAACCGGAAATAAAAGAATTTTTCGACAACATTAAAGACAACTTGGAACATGCGTTACCGGAACATGTCTATAATTACGACGAAACTAACATCACTGATGATCCTGGTGCAAAAAAAGTATTGGTGCCCAGAGGAACTAAGAGAGTCGAGCGAGTTCAAGAGCACTCTAGGACATCGATCAGTATAATGATTTGCGGAACAGCTAAGGGCATCCTGCTTCCACCCATGGTGGTCTACAAAGCCCAACACTTATACGAAAATTGGACGACAGGAGGTCCTGCGGGCACAGTATATGAGGTCACGCCAAGTGGTTGGTTTGATATGACAACATTTGAAAAATGGTTCTTCGATATTTTGATCCCTCACATAAACGCCAATAGCTCCCCAGAAGAAACAAAGGTTGTGATTGGAGATAACCTTGCGTCACATTTCTCTCCTCGTGTCGTCGAAGCAGCAATAGCGAATAATATCTACATAACGCCTCTGCCACCAAATTCGACACATCTGATGCAGCCTTTAGATGTGAGTTTTTTTGCGCCCATGAAGCGAAAATGGCGAGAAGTCTTAGATACGTGGAGGAAGGAGTGTCGTCGGAAAGGAAGCATTCCAAAAGAACAATTCCCCAACTTGCTGAATCGCTTGTGGTCTCATATAGCAGAAAACGCTTCCACAAACCTGCAATCTGGCTTTAGGGCAACAGGGCTAAGCCCATTTGATCCAGAAAGAGTTTTCGCCAAACTTCCTGGCAACGAATTGAGTTCCGAAAGGGTGCTAGATTCCAGTTTACTAGAATTTCTAAAGGAATCTAGAGGATATTCTAATGCGCAGGCATTGCCTCGCAAAAGAGGAAAGAAAATAGCAACACGGCCAGGTCAACAAATGCAGATGCCAGTTGCAACAAGCACTCCATCCCGCTCGGAAGCAGCAATGGAACAAGTTGATTTACCAGAAATTGTTCATGTTGAACCAACTTCCATCACGCAAAACCCGAAGAAAACCTCAAAGGCAAGTCGCCCTAAACCACTGAAAATTAAAATCGTTGAACCTGATGCACCTGGACCATCGAGAAAGAGATCCACAAAAAAAGTCACTGATTCTGATTCTCTTTGCTCTGTATGCAAATGTTCTTACGCACACTATACTGTAGACAAAGACTGGATTTGTTGCATTTCGTGTTTGAAGTGGGTGTGCGGTATTTGCAATCTTGGCTCCAATGACCCTCAATATGAATGTCCTGCCTGCAATTGCTGTTCCATTTGTCTAATAGAGTTTTCCGAATACACGAACCAAAAAGCTTGGATTAAGTGTGTGACTTGTGGAAAGTGGGTTTGTGGACACTGCAACGGGGGTTCCAACCAAGCGAGCTACGAATGTGCCTCATGTTTCGATGATGATTAAGCATTTGTCCCTGACTTGTTCCTATGTTCTTAGCATATTTAGATTTTTTTTTACTTGTGTTACCTACTTTATTTAAGAGTTTTTGTTTAGTTAAAAGGATGTTTTTTAGTTTAGATTTATATGCCAAATATGCCTTACCAAAGTTGCTAAATATATAAATGATTTTCTGCAAGTATTATTTTTAACAACCCATTTACTATTATTATTATTATTATTATTATTGTTATTATTATTATATATTTATTTTTACATTTTTCGGTGTCGAAGTTACCCTGGAGAAAGCTAACTTCGATTTTATGCATAATTCTGCATGGTGTCGAAGTTACCCCCAACCCGGGGTAACTTCGACACCAAAAAGAAATTTAAAAAAAAAGGTGAAGGGGGGTGGGGCCACAATAATTTTTTTAGTGAATAGAACCAAGGCTTCAATTGTTACAATGGAATAGGAGCCTAGGTTGTCAAGCGTATAGTTTCCTTTACAGAGCAACAAACATGCCAAAAACCTGTCGAAGTAACCCCGTTTTACGGTACTCTTTTCCATTAAATATACTTAACAAGTGCGGAAAGTTATACTTTCCCGTACGCTCCTGCCGAGGTGGCGTGCGGGAAAGATACGTTCTAATAATATTGAGTAATAACTATATATACAAATGCACATGAATTGACGAGTTTAGACATTAGGGATCAATGTTTAAACTTTCACTATAATTTCAATGGAATCGCAATGATTACACTAATTCCGAGTTCTAAAGTCGGAATTATACTAATTCCGAGTTGTGAAGTCGGAATTATAATAATTCCGAGTTGAAGAGTCGGAATTATACTAATTCCGAGTTGCGAAGTCAGAATTATACTAATTCCGAGTTGTAAAGTCGGAGTTAGTATAATTCCGAGTTGTGAAGTCGGAATTATACTAATTCCGAGTTGTGAAGTCAGAATTATACTAATTCCGAGTTGCAAAGTCGGAATTAGTATAATTCCGAGTTGTGAAATCGGAATTATACTAATTCCGAGTTGTGAAGTCAGAATTATACTAATTCCGAGTTGTAAAGTCTGAATTAGTATAATTCCGAGTTGTGAAGTCGGAATTATACTAATTCCGAGTTGTGAAGTCAGAATTATACTAATTCCGAGTTGTAAAGTCGGAATTAGTATAATTCCGAGTTGTGAAGTCGGAATTATAATTTTTTATTTTATGTGGCCATTCTACGCTTTCGTAGACTTTCGTCTCAAGAACGAAAATAATTTTCCAAATCTGAAACTACCATTTCTGTAGGTAATACTCTAATATGGTGTACGATTTAAAATAACCAAGCTTGAAATGTCAATGTTGTCGTAAACTTTCAGAGCAAGTTTCAACATTGAAATCTTGGTCCACAGCGAGTTAGAAGAATAAACCTCTGATTTTTGTTTCGTACAGGCTAATAATACATCTTCATTCACCACCTTTACATCCTTCAAATCAACACTCGCTGCACATGATTCTCCCAATGTTTCTAAAGAAATTCAATTTTGTTCCTCAATTTCTTCAATTTCATCCATGGCCGTTGTTAAAGCGAACTCGCGAACCCAAAACTGACGTTGTTTTTAATATTGTTGTGATATTGTTAAGCTGTTCCATGACAACACGATGTTGGGATTCTTCTGTAGAATTAGGAAGTACGTGGTTTGTTCTTTCCTTGGAATCAAAATGTAATCTTTCAGCGGGAATACGAAAAGTCTTGAACGACACACGGCTGATACGCAAATAACGGATTCGGTTGTTATAATCCTCGGCTGCGTCTCATCCGTTATTTGCTACATATCGGCCTTGTAACGTTAATAACTATTACATTACGAGTGCGGAAAGTGACATTTTCCACACGAGTGGAAAATATTGTGGCACGAGGTGCTTGCCGTGTGCGACAGTCCGACGAGTGGGAAAAATCACTTTCTTACAAGTGATAAATGTACTATTTTTTCTACGAAAACGCGATAATTTTACGAACTAATATTGATGTTATTGATATGTGAACTAGAAAATCGAACAAAAACATTGACTGAGAACCATTTCAACAATTTTGAATGATTAGATTCGAATGCAAAATATTTTCTTTATGACATACAGTGAGTATAAAAAGTTTGCACCATACGAGTGACATTTTACTACTGGTACATATCCAGCATTCCTAAAGACAACCGTTGTTATACCGATTCCTAAAGGTTTTGGTAATTCTGATCCTTCAAACTTTAGACCCATTCCACTGATACCAACTCTGCACGTGCACGTTAATTGAAAAACTAGTAAAAATTCGGTTGATTACGTTTTTGATTAACCACAATATTCTTTGTCCAAAAAATACGGCAGATGCCATCAGGCTTATTATGGCAAGTATCTCTCCTACTTCCCTGGTTGATTCCACGACTCGTATTGACGGAGAGGTTCTTTATGATTGCAGCACGCACTTTACCATCATCCCAGCGGTGTGATTCCGTGTACCCGTAGAATTCCACTTCTCATCGAATGAGTGAGATGGAATTACGGCTAAGTGACAGACATAACTGTCATTTATAGTTTTAATTGTTGTTTAAAATTGAACTGCCCTAAATTACTCTCTATTGAATAATACCTCACAGAAGGGACAAGAAATTGAATATATACGATGACAAATGAAACAAAAAAGAAACTACTGAAAATATTGGGAACAAAGGAATTCAGATAGATTATTTATTTAATTGTTGTTTCCGTCAACCTGTTGCACATCTACGCGCAACTTTCAGAAGTCTTCGAGAGACTTGTGCGTGCTATGGAAGACGCATCCCTTACCTTTTAACGTGTGATGCCATGCACGAGACCGATAACATGCTGGGAATTAAACCTAGGACTCTATGCTTGAGACGCTCTTCTACCACGACTACCGCGGCCCATCATAATGTATAATTGATAATTCAGCAGAAGCTCAAGGACAAACTCTTTTGAGATTACCAACGTAATAATGTGTCTTGTAACGTACCTAAACATCGTAACAATACTTTTACAAAATTTAATGAGACAGTAATATAATTAATCAGGAAAGTAATAGGCGAGGACACGAAAAAATATTTTCCTACGACCACATAGGAAAGTAACGTATATCGCACCGTACAGTCCCGCGAAAAGTGGCTCATATCCACATTATTAACTATCAACATTTACCGAAGTCAAGATGTCAAATATATAATTTCAATTTGGATTTACTTATTTAATATGTAAATTTGAAGAAATCTATTTGAAAAGATTATTTTTTTTTCATTCAGAAGGCCGAAACTCTACCAACTGATACTATCTAAAAATCAGTATATATACTAACTAAAATCCTACCAACAAAATCTTGAAGCAATCTATTTGAGAAGTGTAATTTTTCTCATCTTCTTTAAAAAAAAAAGTTTCCACGGACGAGGATCGAACCCGGGTACTCTTCGTCAGAAGTAACGTCGAGTCCCGCTGCTTACCAACTGAGGTATTGGACACATATTATGACAAGAAAATATATTGTATTAGAGTGTATCTTGATTAGTAATTATTATCAAAAATAAAAGATGTCTAATTATGATTTTGATCTCGTCGGTATTATATCATAAAGAAAATATTTTACTATGTCGTCTTTAATTATAATATTTTTATACATTATTTGGTAAAATCATTATGTGGTCGTAGGAAAAATAGTGCACATTACTCGTGCTAAAAAGTGATTTTTCACACTCGTGTGATTGCCGCATTCGGCTTACGCCTCGTGCCACAATATTTCCCACTCGTGTGAAAATATCACTTTCCGCACTAGTAATGTAATATACTATATCGCTCCAAATATGATTTAATATAATACACACGCATATATAATCAACCCAGAAAATATTTTTGGAGCCGTGGTGGCCGTGGTGGTAGAGCGTTCGCCTTTGGAGCGAAGGGTCGAGGGTTCAAACCATCGCATGGTCATCGGTCTCGCGGGCTGCGTCTTCCCTAGCTCACACAAGTCTCTCGAAGACTTCCGAGGGTTGCGCGTAGGGGTGCAATTGGTTGACGAAAATAACAATTTTAACAATTTAACAACAATTTTAACAATTAGGTACAGCCGTTTGATATAAATTGTTGTTTTCATTCATTTCTGAAAATCAGCATATTTCAAAGCTACTTGGCGCTATTTGTGACGTACTCTCAGCCCAATCAGCACATTCTAATTGGGTGGATTGTGACGTGAAATGGCAATGCTATTGATTGGTCAGAATTCTCGGGAGAGTACGTCACAACAATTTGCAATGGCGCGAGAAAGAAGCCATTTGAATTATGTTGATTTTAAATATTTTTCTAAATATTAAAAAATAAACAAAGGAAAAGGAAATTGCCAACAGAGTTTTCACAAGCTGTAGAATCCATCAAAAATACTTTTTAAATTTCTTTTTATCGCCTATCAAAAAAAACAATTATGAACACAATAAGCAATTAACAATAATACTGGATACTCAATTACATAGAGACTCAAATAAAAAAACTGTATAACTTTCGACAATGATAGTGATGAGGATATATTTGAAGAAATTCAATGGGGTGGAGAAAGAAATATGACAATGAATCTTTTCACATTAAGATCAATGGAATGTTTCAAGCTGACATTGAAAGTAAGACTGAGTTATGTTACATAAAAGTGCTTTATATTATATTATATGATAAAGAGCATGCAGAACGAGTTCAAGTGCGAGTGATTTAAAGGTACCCATACGCGTTATATAGGAATAAGGCTCAAAGTCATCTCCACAAATATATTGATATATTGAAGTTGGGTTCCCAAAAGGGCAAAACTGAATTTTTTTCAGGAACAAAGTGGTTAAGATACAAAGTGATTGTTGTGATTACGAATACGAAAACATTTTCAGAATATTTTGCTTACTACTATGATTTTTCGGAAATTTCGGTGGTTCCTTCGCTGCTGGTTTGCAGTCTATATTACTTCTTGACTCTTGACTCCTTCGAGATCATTTTGTACATTTTTGTTGTATCTATCTGTTCTGCAAATTTCACAATATTACATCAAACATTACGGAAGTTACTGGGATGTTTCCATGTGAAGTGAGACACACTGTATTTGTATTGTCTATGTATCTCTTATTCAATTGTTTTCACCAATATTTACATGTTTAAAGTACGCCCATTATTGTGATCGTTATTTCACTAATGTGTTTTTACTTCCTGCAAATGCATATTTATGCATAACGTAATAAAATAAATTCTAGTCTATTCTATGGTATGTTTGAAAGGGTATTGCGGAATTTTAATGGGCTCTTTAATATACTTCTGCAGACAAACTTCACCAAAAAAAAACACAGTTTTGGAAATGCTTCAATTGAATTAATACATTTTGATGAAGTGAACCGTAAACTTTGAAAACGATATTTTTTAAGAAAAGTTTTGTAACAAGGTCCAAATGAAATTTTTCACAATATTTGCTGTACAAATCCATATCTATTTATATTCAGCAGAGTGTCTTGAATAAATTCCTTCATACAGGCACGTAGGGGAAGTGAAAAACGATTTGTATTTATTCAGTCAGTTACTCACTGAATCGAAGAATTAAATCTCATTGACATGTTTGGATCATCATTCATTCATTGCTTCCTTTCACGTCAGTAGTGGTGTTAAAAAACATATACATCTTGTTTATAATTAGTAATAATCATTCGGATTTTCGTAATAGCTGACACCTGAGGTATCTCTTAAGTTGTGAATAATTCAGTGTTGATTTCTGCCAGGAAAAAAATAATTGTTACCATAACCAGAATTTTAACCAGAATTCTAGTCAGTATAGGCACAACCAGATATATTGTTAATATAGCTATTTCTTTATTGTAATCCTCAAATAGTTCAGGTACCTATTTCTGTATTGTTAGAGTAACAGCATATTTTTATAATCATCTTAATCAAATCATTGTTTTATTCTACAATATTATACTGTTAACCAAGTGATACCGCATCGTGACTTATTCTCCTCATATTGTTATCATCACCAAATTGAATAGTTTCCTCACAAAATCTCACTCTTCGTGGAAAATCTGTTTCTTTCAGGTGCTGAACTATGGAGAACTTATATGGGTGAAATTTATGTTTCTGCAGTATTCTGTATACTGAGTTTTTTGACAATCCTGATTCTCTTGCTACTTGTCTCAAGGATATTGTTGGATATGCAGCAAAATATCCCAAAATGGCAATTTCCATATCTTCATCATCAACAATTGGCTTGTTTATCTGCGCTCATGCTTTGACGGATCCAAAGTTTTAAAGTTTTCTATAATTCGTTTAACAGTATTTTGTGAGGGCTTCTGCTTCTGCGGATACCAAATAGCAAATATATCACATGTTCTTGACATAACCCTATTACATTCGCCATAAATAATAAATAGATTCGAATAATTCAAACGAGCCGGCATGATTGATTACAATGAGATTTCCGTGGCAGTTGATTGTTTCTAACGCAACTGCAGGCGCCATGGCCAACTAAGAATAAGTAAACTCAAGAATACGAGATTTTCTGGAACTGAGACATGTTAATTCGCCAATATTTCGAAAACTGTGTGGGCATAGATAACCTTATTCAAAGTTAGCTTCATTTTCGATGCCGAATCGAATGAGAATATCCATTTGAAAAAATGGACTTGCAATAATTTTTTCAACCGGATCTATATCATTTTCTGGTGAACGCCCTGTATAACTCTAATCGAATTGATATCAAAATTCTACTGAACTGGGTCATCTTCTACGAATAAATCGATACACAATCGAAAATAAATGATCATGTCCAGAAATAAAAAAAAAAATATTTTTCGTTCTGCAAACGCAATTTTCAACTTAAAATTTGAAATATTTCGAAAACGGTTAGACTTGGGTATAGGACATTAAACATGAAACATGTTCAGAATCATGCGTGAAATCTAAAACCTTGATAATATACAGGGTGTCCCATTTGAAATAACGAAGTTGGGCCCAACTTCCGGTACAACCGGAAGTGCCACAATATTCAAAATATTTTAGCCGGATAGCACTTATCAACAATAGTGAACTGCCAAATTTTCAAATTCGGCCCACCTATGTTTTTCTATATATTGATCGATGCAGACCATGGAGGTACCCCCTTTATAACTTGAGACAAAAAATCTGAAAGTTAAAATTTGCATTTTCATTCAGATAATTGAAATTAAAAAAAGCTATTTTTTGTAATATCTAACAGGAAACAACTACTACTACACAGAAAAAGCCACGCTGGACATTGAACTACATCTGATAGATATTGTGAAATGAACCTATCTTGAAAGAAAAAATGTGTGAAAATTTGCATTATAATTCAGATACCTTGATTACTCCTTGTGTCCAGTTTCAATTGGAGATTCATATCTATAAATGAGATAGGGGAGAATGTTATTCAGAGGTATCACTCACAGAAAATCATTCATTTCATTGATGCGTGAATTGCATCTCTTTATAAAATGACTAGGCAATTAAAATAGTTTGACTGAGACCTGAAAATGAAACCTTAACATTTACTATAAGCTTTTAGAAATCCAAACTACCAAATTAATTCACTTGAATCTTCAAATATGTTATTCTAGTTGTGAAATGACAAAACTAACTCAAAATGCAACTCTTCGTCTTCATCTTTACCACATACCTCTCTAGAACACACACATACGGATAATCAAAATATATTTCTACACAACTGGCTATTTATTTGGCTTTGACTAATAACAACGATATTGGTCAGATCGGGACTCGATAGCCTGGTCATCACTATTCTATTACAAATATCAACTTGCTGGAAAAATGATGGAACTTCAACTGCCCATTTTTGCATTCTCAAAACTAAGCCGGTCTAATATTCCCATCTCTGGTGGTTACTTAGTATCGTTAAAGTGAAGTGGTACTTTTCGGAAATATGCAATAAGAATGGCAACTGGCCTCTTGGTTCTATACATGCCCTAAACAAATGTGCTAGCTATTAATCACATTCCTTAATTTTGATACAGCTGGATTATTAACACCTTGAGTGCCATAGCGGTCATTATGACCGCTACGATACTTTCCTGTGGTGCCATAGCGGTCATAGTGACCGCCGATTTTGCATCTCTACTACGGCTGACACTTTTTCCACAAAGAGGTCGTGGTAATCTATTTGAATAAATCTCAGATTGGTACTTCTTGAAACTTTGTCATTGTACTAGGTAATATTGAATTCGTATTTTTGATGATGAATCAGTATAAATCAACACATGAATTGTTTGTGAATATGGTTGAAAAAAAAACGGTATCGATCTTTTATATGCTCTGAATGGATCCATCATCGACTTAGGAAGCCTAAATTGGAAGTTGGTTACGTTGCACGCAAATTTGTCCACTTTTAAAATTTCAAGTTATTGTTAAAATCCGTTCCCATTTCAACTCCATTTTGTTTCTTTCTGATTCAAATATTACAAAGAGAGGGAAGGGTTTGTCGAACACTGTATAAATGATAGTGAATCTCACAACACAATTAATAGTAGAGATGGAGAGGTATTGATTCACCTCAAAACATGCAAGAATATATTATTACCACACCGAAAACAGACTAGAATAGGATAGGATAGGCCTGTTACTATAGATAATGTTCGAAATAAAATGAATTTTTCAGAAGTATATATAAGTAGGTACATTTTACTACTGAAAAATTGGGTCACAATGTTTTTTGACTCTTACGGCATTTCCTTCTGCTAGAGCAGACGATGGACTTTATTCAAAGATCTTTTATAACTGATTGAGGTGTATCTTGTTCTTGGGTCACACGTAGGAGTTGTGATTGTTTGATGGGCTCTTTTATTTTAGAATAAATCTATTGTGGTGAACTAGCGTTATATCTATTGCAATTTTTTTTTACAAAATCAGTGATTTTCTAAGTAGCTAATTATAGCCAGATACATCAGAAACATATACAGAAGCTTTTCTTTTATTATGCTGTATAATTTTGCTTCTGGTTCATCGATTGCAGATCTAAATTCCATATCGCTTTCATTAAGTTGGGAATTTCGGACTCATTGATACCATTTGGCGGTGCTTGGTACTGAGACCAAATAAGTCCTATTTAACCTTCCATCAAATGACACAAATAACTAGATCATTCCGTATTGAACAAATATCATCTTTTCGCAAACTTTTGTTTTTGACTTCGTCAGTTAAAAGTACTTTTTCTAAGTGCCTGAAAAATTATGGCATAGTGAGTTCTTTTACCAACAAATTTGATAGCCAGTGATACACTTCTATCAAAATTATCAGCAATGGGTCTTCTTCTGGAATATAAAAGTTTATCAGACAAAAACAACACATTGTTTGTTGCGATCTATGTATCAGAAACACGTTTCACAAAATATATTTCCAAATTTCAATTAGGTAGGTATATTCATTTCCACAACACAGGTTGAATAGTTTTATTCCATACTTAATAGCCTTTTCTGGGAAATATTGCTCCATAATCAACCGTCCTCTGAAAGGAACTGGGGATTTATTGATACTTACATAATGTTTCTCCAGTTATGAATCTCATTTTATGGAAAGTACTAGTAAAATGAAAAATTACACACTCTCAAGAACAATTGAAATCCTTTCTTTGATATGATTAGTGGAACGAACAGGTTTCAAAGGGACGTATCGGTTGGCCAATAATTGGCAACATGTAGCTTATGGTCTTAACCCGTCATATACCCTGTGAGTCTAATAAATCACTGGATTTCATTTCTATAGGTTGAGGTCCATTCATGAAGCCTTGATTGAGTAGAAGTACCATTGTTATTCAACCAAATTTGATTGATTATACAGAACAAATCATAAGGGTGTTTCTTTACAGTAATCAAACAGAATTCAGCTATTCAGATTTTTCGTTTTCAAACTGAAAAATTTCATTATATTCATTATCGGCAATGGCTTCAGATTCGTTCGTTATTTCATTTTAAAAATTGATCCAATCTTCTTAATTTTCTGGTTCATCATTCATCATCATTTTGTATCTCTTTTGGATTATTCAGATGTCGAAGCCCAAGAATTTTTTCAGTATTTTTTTACCTTTTTTGAATGTTTTTAGATATTTATTGGGCGTACCGGAACGTTTTCCTTTCAGTTGATAAATAAACTAAGTCTCCCCAAAAATCTCTAGATTGTGTAAAATCTGTAGTTCTTCGTAAAATGAATGACACTTAAATGTTTCAACAATGTTATGAATAAGCTGTAAATCAGAGTGAATTTACTTTTTTGAATAATAACAACATTCTACTAAAAAAAATTGCAACCGCTGACTTGGTCACTTCCTCTACATGAAGAGCCAATTTGGATATTATATTTCATAAACTTTCAGTTTGTAAAGTTTACTTCAGTGTACCTAGGATATCTTCCAGTTGCACGATATACAATTTATTCATTTGCCCTTTCACACTTTTATAGATTAGCTTGATCTCACATCAACTCATTTTCAGACTGTGGAAGGTTACAAACCCACAAAATTTATTTCAGGAGACGAATGTCCTTCGTAAAATCAAACATTCAATCAATAGGTTCAAAAGTGTTCATGTGGCTTGGTCTTTTCGTCCATAAAATCATTGTTTATATAGAAGTAAGATAGTTAGTCCTGTGTAATTGGTGTTGGACGCAAACGCGAGTGTCATCTAGAGTGATTAGTTACAAACATGAATATTTGACGTCATTTTAATGCAGGTTCCTTCAAAAACCCCTGATTTTAATGCTGTCCTGTTGTTTCAATCAAGTTACGACATGACTTGGAGGCCAGATCACTGAAGTTACGACATGACTTGGATGCGAGCTCACTATCGCCATCTACATGTCGCATCCATTTTGATCCAATTATAATCCCATAAGGTTGACTAACTATCTTCTATATAAACAATGATAAAATTTACCAAAATTCATCATTTTATCAGTAGATGTCAGTTCTGAATTACCGGGTAATAATTTATTTACGTTTCGAATTTAATTCTTTTTGTGAACTATTATTCTTTATATTTGGCAGTAAATATTATTTTGTAATTATTATTATTATTATTATTTTGGACTGAAAATACAGGAATATGTGTATGAATCCGTCCCTACACCCTTCTCACTACATTCGAATTGTCCGATTCGAATATTAAACTTTTTCGATTTCAGCTATGTGATGTTGAAAAAGGAATTATTGTCAAGGTGACAGTGACTGAATGAGAGAAGAGAAAGTTATATTGAGTTACTATTTATGTTCTTCCTTGTCGTAACATGGCGCAGTCGATATATTGAGAACCACTAGAACAATAATATAGTTATGTCGAAATCAAAAAAGAATAGGAGGAGATCAGCCGGAGTCGACAATATGTTGGAGCCCTTAGAGGTCTATCACTTCTACTCAGTATACAATGAGAAATTTAGAAACGCGAACAACAGAATCGTTTAAAAATATTGAATCTCAGTTTACTCAGCAAATCGCAGAACTCAGATCTGCTTTGGTAGAATTAATGAGTAAAAAGAATTCTGAACAAATTACTAATAATTCAGTGGAGTCAAGACAAGTAATCCATTCCAACAACGAGGTATCACAAGACGTTGCACTATCAAATATAGTGGATAGAAATTTTCGTATTTCAAGTGGAATACCTGGCCCAGAAAAATTGTGTGATAATTTAACACTAGGACAATTCAAAGATTGGCGCCAGAAATTTGAAAACTTTCTACTTCTCCAAGGTCTGAATGCTGAAAATACCGGTCAGTCAACAGCCCTTTTGGTATCCTATTTCAACCAAGATATATCAGACGTAGTTCGACTTGTTCTGAATATTCATGACTCGAGTACTTTGAAGGTGTGCGACATTTTGAATGATTTGGAGGAATACTTCAAGAAAAAAGAAAATAGACGGATACGAAGAAGTCAATTCATGAACAGAAAACAAGACGAAGGAGAACCGTTTATGAATTTTTATAGGGAAAAACTGAAACTTTTTCAACTTACTGATCCTTGTCCCCACTGCTTTAATAAATGTTTATCAGATCACATTATTGAATCTCTTTACGAATCAGATTTGAGAAAAAAGTGCCAAATTCTTCCAGATTCTGCTGGTTTAGATGAAATAATAAAAATATGTGAATCTGAAGAAACAGCAAACAAAGAAGAATGTCACTATAACAAAGATATCCTGAAAATCCAAAGCAGGAATATTTCTCAGAAGAAGTGTCCAAGGTGTGAAAACATTTGGCATAAGACTCTCCGTGAATGTCCAGCAAAAAATTATATTTGTAAAAAATGCAAAATCAAAGGACATTTTACACAATTTTGCCGAACGAAAAATATTCAGCAGATGGAATATCCCGACATGGATCAATTGGGCGAATCTTCGAAAATAGGATATTTGACAATAAATTCTTTGGAAGAAGAACCACATTCAGGGTATTCCCGTCACATTAGGATTGGTGACAAGTTGCTAGGCGGCAATAGTCTTAATTTCACCACCTATAAGGCTATTCCAGATACAGGAACAGAGGTGACAGTTGTTGGTGCAGACTTTCTGAAGATGTTGTCTATTCCCAAAACGAAATTAGTTCAGAGTCACCTGAATTTGTTGTCGGCAAATTCATCTCGTTTACAATTACTTGGTTTTATAAATTGTTAAATTTCTTATGGAGGACTTTCTACCACGACAAAGATATACATCTGTAAAGGTGTGAATGAGTTATTAATCGACAGAAATTCAATGATGAACTTAGGCATCATACACCAACAGTTTCCAAAACCCCTACCAAGATATTTGACGGCAAATATATCTAAAACCTCTGAAATTCCCGACGAACCGACAGAAGAGCAATGTGATACTCTAAGAAATAATCTTATTAAAAAATACAAGGATGTATTTGATGACCAAATCCTGAAACCAATGAGTGGTCCACCTATACATATCCATTTGGGAAGTGATGCTGTTCCTTTTGCAATTTCGTGTCCAAGAAAAATTCCATTCGCATGGAGACAGCAAGTGAAAGATGAATTGGGAAATGACTAAAAAAGGCATCATTAAACCTGTTGAAGACGGACCCACTGTTTTTGTCAGTCCCCTAGTAGTTGTACAAAAATCAAACGGAAAAATAATGATTTGTGTAGATTTCACAAAGCTCAATACATATGTTTCAAGGCCCATTCACCCATTCAATTCTCCGTGGGAGGCAGTTTCCAACATAAACAAAAATTCAAAATATTTTTCCATGTTGTAGCATGTAAATTTTCGCTACTTCATTTTGTTAATTTTTTATAAAGCTTTAAAGCAATGTAGACTTCACCCTGTGGTGACCTACTTTCAATGAGCCTTAACAAAACATACGTATATGTTCCTAGTTGGTTGTCTAACGTCATTCATAGAAACCTTATCAACATACCCATGGTAACTTCCATTCAAAACCACATTTAATGATCAATTCACATTTTACAAGTTGTCACTACGAGGAGAATAATTAAGTTCTGGATGCACCATCAGAATAAATCATTACTTTTCGAATTGTTCTCATTGAAACTGCATAGGTTGTGGTCCTGTTTAGCTTTCCAAGTAGTGCTTGTATTTCTGCTTACTAGAAAAGTGTGATCTGTTTTACGTTTTGCAAGTGTTGTTCTAAAAATTATTAAATGTGAATAAGGAATTTCTTCGAATGAAAATATATCCTACTCACTTTGACATCCAATGTTGTCTTCGAACTAGTGCTTCGTATGTATGTCTGAGTTCTGGTTATTGAGAAGGTTCATAAGGAGTGTCTTCGAATTATTGTCTTTGTTTTAATCTTTAGGGTTTAAAGTGATTATAAACTAAATGTTTTGATTGTTTTCATGTTTACGTTTATTTTCTATTTGTCAGCTGTCCGATGATATTTCAACTGTCAGCTGTCAACTGTCATGTTAAAATATCAGTGTAGCCAACTTAGCTTTTGGGGTTTCTGATCAGAGACAAACAAACACACCATTATTTTTATGCTGGTCAGATTGGTCGGTTAAGCATGGAACATGCAAATATCGAAATATCTGAATGTTGGTAACATAACTTCCTGGATGGAAAAATCTTCAAGAGGAATATCGTTTCCGACTGAGAGAAGGGTCAGATAGTAGAATTGGTAGAAGCTACAGGTGTCTAGCCATACAGGGGTTCCTGGTTTTGTTCGGCTGACGAATCCTGAATTTGTTAAGTGATCCTTTGTGGATATTCCATTCTACTCATCTCACTATCAACTCCAAAGACCTGGCTTTTGATAAATGCCTATCTTGGAACAATTTGGCGTTTGAAAACTTTGTAACACGCCGACATTTTTTTAGAAGATAAAACCCTTCACGGAAGGTGAGTTTTCCAACTTTTCTTTTCATCGTTTCCATGCTAACGACTGTTTAGAACAGCTATTTACTAAAAAACATTTATAGGGTTGTTGTTGTACCCGGAGGAACTTGACCCAGAGAATTGTCACGTTTCCTTGCCTGGTTGGGTATCTCCCAAGCCTTGGTTGAGCCCCACGTCCTCCTGTTGGATATTTATGGTATTATGGCTCCAGTATAGCTGATTTGCCGAAGTATAGAATGCCTGGTTTTGCTTGATGAACTGTTGAATTGCTGTCAAATGTGATGAGGCCTTCTTCATTGATAGTCTTCGTAGACTCCATTCCTTCATCACTCCAGTCCTGGTTGGCCTAGGATCTAGTCTAAAAATCTTCACGTTGGTGTCACCAGAGTAACAGGTTTCATTTTCTAATTTTTTATATTGGATGAAATCCTACAATTTCAATTTTAATTATTTATTATTATTCAATATTGATATTATCTCCGGTTGAAGTTTAAATCTTTCAACGACTATCTGTAAACCACCACATAGTACTATGCGCTGGGAAAATTGATTTCCTAATTAAATCTTACAATTTTAACCTCAGATTCAACAGATACCAAATATTGAATATTATTAGAATCAGTCTTAATTTTTGAGAAACTGTTACTCTGACCAGTGAAGATTAATTCATATTAAATGTTTGTGTGATTATTTATGTTTTATTCATTTATTGATTAACACTTTTCAACTAGACAACATCGTATGGTAAAGTCTCTTATAGTTTTGGGTATAACATCTAATTGTCTTTATTCGGTTGCACAACTTCCCAAGTAAGTACTCTTTGACATAGACATATTAAAAGTTGCTGTGGCGCCCCCTCTAGTTTTTGTGACCATTCTGTTATTGTTCAATGATATAATTATGTTATGAAGTATAAACGAACCCATAGTGCCTACCGACGAAGAGCTGCCGTCTGCATTGCTCCTTTTTATTTAAATTTAAAGAAAAGAGAGATGCAACAAGAGGATAATGGCAGTTGGAGCTGGATGATGAGAGCAAAAAACTCAAAACATTTCTCATTTTTTGGGGTGATATCTCTTCTTGAGAGCTCCAATGGGTTTGGTCAGCTCTGGAGATGAATTTTGTAGACGTGGGGATCAAGCTTTACAAAATATTGGAATCCTCGAAAAAGTTGTTGATGATATCCTAGTATATGATGAAACTTTCAGCAAACACTATGAAAGAATCATTGGAATATTGGAACGTTGTAGAGAAAACTCCATCACACTCAATCCAAATAAATTTGTTTTTGCCAAAAAAGAAATTTCCTATGTTGGCTATATCGTTGGACGTTATGGTATAAAAGCTGATCCAAAGAAGGTTGAGCAATACAAAACTTTTCATCACCAAGTACTTTAACCGAGCTGAGATCATTTTTGGGTTTGGTTAACCAATTGAGTTCATTTTCGGCTGACATAAGTAAAGAGGCCGGTCCATTGAGGAGTCTTCTGAAGGTGAAAAATCATTTTTTCAAATGTGAAGAATGCTCTGATAAAGCCACCAATTCTAGCCCAATTCGACCCAAGCAAGCCAACAGCTCTTCAAACAGATGCTTTCCGATTGAATGGTTTGGGTTATGTTTTATTACAAAAACATGAAGATGGCTGGAAGTTAATTCAATGTGGATCACGCTTTATATCAGAAACCGAAACACGATATGCTTCGATAGAACTTGAACTTCTGGCTATTACCTGGGCCGTTATGAATTGTCGTTTATATTTATTGGGAATCGATAGCACCACCATCATGACGGATGATCGGGGGACAATGGGATAATGTGGGTTGAGAATCTTAGAAGGGGAGATGTGATGCACTTTATATAGAAAAGGGAATTATTGTCAAGGTGACAGTGACTGAATGAGAGAAGAGAATAAAGTTATATTGAGTTACTATTTATGTTCTTCCTTGTCGTAACAAGCTACATCTAGTGGACGAATGTTAACAAACCATACATTTTTGTGATGAGTATTCTGAGAAAATTGTTAAGCTGATGAAAATAGACAAGGTGCAATTTTGTATGAAAAAGTTGTCAGCACTTCTGACTCGGCCTGTACGATTATGTCAGGAACGTTTCAATAAAATTTTGTATATTTCAATCCTATACCTCTACTTCAAATTTGAAATCTCTATATGAAGCGATAACTGAATGGTAGGCTAATCTCATATATCATTGTTACCGTTTCCCGTTTCCTTTGGCACCATGGGTAAGTCAGTATGAATTTCTTGGCAGTCAAGGTGTTAAAGACCCATTATTATTTGATGAACGCTGTAACATTACTCAAACTACGAAAAACTTTGAAATTTTCGATATTTTCAATACTTGGACTCATAATGAACAATTTGACGTAAAAAAAATACCTAAAATTTTTTTTCTTCACATTCCAGGTTCATCTGTGATATCGAATCGAAAACCGACGGAAAATGACTACAAAGTTTGTAAAGAGGTTCAAATCAGTGATGGCTTGTGTCGCCATATTGGCGCTGGGAGCCATAATAGTCGTTGTGTGGGTACAGTTCACGCAGGGGTCCTTCAGCAATAAGCAACAGTTCGCCTCACTCAATCTTACGAGCACTTCGGGTCAGCAGAAAATGAGAACTTTCAACGGGACCAAACATAAAGGTAAGAATTTTCAGTGATTAGGATATACCGCATTGCTCAAAGAGCAGACCAGACAACCTACAGGAAGCCGATGGAAGTTCAGTTGAAAAACTAGTCGATCTGATAACAATTCAAAAAAATTTAATGATTCTTTCAATATATTCATTCGAATAGAACTCAATATTTATTATAAAAATCCAGGATGCATTCATTTTGTTTCGTACATGGATGAATCGTAATAAATCAACTTCTAAATTATAGCAGTTTATCTTGGCAGACGGTATGATTTTGGCACACCTAACAATCTCGATAATTTTATTTTAATGTCGGTGCCCACGGTAATCTTATCCAACAATACAGGGCGTTGCACTCGTTTCTCGCGTTGCCCACATTCATACTCTTTGTATCTCTTAACTAAATTGTATAGTAATGTTTGATTTTTCCCTACTAATAACTATCGCTTTGATACCATTTGGACTTTTAACGCCGATTTTCACGAAATTTTCATAGATGCCTTAAACAGCGAAAAAATAATATGGAGATTGAAATTTTTGGAATACTTCGGTTACGCATTGAATTTTCAAAAAAAACTTGGAACTTACTCATTTTGGTTTCCCCTACAAAAAATTCAAATGAAACGACTATTTTCGAAGGTCCATTTCTGTTACAAACCTCACCATTTGACAGATCGAATTTCTGTTTATTGGAAACACTTAAAATGTGTCCTTCGTCCAATAGAAACTCCACACACACCCTTTTCCCACGAGAGCCGACGAGAAACGAACAATAACAACTAAAAATTCCATGATTTATTTACTATTGGAGGAGGGTGAATTTTTTGAAATTATTATAGTTTTTTTTTCGCTAAAAAGTGCTGAAAAGAAGTAAATGTGGATGTGTGTGTTATTTTGATTGAAAGAAGGACACATTCTGTATGTTTTCGAACGGAATTTTGATATGTAAAAGTTTCACAACCAAATAGTCGTGACCGCAAAAAATTTTGTTCGGATTTTTTGTAGAGGAAACCAAATTACGTGAGTCACAAACTTTTTGAAAATTGAATGGGTTACTCCAACCGAAGTTTACCAATTTTTTTTGCGGGAATCGTGTTTTTTGTATTATTTCCAGAAAATGAGTAGCAGTACATACCCCACAATGATATAAATTACAACCAATTGAAATTGAACCAGCTGCCTGCTTTTGTGCTGCTTATTTACTTCCGACACATGCCAGTAAGTTGCTATAAAATGGTAATTTCGAGACAAACAAGAAATTATGCATACAGGGAACGGTTTCTAATTATCGTTAGTTTTAATTCATTTGAAATTGGAATTCATAATCGTGATATCAATAAAATTGTCAAATCCCGGCAAGTTATATTCTTGTACAGTGGCTAAAAAAGTAGAAGATACAATTATTCCAATGGCAGGGATTTCCAAAATTGCTCCGCCATAGCGGCGCTGATGTAGTTGAAGATCTTTTGTTTTTGACAGCCAGATGTGCTTTTCGTACAGTGTATGTGTTTTGTACTATTTTGTAGGTATTCTTTTCGTTGGTTTAGAGACGCATTTTTTGGTAAATTGAGTGATGAATTTGGTTATTGGACTGTAGTAAATCAGTTGAAAAACGAATTGATGAATATCAATGCTAAGGTTGTTGGAAAAAAGAAACAATGTTAGTGGTTGTATTTGTAAAATTAACATATTTAGACTAATAGCAGGTGTTCAAGACCAATGTTGTGTAAAATTAACGGATATGTTCTCTGGTTAGTAATTGGATCAATTTTTTTATTTCATCCTGGCAGTTTATTTTTTCAATCTCTTCGGGCAGTTCATTAAACAGGGTGGGGCACCGAAAACGAAACAGATCAAATATCAACACATGTGTGGTGAAAAAAATGCAAAAACACGTCGACTTTTAATCCAAGGGGGACATCTTTCTATCATAACCTCAACTTTCATAACACTCTCCCCACCACTTGGTCACTATCACCCAAACAATTTGAATAGGGAAAGTAGTAAGTGTGACACATCATTACAAAGGTAATTTGATAAGGAATTCAGCCATGTCAATTTTCGCTACCTAACTCTTTATTATGGCACCCTCTTGCGGGAATAACAACTGTTCCGTAATCTAAATTATGATACTTCATTTGCTAGCTAATTTGACATAAATTCGGTGACAATACAATATGGAATTTTTCTAAAAAATACAAAATGGCTGCTCCAAAATGGCGTACAAGATTTGCAATAATGGTCCGATTCGATTCAAAATTGAAATGTGGTGGCTTCAAGATAGCGGACGAAATTTGTAATTATGGTCCGATTCCAACCAAAATTAGTGTTTGGCACATAATTAAAAGTGCTTTGATTCTGCTGAATGTGGACTGTACTTATATAAAAAATATCAAGAGAGACCTTTTGAAACTCAAGGGAAGATAGACTCACCATCTGCTACTTGCTGGAGGCCGCTGCTGGGTACCCAGGTGGTGCTCTTCTGTCTTGAGTAGGAACACTCTAAAATGTAATGCCTGGAGGGACTGACTGTCCTTGTCCAGGTTCGTTCGCTTACTGATCCGCGCGGCGCATCCTCGCCCGGTGGTCAATGCAAATTGAATTCCAAAAGGCTCATTTTACAGGGTGGCACGCGAAAGACCAAGTATTATATTAGAAGAAAAGAAAATTTGTAATTTCTTGAATCAGTTATTCTTAATACATATTGAGCTAAAGGAAAATTCCCAAAATAACAATAACAATAATAATAATATTAATTAAGGACAAGACTATACAATTAGTATGTGGGGATTGTAAGGGTCGAAAATTATGATTTTTTTGTCGATGCATAAAACCAAGACGCCAGACGAAATTTGTGATTGTGGTTCGATTCGATTCTAAAAATGATTAATTGAATTGAAAAAAAGCTATTATACAAATGCGCTAAAAAATTAATTATATTTTTTTATATCTGTTACGTAGTTTATTCTGTGCGTAACTGAATCAAAATTGTATCGCTCAAGAATACCTATTTTGTACTCGCGGCAAGGTTTTGAACCTCTTACGCTCAGAATAACCTACGTCACACGTCTAAAAAAATTATATTTTTCTCTTTATCGTATTTGTATAAAAGCTTTTCCATCCATTTCATTCAATTATTTCTAGTCATGCTGAAAATCTGTACCTAAAACCCCCACACCAATTTTGATTCGAATCGGACTGTATTTACAAATTCCGTCCGACATCTTGGAGCCCCCACCTTGTTTTTTTACAATGAGAAACAAATCAGAATTTCCGATCCTGGAAACCACCACATATCTATTTTGAATCGAATCAGACCATAAATGCAAATCTTGTCCATCATTTTGGAGCCGCCATTTTGTGTTTTCACTTAGAAAAGTTCTCTAATGCATTTTCACCGAGTTTATGTCAAATTAGCTTGCAAATGAAATCATAATTTGGAATACGGAGCAGTTGTTTTTTCCGCAAGAGAGCGCCAAAATGAAAATTTAGGATGAGAAAATTGATATGGCTGCATTTCTTATGAAATTACCTTTTTAATGACGTATCACACTTACTACTTTCCCTATTCAAATTGTTTGGGTGATATTGACCAAGGGGTGGGGGGAGAGGAATGACAGTTGAGGTTATGATTTAAAAATCGACGAGTTTTTGCATTTTCTTCACAGCACATGTGTTTTGAAGATATTCGATCTGTTTCGTTTTCGGTGCCCCACGCTGTATAGTTTTGGAACGGTAAGCAAAACATTTTAGTCCTATGGTTTTTTCTTGGCTACAATCTTCTGTTGATTTCTGTTGATTTCTAGCTGGGTATTATGTTCATGATCGATATTTTTAGTAAAGTTCCTATCTTTTTGCTGTTTCACTAGAATAGTCCTTGCATTGAGTTGGTTGACGTCAAATATTTGGGTTTCGTTATTCAGCATCTCTATGGAGTATTGGCGGGGCTTCTTATACAATATGACTTTCAGTATCTACGTTTGTATTGTTTTCAAATCACTCATGATAGATGATGATAGAACAAGATATCCAAGGGAGGAAAAGGCACTTTACTCCCATGTAATACATATGATTTTTCCTCCTACCCACTCAATAAAACCGTTTGTGACTTTGTTTGCAAATAGACCTATTCTTACTTGATGGAAAGTATAGACAATACAGTCATGTGTATCTGAGAATCTGCGGTGGTGCAATAGCTAGCGTCTTGGGCTTGTAATCCGAAGGTCCCGGGTTCATCTCCTGGCAATTACAACTTTTTTTTTTTCAAGAACGTTATTTTACTTTTTTCTTGTTAGTGATTTGAATTATTGGACATTTAGATAGCTTATACATTTCGGATTGCTATTGAGTGATTTTCTCATAAGTAATGTTATGTGCCTATTTGAATGAAGTGTCGATCATTCTTTTTCTAAGAGCTGCGCTTGTAGAAAAAATAATGTGTGTATTTCGAGCACAAAGTGTCATTGTCGTTCTCCAAAGATTAATCTCTTTGTCGAGCAATAATCAATCACTTTGCGCTCTAAATACACAAATAGCTATTAAAGAACTAGAGTAGAAGTAACATTCATGTTTGATTTTTACCAGAATACAGGATATATAAGATGTTCTATAACTTACGGAAACAATTTGATTATAATAGATTCACAAGTTTCATCGTTTACAACTCACTTGAAATGAGGGGGAGGAAAAGTACTTTCCTCCCTAGGGAGGAAAAGTACTTTCCTCCATAGGGAGGAAAAGTATGAGATTCCTCCATGGTTTGAGGGAGGAAAGTGTGTACTTTCTATAGGGGTAGGAGGAAAATACTATTTGCATATACATGGTATTTCCTAACTACGGTTCCTAACTGCAGGAAGTGATTCGTTGGGTCATTTCAGGAAGAAAATTTTCTATGAACATATGTCCGGAGTTGCTTCGTTTCTGAGATACAGGGCGTTGAAATTTATAAAAACGGTAATTATGAAATGTCAGAAATATCCTAGAACCGATTTGGTTAAAATTTGGTACATTCATTTGAACTAAGAGGGGTTCAGTTAGCCCTTACTAGATTGAAATTGTTAGTACCAGTTGGCGTCACAGTGGGCACCACAGCCAACAATGTTGTAAAAAAAAGTACGCCACTCACTTTTTTTTTCGTAGATTTTTATTTAGATTGAGCAACTTTTTGGTCAAATGTAATTTCTTCATATCTAGCTTCGTTTTCGAGAGAAAAAAATGAATGCCACTCTATTGGCCATTAAATACAGGTAAGGTCGCTTCGTCATTAGGCTACTATAAGAGTTAGCAAAACATAGTTCAGGCATCATTCAGATGATAGATTGCAACACACTTTTAGATTATGTCCAAAAAAGAGCCCTTTTTGTCGGTGATGCTTCGCTTACAATTTCCCTCACTTCTATGGAACACCGCAAAAATGTTGAAATTCTGTTTTATAGATATTGCCAAATATAATTAATCATTCCATCGTAAGCGGTCCCATCGAGAACTCCGAGCAATAAAAGACAGAGATGCCATTTCTATAATCATAACACAAATTTGTTATGAAAGCTCCATAACACTATCCTTTGTTACAGATTATGGTGAGGGGTAAAACTCGGAGTTCGGAGGGGGACATTTGTTATTGTTATATGTGGACGTAAGCGTAGAACCAGTAGCGTGCTAATACATTTTCTCATGTTTAATTTTTTATTAAAAATATGTATAATTAGACACGGTCGGTGCAGAGCAATTTGTTCTCACATGTGTTGGTATCGATAGGCGACCACATGCCTGGTTATAAAGCACGTGTGTTATCAATATGTCAATCCTGACGTCTAATGCTTGGCGAAAGTGCTGTAGGTTTCCCTAAGTTAAAAAGTGAATGCGCTACCAATAATTTCTAAGTCACCATGAAGCGCCACGGCAAATAATAGCCGCCTTGTACCCTCACAGGCTATGCCTTTGAGTACACTCTACGAGTGTTGTCAGTAAAGAGTAACATATTTTATTACGATGAATAGGTACAAAAATAAGTGATAATTGTAAATGACATGAGAATTGTTACAACGGTACTTGTACTACTATGGCATACACTATTTTTTCTACGATCTTTTAAAAATTGACTTTTATTCGTCAATTGTGGACGCAGAAAGATAGTGATTATTGCTGTGTGACAAAATAAACTGAATTTCTTCAAAGCAATGAACACTTACTTAAGATGGTTCAATCAATCAAATATACTGTATTGATTGTATGAATTAGATTTTTGCTGATAAAGCTTAGAATAAGGTCATAAATACCTGAAAAATAAATGAAAGTGCTGAAGTAAAAAAGTCAAAATATCTAAATCTTTGGAATCACATTAGTAAACTATACTAAACACTTTATATATGATATACATGAATTATAATACACAGAAGAATTTACGCATAAACTATAATACACATAAGAGATTACATTCAAATTTATGATGAAAGTGTATCATTGAAATACGCATAGTAGCTCTCTAACTCTTTTTCTGATGTTTTTTTCTGAATTCAGGTTATTGATATCCTGAGGCAGATGATTGAATTTTTTTTGTCAAAAAGTTGTCAAAAGGTTATTTTCTAACTTGTGTGGAGTTAGGCTTAGGGAGCTATCGATATCACAAGTCTGTCAGCAGAAAATCGGTGATTTCTTATGTAGTTATTATTTAACTTCTTGCATCTCCCAAAAGAATTGAAGACATTCAATGGTCAATGGTATCTCCCTAAATTAAGAAGGAGTATGGGCTCCCTCAAGAGATTAAAAATACTACTCAACCCATTGATTAGACTTTAAACCTGCTATGATTCACAGAGTTCCATTCACAGTAAAGATGTCCACGTCCGGTTTTACCAGAACCGATACGCCACTGACAACATTCCAGATGGATTATTCATATTGATATGTGTGATATTCCGTGTATATAAAATTTTGTTCAAATGGGAATATCGACAACTTCTGATGAACGGATTACCTACGTGACAATCCCTGTATGTCAACAAAACATTCCAATATCCATTAGATATAGCTAGTGGCTTATGATTTGAATTTGGTTAATGAAGAGTTGACTTTGCTTACTTACTTTTTAGTATACCTACATTGCAACAAGTTTTTTCTTAATTATTGATAGGAAATCGTTTAGTCCATTTACATAGTAACAGTTTTTTTACAGCTGTTTCAACAAATAGAGTATTTTTGTCTAAGAATCGGGATGAAAATGAGCAAATTCAATAAAAATCAACTCATTTAATACCAATGAAAAGGTCAAATATGGTTTATGCCATGATTACCATGCTGCGACGCCCATGGTTTGATTTGATAAGACGACGAATAAGTCGTAAACGGGCGTAAACAAACATGATCGCCAAGTTAAGAGTGAATATAATACGGAATTCCAACCTTATCACCGAGTGCAAACGGGTATATCCGACAATGCTCTTTTTAACATGATTCGGGCTGAGATGTTTGTAAACAACGTCGGGTATGTTGCTTTCAAGAAAGAGGCAGAAAAGCCCTCTCATTGCTCGGAGATCGAGACTGTCCCGCCGAGCTGACTTCACATCCATTTGTCATCACTTTTGAGAGATGCTGAACATCTCTTTGACCCCTTCTTCTAACGAACGGCGAAGATTTATGGATATCACTGTCTTGGGAAGTGTTCCGTCGGCTCTAACGATGTTCTCTGAACATTACAGGATGGTCTTTTTGGTAGGAACCAGAACAAATAAAAACACAATGAGATTTCCGCAGATTTTTTCACACTTTCATTACTTTGTAGCGAGAAGTACAATTTTGTCGTATTTATTTCAGTGTCTTTTGATATTTTGATTTAAAATAATGTTGAAAATATGAGTATGAAAATATGAGATTCATCAATATTCCAACGAACGACAAACTTTGAACCTCATTACCAGGGTAAGTTTTCCCAGAGGTTATCATTTTCCAGATATTAAATATACAGATTCATCAATTCCTATCTACACAGAGAGGAATAAATGTATTTTTTCTACAAATTTGTGAGTGATTTCAGCACAATTTGTTTCTAAAAAGTTGACAGCACCAATTTATTCATTCTTCTTCTATAATATTGTATTAGAGATATTGTGTAGTAGTGTTGTATTATTTTGAATAGTTTTGTTTATAGTTTTTATCAACCAATGTTACTTACCGTATAAAAGGAATGAATAAATACTAAATGTTTTGTTTAAAAATTAAACATAACTTATGTTCAATTGTTGCTCCATCTTGTGCATTATTACTTGTGGTATGCACAAAATATACAAAATTAATCGGTGTGTTGTGCAACGAATGCCAACAACTTGTGTACTGTTTATGCATAAATTGTATAAGAATGATAAACCTGACATGTAATAAATGGCAACAATTTGTGTACCTAGTTTGTACAAATTGTGTAGGTATTTTAAATGTAGGATGCAGAAAATGTGTACAAAACAAAGGCCAAATTTTATAGGTACCATTTATGATTTTAAGAAAGGATACACTTGAGTCATATAACATCCAAACAGAATAAGATAAGATTTAGCATCAGTTTCAACCTGCTTGTTTCTTTATATCTTATGTTCAGAAATTATAAGCTTAATTGTCCAGAAGGTTGAAATAAAATTAAATGTCATTCAAATAATGTTTATTACATCACAAAGAACTAATAACAAAAATAACTAACTATAAGCTCAAATTACAAATAAAATAACAGAAACACAAAATACCTAACAAAACATAAATGAACCATCCATTTTGTTATTTTGGAACACGTTCAATAACAATGAAGTTTAAGTAATCTTCGTGTCAAACTATACTTATTCAAGTAGGAATTATAGGTGAGACGATGCCCTTATCAAACCTTTACAAATGATGAAAATGAGTCATATTGTAGGTTTCATGTTATAAAAAAAAATAATAGCAGAACTAACCTTCAAATATTGGTATCAGTTCGGTAAATTCCCAACCCTGCAAATATTCACTTTTATTTGACGCAAAACCACATCCACATGAGCAAATAATAAATAATAGGTAAGTACACTTAGCCAGCTTCGCCCTTCGATCAGCATAAAACAATCAAACAATGATGGACTGGTCATTTGGAGTATTCGGAGTTCGGACATTCAAGATACGACAGGTACACGTGCCGCGCATGCGTATTTAGTAGGGTGAGACGACGCCTTGTTCAAGTTGTGGCAAATATAGACAATTTGTGCATATCAATAGAAAGTGCACAACGGGTGTAAGATGAGTTCAATGCGTTGTAGATGTTTTCCATATAAGTTGTGTTATGGTAGACGTGCATATTTTTGTGTATTTTTAAGAAATGTGGAAGTGTATGAATACTCTACAAATTGACTTTTACAAATATTTATTGAATTTCACAAAACTCGTATGATGAAAGAATGGACAACTGTGTAAAATATCCACCCAACTGTGGCTTAAACAACGTTGTGCATGAACCTGTTGCAGTCTTTTCTCTCTGTGTACTTTTTCTCGTTTTGCAGGATTTTCTCTGCGTGAGTACCAGAAGAAAAAAAACGCATCTGATGTATTTTAGGTATTTACTTATAGTACTGGTTCAGTATTTGACTCATTAGTATAGTAATACTCTTGAATAATCGTTTGTGTAGGCAGAATTGATGATCCTTGGTGAGTACTCAGTGAATCTGATGTGTCCTCACTTTCGTCTGTTCTGTCAGAGGGGTCTTGAATCGGAGTCAAAAATAAATTCATTATATTACTACGATTGAAACAAATTACAAACAAATCGCAGATGGGTTTTTAACAGTTCGGAAATGTTTACATTAAATTTTGTAAATTATGATTTCGTTTGCGATATTTTTAAATCGTGCATTCATTTTTCCCTTCTGTTATGATGTCATGCTACGCATTTTGAGGTTGAATTCGCTCTCGTATGTTTTTAAATGAAATGAAGCTAATTTTCGTAAATTTTATGCGGAGTGAATTAAATTTTGTTTGTTCAACAATAAATCAAATTCAAGTATAAATATTTATTTATAAAGAGTACATATGAGAGGTCTTGTCGTTTCACTCACTCTCTAGGAGCATCACAAAAATGTGTCATTTTCCATGACCATTACATAGTGTTCGGAATTGAACACGTAAATGATTTCGAAGGACCAGAGGGTTGTACGGTTTTAGAATGAAACAACTTTTTTATAAAGTCAGTATATTCAGTATTGGACTGACATTTGCACACTTCAATCACTAACATCCGGTTTTCACTTATTTTCACTTATAAAGTAGGCGAATAATTCGAACAACTTCGAATGTTTTGCCGGAGAGTACAAATAAATGTGAATAAAATCGACAAAGTCGAAGTACCCTTTTCTCCAAATATTTCCACAAAGTGGAAAATATGAGGCAAAAATCTGACAGAAAACAACTACTTCCCTGGCTAATGCCACGACGGATATTGAACTACATCTGACAGATATTTGTGTAACATTCCCCAGATGCAAAAATCCTAGTGGTTTTAGTCTGGAGATCTGGGAGGTCAAGGTTGAGGTCCTGCTCTGCCTATCCAACGATGTGGATACACGTCGTCCAAGTATTGACGCTGACGAGCAGTTATGCTAAAATGGGCAGGCGCACCATCGTGCATAAACCACATTCGTGGTCGAATAGATAGTAGAACATTTTCAAGTAAGATGGGTTGCTGCTCTTGGAGAAAATTTGTATAGGATGCATCATTTAGCCTAAACAGTAGAAAATACAGTCCAATAACATTTTCGCCAATAATTCCGACCCACACGTGAAAATTGATATTGTTTTGTTGTTAAAAAAAAATTTGTTAAAATTGTTATTTCCGTCAACCGATTGCACCCCTACGCGCAACCCTCGGAAGTCTTCGAGAGACTTGTGTGAGCTAGGGAAGACGCAGCCCTTACCTTTTAACGTGTGATGCCATGAACGAGACCGGTGAATCGGTGGATCAAACCCACGACCCCACGCTTGCGAGGCGTATGCTTTTACCAGCCGACCACCACGGCCCATATTGGTACCGATCTTCGTGAATTGTATGTGGTTGTTATGAAAATTTGTAATCCCTTGCCTTGAAAAGTTAGATTTGTCAGTAAATGAGACGTTTTCTAAAAATTGAGCATTTTCGGTAATCATTTGAAAATTGCCTGGACTCCAGATGAGATAATTGTTAGTGTGTTAGCCATTTGCCTTGTACTCAATCCCTGACGATCCGTTTACACAGACGTGCAAAAATTGGGTGATGAGGTATCACGCGCTGAGGATATACAGGGTGTCAATTTGAAAACTTCCCACCCTTAATATCTTCCTTCCAGTAAACAATATGAGTAATCGAAAAAACAGGTCAATTTTATTGTCAAGGGGGACACTTTCACGGACTATTTGTAGCCCTCGTGGTTCAACCCCCTAGGAGGGGTAGATGTTACCCTTAGAATTTTAAATGGGAAGGGGGGTCAAGTGGCACATCATTTTGATGGGCGTTCAATTCTTGTTCCAATGGTACCCTGACTTATTATTTTTTGATGAGCATTTTCCGAAAAATAGTCCTTGAAAGTGTCCTCCTTGACAATAAAATTGACCTGTTTTTTCGATTACTCATATTGTTTACTGGAAGGAAGATATTAAGGGTGGGAAGTTTTCAAATTGACACCCTGTATATATCTCTGTATGGAGCCGTCTTTCTTCCAAATAATTTCCATTTGCACGACCATACATAAAATAAATATCGGCCATTTCAGCGTTAGCATAATTATTCATATTGGAGATTTGAAATGCGCAATTGAACTTTCAACTACTACATAAAAATCAATGCGTCTTAACAGCCACCTACTAGATTTTTCCAATTCTATTTGCAGGAGATTCGTGCATGTATGTTGTTGTATTTAGTTTTTTTATTAAGAAACTATTGCTTTTACGGAAACAACACAGGAGTTAAAAAAGTTTTGCAATAAATATTTCTTTTCAACACATATTTTTAAATTAGGAAATATTTTTCAGTTGAAAATTTCTGGTTAAAAATGAAATAGGAGTTGCATGTTTCACCCCAACAAAATAAAAAAAAATAGTCATAGGTAGAACACGCCCACAAAATGCCATTTCTTTAACTCCTCAGCAATTTTATGAAAGAAGCAAAAACAATTTTTTTCTCATTTTTGGAATCGTGTAACTTTTCAAGGACAGGCCCAGGAGCTTTTGTTCACATAAAAGACCCTCTTCAATTTTTGACAAGGAATCACCACCTTAAAACTTTTGCACCCATTCGGTAACACCCTGTATTATAGTCAAGTGCATGCGTAGGATGAGTGTGTCGTCTCAACTCATCTAGGTGGTGTAGAACACTTGCGGCTAGTGCAACCGAAGCAACTTCATTGGAATCCACTGAGCTTGCTCTGTAGAATCCAAATATAGACAAATATGGCTGCTCCACGGCTGATCTCTCTGAATTTTGGATAAATAGTCGTTATATTGTAACAATTTTCTATTGTTATTATGTCTAGGCAAGGTTATTCAGGTCAGGTACGGTAGGCTAGTAATGTACGCATTTACAACTCGGTTGGCATGCAGCTGTTTGTTTAGGTAGGTTAGCTTGCTCAGGTTAGGTTTGTGTGTCAATTACGAGCGAAAAAACAAATTCATTCATTTTCAATTCAGTTTGTTTTGTCACCTAAATACCCCGCCATATTGAACTACAATATTTTAATTCGAGTTTGGAGCATGCTCAGTGGATTCCAATAAAGTTGCATCGGTTGCACTAGCCGCTTGTGTGTAGAACTCTTAGACCGTCAGATAGTGACAGATTTAGGTGCCCCATTTTCACATACAAGCCTCGAATAGGGTTGAAAAGTAAGTCGATGTTGAGTAAAATTAAGGGAAATTTACGAGTGGCTCGTGGGGAAAACATATGGAAAAATCAAAAAGAATTTCCATTAAATTTTCCGACGACAAAATCTACTTTTCCATTCACGCCACTCAAGCCATTATGTTTTTCGGTGTAGTGACGATGTAGGTTTTCATAGTTTCGATGGGCTTGCGTGGGAAAACCTGTTAAAATCTCGATTTTTCTTTACAAAATTACAGCCTCATTTTAACCCTTTAGCCACCTTCAACACTCAAGCCTTTGATCTTCTGAATCCAGGTTCTATTAATTAATGATTAGGTGAACACGGCTCGCGTTAAAATATGGAAAATCGAATTTTCCATGGAAAATCGAATTTTCCATATGTTATCCTCAGGAGCCACTCGTAAAGGACCCCGCACTAATCTTATGGAAAACCGGTTTCGGTGAAAATCGCTGAAATTTCAATATGATGTAGCCCATGCCATCCTGAACAAAAGTTACCATTGCGCCAACTCTCTGAATGCCCGCGTTTGGATTCTACAGGGGGTCAAAGTTCGATATTTTGACGATTTTTCAAAAAATCCGGAATTTCATTTTCATTGTATCGATCTGAATTTTTATAATGAAATAGTCCACAATATGTGCATCAAAAAGTTCAAATGACAAAAGTTTCTAGAATCAAAACTGGCGGGTATACAGAGGGTTGAACTTTGTTTTTAGTAATTTTTATCGAACTTTTTTTGAGAAAATATTCGTTTTCCTGCAGATCCATGTGCAATTGATGATAATTACAGTACATAAGAGGGCGATCATATTTTGCATTTGAACTAACCATCCAACTTTAAATATTTGAAAGATACGGGGCGATCAAAAATATATTTTCAATTTCGGAAAAATGTATCCCTTTGTATAGTCAGCTTTCACCAATATATTTAGCTGATGTTTTGAAAGTATGTAGCTAACATACATACAAATGTGTCACCGTCTGTGCTCATTAATCTGAATCCAAATAAAGTTGCGGCGATGGTCCAAAAAATATGGAGAAGGGATGTTTCGGAATAATTTTGAAATGATTTCTAAAATCGTCCGTGAATTTTTTTTATTTTCTGATATAATGTAGATGAGTCATTCTTGATCAAAAAGTTCTACAGTGCCTACCACGCGAATGCCACGGTTTGAGTTATACAGGGGTTTGAAGTATAGTATTTCCTTGATTTCTCGAATAATCAATAATTTCTTTGTAACGGAAAATAACATTGTTTCCTAGACAAACTTCGAAACATTTCAATGACCAAATTATCTGAAATGAGAATTTATGAATATACAAAGGTTGGTCAAAAAAAAAAATTTTTTTTCAAAAATATAAGTATCCGTTTACTATTCATATTTTTTATATATTCAGAAACTCTATTAGGACCAGGACCACTTTGTCTCCACCCGATGTTTTAGGAAAATCCAGTATGAAAACAATATATTCTCGAGAAAGATCGTGTGCGGAAAAACAAGAAGAGAGAAATGAGATGATTTGGTTTATATTCAGGTCTTCGCAACTGCCATTGTCTTCAAAAAATTGTGACCGCAACTGACAGATATATGAAATATGAATTAAAGTAAGTACATAACATGAATTCAGCACGATTCCAAGCATATGGGCTGATTCAGAGAAAACAGAAATGATGATAGTACCACAACAGCTACTGAACTGAGTCGAATCAATTCAGCAAGTACATTTTTTCCATGAAGACAGCCTTTCGGACGATTCATATTTCGTTTTCCGAAACGAGTTATACCGGTTTCGGGGTTTTGCCCCTCATCAGTGTAGGGTAGGTCTTATATAGATATCACTGAATAGAGCATGCGACATTCTTAAATAATTGGAAAAATCTTCCATTACAATGATTGAATCTGCAGTTAATTCAATTGCAATGAAGAATGAGGATGCAAGTGATTTCTATCGCAATAAAGAATTAGACTTCAGACGAAATGTCATGCATCCAAATTGACCACCTACATACCGGTCTTGGGTTTTTTGAGGTGTTATTCAAATAAATTGTGAGGAGTTTATTCACCGGCATGACTGTCATCGTTTCACTACCCAACTATTTCAAGCGCACCATCAGGAACCATTTGTTGTGGTCTATTTGCCGCGTCCATTACTGAGTTTAGTAGGGAACTTGAGGGGTATCGACTGTTGGGGTCATGTCGAGCATGACCAAGATACCATAGAACACTGGCAACATGCGCACATGTTCCTAAAGTTCTGGCGCCGGTTTTACAAGTACAAAAATATCCTAATATGGGCTCGTTTGGTTCATCAGGTTCTTCTCCATCATTATATTTGATACACAGTTGATATTTTGTGGCATTTCTGAACCTCGAAAAAACCCTGACTCTCATGAATCCAGGTTCCTCTTCGAAAATATCGACCTGAAACTCTTCATTTTCTTCCCTTTGCAATTTATCCTGTATATACGAAGGTGAAAGTTTAACTTGGTATATACCTAAGGTCAAATCTCTTAGATATTCTATCGTAAGGCGAGGAAAGTTTGGAATCAGGTTTCCATTCATACGGACCCATTGACCATTTCTCAGATGAAGATTGTCCACTTCCACTCGAGCCTGGACGACATTTACCTCCTGTGATTTTCGTAACAATTCTTGTGCCAGCTGAGCATTGGCACCTCTCATTGAGACTGGGGGGTGGAAGCTGTTGATGAGTGCACCAGCGATTTGATATAGATCGCTAAGATTGTGTACGTGTGGCATTTCGATAGTTTTATCAAAAAACTTAAACATGCTTTTCAAATGTCCATTTCTTGCTTCAACTATCCATCTAGTTTTCGTCACTAATCGAGATTTATTTGCTTCCTCAGTGGAAAGCTGTTGTTGCCCTCGTGGAACAATCGCGGGCATTTCATATTGTATGCCAAGATTATTCAGTAAGGGTATGGCATCTCGATAACCCCGATCCACAACAAAAATGTCACCTTCATTAAACCATCCCCTCATGTCTTCTAAGTTTCTTTCAAACTGATTCTCCAAAATTCTTGCGTCATTGTTGCGAGCGTCTGAGAAATAAGGTCCTTGAATACTCAGTATATATCCATCCGGGGCCACAATCAAAACTGGTTTCACCAGATGATGTCCCTTGTACCGGCAGAAAGATTGGCGCAATATCCTGAAATTACAACTTTTATTTATGGCGGCGTATGATCCGTCGATGTAAACGATGGCCTTCGGGTTGTCTGGGGTCGGGTTATATAAAATATTGGAAAACTCACTCACATGCCTTCTAATATACACATTCCTATCGATGGCTGCAAAGCCGATATTCGATGGAACGAATCTTTGCATCAAAGACTGTCTTACTTTAGAAATTGCTAAGCTGGTGGCTTGCCTAGAGGGATAATGGAATATTACCTTCAAGAAATCATCCGACAGACCCTGACGCAATTTACAGAGGAATGTCATAAGGTCTTTTTTCGTTATATATCTATAACCATGTTCCTGCGGAACCATATCACAGAACATAAAAAGACTACGAAATTGTTCTTTGGTTATAGGAGATATTGCCTGAAACTCATCCTCACTGAAATTGTTCTCATCTTCATAGCTGGAGTGTTCAATAGCCACAAAACGAAGCCCTTGAAGGAAAATGGATAGTTGCTGTCCCTTTATCACATAAGGTCTATTTACAAACTGGATTCCTGGTAATAGAAATGGCAAAATGAAACCGTTATCATCGAGATGATGTCTGCACGCCTTCACGTTATCCGGGATGAATATATTTCGATGAACAAAAACATTGGCCCTGCATTTATTGGATAGAGTTTGCTGATCAGCGGCGGCATTGCAGATGAAGCATGTATGGCTCGATGTTTGTGTCAAAACATTAAGTCTTATACAAGTTTGATCAATCGTCAAGTCCCTTATTTCATTCATAATAGATCGATTACAGTTTAAACATATTCTTGTTTCTTCTCCTATGATGAGAGGGGGACCACCTCGTGCATCCCGCCTAGAAATAGCTATTTGACACTTTTCCAAATGTTCTTCTCCATGAAGAAGATGTGACATTCGAGCTGGTCTTGATCGGGTATCGCATACAAAGCAATTTACTTGATTTTGATAGGCCATGATGACCTGGGAATATTCCAATATGAGATACAATTGAATATAATGATTATCTCACCTTATTTAATTTCGAAGAGCAGAAAATAAAAGAAAACAGGTAATTGATGACCAAAACATCAACCGATTCTCTAATTATTAGAAAATACTAACATTTCATCTACGTTCAACACATCAAAATATGTTTGCTATCAAAAACATCCATAACTCTGACAGCAATCGAATGACATTCCAAGGACTGCTCTATTTTGGATATGGAATAATACAGTTACTTGCACAGAAAAGTAGTAGGTACAAGTCTTGGAAACGAAAATGTTGTTATTTTAGTACAGTAAATTGTGTTAATCTGATCTTTTAAAATTGTCTTTGGCTTTTTAAAAACGTTAAAGAGGCACAAAAGAAATATGGCAGTTATCAATTTTAGCAAGTCATTTCGTAAAGAATAAACAACACTACTTGACGGAAGACCATTAATTAATAATGAAAAATGGATTATATAATCCAATCTTCCGCATACAACCTATACTATAGGTAATTCGTCGGCAAGTATACAACAGAAAACAGTACAGCAGTAGTTGTTTTCTGTTGTATACTTGCCGACGAATTACCTATAGTATAGGTTGTATGCGGAAGATTGGTTATATAATCCATTTTTCATTATTAAGCAAGTCATGTTTACACTGCTGAAATTAAGTGTACTACTTTTCTATGAAAGCAACTGTACACAATTCGAGAATATATAAAACCTGAACTACCTGAACTTGAAACTAGTATATCAAAAGACATCATTTGAAAAATAAAATAGTTCTGGGATTGCAGGGAGATGTACGCCCCTTCTACTTGGAAAACTCTGCAGTAACTTGGCCATGCTTGGCATGGCACTTTACTGGCAGACACATTCGAAGCATTCCGAAAATTGTTTTCATCCTGTATTTTCCTGGAACATAAAATGAAAATGATGGTCCTTATAGAATTTGTATTATATTTTCATACACCGTATGAAACATGAATCGTATTCGTATGCTCATGCATATGTCCGAAAATATATTTACATAATGAGACTGACTTGCAACCTTTGTATATTCATGAATTCTCATTTCAGATAATTTGGGCATTGAAATGTTTCGAAGTTTGTCTAGGAAACAATGTTATTTTCCGTTACAAAGAAATTATTGATTATTCGAGAAATCAAGGAAATACTATACTTCAAACCCCTGTATAACTCAAACCGTGGCATTCGCGTGGTAGGCACTGTAGAACTTTTTGATCAAGAATGACTCATCTACATTATATCAGAAAATAAAAAAAAATCACGGACGATTTTAGAAATCATTTCAAAATTATTCCGAAACATCCCTTCTCCATATTTTTTGGACCATCGCCGCAACTTTATTTGGATTCAGATTAATGAGCACAGACGGTGACACATTTGTATGTATGTTAGCTACATACTTTCAAAACATCAGCTAAATATATTGGTGAAAGCTGACTATACAAAGGGATACATTTTTCCGAAATTGAAAATATATTTTTGATCGCCCCGTATCTTTCAAATATTTAAAGTTGGATGGTTAGTTCAAATGCAAAATATGATCGCCCTCTTATGTACTGTAAGTAACATCAATTGCACATGGATCTGCAGGAAAACGAATATTTTCTCAAAAAAAGTTCGATAAAAATTACCAAAAACAAAGTTCAACCCTCTGTATACCCGCCAGTTTTGATTCTAGAAACTTTTGTCATTTGAACTTTTTGATGCACATATTGTGGACTATTTCATTATAAAAATTCAGATCGATACAATGAAAATGAAATTCCGGATTTTTTGAAAAATCGTCAAAATATCGAACTTTGACCCCCTGTAGAATCCAAACGCGGGCATTCAGAGAGTTGGCGCAATGGTAACTTTTGTTCAGGATGGCATGGGCTACATCATATTGAAATTTCAGCGATTTTCACCGAAACCGGTTTTCCATAAGATTAGTGCGGGGTCCTTTCCCTTCATTTTACTCAACATCGATGTACTTCTTAACCCTATTCGAGGCTTGTATGTGAAAATGGGGCACCTAAATCTGTCACTATCTGACGGTCTATCTCGTCACCAGAGGCGTAGTCAGTAAGAAGGATTCATTGGTCCAATAGGTGTGCTTTCAATTCAGGGCTTCTTACTGGGTGTGCTCCTTTGCAACTCACATTGCAAACTTTACGAGAGGAGGTTGCCAGAAACAGCGTATCACATACTACAAGGAACTACATTTGAAATTGCATAAACTGAAAACCTTCAGGTTAGGTAAGGATTCTTCGAGAAATGCCCCTTCCATAGGAATTCAATTGGGCACAATTTAGTGTAATAATTCAATATATCGATCACAACGTTGGTGACTCATAAGAAATTTTGAAAAATTTCGAAAACCAAATGGGCTACCAAATTCATAATTTACGGCACAATTTGAGCCCAAGACCGTTTCCAAAATACAGCTTTTCGAATTTTTCGAACTCGGAAATTTTTAGGAATTTTTTGTTGTTCTGAGGGAATTTTGACCTTGCACGCGTAATATCTTCGGCAAATGCCAACACTCTTACAATATACAATTACAGTTAACTCTGGAGAGGTTTGATGGGACCTGTATGTGAGCCAGCCTCAACATTTTTTTATATTTCTCATTTCTAGCCCTGTTCTTTGTGTTACGTTATCGATGCTTCGACTGAACATTTTATAACCACAAATCCCTTTTCTTTAATCCGTGTCAAAAACTGAGAAAAGGACGATATTTATCAGGTACTGATATATATTGCTAAAACTGTTATTTCCTTAACCTGTTGCTCCCCTACGTGCAAACCTCAGGAATCTTCGAGAGACTTGTGCCAGCTAGGAAATACGCAGTCCAGTTACCATGCTGGGAATCAAACCCACGACCCTCTGCTTGAAAGGCGAACGCTCTACCAGCCGACCACCACTGCTTCTTCTACTTATTATGAAAGAAAATGAGAAGTAGGAATGAATGTTTTAAATTAAATCCCAGAATTGAAATATACTCTGTTGTAATGGCCGGATTTACAAAAACCCATCGGCCCAAAACCGTTATACCACTATCTGTTTCAGATTATTGTACAAAGTATGATAACAAACTAGCAGTAAAAGTAAAAACAAAATATATATCAACATTGTTTAAAACTTCTAAAGACACTAATTGATAAGACAAGAAAATAAAAAAATCTGAATTTTTGTGATTGTTATTCACCTGGACATGAAACTTCAAATTGAAGTACCAGGTGGGTACCAATTGTGAACACACTGTATGATTAAAAGTCACTTTCCACCAAAATTCTTGAAACATTCAATATATTTTCTGACATCTAGACCTTCCTATGATTTTTCTTATTCATTTTCGAATCATTGATAGTTCATAAATAGAAATGAAACACTGTTTTTCACAAGCGTCTAGTCACACCAATTCTACTTTGATGGCGCAGTTCCGCATGCGCACTGTGTCCGCGCCAAATTTTAAATACCGATATCCATGCATGTTGATAGCTGTCAGCTAATTGTTATTTGTTGTGAAGAAATCGAATGATTTTTAGACTTCACAGGTGTGTTTATTTGATAACTGATTTGTTTTTTTGTTGAATAAACTGTTTAAAATGACTTTGTGCACTATTTGTAACAAATCGTTTTACGATGTTAGTAGTTTGAGAGGACATGTAAAAATTTCCTCCCAGGTTAGTGTGTATACATGATTATTTTTCTCTGTGCACTGATAAAATGTTATGAAAAATGTAAATCTACCTATATTTTCAGATGAACTGGATAAAATAGCCCCCCAAAAAAAGAATAGCGTTGAAGCTATCTGTGTTGAATGTGGAAAATCATTCTCAACAAATTCAAATTTTATCCAACATGTGAAAACTTTCCACTCTTGAGTTTCAGGTAGTAGAAAAGCCAAGAGAAAACAGAAACTTTTCTCTTTAAGCGATTATGAGTGTATTCTTGAATTTGTTTTTTCTTACCTGTCGAGAGAAATAACTCCCTGACATTTCTCTTGGTATTTTCGAGGGAAACGTCAGGGAATAGAGATTTGAAAAGTGTGTTATTTTGATGTGATACTGACATAGATGAGTTGATGGATGATTTGATAGCCGAACAAATATTTAATGTTGAAGAAAATGCTCGAGAACAGGCTGAAGGTCGCAGGATATTTTGGAGGAAAGAAAATTAATTCAATTTGTCGGATTCACAATTCAAAAGTATATTCAGGCTTTCCAAGCCAATGGTTAGAAACCTAGAAAAAAAACATTACTTTAACACATTAAAAAATGGCCTTTGAAATGTTATATCCTCTCTTGTTCTTATTCTTAGCCTAACCTAACACGTTAAGCTTTTTGTTTTTATTGTGCTAACACTAACACATAACACACGAAATGAAAATAACCCAACCTAACCTCATAACAGTCATAACCAGACATAACCTGAGTTTTCTCATATGTCAATAATGTCATGCGGAACTGCGCCATTTAAGTAAAATTGGTGTGACTAGACGCTTGTCATATTTTCCTTTTCAGCAAACACAGAAATGAATGCATAAGATTAAAATAAGTTTTATTCAGGAAATTTCATTTGACCTGATGAACTTGAGCTTTCTCCTAGCAGAAATTTGTTGTTGAATATGCTCTTTTAATCCTCATAGGGGCTATCCGCTTCATTTTCGATATTAATTGAAATTTGTCAAGATTTGACTACAGATACTTCATATTCTGTGGACCACTGAAATTTTATGAATAACATTTATGTGACACCAAATTAAAAAGTCAATCATTTCTAAAACGACTATTTATGTTTAAAGTTCATGTATTTCTTGGTTTGGTTTGCCTCGACAAATAGTAATGGATAATGGAGAGAAAAGATATCAAATGACTGCACCGGCTAAAGTAAAAAAAAAGCTCAGAATATTAACGGGAATCCTAACAGGGCACTACCAGAAAATACCAAAAAGAAGAGTAAAACCTATCTAACCTGAACCAATCCGATATCCTGAACTTCTTGAAACCCGTAGGACTAGAGAAACTGCTCTAGTCGTTGAGACATCCTAAACGGCTGAGCAGCAGAAGGGGTAACTATGGATCTTATAGGTCGCAGTGTATTGACACCCTTACTGAACAGAACAGACGTATAATGTACGTATATTTTGATCTCGTAAATTTGAAGAATCATTGAGTAGAAATGTATGTTCATTAAACTTCGCCTCCTTTTCGCCCCTCTTCAAATGGTGCTATTGAAAATGCATTGAAAACCATTAAAAAAGCGGTAAATAATTCGTTAGCACTAGAACATTTAAGCTCAAATACAGCTCTAAATATATTTTTGTTCGAGCACTGAAATACACCACATTATACTGCGAAAGTTAGTCTATTTAGACATTTGAAGGCTCGTTTTAGTTGTTTATTACCAAAGGGTAACATATAGACCGTTGGCTCATGATACTTGGGGGTCGATTATCTACGAAAATATGTGCTTCAAGGGATATGAAGATTATGTTGGATATCAAGAAAAAAGTGATTTTGTACCCGGTCGCTCCCCTCCATGACTTCTTTCGAATACGGCTACATTCGCCCACCCAAATTGTATGCAAATGTTATAACATTGAATGATTGGTCAAAATGAAGGATTTAAACAAAGGGCATTCCTTCGTTAATAATCTGAGGAAACTTTCGGTAAAGGGTAACTTCCGGTCCGTATGCCGCCCAATGGGAACCGACCTAGACGTATGCAAATCAGCTAGAGCCCGGTTGATTTAGCAGACCCGACCCGAAAGCAGAAGTACTTAAAGTTGTTGATCAATTTGGATCCTGGTGCCAACGTAATTCGATAATACTCAACGTAGATAAAACAATGACAGTGAATTTCTATCTAAGGCGATCTAGTGCCAATACGGTAAGCAATGATCTAGATAAATAAATGCGTGAAGCTGAATACACTTGTTAAATAAATGAAGGCGAAGTTTTTGTATAAAAGTGTATAAATTCCCTTTATTGCAAAGCTCTTTCGACTTTCGTCATCTTCAGTGCTTCCTGAAAGTAAATACTCAGTTGAGAGGACCGAAATTGAGTTTAAGAAAGAGGTTATGAAATTTGGAAAATAAATTACGTGAGTACTTACATGTCAGGCAACAAGAAGTTTCGAAATATGTTATTGTAATGTTATTGTAATTTTAAACAATGTTTTTTACATATTTCGAAACTTCCTGTTGCCTGACATGTAAGTACTCACGTAATTTATTTTCCAAATTTCATAACCTCTTTCTTAAACTCAATTTCGGTCCTCCTCAACTGAGTATTTACTTTCAGGAAGCACTGAAGATGACGAAAGTCGAAATCGCTTTGCAATAAAGAGAATTTATACACGTTTATACAAAACTTCGCTTCATTTAATGATCTAGATGTCAAATTATCTGAGAATGTGAAGTTTCTGGGGTCTCCTGGGTCACCAGCTCACCTGGGATGACCACATAGACAA